>OY804580.1:0-600000 GCA_963680875.1 Bathymodiolus brooksi
ACCCTAACCCTAACCCTAACCCTAACCCTAACCCTAACCCTAACCCTAACCCTAACCCTAACCCTAACCCTAACCCTAACCCTAACCCTAACCCTAACCCTAACCCTAACCCTAACCCTAACCCTAACCCTAACCCTAACCCTAACCCTAACCCTAACCCTAACCCTAACCCTAACCCTAACCCTAACCCTAACCCTAACCCTAACCCTAACCCTAACCCTAACCCTAACCCTAACCCTAACCCTAACCCTAACCCTAACCCTAACCCTAACCCTAACCCTAACCCTAACCCTAACCCTAACCCTAACCCTAACCCTAACCCTAACCCTAACCCTAACCCTAACCCTAACCCTAACCCTAACCCTAACCCTAACCCTAACCCTAACCCTAACCCTAACCCTAACCCTAACCCTAACCCTAACCCTAACCCTAACCCTAACCCTAACCCTAACCCTAACCCTAACCCTAACCCTAACCCTAACCCTAACCCTAACCCTAACCCTAACCCTAACCCTAACCCTAACCCTAACCCTAACCCTAACCCTAACCCTAACCCTAACCCTAACCCTAACCCTAACCCTAACCCTAACCCTAACCCTAACCCTAACCCTAACCCTAACCCTAACCCTAACCCTAACCCTAACCCTAACCCTAACCCTAACCCTAACCCTAACCCTAACCCTAACCCTAACCCTAACCCTAACCCTAACCCTAACCCTAACCCTAACCCTAACCCTAACCCTAACCCTAACCCTAACCCTAACCCTAACCCTAACCCTAACCCTAACCCTAACCCTAACCCTAACCCTAACCCTAACCCTAACCCTAACCCTAACCCTAACCCTAACCCTAACCCTAACCCTAACCCTAACCCTAACCCTAACCCTAACCCTAACCCTAACCCTAACCCTAACCCTAACCCTAACCCTAACCCTAACCCTAACCCTAACCCTAACCCTAACCCTAACCCTAACCCTAACCCTAACCCTAACCCTAACCCTAACCCTAACCCTAACCCTAACCCTAACCCTAACCCTAACCCTAACCCTAACCCTAACCCTAACCCTAACCCTAACCCTAACCCTAACCCTAACCCTAACCCTAACCCTAACCCTAACCCTAACCCTAACCCTAACCCTAACCCTAACCCTAACCCTAACCCTAACCCTAACCCTAACCCTAACCCTAACCCTAACCCTAACCCTAACCCTAACCCTAACCCTAACCCTAACCCTAACCCTAACCCTAACCCTAACCCTAACCCTAACCCTAACCCTAACCCTAACCCTAACCCTAACCCTAACCCTAACCCTAACCCTAACCCTAACCCTAACCCTAACCCTAACCCTAACCCTAACCCTAACCCTAACCCTAACCCTAACCCTAACCCTAACCCTAACCCTAACCCTAACCCTAACCCTAACCCTAACCCTAACCCTAACCCTAACCCTAACCCTAACCCTAACCCTAACCCTAACCCTAACCCTAACCCTAACCCTAACCCTAACCCTAACCCTAACCCTAACCCTAACCCTAACCCTAACCCTAACCCTAACCCTAACCCTAACCCTAACCCTAACCCTAACCCTAACCCTAACCCTAACCCTAACCCTAACCCTAACCCTAACCCTAACCCTAACCCTAACCCTAACCCTAACCCTAACCCTAACCCTAACCCTAACCCTAACCCTAACCCTAACCCTAACCCTAACCCTAACCCTAACCCTAACCCTAACCCTAACCCTAACCCTAACCCTAACCCTAACCCTAACCCTAACCCTAACCCTAACCCTAACCCTAACCCTAACCCTAACCCTAACCCTAACCCTAACCCTAACCCTAACCCTAACCCTAACCCTAACCCTAACCCTAACCCTAACCCTAACCCTAACCCTAACCCTAACCCTAACCCTAACCCTAACCCTAACCCTAACCCTAACCCTAACCCTAACCCTAACCCTAACCCTAACCCTAACCCTAACCCTAACCCTAACCCTAACCCTAACCCTAACCCTAACCCTAACCCTAACCCTAACCCTAACCCTAACCCTAACCCTAACCCTAACCCTAACCCTAACCCTAACCCTAACCCTAACCCTAACCCTAACCCTAACCCTAACCCTAACCCTAACCCTAACCCTAACCCTAACCCTAACCCTAACCCTAACCCTAACCCTAACCCTAACCCTAACCCTAACCCTAACCCTAACCCTAACCCTAACCCTAACCCTAACCCTAACCCTAACCCTAACCCTAACCCTAACCCTAACCCTAACCCTAACCCTAACCCTAACCCTAACCCTAACCCTAACCCTAACCCTAACCCTAACCCTAACCCTAACCCTAACCCTAACCCTAACCCTAACCCTAACCCTAACCCTAACCCTAACCCTAACCCTAACCCTAACCCTAACCCTAACCCTAACCCTAACCCTAACCCTAACCCTAACCCTAACCCTAACCCTAACCCTAACCCTAACCCTAACCCTAACCCTAACCCTAACCCTAACCCTAACCCTAACCCTAACCCTAACCCTAACCCTAACCCTAACCCTAACCCTAACCCTAACCCTAACCCTAACCCTAACCCTAACCCTAACCCTAACCCTAACCCTAACCCTAACCCTAACCCTAACCCTAACCCTAACCCTAACCCTAACCCTAACCCTAACCCTAACCCTAACCCTAACCCTAACCCTAACCCTAACCCTAACCCTAACCCTAACCCTAACCCTAACCCTAACCCTAACCCTAACCCTAACCCTAACCCTAACCCTAACCCTAACCCTAACCCTAACCCTAACCCTAACCCTAACCCTAACCCTAACCCTAACCCTAACCCTAACCCTAACCCTAACCCTAACCCTAACCCTAACCCTAACCCTAACCCTAACCCTAACCCTAACCCTAACCCTAACCCTAACCCTAACCCTAACCCTAACCCTAACCCTAACCCTAACCCTAACCCTAACCCTAACCCTAACCCTAACCCTAACCCTAACCCTAACCCTAACCCTAACCCTAACCCTAACCCTAACCCTAACCCTAACCCTAACCCTAACCCTAACCCTAACCCTAACCCTAACCCTAACCCTAACCCTAACCCTAACCCTAACCCTAACCCTAACCCTAACCCTAACCCTAACCCTAACCCTAACCCTAACCCTAACCCTAACCCTAACCCTAACCCTAACCCTAACCCTAACCCTAACCCTAACCCTAACCCTAACCCTAACCCTAACCCTAACCCTAACCCTAACCCTAACCCTAACCCTAACCCTAACCCTAACCCTAACCCTAACCCTAACCCTAACCCTAACCCTAACCCTAACCCTAACCCTAACCCTAACCCTAACCCTAACCCTAACCCTAACCCTAACCCTAACCCTAACCCTAACCCTAACCCTAACCCTAACCCTAACCCTAACCCTAACCCTAACCCTAACCCTAACCCTAACCCTAACCCTAACCCTAACCCTAACCCTAACCCTAACCCTAACCCTAACCCTAACCCTAACCCTAACCCTAACCCTAACCCTAACCCTAACCCTAACCCTAACCCTAACCCTAACCCTAACCCTAACCCTAACCCTAACCCTAACCCTAACCCTAACCCTAACCCTAACCCTAACCCTAACCCTAACCCTAACCCTAACCCTAACCCTAACCCTAACCCTAACCCTAACCCTAACCCTAACCCTAACCCTAACCCTAACCCTAACCCTAACCCTAACCCTAACCCTAACCCTAACCCAACCCTAACCCTAACCCTAACCCTAACCCTAACCCTAACCCTAACCCTAACCCTAACCCTAACCCTAACCCTAACCCTAACCCTAACCCTAACCCTAACCCTAACCCTAACCCTAACCCTAACCCTAACCCTAACCCTAACCCTAACCCTAACCCTAACCCTAACCCTAACCCTAACCCTAACCCTAACCCTAACCCTAACCCTAACCCTAACCCTAACCCTAACCCTAACCCTAACCCTAACCCTAACCCTAACCCTAACCCTAACCCTAACCCTAACCCTAACCCTAACCCTAACCCTAACCCTAACCCTAACCCTAACCCTAACCCTAACCCTAACCCTAACCCTAACCCTAACCCTAACCCTAACCCTAACCCTAACCCTAACCCTAACCCTAACCCTAACCCTAACCCTAACCCTAACCCTAACCCTAACCCTAACCCTAACCCTAACCCTAACCCTAACCCTAACCCTAACCCTAACCCTAACCCTAACCCTAACCCTAACCCTAACCCTAACCCTAACCCTAACCCTAACCCTAACCCTAACCCTAACCCTAACCCTAACCCTAACCCTAACCCTAACCCTAACCCTAACCCTAACCCTAACCCTAACCCTAACCCTAACCCTAACCCTAACCCTAACCCTAACCCTAACCCTAACCCTAACCCTAACCCTAACCCTAACCCTAACCCTAACCCTAACCCTAACCCTAACCCTAACCCTAACCCTAACCCTAACCCTAACCCTAACCCTAACCCTAACCCTAACCCTAACCCTAACCCTAACCCTAACCCTAACCCTAACCCTAACCCTAACCCTAACCCTAACCCTAACCCTAACCCTAACCCTAACCCTAACCCTAACCCTAACCCTAACCCTAACCCTAACCCTAACCCTAACCCTAACCCTAACCCTAACCCTAACCCTAACCCTAACCCTAACCCTAACCCTAACCCTAACCCTAACCCTAACCCTAACCCTAACCCTAACCCTAACCCTAACCCTAACCCTAACCCTAACCCTAACCCTAACCCTAACCCTAACCCTAACCCTAACCCTAACCCTAACCCTAACCCTAACCCTAACCCTAACCCTAACCCTAACCCTAACCCTAACCCTAACCCTAACCCTAACCCTAACCCTAACCCTAACCCTAACCCTAACCCTAACCCTAACCCTAACCCTAACCCTAACCCTAACCCTAACCCTAACCCTAACCCTAACCCTAACCCTAACCCTAACCCTAACCCTAACCCTAACCCTAACCCTAACCCTAACCCTAACCCTAACCCTAACCCTAACCCTAACCCTAACCCTAACCCTAACCCTAACCCTAACCCTAACCCTAACCCTAACCCTAACCCTAACCCTAACCCTAACCCTAACCCTAACCCTAACCCTAACCCTAACCCTAACCCTAACCCTAACCCTAACCCTAACCCTAACCCTAACCCTAACCCTAACCCTAACCCTAACCCTAACCCTAACCCTAACCCTAACCCTAACCCTAACCCTAACCCTAACCCTAACCCTAACCCTAACCCTAACCCTAACCCTAACCCTAACCCTAACCCTAACCCTAACCCTAACCCTAACCCTAACCCTAACCCTAACCCTAACCCTAACCCTAACCCTAACCCTAACCCTAACCCTAACCCTAACCCTAACCCTAACCCTAACCCTAACCCTAACCCTAACCCTAACCCTAACCCTAACCCTAACCCTAACCCTAACCCTAACCCTAACCCTAACCCTAACCCTAACCCTAACCCTAACCCTAACCCTAACCCTAACCCTAACCCTAACCCTAACCCTAACCCTAACCCTAACCCTAACCCTAACCCTAACCCTAACCCTAACCCTAACCCTAACCCTAACCCTAACCCTAACCCTAACCCTAACCCTAACCCTAACCCTAACCCTAACCCTAACCCTAACCCTAACCCTAACCCTAACCCTAACCCTAACCCTAACCCTAACCCTAACCCTAACCCTAACCCTAACCCTAACCCTAACCCTAACCCTAACCCTAACCCTAACCCTAACCCTAACCCTAACCCTAACCCTAACCCTAACCCTAACCCTAACCCTAACCCTAACCCTAACCCTAACCCTAACCCTAACCCTAACCCTAACCCTAACCCTAACCCTAACCCTAACCCTAACCCTAACCCTAACCCTAACCCTAACCCTAACCCTAACCCTAACCCTAACCCTAACCCTAACCCTAACCCTAACCCTAACCCTAACCCTAACCCTAACCCTAACCCTAACCCTAACCCTAACCCTAACCCTAACCCTAACCCTAACCCTAACCCTAACCCTAACCCTAACCCTAACCCTAACCCTAACCCTAACCCTAACCCTAACCCTAACCCTAACCCTAACCCTAACCCTAACCCTAACCCTAACCCTAACCCTAACCCTAACCCTAACCCTAACCCTAACCCTAACCCTAACCCTAACCCTAACCCTAACCCTAACCCTAACCCTAACCCTAACCCTAACCCTAACCCTAACCCTAACCCTAACCCTAACCCTAACCCTAACCCTAACCCTAACCCTAACCCTAACCCTAACCCTAACCCTAACCCTAACCCTAACCCTAACCCTAACCCTAACCCTAACCCTAACCCTAACCCTAACCCTAACCCTAACCCTAACCCTAACCCTAACCCTAACCCTAACCCTAACCCTAACCCTAACCCTAACCCTAACCCTAACCCTAACCCTAACCCTAACCCTAACCCTAACCCTAACCCTAACCCTAACCCTAACCCTAACCCTAACCCTAACCCTAACCCTAACCCTAACCCTAACCCTAACCCTAACCCTAACCCTAACCCTAACCCTAACCCTAACCCTAACCCTAACCCTAACCCTAACCCTAACCCTAACCCTAACCCTAACCCTAACCCTAACCCTAACCCTAACCCTAACCCTAACCCTAACCCTAACCCTAACCCTAACCCTAACCCTAACCCTAACCCTAACCCTAACCCTAACCCTAACCCTAACCCTAACCCTAACCCTAACCCTAACCCTAACCCTAACCCTAACCCTAACCCTAACCCTAACCCTAACCCTAACCCTAACCCTAACCCTAACCCTAACCCTAACCCTAACCCTAACCCTAACCCTAACCCTAACCCTAACCCTAACCCTAACCCTAACCCTAACCCTAACCCTAACCCTAACCCTAACCCTAACCCTAACCCTAACCCTAACCCTAACCCTAACCCTAACCCTAACCCTAACCCTAACCCTAACCCTAACCCTAACCCTAACCCTAACCCTAACCCTAACCCTAACCCTAACCCTAACCCTAACCCTAACCCTAACCCTAACCCTAACCCTAACCCTAACCCTAACCCTAACCCTAACCCTAACCCTAACCCTAACCCTAACCCTAAACTTTACATGAACCCCACTAAAAACCTAATAGAACTTAAACTTTACATGAACCCCACTAAAAACCTGATAGAACCTAAACTTTACATGAACCCCACTAAAAACCTGATAGAACCTAAACTTTACATGAACCCCACTAAAAACCTAATAGAACTTAAACTTTACATGAACCCCACTAAAAACCTGATAGAACCTAAACTTTACATGAACCCCACTAAAAACCTAATAGAACTTAAACTTTACATGAATCCCACTAAAAACCTGATAAAACCTAAAATTTACATGAACCTAACTAAAAACCTGATAGAACCTAAACTTTACATGAACCCCACTCAAAACTTAATAGATCCTAAACTTTACATGCAACACGAACCCCACTAAAAACCTGATAGAACTTAAACTTTACATGAACCACTCTAAAAACTTGATAGAACCTAAACTTCACATGAACCCCACTAAAAATCTAATAGAAACTAAACTTTACATGAACCCCACTAAAAACCTGATAGAACTTAAACTTTACATGAACCCCACTAAAAACCTGATAGAACTTAAACTTTACATAAACCCCACTAAAAACATGATAGAACCTAAACTTTACATGAACCCTACTAAAAACCTGATAGAACTTAAACTTTACATGAACCCCACTAAAAACCTGATAGAACCTAAAATTTACATGAACCCCACTAAAAACCTGATAGATCCTAAACTTTACATGCAACACGAACCCCACTAAAAACCTGATAGAACTTAAACTTTACATGAACCACTCTTAAAACCTGATAGAACCTAAACTTCACATGAACCCCACTAAAAATATAATAGAAACTAAACTTTACATGAACCCCACTAAAAACCTGATAGAACTTAAACTTTAGATGAACCCCACTAAAAACCTGATAGAACTTAAAATTTACATGAACCCCACTAAAAACATGATAGAACCTAAACTTTACATGAACCCCACTAAAAACCTGATAGAACTTAAACTTTACATGAACCCCACTAAAAACCTGATAGATCCTAAACTTTACATAATCCCCACTAAAAACCTGATAGAACTTAAACTTTACATGAACCCCACTAAAAACCTGATAGATCCTAAACCTTACATACTCCCCACTAAAAACCTGATAGATCCTAAACTTTACATGCAACACGAACCACACTAAAAACCTGATAGAACTTAAACTTTACATGAACCCCACTAAAAACCTGATAGAACCTAAACTTCACATGAACCCCACTAAAAATCTTATAGAAACTAAACTTTACATGAACCCCACTAAAAACCTGATAGAACTTAAATTTTCTATGAACCCCACTAAAAACCTGATAGAACCTAAACTTTACATGAACCCCACTAAAAACCTGATAGAACCTAAACTTCACATGAACCCCACTAAAAATCTTATAGAAACTAAACTTTACATGAACCCCACTAAAAACCTGATAGAACTTAAATTTTATATGAACCCCACTAAAAACCTGATAGAACCTAAACTTTACATGAACCCCACTAAAAACCTGATAGATCCTAAACTTTACATGCAACACGAACCCCACTAAAAACTGATAGAACTTAAACTTTACATGAACCCCACTAAAAATCTAATAGAAACTAAACTTTACAGGAACCCCACTAAAAACCTGATAGAACTTAAACTTTACATGAACCCCACTAAAAACCAGATAGAACTTAAACTTTACATGAACCCTACTAAAAACATGATAGAACCTAAACTTTACATGAACCTCACTAAAAACCTGATAGAACTTAAACTTTACATGAACCCCACTAAAAACCTGATAGAACCTAAACTTTACATGAACCCCACTAAAAACCTAATAGAACTTAAACTTTACATGAACCCCACTAAAAACCTGATAGAACCTAAACTTTACATGAACCCCACTAAAAACCTAATAGAACTTAAACTTTACATGAATCCCACTAAAAACCTGATAGAACCTAAAATTTACATGAACCTAACTAAAAACCTGATAGAACCTAAACTTTACATGAACCCCACTCAAAACTTAATAGATCCTAAACTTTACATGCAACACGAACCCCACTAAAAACCTGATAGAACTTAAACTTTACATGAACCACTCTAAAAACTTGATAGAACCTAAACTTCACATGAACCCCACTAAAAATCTAATAGAAACTAAACTTTACATGAACCCCACTAAAAACCTGATAGAACTTAAACTTTACATGAACCCCACTAAAAACCTGAGAGAACTTAAACTTTACATTAACCCCACTAAAAACATGATAGAACCTAAACTTTACATGAACCCTACTAAAAACCTGATAGAACTTAAACTTTACATGAACCCCACTAAAAACCTGATAGAACCTAAAATTTACATGAACCCCACTAAAAACCTGATAGATCCTAAACTTTACATGCAACACGAACCCCACTAAAAACCTGATAGAACTTAAACTTTACATGAACCACTCTTAAAACCTGATAGAACCTAAACTTCACATGAACCCCACTAAAATATAATAGAAACTAAACTTTACATGAACCCCACTAAAAACCTGATAGAACTTAAACTTTAGATGAACCCCACTAAAAACCTGATAGAACTTAAAATTTACATGAACTCCACTAAAAACATGATAGAACCTAAACTTTACATGAACCCCACTAAAAACCTGATAGAACTTAAACTTTACATGAACCCCACTAAAAACCTGATAGATCCTAAACCTTACATACTCCCCACTAAAAACCTGATAGATCCTAAACTTTACATGCAACACGAACCCCACTAAAAACCTGATAGAACTTAAACTTTACATGAACCACTCTTAAAACCTGATAGAACCTAAACTTCACATGAACCCCACTAAAATATAATAGAAACTAAACTTTACATGAACCCCACTAAAAACCTGATAGAACTTAAACTTTAGATGAACCCCACTAAAAACCTGATAGAACTTAAAATTTACATGAACTCCACTAAAAACATGATAGAACCTAAACTTTACATGAACCCCACTAAAAACCTGATAGAACTTAAACTTTACATGAACCCCACTAAAAACCTGATAGATCCTAAACTTTACATAATCCCCACTAAAAACCTGATAGAACTTAAACTTTACATGAACCCCACTAAAAACCTGATAGATCCTAAACCTTACATACTCCCCACTAAAAACCTGATAGATCATAAACTTTACATGCAACACGAACAACACTAAAAACCTGATAGAACTTAAACTTTACATGAACCCCACTAAAAACCTGATAGAACCTAAACTTCATATGAACCCCACTAAAAATCTTATAGAAACTAAACTTTACATGAACCCCACTAAAAACCTGATAGAACTTAAATTTTCTATGAACCCCACTAAAAACCTGATAGAACCTAAACTTTACATGAACCCCACTAAAAACCTGATAGATCCTAAACCTTCCATAATCCCCACTAAAAACCTGATAGATCCTAAACTTTACATGCAACACGAACCACACTAAAAACCTGATAGAACTTAAACTTTACATGAACCCCACTAAAAACCTGATAGAACCTAAACTTTACATGAACCCCACTCAAAACTTAATAGATCCTAAACTTTACATGCAACACGAACCCCACTAAAAACCTGATAGAACTTAAACTTTACATGAACCACTCTAAAAACTTGATAGAACCTAAACTTCACATGAACCCCACTAAAAATCTAATAGAAACTAAACTTTACATGAACCCCACTAAAAACCTGATAGAACTTAAACTTTACATTAACCCCACTAAAAACATGATAGAACCTAAACTTTACATGAACCCCACTAAAAACCTGATAGAACCTAAAATTTACATGAACCCCACTAAAAACCTGATAGATCCTAAACTTTACATGCAACACGAACCCCACTAAAAACCTGATAGAACTTAAACTTTACATGAACCACTCTTAAAACCTGATAGAACCTAAACTTCACATGAACCCCACTAAAAATATAATAGAAACTAAACTTTACATGAACCCCACTAAAATCCTGATAGAACTTAAAATTTACATGAACCCCACTAAAAACCTGATAGAACTTAAACTTTAGATGAACTCCACTAAAAACCTGATAGAACTTAAACTTTACATGAACCCCACTAAAAACCTGATAGATCCTAAACTTTACATAATCCCCACTAAAAACCTGATAGAACTTAAACTTTACATGAACCCCACTAAAAACCTGATAGATCCTAAACCTTACATAATCCCCACTCAAAACCTGATAGATCCTAAACTTTACATGCAACACGAACCACACTAAAAACCTGATAGAACTTAAACTTTACATGAACCCCACTAAAAACCTGATAGAACCTAAACTTCACATGAACCCCACTAAAAATCTTATAGAAACTAAACTTTACATGAACCCCACTAAAAACCTAATAGAACTTAAACTTTACATGAATCCCACTAAAAACCTGATAGAACCTAAACTTTACATGAACCTAACTAAAAACCTGATAGAACCTAAACTTTACATGAACCCCACTAAAAACCTAATAGATCCTAAACTTTACATGCAACACGAACCCCACTAAAAACCTGATAGAACTTAAACTTTACATGAACCACTCTAAAAACCTGATAGAACCTAAACTTCACATGAACCCCCCTAAAAATCTAATAGAAACTAAACTTTACATGAACCCCACTAAAAACCTGATAGAACTTAAACTTTACATGAACCCCACTAAAAACCTGATAGAACTTAAACATTACATTAACCCCACTATAAACATGATAGAACCTAAACTTTACATGAACCCCACTAAAAACCTGATAGAACTTAAACTTTACATGAACCCCACTAAAAACCTGATAGAACCTAAACTTTACATGAACCCCACTAAAAACCTGATAGATCCTAAACCTTACATAATCCCCACTAAAAACCTGATAGATCCTAAACTTTACATGCAACACGAACCACACTAAAAACCTGATAGAACTTAAACTTTACATGAACCCCACTAAAAACCTGATAGAACCTAAACTTTACATGAACCCCACTAAAAACCTGATAGATCCTAAACCTTCCATAATCCCCACTAAAAACCTGATAGATCCTAAACTTTACATGCAACACGAACCACACTAAAAACCTGATAGAACTTAAACTTTACATGAACCCCACTAAAAACCTGATAGAACCTAAACTTTACATGAACCCCATTCAAAACTTAATAGATCCTAAACTTTACATGCAACACGAACCCCACTAAAAACCTGATAGAACTTAAACTTTACATGAACCACTCTAAAAACTTGATAGAACCTAAACTTCACATGAACCCCACTAAAAATCTAATAGAAACTAAACTTTACATGAACCCCACTAAAAACCTGATAGAACTTAAACTTTACATTAACCCCACTAAAAACATGATAGAACCTAAACTTTACATGAACCCCACTAAAAACCTGATAGAACCTAAAATTTACATGAACCCCACTAAAAACCTGATAGATCCTAAACTTTACATGCAACACGAACCCCACTAAAAACCTGATAGAACTTAAACTTTACATGAACCACTCTTAAAACCTGATAGAACCTAAACTTCACATGAACCCCACTAAAAATATAATAGAAACTAAACTTTACATGAACCCCACTAAAATCCTGATAGAACTTAAAATTTACATGAACCCCACTAAAAACCTGATAGAACTTAAACTTTAGATGAACTCCACTAAAAACCTGATAGAACTTAAAATTTACATGAACCCCACTAAAAACCTGATAGAACTTAAACTTTACATGAACCCCACTAAAAACCTGATAGATCCTAAACTTTACATAATCCCCACTAAAAACCTGATAGAACTTAAACTTTACATGAACCCCACTAAAAACCTGATAGATCCTAAACCTTACATAATCCCCACTCAAAACCTGATAGATCCTAAACTTTACATGCAACACGAACCACACTAAAAACCTGATAGAACTTAAACTTTACATGAACCCCACTAAAAACCTGATAGAACCTAAACTTCACATGAACCCCACTAAAAATCTTATAGAAACTAAACTTTACATGAACCCCACTAAAAACCTGATAGAACTTAAATTTTATATGAACCCCACTAAAAACCTGATAGAACCTAAACTTTACATGAACCTCACTAAAAACCTGATAGAACCTAAACTATACATGAACCTCACTAAAAACCTGATAGAACCTAAACTTTACATGAACCCCACTAAAAACCTAATAGAACTTAAACTTTACATGAATCCCACTAAAAACCTGATAGAACCTAAACTTTACATGAACCTAACTAAAAACCTGATAGAACCTAAACTTTACATGAACCCCACTAAAAACCTAATAGATCCTAAACTTTACATGCAACACGAACCCCACTAAAAACCTGATAGAACTTAAACTTTACATGAACCACTCTAAAAACCTGATAGAACCTAAACTTCACATGAACCCCCCTAAAAATCTAATAGAAACTAAACTTTACATGAACCCCACTAAAAACCTGATAGAACTTAAACTTTACATGAACCCCACTAAAAACCTGATAGAACTTAAACATTACATTAACCCCACTATAAACATGATAGAACCTAAACTTTACATGAACCCCACTAAAAACCTGATAGAACTTAAACTTTACATGAACCCCACTAAAAACCTGATAGAACCTAAACTTTACATGAACCCCACTAAAAACCTGATAGATCCTAAACCTTACATAATCCCCACTAAAAACCTGATAGATCCTAAACTTTACATGCAACACGAACCACACTAAAAACCTGATAGAACTTAAACTTCACATGAACCCCACTAAAAATCTTATAGAAACTAAACTTTACATGAACCCCACTAAAAACCTGATAGAACTTAAATTTTCTATGAACCCCACTAAAAACCTGATAGAACCTAAACTTTACATGAACCTCACTAAAAACCTGATAGAACCTAAACTTCACATGAACCCCACTAAAAATCTAATAGAAACTAAACTTTACATGAACCCCACTAAAAACCTGATAGAACTTAAATTTTATATGAACCCCACTAAAAACCTGATAGAACCTAAACTTTACATGAACCACTCTTAAAACCTGATAGAACCTAAACTTCACATGAACCCCACTAAAAATATAATAGAAACTAAACTTTACATGAACCCCACTAAAATCCTGATAGAACTTAAAATTTACATGAACCCCACTAAAAACCTGATAGAACTTAAACTTTAGATGAACTCCACTAAAAACCTGATAGAACTTAAAATTTACATGAACCCCACTAAAAACCTGATAGAACTTAAACTTTACATGAACCCCACTAAAAACCTGATAGATCCTAAACTTTACATAATCCCCACTAAAAACCTGATAGAACTTAAACTTTACATGAACCCCACTAAAAACCTGATAGATCCTAAACCTTACATAATCCCCACTCAAAACCTGATAGATCCTAAACTTTACATGCAACACGAACCACACTAAAAACCTGATAGAACTTAAACTTTACATGAACCCCACTAAAAACCTGATAGAACCTAAACTTCACATGAACCCCACTAAAAATCTTATAGAAACTAAACTTTACATGAACCCCACTAAAAACCTGATAGAACTTAAATTTTATATGAACCCCACTAAAAACCTGATAGAACCTAAACTTTACATGAACCTCACTAAAAACCTGATAGAACCTAAACTATACATGAACCTCACTAAAAACCTGATAGAACCTAAACTTTACATGAACCCCACTAAAAACCTAATAGAACTTAAACTTTACATGAATCCCACTAAAAACCTGATAGAACCTAAACTTTACATGAACCTAACTAAAAACCTGATAGAACCTAAACTTTACATGAACCCCACTAAAAACCTAATAGATCCTAAACTTTACATGCAACACGAACCCCACTAAAAACCTGATAGAACTTAAACTTTACATGAACCACTCTAAAAACCTGATAGAACCTAAACTTCACATGAACCCCCCTAAAAATCTAATAGAAACTAAACTTTACATGAACCCCACTAAAAACCTGATAGAACTTAAACTTTACATGAACCCCACTAAAAACCTGATAGAACTTAAAAATTACATTAACCCCACTATAAACATGATAGAACCTAAACTTTACATGAACCCCACTAAAAACCTGATAGAACTTAAACTTTACATGAACCCCACTAAAAACCTGATAGAACCTAAACTTTACATGAACCCCACTAAAAACCTGATAGATCCTAAACCTTACATAATCCCCACTAAAAACCTGATAGATCCTAAACTTTACATGCAACACGAACCACACTAAAAACCTGATAGAACTTAAACTTTACATGAACCCCACTAAAAACCTGATAGAACCTAAACTTTACATGAACCCCACTAAAAACCTGATAGATCCTAAACCTTCCATAATCCCCACTAAAAACCTGATAGATCCTAAACTTTACATGCAACACGAACCACACTAAAAACCTGATAGAACTTAAACTTTACATGAACCCCACTAAAAACCTGATAGAACCTAAACTTTACATGAACCCCATTCAAAACTTAATAGATCCTAAACTTTACATGCAACACGAACCCCACTAAAAACCTGATAGAACTTAAACTTTACATGAACCACTCTAAAAACTTGATAGAACCTAAACTTCACATGAACCCCACTAAAAATCTAATAGAAACTAAACTTTACATGAACCCCACAAAAAACCTGATAGAACTTAAACTTTACATGAACCACTCTAAAAACTTGATAGAACCTAAACTTCACATGAACCCCACTAAAAATCTAATAGAAACTAAACTTTACATGAACCCCACTAAAAACCTGATAGAACTTAAACTTTATATTAACCCCACTAAAAACATGATAGAACCTAAACTTCACATGAACCCCACTAAAAATCTAATAGAAACTAAACTTTACATGAACCCCACTAAAAACCTGATAGAACTTAAACTTTACATTAACCCCACTAAAAACATGATAGAACCTAAACTTTACATGAACCCCACTAAAAACCTGATAGAACCTAAAATTTACATGAACCCCACTAAAAACCTGATAGATCCTAAACTTTACATGCAACACGAACCCCACTAAAAACCTGATAGAACTTAAACTTTACATGAACCACTCTTAAAACCTGATAGAACCTAAACTTCACATGAACCCCACTAAAAATATAATAGAAACTAAACTTTACATGAACCCCACTAAAATCCTGATAGAACTTAAAATTTACATGAACCCCACTAAAAACCTGATAGAACTTAAACTTTAGATGAACTCCACTAAAAACCTGATAGAACTTAAAATTTACATGAACCCCACTAAAAACCTGATAGAACTTAAACTTTACATGAACCCCACTAAAAACCTGATAGATCCTAAACTTTACATAATCCCCACTAAAAACCTGATAGAACTTAAACTTTACATGAACCCCACTAAAAACCTGATAGATCCTAAACCTTACATAATCCCCACTCAAAACCTGATAGATCCTAAACTTTACATGCAACACGAACCACACTAAAAACCTGATAGAACTTAAACTTTACATGAACCCCACTAAAAACCTGATAGAACCTAAACTTCACATGAACCCCACTAAAAATCTTATAGAAACTAAACTTTACATGAACCCCACTAAAAACCTGATAGAACCTAAACTTTACATGAACCCCACTAAAAACCTAATAGAACTTAAACTTTACATGAATCCCACTAAAAACCTGATAGAACCTAAACTTTACATGAACCTAACTAAAAACCTGATAGAACCTAAACTTTACATGAACCCCACTAAAAACCTAATAGATCCTAAACTTTACATGCAACACGAACCCCACTAAAAACCTGATAGAACTTAAACTTTACATGAACCACTCTAAAAACCTGATAGAACCTAAACTTCACATGAACCCCCCTAAAAATCTAATAGAAACTAAACTTTACATGAACCCCACTAAAAACCTGATAGAACTTAAACTTTACATGAACCCCACTAAAAACCTGATAGAACTTAAACATTACATTAACCCCACTATAAACATGATAGAACCTAAACTTTACATGAACCCCACTAAAAACCTGATAGAACTTAAACTTTACATGAACCCCACTAAAAACCTGATAGAACCTAAACTTTACATGAACCCCACTAAAAACCTGATAGATCCTAAACCTTACATAATCCCCACTAAAAACCTGATAGATCCTAAACTTTACATGCAACACGAACCACACTAAAAACCTGATAGAACTTAAACTTCACATGAACCCCACTAAAAATCTTATAGAAACTAAACTTTACATGAACCCCACTAAAAACCTGATAGAACTTAAATTTTCTATGAACCCCACTAAAAACCTGATAGAACCTAAACTTTACATGAACCTCACTAAAAACCTGATAGAACCTAAACTTCACATGAACCCCACTAAAAATCTAATAGAAACTAAACTTTACATGAACCCCACTAAAAACCTGATAGAACTTAAATTTTATATGAACCCCACTAAAAACCTGATAGAACCTAAACTTTACATGAACCTCACTAAAAATCTGATAGAACCTAAACTTTACATGAACCTCACTAAAAACCTGATAGAACCTAAACTTTACATGAACCCCACTAAAAACCTGATAGAACCTAAACTTCACATGAACCCCACTAAAAATCTTATAGAAACTAAACTTTACATGAACCCCACTAAAAACCTGATAGAACTTAAATTTTATATGAACCCCACTAAAAACCTGATAGAACCTAAACTTTACATGAACCTCACTAAAAATCTGATAGAACCTAAACTTTACATGAACCTCACTAAAAACCTGATAGAACCTAAACTTTACATGAACCCCACTAAAGACCTGATAGAACCTAAACTTCACATGAACCCCACTAAAAATCTTATAGAAACTAAACTTTACATGAACCCCACTAAAAACCTGATAGAACTTAAATTTTATAAGAACCCCACTAAAAACCTGATAGAACCTAAACTTTACATGAACCTTACTAAAAATCTGATAGAACCTAAACTTTACATGAACCTCACTAAAAACCTGATAGAACCTAAACTTTACATGAACCCCACTAAAAACCTGATAGATCCTAATCTTTACATGCAACACGAACCCCACTAAAAACCTGATAGAACTTAAACTTTACATGAACCCCACTAAAAATCTAATAGAAACTAAACTTTACAGGAACCCCACTAAAAACCTGATAGAACTTAAACTTTACATGAACCCCACTAAAAACCAGATAGAACTTAAACTTTACATGAACCCTACTAAAAACATGATAGAACCTAAACTTTACATGAACCTCACTAAAAACCTGATAGAACTTAAACTTTACATGAACCCCACTAAAAACCTGATAGAACCTAAACTTTACATGAACCCCTCTAAAAACCTAATAGAACTTAAACTTTACATGAACCCCACTAAAAACCTGATAGAACCTAAACTTTACATGAACCCCACTAAAAACCTAATAGAACTTAAACTTTACATGAATCCCACTAAAAACCTGATAGAACCTAAAATTTACATGAACCTAACTAAAAACCTGATAGAACCTAAACTTTACATGAACCCCACTCAAAACTTAATAGATCCTAAACTTTACATGCAACACGAACCCCACTAAAAACCTGATAGAACTTAAACTTTACATGAACCACTCTAAAAACTTGATAGAACCTAAACTTCACATGAACCCCACTAAAAATCTAATAGAAACTAAACTTTACATGAACCCCACTAAAAACCTGATAGAACTTAAACTTTACATTAACCCCACTAAAAACATGATAGAACCTAAACTTTACATGAACCCTACTAAAAACCTGATAGAACTTAAACTTTACATGAACCCCACTAAAAACCTGATAGAACCTAAAATTTACATGAACCCCACTAAAAACCTGATAGATCCTAAACTTTACATGCAACACGAACCCCACTAAAAACCTGATAGAACTTAAACTTTACATGAACCACTCTTAAAACCTGATAGAACCTAAACTTCACATGAACCCCACTAAAAATATAATAGAAACTAAACTTTACATGAACCCCACTAAAAACCTGATAGAACTTAAACTTTACATGAACCCCACTAAAAACATGATAGAACCTAAACTTTACATGAACCCCACTAAAAACCTAATAGATCCTAAACTTTACATGCAACACGAACCCCACTAAAAACCTGATAGAACTTAAACTTTACATGAACCACTCTAAAAACCTGATAGAACCTAAACTTCACATGAACCCCCCTAAAAATCTAATAGAAACTAAACTTTACATGAACCCCACTAAAAACCTGATAGAACTTAAACTTTACATGAACCCCACTAAAAACCTGATAGAACTTAAACATTACATTAACCCCACTATAAACATGATAGAACCTAAACTTTACATGAACCCCACTAAAAACCTGATAGAACTTAAACTTTACATGAACCCCACTAAAAACCTGATAGAACCTAAACTTTACATGAACCCCACTAAAAACCTGATAGATCCTAAACCTTACATAATCCCCACTAAAAACCTGATAGATCCTAAACTTTACATGCAACACGAACCACACTAAAAACCTGATAGAACTTAAACTTTACATGAACCCCACTAAAAACCTGATAGAACCTAAACTTTACATGAACCCCACTAAAAACCTGATAGATCCTAAACCTTCCATAATCCCCACTAAAAACCTGATAGATCCTAAACTTTACATGCAACACGAACCACACTAAAAACCTGATAGAACTTAAACTTTACATGAACCCCACTAAAAACCTGATAGAACCTAAACTTTACATGAACCCCATTCAAAACTTAATAGATCCTAAACTTTACATGCAACACGAACCCCACTAAAAACCTGATAGAACTTAAACTTTACATGAACCACTCTAAAAACTTGATAGAACCTAAACTTCACATGAACCCCACTAAAAATCTAATAGAAACTAAACTTTACATGAACCCCACTAAAAACCTGATAGAACTTAAACTTTACATTAACCCCACTAAAAACATGATAGAACCTAAACTTTACATGAACCCCACTAAAAACCTGATAGAACCTAAAATTTACATGAACCCCACTAAAAACCTGATAGATCCTAAACTTTACATGCAACACGAACCCCACTAAAAACCTGATAGAACTTAAACTTTACATGAACCACTCTTAAAACCTGATAGAACCTAAACTTCACATGAACCCCACTAAAAATATAATAGAAACTAAACTTTACATGAACCCCACTAAAATCCTGATAGAACTTAAAATTTACATGAACCCCACTAAAAACCTGATAGAACTTAAACTTTAGATGAACTCCACTAAAAACCTGATAGAACTTAAAATTTACATGAACCCCACTAAAAACCTGATAGAACTTAAACTTTACATGAACCCCACTAAAAACCTGATAGATCCTAAACTTTACATAATCCCCACTAAAAACCTGATAGAACTTAAACTTTACATGAACCCCACTAAAAACCTGATAGATCCTAAACCTTACATAATCCCCACTCAAAACCTGATAGATCCTAAACTTTACATGCAACACGAACCACACTAAAAACCTGATAGAACTTAAACTTTACATGAACCCCACTAAAAACCTGATAGAACCTAAACTTCACATGAACCCCACTAAAAATCTTATAGAAACTAAACTTTACATGAACCCCACTAAAAACCTGATAGAACTTAAATTTTATATGAACCCCACTAAAAACCTGATAGAACCTAAACTTTACATGAACCTCACTAAAAACCTGATAGAACCTAAACTATACATGAACCTCACTAAAAACCTGATAGAACCTAAACTTTACATGAACCCCACTAAAAACCTAATAGAACTTAAACTTTACATGAATCCCACTAAAAACCTGATAGAACCTAAACTTTACATGAACCTAACTAAAAACCTGATAGAACCTAAACTTTACATGAACCCCACTAAAAACCTAATAGATCCTAAACTTTACATGCAACACGAACCCCACTAAAAACCTGATAGAACTTAAACTTTACATGAACCACTCTAAAAACCTGATAGAACCTAAACTTCACATGAACCCCCCTAAAAATCTAATAGAAACTAAACTTTACATGAACCCCACTAAAAACCTGATAGAACTTAAACTTTACATGAACCCCACTAAAAACCTGATAGAACTTAAACATTACATTAACCCCACTATAAACATGATAGAACCTAAACTTTACATGAACCCCACTAAAAACCTGATAGAACTTAAACTTTACATGAACCCCACTAAAAACCTGATAGAACCTAAACTTTACATGAACCCCACTAAAAACCTGATAGATCCTAAACCTTACATAATCCCCACTAAAAACCTGATAGATCCTAAACTTTACATGCAACACGAACCACACTAAAAACCTGATAGAACTTAAACTTCACATGAACCCCACTAAAAATCTTATAGAAACTAAACTTTACATGAACCCCACTAAAAACCTGATAGAACTTAAATTTTCTATGAACCCCACTAAAAACCTGATAGAACCTAAACTTTACATGAACCTCACTAAAAACCTGATAGAACCTAAACTTCACATGAACCCCACTAAAAATCTAATAGAAACTAAACTTTACATGAACCCCACTAAAAACCTGATAGAACTTAAATTTTATATGAACCCCACTAAAAACCTGATAGAACCTAAACTTTACATGAACCTCACTAAAAATCTGATAGAACCTAAACTTTACATGAACCTCACTAAAAACCTGATAGAACCTAAACTTTACATGAACCCCACTAAAAACCTGATAGAACCTAAACTTCACATGAACCCCACTAAAAATCTTATAGAAACTAAACTTTACATGAACCCCACTAAAAACCTGATAGAACTTAAATTTTATATGAACCCCACTAAAAACCTGATAGAACCTAAACTTTACATGAACCTCACTAAAAATCTGATAGAACCTAAACTTTACATGAACCTCACTAAAAACCTGATAGAACCTAAACTTTACATGAACCCCACTAAAGACCTGATAGAACCTAAACTTCACATGAACCCCACTAAAAATCTTATAGAAACTAAACTTTACATGAACCCCACTAAAAACCTGATAGAACTTAAATTTTATAAGAACCCCACTAAAAACCTGATAGAACCTAAACTTTACATGAACCTTACTAAAAATCTGATAGAACCTAAACTTTACATGAACCTCACTAAAAACCTGATAGAACCTAAACTTTACATGAACCCCACTAAAAACCTGATAGATCCTAATCTTTACATGCAACACGAACCCCACTAAAAACCTGATAGAACTTAAACTTTACATGAACCCCACTAAAAATCTAATAGAAACTAAACTTTACAGGAACCCCACTAAAAACCTGATAGAACTTAAACTTTACATGAACCCCACTAAAAACCAGATAGAACTTAAACTTTACATGAACCCTACTAAAAACATGATAGAACCTAAACTTTACATGAACCTCACTAAAAACCTGATAGAACTTAAACTTTACATGAACCCCACTAAAAACCTGATAGAACCTAAACTTTACATGAACCCCTCTAAAAACCTAATAGAACTTAAACTTTACATGAACCCCACTAAAAACCTGATAGAACCTAAACTTTACATGAACCCCACTAAAAACCTAATAGAACTTAAACTTTACATGAATCCCACTAAAAACCTGATAGAACCTAAAATTTACATGAACCTAACTAAAAACCTGATAGAACCTAAACTTTACATGAACCCCACTCAAAACTTAATAGATCCTAAACTTTACATGCAACACGAACCCCACTAAAAACCTGATAGAACTTAAACTTTACATGAACCACTCTAAAAACTTGATAGAACCTAAACTTCACATGAACCCCACTAAAAATCTAATAGAAACTAAACTTTACATGAACCCCACTAAAAACCTGATAGAACTTAAACTTTACATTAACCCCACTAAAAACATGATAGAACCTAAACTTTACATGAACCCTACTAAAAACCTGATAGAACTTAAACTTTACATGAACCCCACTAAAAACCTGATAGAACCTAAAATTTACATGAACCCCACTAAAAACCTGATAGATCCTAAACTTTACATGCAACACGAACCCCACTAAAAACCTGATAGAACTTAAACTTTACATGAACCACTCTTAAAACCTGATAGAACCTAAACTTCACATGAACCCCACTAAAAATATAATAGAAACTAAACTTTACATGAACCCCACTAAAAACCTGATAGAACTTAAACTTTACATGAACCCCACTAAAAACATGATAGAACCTAAACTTTACATGAACGCCACTAAAAACCTGATAGAACTTAAACTTTACATGAACCCCACTAAAAACCTGATAGATCCTAAACTTTACATAATCCCCACTAAAAACCTGATAGAACTTAAACTTTACATGAACCCCACTAAAAACCTGATAGATCCTAAACCTTACATACTCCCCACTAAAAACCTGATAGATCCTAAACTTTACATGCAACACGAACCACACTAAAAACCTGATAGAACTTAAACTTTACATGAACCCCACTAAAAACCTGATAGAACCTAAACTTCACATGAACCCCACTAAAAATCTTATAGAAACTAAACTTTACATGAACCCCACTAAAAACCTGATAGAACTTAAATTTTATATGAACCCCACTAAAAACCTGATAGAACCTAAATTTACATGAACCCCACTAAAAACCTGATAGAACCTAAACTTCACATGAACCCCACTAAAAATCTTATAGAAACTAAACTTTACATGAACCCCACTAAAAACCTGATAGAACTTAAATTTTATATGAACCCCACTAAAAACCTGATAGAACCTAAACTTTACATGAACCTTACTAAAAATCTGATAGAACCTAAACTTTACATGAACCTCACTAAAAACCTGATAGAACCTAAACTTTACATGAACCCCACTAAAAACCTGATAGATCCTAAACTTTACATGCAACACGAACCCCACTAAAAACCTGATAGAACTTAAACTTTACATGAACCCCACTAAAAATCTAATAGAAACTAAACTTTACAGGAACCCCACTAAAAACCTGCTAGAACTTAAACTTTACATGAACCCCACTAAAAACCAGATAGAACTTAAACTTTACATGAACCCTACTAAAAACATGATAGAACCTAAACTTTACATGAACCTCACTAAAAACCTGATAGAACTTAAACTTTACATGAACCCCACTAAAAACCTGATAGAACCTAAACTTTACATGAACCCCACTAAAAACCTAATAGAACTTAAACTTTACATGAACCCCACTAAAAACCTGATAGAACCTAAACTTTACATGAACCCCACTAAAAACCTAATAGAACTTAAACTTTACATGAATCCCACTAAAAACCTGATAGAACCTAAAATTTACATGAACCTAACTAAAAACCTGATAGAACCTAAACTTTACATGAACCCCACTCAAAACTTAATAGATCCTAAACTTTACATGCAACACGAACCCCACTAAAAACCTGATAGAACTTAAACTTTACATGAACCACTCTAAAAACTTGATAGAACCTAAACTTCACATGAACCCCACTAAAAATCTAATAGAAACTAAACTTTACATGAACCCCACTAAAAACCTGATAGAACTTAAACTTTACATGAACCCCACTAAAAACCTGATAGAACTTAAACTTTACATTAACCCCACTAAAAACATGATAGAACCTAAACTTTACATGAACCCTACTAAAAACCTGATAGAACTTAAACTTTACATGAACCCCACTAAAAACCTGATAGAACCTAAAATTTACATGAACCCCACTAAAAACCTGATAGATCCTAAACTTTACATGCAACACGAACCCCACTAAAAACCTGATAGAACTTAAACTTTACATGAACCACTCTTAAAACTTGATAGAACCTAAACTTCACATGAACCCCACTAAAATATAATAGAAACTAAACTTTACATGAACCCCACTAAAAACCTGATAGAACTTAAACTTTAGATGAACCCCACTAAAAACCTGATAGAACTTAAAATTTACATGAACCCCACTAAAAACATGATAGAACCTAAACTTTACATGAACCCCACTAAAAACCTGATAGAACTTAAACTTTACATGAACCCCACTAAAAACCTGATAGATCCTAAACTTTACATAATCCCCACTAAAAACCTGATAGAACTTAAACTTTACATGAACCCCACTAAAAACCTGATAGATCCTAAACCTTACATACTCCCCACTAAAAACCTGATAGATCCTAAACTTTACATGCAACACGAACCACACTAAAAACCTGATAGAACTTAAACTTTACATGAACCCCACTAAAAACCTGATAGAACCTAAACTTCACATGAACCCCACTAAAAATCTTATAGAAACTAAACTTTACATGAACCCCACTAAAAACCTGATAGAACCTAAACTTTACATGAACCCCACTAAAAACCTGATAGAACCTAAACTTCACATGAACCCCACTAAAAATCTTATAGAAACTAAACTTTACATGAACCTCACTAAAAACCTGATAGAACCTAAACTTCACATGAACCCCACTAAAAATCTAATAGAAACTAAACTTTACATGAACCCCACTAAAAACCTGATAGAACTTAAATTTTATATGAACCCCACTAAAAACCTGATAGAACCTAAACTTTACATGAACCTCACTAAAAATCTGATAGAACCTAAACTTTACATGAACCTCACTAAAAACCTGATAGAACCTAAACTTTACATGAACCCCACTAAAAACCTGATAGAACCTAAACTTCACATGAACCCCACTAAAAATCTTATAGAAACTAAACTTTACATGAACCCCACTAAAAACCTGATAGAACTTAAATTTTATATGAACCCCACTAAAAACCTGATAGAACCTAAACTTTACATGAACCTCACTAAAAATCTGATAGAACCTAAACTTTACATGAACCTCACTAAAAACCTGATAGAACCTAAACTTTACATGAACCCCACTAAAAACCTGATAGAACCTAAACTTCACATGAACCCCACTAAAAATCTTATAGAAACTAAACTTTACATGAACCCCACTAAAAACCTGATAGAACTTAAATTTTATATGAACCCCACTAAAAACCTGATAGAACCTAAACTTTACATGAACCTTACTAAAAATCTGATAGAACCTAAACTTTACATGCAACACGAACCCCACTAAAAACCTGATAGAACTTAAACTTTACATGAACCCCACTAAAAATCTAATAGAAACTAAACTTTACAGGAACCCCACTAAAAACCTGACAGAACTTAAACTTTACATGAACCCCACTAAAAACCAGATAGAACTTAAACTTTACATGAACCCCACTAAAAACCTGATAGAACCTAAACTTTACATGAACCCCTCTAAAAACCTAATAGAACTTAAACTTTACATGAACCCCACTAAAAACCTGATAGAACCTAAACTTTACATGAACCCCACTAAAAACCTAATAGAACTTAAACTTTACATGAATCCCACTAAAAACCTGATAGAACCTAAAATTTACATGAACCTAACTAAAAACCTGATAGAACCTAAACTTTACATGAACCCCACTCAAAACTTAATAGATCCTAAACTTTACATGCAACACGAACCCCACTAAAAACCTGATAGAACTTAAACTTTACATGAACCACTCTAAAAACTTGATAGAACCTAAACTTCACATGAACCCCACTAAAAATCTAATAGAAACTAAACTTTACATGAACCCCACTAAAAACCTGATAGAACTTAAACTTTACATTAACCCCACTAAAAACATGATAGAACCTAAACTTTACATGAACCCTACTAAAAACCTGATAGAACTTAAACTTTACATGAACCCCACTAAAAACCTGATAGAACCTAAAATTTACATGAACCCCACTAAAAACCTGATAGATCCTAAACTTTACATGCAACACGAACCCCACTAAAAACCTGATAGAACTTAAACTTTACATGAACCACTCTTAAAACCTGATAGAACCTAAACTTCACATGAACCCCACTAAAAATATAATAGAAACTAAACTTTACATGAACCCCACTAAAAACCTGATAGAACTTAAACTTTAGATGAACCCCACTAAAAACCTGATAGAACTTAAAATTTACATGAACCCCACTAAAAACATGATAGAACCTAAACTTTACATGAACGCCACTAAAAACCTGATAGAACTTAAACTTTACATGAACCCCACTAAAAACCTGATAGATCCTAAACTTTACATAATCCCCACTAAAAACCTGATAGAACTTAAACTTTACATGAACCCCACTAAAAACCTGATAGATCCTAAACCTTACATACTCCCCACTAAAAACCTGATAGATCCTAAACTTTACATGCAACACGAACCACACTAAAAACCTGATAGAACTTAAACTTTACATGAACCCCACTAAAAACCTGATAGAACCTAAACTTCACATGAACCCCACTAAAAATCTTATAGAAACTAAACTTTACATGAACCCCACTAAAAACCTGATAGAACTTAAATTTTCTATGAACCCCACTAAAAACCTGATAGAACCTAAACTTTAAATGAACCCCACTAAAAACCTGATAGAACCTAAACTTCACATGAACCCCACTAAAAATCTTATAGAAACTAAACTTTACATGAACCCCACTAAAAACCTGATAGAACTTAAATTTTATATGAACCCCACTAAAAACCTGATAGAACCTAAACTTTACATGAACCTTACTAAAAATCTGATAGAACCTAAACTTTACATGAACCTCACTAAAAACCTGATAGAACCTAAACTTTACATGAACCCCACTAAAAACCTGATAGATCCTAAACTTTACATGCAACACGAACCCCACTAAAAACCTGATAGAACTTAAACTTTACATGAACCCCACTAAAAATCTAATAGAAACTAAACTTTACAGGAACCCCACTAAAAACCTGATAGAACTTAAACTTTACATGAACCCCACTAAAAACCAGATAGAACTTAAACTTTACATGAACCCTACTAAAAACATGATAGAACCTAAACTTTACATGAACCTCACTAAAAACCTGATAGAACTTAAACTTTACATGAACCCCACTAAAAACCTGATAGAACCTAAACTTTACATGAACCCCACTAAAAACCTAATAGAACTTAAACTTTACATGAACCCCACTAAAAACCTGATAGAACCTAAACTTTACATGAACCCCACTAAAAACCTAATAGAACTTAAACTTTACATGAATCCCACTAAAAACCTGATAGAACCTAAAATTTACATGAACCTAACTAAAAACCTGATAGAACCTAAACTTTACATGAACCCCACTCAAAACTTAATAGATCCTAAACTTTACATGCAACACGAACCCCACTAAAAACCTGATAGAACTTAAACTTTACATGAACCACTCTAAAAACTTGATAGAACCTAAACTTCACATGAACCCCACTAAAAATCTAATAGAAACTAAACTTTATATGAACCCCACTAAAAACCTGATAGAACTTAAACTTTACATGAACCCCACTAAAAACCTGATAGAACTTAAACTTTACATTAACCCCACTAAAAACATGATAGAACCTAAACTTTACATGAACCCTACTAAAAACCTGATAGAACTTAAACTTTACATGAACCCCACTAAAAACCTGATAGAACCTAAAATTTACATGAACCCCACTAAAAACCTGATAGATCCTAAACTTTACATGCAACACGAACCCCACTAAAAACCTGATAGAACTTAAACTTTACATGAACCACTCTTAAAACTTGATAGAACCTAAACTTCACATGAACCCCACTAAAATATAATAGAAACTAAACTTTACATGAACCCCACTAAAAACCTGATAGAACTTAAACTTTAGATGAACCCCACTAAAAACCTGATAGAACTTAAAATTTACATGAACCCCACTAAAAACATGATAGAACCTAAACTTTACATGAACCCCACTAAAAACCTGATAGAACTTAAACTTTACATGAACCCCACTAAAAACCTGATAGATCCTAAACTTTACATAATCCCCACTAAAAACCTGATAGAACTTAAACTTTACATGAACCCCACTAAAAACCTGATAGATCCTAAACCTTACATACTCCCCACTAAAAACCTGATAGATCCTAAACTTTACATGCAACACGAACCACACTAAAAACCTGATAGAACTTAAACTTTACATGAACCCCACTAAAAACCTGATAGAACCTAAACTTCACATGAACCCCACTAAAAATCTTATAGAAACTAAACTTTACATGAACCCCACTAAAAACCTGATAGAACTTAAATTTTCTATGAACCCCACTAAAAACCTGATAGAACCTAAACTTTACATGAACCTCACTAAAAACCTGATAGAACCTAAACTTCACATGAACCCCACTAAAAATCTTATAGAAACTAAGCTTTACATGAACCCCACTAAAAACCTGATAGAACTTAAATTTTATATGAACCCCACTAAAAACCTGATAGAACCTAAACTTTACATGAACCTCACTAAAAATCTGATAGAACCTAAACTTTACATGAACCTCACTAAAAACCTGATAGAACCTAAACTTTACATGAACCCCACTAAAAACCTGATAGAACCTAAACTTCACATGAACCCCACTAAAAATCTTATAGAAACTAAACTTTACATGAACCCCACTAAAAACCTGATAGAACTTAAATTTTATATGAACCCCACTAAAAACCTGATAGAACCTAAACTTTACATGAACCTCACTAAAAATCTGATAGAACCTAAACTTTACATGAACCTCACTAAAAACCTGATAGAACCTAAACTTTACATGAACCCCACTAAAAACCTGATAGAACCTAAACTTCACATGAACCCCACTAAAAATCTTATAGAAACTAAACTTTACATGAACCCCACTAAAAACCTGATAGAACTTAAATTTTATATGAACCCCACTAAAAACCTGATAGAACCTAAACTTTACATGAACCTCACTAAAAATCTGATAGAACCTAAACTTTACATGAACCTCACTAAAAACCTGATAGAACCTAAACTTTACATGAACCCCACTAAAAACCTGATAGAACCTAAACTTCACATGAACCCCACTAAAAATCTTATAGAAACTAAACTTTACATGAACCCCACTAAAAACCTGATAGAACTTAAATTTTATATGAACACCACTAAAAACCTGATAGAACCTAAACTTTACATGAACCTCACTAAAAACCTGATAGAACCTAAACTTTACATGAACCCCACTAAAAACCTGATAGATCCTAAACTTTACATGCAACACGAACCCCACTAAAAACCTGATAGAACTTAAACTTTACATGAACCCCACTAAAAATCTAATAGAAACTAAACTTTACAGGAACCCCACTAAAAACCTGATAGAACTTAAACTTTACATGAACCCCACTAAAAACCAGATAGAACTTAAACTTTACATGAACCCTACTAAAAGCATGATAGAACCTAAACTTTACATGAACCTCACTAAAAACCTGATAGAACTTAAACTTTACATGAACCCCACTAAAAACCTGATAGAACCTTAACTTTACATGAACCCCACTAAAAACCTAATAGTCATGTAAATTTTAAGTTCTATCAGGTTTTTAGTGGGGTTCATCTAAAGTTTAAGTTCTATCAGGTTTTTAGTGGGGTTCATGTAAAGTTTAGTTTCTATTATATTTTTAGTGTGGTTCATGTGAAGTTTAGGTTCTATCAGGTTTTAAGAGTGGTTCATGTAAAGTTTAAGTTCTATCAGGTTTTTAGTGGGGTTCGTGTTGCATGTAAAGTTTAGGATCTATCAGGTTTTTAGTGGGGTTCATGTAAATTTTAGGTTCTATCAGGTTTTTAGTGGGGTTCATGTAAAGTTTAAGTTATATCATGTTTTTAGTGGGGTTCATGTAAAGTTTAAGTTCTATCAGGTTTTTAGTGGGGTTCATGTAAAGTTTAAGTTCTATCAGGTTTTTAGTGGGGTTCATGTAAAGTTTAGTTTCTATTAGATTTTTAGTGGGGTTCATGTGAAGTTTAGGTTCTATCAAGTTTTTAGAGTGGTTCATGTAAAGTTTAAGTTCTATCAGGTTTTTAGTGGGGTTCGTGTTGCATGTAAAGTTTAGGATCTATTAAGTTTTGAGTGGGGTTCATGTAAAGTTTAGGTTCTATCAGGTTTTTAGTGGGATTCATGTAAAGTTTAAGTTCTATTAGGTTTTTAGTGGGGTTCATGTAAAGTTAAGGTTCTATCAGGTTTTTAGTGGGGTTCATGTAAAGTTTAAGTTCTATCAGGTTTTTAGTGAGGTTCATGTAAAGTTTAGATTCTATCATGCTTTTAGTAGGGTTCATGTAAAGTTTAAGTTCTATCTGGTTTTTAGTGGGGTTCATGTAAAGTTTAAGTTCTATCAGGTTTTTAGTGGGGTTCCTGTAAAGTTTAGTTTCTATTAGATTTTTAGTGGGGTTCATGTAAAGTTTAAGTTCTATCAGGTTTTTAGTGGGGTTCGTGTTGCATGTAAAGTTTAGGATCTATCAGGTTTTTAGTGGGGTTCATGTAAAGTTTAGGTTCTATCAGGTTTTTAGTGAGGTTCATGTAAAGTTTAGGTTCTATCAGGTTTTTAGTGGTGTTCATATAAAATTTAAGTTCTATCAGGTTTTTAGTGGGGTTCATGTAAAGTTTAGGTTCTATCAGGTTTTTAGTGGGGTTCATGTAAAGTTTAGGTTCTATCAGGTTTTTAGTGAGGTTCATGTAAAGTTTAGGTTCTATCAGATTTTTAGTGAGGTTCATGTAAAGTTTAGGTTCTATCAGGTTTTTAGTGGGGTTCATATAAAATTTAAGTTCTATCAGGTTTTTAGTGGGGTTCATGTAAAGTTTAGTTTCTATAAGATTTTTAGTGGGGTTCATGTGAAGTTTAGGTTCTATCAGGTTTTTAGTGGGGTTCATGTAAAGTTTAGGTTCTATCAGGTTTTTAGTGAGGTTCATGTAAAGTTTAGGTTCTATCAGATTTTTAGTGAGGTTCATGTAAAGTTTAGGTTCTATCAGGTTTTTAGTGGGGTTCATATAAAATTTAAGTTCTATCAGGTTTTTAGTGGGGTTCATGTAAAGTTTAGTTTCTATTAGATTTTTAGTGGGGTTCATGTGAAGTTTAGGTTCTATCAGGTTTTTAGTGAGGTTCATGTAAAGTTTAGTTTCTATAAGATTTTTAGTGGGGTTCATGTGAAGTTTAGGTTCTATCAGGTTTTTAGTGGGGTTCATGTAAAGTTTAGGTTCTATCAGGTTTTTAGTGAGGTTCATGTAAAGTTTAGGTTCTATCAGATTTTTAGTGAGGTTCATGTAAAGTTTAGGTTCTATCAGGTTTTTAGTGGGGTTCATATAAAATTTAAGTTCTATCAGGTTTTTAGTGGGGTTCATGTAAAGCTTAGTTTCTATAAGATTTTTAGTGGGGTTCATGTGAAGTTTAGGTTCTATCAGGTTTTTAGTGAGGTTCATGTAAAGTTTAGGTTCTATCAGGTTTTTAGTGGGGTTCATAGAAAATTTAAGTTCTATCAGGTTTTTAGTGGGGTTCATGTAAAGTTTAGTTTCTATAAGATTTTTAGTGGGGTTCATGTGAAGTTTAGGTTCTATCAGGTTTTTAGTGGGGTTCATGTAAAGTTTAAGTTCTATCAGGTTTTTAGTGTGGTTCGTGTTGCATGTAAAGTTTAGGATCTATCAGGTTTTTAGTGGGGAGTATGTAAGGTTTAGGATCTATCAGGTTTTTAGTGGGGTTCATGTAAAGTTTAAGTTCTATCAGGTTTTTAGTGGGGATTATGTAAAGTTTAGGATCTATCAGGTTTTTAGTGGGGTTCATGTAAAGTTTAAGTTCTATCAGGTTTTTAGTGGGGTTCATGTAAAGTTTAGGTTCTATCATGTTTTTAGTGGGGTTCATGTAAATTTTAAGTTCTATCAGGTTTTTAGTGGGGTTCATCTAAAGTTTAAGTTCTATCAGGTTTTTAGTGGGGTTCATGTAAAGTTTAGTTTCTATTATATTTTAGTGGGGTTCATGTGAAGTTTAGGTTCTATCAAGTTTTAAGAGTGGTTCATGTAAAGTTTAAGTTCTATCAGGTTTTTAGTGGGGTTCGTGTTGCATGTAAAGTTTAGGATCTATCAGGTTTTTAGTGGGGTTCATGTAAATTTTAGGTTCTATCAGGTTTTTAGTGGGGTTCATGTAAAGTTTAAGTTCTATCAGGTTTTTAGTAGGGTTCATGTAAAGTTTAGGTTCTATCATGTTTTTAGTGGGGTTAATGTAAAGTTTAAGTTCTATCAGGTTTTTAGTGGGGTTCATGTAAAGTTTAAGTTCTATCAGGTTTTTAGTGGGGTTCATGTAAAGTTTAGTTTCTATTAGATTTTTAGTGGGGTTCATGTGAAGTTTAGGTTCTATCAAGTTTTTAGAGTGGTTCATGTAAAGTTTAAGTTCTATCAGGTTTTTAGTGGGGTTCGTGTTGCATGTAAAGTTTAGGATCTATTAAGTTTTGAGTGGGGTTCATGTAAAGTTTAGGTTCTATCAGGTTTTTAGTTAGGTTCATGTAAATTTTAGGTTCTATCAGGTTTTTAGTGGGATTCATGTAAAGTTTAAGTTCTATTAGGTTTTTAGTGGGGTTCATGTAAAGCTTAGGTTCTATCAGGTTTTTAGTGGGGTTCATGTAAAGTTTAAGTTCTATTAGGTTTTTAGTGGGGTTCATGTAAAGTTTAGGTTCTATCAGGTTTTTAGTGGGGTTCATGTAAAGTTTAAGTTCTATCAGGTTTTTAGTGAGGTTCATGTAAAGTTTAGGTTCTATCATGTTTTTAGTAGGGTTCATGTAAAGTTTAAGTTCTATCTGGTTTTTAGTGGGGTTCATGTAAAGTTTAAGTTCTATCAGGTTTTTAGTGGGGTTCCTGTAAAGTTTAGTTTCTATTAGATTTTTAGTGGGGTTCATGTAAAGTTTAAGTTCTATCAGGTTTTTAGTGGGGTTCGTGTTGCATGTAAAGTTTAGGATCTATCAGGTTTTTAGTGGGGTTCATGTAAAGTTTAGGTTCTATCAGGTTTTTAGTGAGGTTCATGTAAAGTTTAGGTTCTATCAGATTTTTAGTAAGGTTCATGTAAAGTTTAGGTTCTATCAGGTTTTTAGTGGGGTTCATATAAAATTTAAGTTCTATCAGGTTTTTAGTGGGGTTCATGTAAAGTTTAGTTTCTATAAGATTTTTAGTGGGGTTCATGTGAAGTTTAGGTTCTATCAGGTTTTTAGTGGGGTTCATGTAAAGTTTAGGTTCTATCAGGTTTTTAGTGGGGTTCATAGAAAATTTAAGTTCTATCAGGTTTTTAGTGGGGTTCATGTAAAGTTTAGTTTCTATAAGATTTTTAGTGGGGTTCATGTGAAGTTTAGGTTCTATCAGGTTTTTAGTGGGGTTCATGTAAAGTTTAAGTTCTATCAGGTTTTTAGTGTGGTTCGTGTTGCATGTAAAGTTTAGGATCTATCAGGTTTTTAGTGGGGAGTATGTAAGGTTTAGGATCTATCAGGTTTTTAGTGGGGTTCATGTAAAGTTTAAGTTCTATCAGGTTTTTAGTGGGGATTATGTAAAGTTTAGGATCTATCAGGTTTTTAGTGGGGTTCATGTAAAGTTTAAGTTCTATCAGGTTTTTAGTGGCGTTCATGTAAAGTTTAGGTTCTATCATGTTTTTAGTGGGGTTCATGTAAATTTTAAGTTCTATCAGGTTTTTAGTGGGGTTCATCTAAAGTTTAAGTTCTATCAGGTTTTTAGTGGGGTTCATGTAAAGTTTAGTTTCTATTATATTTTTAGTGGGGTTCATGTGAAGTTTAGGTTCTATCAGGTTTTAAGAGTGGTTCATGTAAAGTTTAAGTTCTATCAGGTTTTTAGTGGGGTTCGTGTTGCATGTAAAGTTTAGGATCTATCAGGTTTTTAGTGGGGTTCATGTAAATTTTAGGTTCTATCAGGTTTTTAGTGGGGTTCATGTAAAGTTTAAGTTCTATCAGGTTTTTAGTAGGGTTCATGTAAAGTTTAGGTTCTATCATGTTTTTAGTGGGGTTAATGTAAAGTTTAAGTTCTATCAGGTTTTTAGTGGGGTTCATGTAAAGTTTAGTTTCTATTAGATTTTTAGTGGGGTTCATGTGAAGTTTAGGTTCTATCAAGTTTTTAGAGTGGTTCATGTAAAGTTTAAGTTCTATCAGGTTTTTAGTGGGGTTCGTGTTGCATGTAAAGTTTAGGATCTATTAAGTTTTGAGTGGGGTTCATGTAAAGTTTAGGTTCTATCAGGTTTTTAGTTAGGTTCATGTAAATTTTAGGTTCTATCAGGTTTTTAGTGGGATTCATGTAAAGTTTAAGTTCTATTAGGTTTTTAGTGGGGTTCATGTAAAGTTTAGGTTCTATCAGGTTTTTAGTGGGGTTCATGTAAAGTTTAAGTTCTATTAGGTTTTTAGAGGGGTTCATGTAAAGTTTAGGTTCTATCAGGTTTTTAGTGGGGTTCATGTAAAGTTTAAGTTCTATCAGGTTTTTAGTGAGGTTCATGTAAAGTTTAGGTTCTATCATGTTTTTAGTAGGGTTCATGTAAAGTTTAAGTTCTATCTGGTTTTTAGTGGGGTTCATGTAAAGTTTAAGTTCTATCAGGTTTTTAGTGGGGTTCCTGTAAAGTTTAGTTTCTATTAGATTTTTAGTGGGGTTCATGTAAAGTTTAAGTTCTATCAGGTTTTTAGTGGGGTTCGTGTTGCATGTAAAGATTAGGATCTATCAGGTTTTTAGTGGGGTTCATGTAAAGTTTAGGTTCTATCAGGTTTTTAGTGAGGTTCATGTAAAGTTTAGGTTCTATCAGATTTTTAGTAAGGTTCATGTAAAGTTTAGGTTCTATCAGGTTTTTAGTGGGGTTCATATAAAATTTAAGTTCTATCAGGTTTTTAGTGGGGTTCATGTAAAGTTTAGTTTCTATAAGATTTTTAGTGGGGTTCATGTGAAGTTTAGGTTCTATCAGGTTTTTAGTGGGGTTCATGTAAAGTTTAGGTTCTATCAGGTTTTTAGTGAGGTTCATGTAAAGTTTAGGTTCTATCAGATTTTTAGTGAGGTTCATGTAAAGTTTAGGTTCTATCAGGTTTTTAGTGGGGTTCATATAAAATTTAAGTTCTATCAGGTTTTTAGTGGGGTTCATGTAAAGCTTAGTTTCTATAAGATTTTTAGTGGGGTTCATGTGAAGTTTAGGTTCTATCAGGTTTTTAGTGGGGTTCATGTAAAGTTTAGGTTCTATCAGGTTTTTAGTGAGGTTCATGTAAAGTTTAGGTTCTATCAGATTTTTAGTGAGGTTCATGTAAAGTTTAGGTTCTATCAGGTTTTTAGTGGGGTTCATATAAAATTTAAGTTCTATCAGGTTTTTAGTGGGGTTCATGTAAAGTTTAGTTTCTATTAGATTTTTAGTGGGGTTCATGTGAAGTTTAGGTTCTATCAGGTTTTTAGTGAGGTTCATGTAAAGTTTAGTTTCTATAAGATTTTTAGTGGGGTTCATGTGAAGTTTAGGTTCTATCAGGTTTTTAGTGGGGTTCATGTAAAGTTTAGGTTCTATCAGGTTTTTAGTGAGGTTCATGTAAAGTTTAGGTTCTATCAGATTTTTAGTGAGGTTCATGTAAAGTTTAGGTTCTATCAGGTTTTTAGTGGGGTTCATATAAAATTTAAGTTCTATCAGGTTTTTAGTGGGGTTCATGTAAAGCTTAGTTTCTATAAGATTTTTAGTGGGGTTCATGTGAAGTTTAGGTTCTATCAGGTTTTTAGTGAGGTTCATGTAAAGTTTAGGTTCTATCAGGTTTTTAGTGGGGTTCATAGAAAATTTAAGTTCTATCAGGTTTTTAGTGGGGTTCATGTAAAGTTTAGTTTCTATAAGATTTTTAGTGGGGTTCATGTGAAGTTTAGGTTCTATCAGGTTTTTAGTGGGGTTCATGTAAAGTTTAAGTTCTATCAGGTTTTTAGTGTGGTTCGTGTTGCATGTAAAGTTTAGGATCTATCAGGTTTTTAGTGGGGAGTATGTAAGGTTTAGGATCTATCAGGTTTTTAGTGGGGTTCATGTAAAGTTTAAGTTCTATCAGGTTTTTAGTGGGGATTATGTAAAGTTTAGGATCTATCAGGTTTTTAGTGGGGTTCATGTAAAGTTTAAGTTCTATCAGGTTTTTAGTGGGGTTCATGTAAAGTTTAGGTTCTATCATGTTTTTAGTGGGGTTCATGTAAATTTTAAGTTCTATCAGGTTTTTAGTGGGGTTCATCTAAAGTTTAAGTTCTATCAGGTTTTTAGTGGGGTTCATGTAAAGTTTAGTTTCTATTATATTTTAGTGGGGTTCATGTGAAGTTTAGGTTCTATCAAGTTTTAAGAGTGGTTCATGTAAAGTTTAAGTTCTATCAGGTTTTTAGTGGGGTTCGTGTTGCATGTAAAGTTTAGGATCTATCAGGTTTTTAGTGGGGTTCATGTAAATTTTAGGTTCTATCAGGTTTTTAGTGGGGTTCATGTAAAGTTTAAGTTCTATCAGGTTTTTAGTAGGGTTCATGTAAAGTTTAGGTTCTATCATGTTTTTAGTGGGGTTAATGTAAAGTTTAAGTTCTATCAGGTTTTTAGTGGGGTTCATGTAAAGTTTAAGTTCTATCAGGTTTTTAGTGGGGTTCATGTAAAGTTTAGTTTCTATTAGATTTTTAGTGGGGTTCATGTGAAGTTTAGGTTCTATCAAGTTTTTAGAGTGGTTCATGTAAAGTTTAAGTTCTATCAGGTTTTTAGTGGGGTTCGTGTTGCATGTAAAGTTTAGGATCTATTAAGTTTTGAGTGGGGTTCATGTAAAGTTTAGGTTCTATCAGGTTTTTAGTTAGGTTCATGTAAATTTTAGGTTCTATCAGGTTTTTAGTGGGATTCATGTAAAGTTTAAGTTCTATTAGGTTTTTAGTGGGGTTCATGTAAAGTTTAGGTTCTATCAGGTTTTTAGTGGGGTTCATGTAAAGTTTAAGTTCTATTAGGTTTTTAGTGGGGTTCATGTAAAGTTTAGGTTCTATCAGGTTTTTAGTGGGGTTCATGTAAAGTTTAAGTTCTATCAGGTTTTTAGTGAGGTTCATGTAAAGTTTAGGTTCTATCATGTTTTTAGTAGGGTTCATGTAAAGTTTAAGTTCTATCTGGTTTTTAGTGGGGTTCATGTAAAGTTTAAGTTCTATCAGGATTTTAGTGGGGTTCCTGTAAAGTTTAGTTTCTATTAGATTTTTAGTGGGGTTCATGTAAAGTTTAAGTTCTATCAGGTTTTTAGTGGGGTTCGTGTTGCATGTAAAGTTTAGGATCTATCAGGTTTTTAGTGGGGTTCATGTAAAGTTTAGGTTCTATCAGGTTTTTAGTGAGGTTCATGTAAAGTTTAGGTTCTATCAGATTTTTAGTAAGGTTCATGTAAAGTTTAGGTTCTATCAGGTTTTTAGTGGGGTTCATATAAAATTTAAGTTCTATCAGGTTTTTAGTGGGGTTCATGTAAAGTTTAGTTTCTATAAGATTTTTAGTGGGGTTCATGTGAAGTTTAGGTTCTATCAGGTTTTTAGTGGGGTTCATGTAAAGTTTAGGTTCTATCAGGTTTTTAGTGGGGTTCATAGAAAATTTAAGTTCTATCAGGTTTTTAGTGGGGTTCATGTAAAGTTTAGTTTCTATAAGATTTTTAGTGGGGTTCATGTGAAGTTTAGGTTCTATCAGGTTTTTAGTGGGGTTCATGTAAAGTTTAAGTTCTATCAGGTTTTTAGTGTGGTTCGTGTTGCATGTAAAGTTTAGGATCTATCAGGTTTTTAGTGGGGAGTATGTAAGGTTTAGGATCTATCAGGTTTTTAGTCGTGTTGCATGTAAAGTTTAAGTTCTATCAGGTTTTTAGTGGGGATTATGTAAAGTTTAGGATCTATCAGGTTTTTAGTGGGGTTCATGTAAAGTTTAAGTTCTATCAGGTTTTTAGTGTGGTTCGTGTTGCATGTAAAGTTTAGGATCTATCAGGTTTTTAGTGGGGAGTATGTAAGGTTTAGGATCTATCAGGTTTTTAGTGGGGTTCATGTAAAGTTTAAGTTCTATCAGGTTTTTAGTGGGGATTATGTAAAGTTTAGGATCTATCAGGTTTTTAGTGGGGTTCATGTAAAGTTTAAGTTCTATCAGGTTTTTAGTGGGGTTCATGTAAAGTTTAGGTTCTATCATGTTTTTAGTGGGGTTCATGTAAATTTTAAGTTCTATCAGGTTTTTAGTGGGGTTCATCTAAAGTTTAAGTTCTATCAGGTTTTTAGTGGGGTTCATGTAAAGTTTAGTTTCTATTATATTTTAGTGGGGTTCATGTGAAGTTTAGGTTCTATCAAGTTTTAAGAGTGGTTCATGTAAAGTTTAAGTTCTATCAGGTTTTTAGTGGGGTTCGTGTTGCATGTAAAGTTTAGGATCTATCAGGTTTTTAGTGGGGTTCATGTAAATTTTAGGTTCTATCAGGTTTTTAGTGGGGTTCATGTAAAGTTTAAGTTCTATCAGGTTTTTAGTAGGGTTCATGTAAAGTTTAGGTTCTATCATGTTTTTAGTGGGGTTAATGTAAAGTTTAAGTTCTATCAGGTTTTTAGTGGGGTTCATGTAAAGTTTAAGTTCTATCAGGTTTTTAGTGGGGTTCATGTAAAGTTTAGTTTCTATTAGATTTTTAGTGGGGTTCATGTGAAGTTTAGGTTCTATCAAGTTTTTAGAGTGGTTCATGTAAAGTTTAAGTTCTATCAGGTTTTTAGTGGGGTTCGTGTTGCATGTAAAGTTTAGGATCTATTAAGTTTTGAGTGGGGTTCATGTAAAGTTTAGGTTCTATCAGGTTTTTAGTTAGGTTCATGTAAATTTTAGGTTCTATCAGGTTTTTAGTGGGATTCATGTAAAGTTTAAGTTCTATTAGGTTTTTAGTGGGGTTCATGTAAAGTTTAGGTTCTATCAGGTTTTTAGTGGGGTTCATGTAAAGTTTAAGTTCTATTAGGTTTTTAGTGGGGTTCATGTAAAGTTTAGGTTCTATCAGGTTTTTAGTGGGGTTCATGTAAAGTTTAAGTTCTATCAGGTTTTTAGTGAGGTTCATGTAAAGTTTAGGTTCTATCATGTTTTTAGTAGGGTTCATGTAAAGTTTAAGTTCTATCTGGTTTTTAGTGGGGTTCATGTAAAGTTTAAGTTCTATCAGGTTTTTAGTGGGGTTCCTGTAAAGTTTAGTTTCTATTAGATTTTTAGTGGGGTTCATGTAAAGTTTAAGTTCTATCAGGTTTTTAGTGGGGTTCGTGTTGCATGTAAAGTTTAGGATCTATCAGGTTTTTAGTGGGGTTCATGTAAAGTTTAGGTTCTATCAGGTTTTTAGTGAGGTTCATGTAAAGTTTAGGTTCTATCAGATTTTTAGTAAGGTTCATGTAAAGTTTAGGTTCTATCAGGTTTTTAGTGGGGTTCATATAAAATTTAAGTTCTATCAGGTTTTTAGTGGGGTTCATGTAAAGTTTAGTTTCTATAAGATTTTTAGTGGGGTTCATGTGAAGTTTAGGTTCTATCAGGTTTTTAGTGGGGTTCATGTAAAGTTTAGGTTCTATCAGGTTTTTAGTGGGGTTCATAGAAAATTTAAGTTCTATCAGGTTTTTAGTGGGGTTCATGTAAAGTTTAGTTTCTATAAGATTTTTAGTGGGGTTCATGTGAAGTTTAGGTTCTATCAGGTTTTTAGTGGGGTTCATGTAAAGTTTAAGTTCTATCAGGTTTTTAGTGTGGTTCGTGTTGCATGTAAAGTTTAGGATCTATCAGGTTTTTAGTGGGGAGTATGTAAGGTTTAGGATCTATCAGGTTTTTAGTGGGGTTCATGTAAAGTTTAAGTTCTATCAGGTTTTTAGTGGGGATTATGTAAAGTTTAGGATCTATCAGGTTTTTAGTGGGGTTCATGTAAAGTTTAAGTTCTATCAGGTTTTTAGTGGCGTTCATGTAAAGTTTAGGTTCTATCATGTTTTTAGTGGGGTTCATGTAAATTTTAAGTTCTATCAGGTTTTTAGTGGGGTTCATCTAAAGTTTAAGTTCTATCAGGTTTTTAGTGGGGTTCATGTAAAGTTTAGTTTCTATTATATTTTTAGTGGGGTTCATGTGAAGTTTAGGTTCTATCAGGTTTTAAGAGTGGTTCATGTAAAGTTTAAGTTCTATCAGGTTTTTAGTGGGGTTCGTGTTGCATGTAAAGTTTAGGATCTATCAGGTTTTTAGTGGGGTTCATGTAAATTTTAGGTTCTATCAGGTTTTTAGTGGGGTTCATGTAAAGTTTAAGTTCTATCAGGTTTTTAGTAGGGTTCATGTAAAGTTTAGGTTCTATCATGTTTTTAGTGGGGTTAATGTAAAGTTTAAGTTCTATCAGGTTTTTAGTGGGGTTCATGTAAAGTTTAGTTTCTATTAGATTTTTAGTGGGGTTCATGTGAAGTTTAGGTTCTATCAAGTTTTTAGAGTGGTTCATGTAAAGTTTAAGTTCTATCAGGTTTTTAGTGGGGTTCGTGTTGCATGTAAAGTTTAGGATCTATTAAGTTTTGAGTGGGGTTCATGTAAAGTTTAGGTTCTATCAGGTTTTTAGTTAGGTTCATGTAAATTTTAGGTTCTATCAGGTTTTTAGTGGGATTCATGTAAAGTTTAAGTTCTATTAGGTTTTTAGTGGGGTTCATGTAAAGTTTAGGTTCTATCAGGTTTTTAGTGGGGTTCATGTAAAGTTTAAGTTCTATTAGGTTTTTAGAGGGGTTCATGTAAAGTTTAGGTTCTATCAGGTTTTTAGTGGGGTTCATGTAAAGTTTAAGTTCTATCAGGTTTTTAGTGAGGTTCATGTAAAGTTTAGGTTCTATCATGTTTTTAGTAGGGTTCATGTAAAGTTTAGTTTCTATTAGATTTTTAGTGGGGTTCATGTAAAGTTTAAGTTCTATCAGGTTTTTAGTGGGGTTCGTGTTGCATGTAAAGATTAGGATCTATCAGGTTTTTAGTGGGGTTCATGTAAAGTTTAGGTTCTATCAGGTTTTTAGTGAGGTTCATGTAAAGTTTAGGTTCTATCAGATTTTTAGTAAGGTTCATGTAAAGTTTAGGTTCTATCAGGTTTTTAGTGGGGTTCATATAAAATTTAAGTTCTATCAGGTTTTTAGTGGGGTTCATGTAAAGTTTAGTTTCTATAAGATTTTTAGTGGGGTTCATGTGAAGTTTAGGTTCTATCAGGTCTTTAGTGGGGTTCATGTAAAGTTTAGGTTCTATCAGGTTTTTAGTGAGGTTCATGTAAAGTTTAGGTTCTATCAGATTTTTAGTGAGGTTCATGTAAAGTTTAGGTTCTATCAGGTTTTTAGTGGGGTTCATATAAAATTTAAGTTCTATCAGGTTTTTAGTGGGGTTCATGTAAAGTTTAGTTTCTATAAGATTTTTAGTGGGGTTCATGTGAAGTTTAGGTTCTATCAGGTTTTTAGTGGGGTTCATGTAAAGTTTAGGTTCTATCAGGTTTTTAGTGAGGTTCATGTAAAGTTTAGGTTCTATCAGATTTTTAGTGAGGTTCATGTAAAGTTTAGGTTCTATCAGGTTTTTAGTGGGGTTCATATAAAATTTAAGTTCTATCAGGTTTTTAGTGGGGTTCATGTAAAGTTTAGTTTCTATTAGATTTTTAGTGGGGTTCATGTGAAGTTTAGGTTCTATCAGGTTTTTAGTGAGGTTCATGTAAAGTTTAGGTTCTATCAGGTTTTTAGTGGGGTTCATAGAAAATTTAAGTTCTATCAGGTTTTTAGTGGGGTTCATGTAAAGTTTAGTTTCTATAAGATTTTTAGTGGGGTTCATGTGAAGTTTAAGTTCTATCAGGTTTTTAGTGTGGTTCGTGTTGCATGTAAAGTTTAGGATCTATCAGGTTTTTAGTGGGGATTATGTAAGGTTTAGGATCTATCAGGTTTTTAGTGGGGTTCATGTAAAGTTTAGGTTCTATCAGGTTTTTAGTGGGGTTCATGTAAAGTTTAAGTTCTATCAGGTTTTTAGTGGGGTTCATGTAAAGTTTAGGTTCTATCATGTTTATAGTGGGGTTAATGTAATGTTTAAGTTCTATCAGGTTTTTAGTGGGGTTCATGTAAAGTTTAAGTTCTATCAGGTTTTTAGTGGGGTTCATGTAAAGTTTAGTTTCTATTAGATTTTTAGGGGGGTTCATGTGAAGTTTAGGTTCTATCAGGTTTTTAGAGTGGTTCATGTAAAGTTTAAGTTCTATCAGGTTTTTAGTGGGGTTCGTGTTGCATGTAAAGTTTAGGATCTATTAGGTTTTTAGTGGGGTTCATGTAAAGTTTAGGTTCTATCAGGTTTTTAGTTAGGTTCATGTAAAGTTTAGGTTCTATCAGGTTTTTAGTGGGATTCATGTAAAGTTTAAGTTCTATTAGGTTTTTAGTGGGGTTCATGTAAAGTTTAGGTTCTATCAGGTTTTTAGTGAGGTTCATGTATAGTTTAGGTTCTATCAGGTTTTTAGTGAGGTTCATGTAAAGTTTAGGTTCTATCAGGTTTTTAGTGGGGTTCATATAAAATTTAAGTTCTATCAGGTTTTTAGTGGGGTTCATGTAAAGTTTAGTTTCTATAAGATTTTTAGTGGGGTTCATGTGAAGTTTAGGTTCTATCAGGTTTTTAGTGGGGTTCATGTAAAGTTTAAGTTCTATCAGGTTTTTAGTGTGGTTCGTGTTGCATGTAAAGTTTAGGATCTATCAGGTTTTGAGTGGGGATTATGTAAGGTTTAGGATCTATCAGGTTTTTAGTGGGGTTCATGTAAAGTTTAAGTTCTATCAGGTTTTTAGTGGGGATTATGTAAAGTTTAGGATCTATCAGGTTTTTAGTGGGGTTCATGTAAAGTTTAAGTTCTATCAGGTTTTTAGTGGGGTTCATGTAAATTTTAAGTTCTATCAGGTTTTTAGTGGAGTTCATCTAAAGTTTAAGTTCTATCAGGTTTTTAGTGGGGTTCATGTAAATTTTAAGTTCTATCAGGATTTTAGTGGGGTTCATGTAAAGTTTAGTTTCTATTATATTTTTAGTGGGGTTCATGTGAAGTTTAGGTTCTATCAGGTTTTAAGAGTGGTTCATGTAAAGTTTAAGTTCTATCAGGTTTTTAGTGGGGTTCGTGTTGCATGTAAAGTTTAGGATCTATCAGGTTTTTAGTGGGGTTCATGTAAATTTTAGGTTCTATCAGGTTTTTAGTGGGGTTCATGTAAAGTTTAGGTTCTATCATGTTTTTAGTGGGGTTAATGTAAAGTTTAAGTTCTATCAGGTTTTTAGTGGGGTTCATGTAAAGTTTAGTTTCTATTAGATTTTTAGTGGGGTTCATGTGAAGTTTAGGTTCTATCAAGTTTTTAGAGTGGTTCATGTAAAGTTTAAGTTCTATCAGGTTTTTAGTGGGGTTCGTGTTGCATGTAAAGTTTAGGATCTATTAAGTTTTGAGTGGGGTTCATGTAAAGTTTAGGTTCTATCAGGTTTTTAGTGGGGTTCATGTAAAGTTTAAGTTCTATCAGGTTTTTAGTGTGGTTCGTGTTGCATGTAAAGTTTAGGATCTATCAGGTTTTTAGTGGGGATTATGGAAGGTTTAGGATCTATCAGGTTTTTAGTGGGGTTCATGTAAAGTTTAGGTTCTATCAGGTTTTTAGTGGGGTTCATGTAAAGTTTAAGTTCTATCAGGTTTTTAGTGGGGTTCATGTAAAGTTTAGGTTCTATCATGTTTATAGTGGGGTTAATGTAATGTTTAAGTTCTATCAGGTTTTTAGTGGGGTTCATGTAAAGTTTAAGTTCTATCAGGTTTTTAGTGGGGTTCATGTAAAGTTTAAGTTCTATCTGGTTTTTAGTGGGGTTCATGTAAAGTTTAAGTTCTATCAGGTTTTTAGTGGGGTTCCTGTAAAGTTTAGTTTCTATTAGATTTTTAGTGGGGTTCATGTAAAGTTTAAGTTCTATCAGGTTTTTAGTGGGGTTCGTGTTGCATGTAAAGTTTAGGATCTATCAGGTTTTTAGTGGGGTTCATGTAAAGTTTAGGTTCTATCAGGTTTTTAGTGAGGTTCATGTAAAGTTTAGGTTCTATCAGATTTTTAGTAAGGTTCATGTAAAGTTTAGGTTCTATCAGGTTTTTAGTGGGGTTCATATAAAATTTAAGTTCTATCAGGTTTTTAGTGGGGTTCATGTAAAGTTTAGTTTCTATAAGATTTTTAGTGGGGTTCATGTGAAGTTTAGGTTCTATCAGGTTTTTAGTGGGGTTCATGTAAAGTTTAGGTTCTATCAGGTTTTTAGTGGGGTTCATAGAAAATTTAAGTTCTATCAGGTTTTTAGTGGGGTTCATGTAAAGTTTAGTTTCTATAAGATTTTTAGTGGGGTTCATGTGAAGTTTAGGTTCTATCAGGTTTTTAGTGGGGTTCATGTAAAGTTTAAGTTCTATCAGGTTTTTAGTGTGGTTCGTGTTGCATGTAAAGTTTAGGATCTATCAGGTTTTTAGTGGGGAGTATGTAAGGTTTAGGATCTATCAGGTTTTTAGTGGGGTTCATGTAAAGTTTAAGTTCTATCAGGTTTTTAGTGGGGATTATGTAAAGTTTAGGATCTATCAGGTTTTTAGTGGGGTTCATGTAAAGTTTAAGTTCTATCAGGTTTTTAGTGGCGTTCATGTAAAGTTTAGGTTCTATCATGTTTTTAGTGGGGTTCATGTAAATTTTAAGTTCTATCAGGTTTTTAGTGGGGTTCATCTAAAGTTTAAGTTCTATCAGGTTTTTAGTGGGGTTCATGTAAAGTTTAGTTTCTATTATATTTTTAGTGGGGTTCATGTGAAGTTTAGGTTCTATCAGGTTTTAAGAGTGGTTCATGTAAAGTTTAAGTTCTATCAGGTTTTTAGTGGGGTTCGTGTTGCATGTAAAGTTTAGGATCTATCAGGTTTTTAGTGGGGTTCATGTAAATTTTAGGTTCTATCAGGTTTTTAGTGGGGTTCATGTAAAGTTTAAGTTCTATCAGGTTTTTAGTAGGGTTCATGTAAAGTTTAGGTTCTATCATGTTTTTAGTGGGGTTAATGTAAAGTTTAAGTTCTATCAGGTTTTTAGTGGGGTTCATGTAAAGTTTAGTTTCTATTAGATTTTTAGTGGGGTTCATGTGAAGTTTAGGTTCTATCAAGTTTTTAGAGTGGTTCATGTAAAGTTTAAGTTCTATCAGGTTTTTAGTGGGGTTCGTGTTGCATGTAAAGTTTAGGATCTATCAGGTTTTTAGTGGGGAGTATGTAAGGTTTAGGATCTATCAGGTTTTTAGTGGGGTTCATGTAAAGTTTAAGTTCTATCAGGTTTTTAGTGGGGATTATGTAAAGTTTAGGATCTATCAGGTTTTTAGTGGGGTTCATGTAAAGTTTAAGTTCTATCAGGTTTTTAGTGGGGTTCATGTAAAGTTTAGGTTCTATCATGTTTTTAGTGGGGTTCATGTAAATTTTAAGTTCTATCAGGTTTTTAGTGGGGTTCATCTAAAGTTTAAGTTCTATCAGGTTTTTAGTGGGGTTCATGTAAAGTTTAGTTTCTATTATATTTTAGTGGGGTTCATGTGAAGTTTAGGTTCTATCAAGTTTTAAGAGTGGTTCATGTAAAGTTTAAGTTCTATCAGGTTTTTAGTGGGGTTCGTGTTGCATGTAAAGTTTAGGATCTATCAGGTTTTTAGTGGGGTTCATGTAAATTTTAGGTTCTATCAGGTTTTTAGTGGGGTTCATGTAAAGTTTAAGTTCTATCAGGTTTTTAGTAGGGTTCATGTAAAGTTTAGGTTCTATCATGTTTTTAGTGGGGTTAATGTAAAGTTTAAGTTCTATCAGGTTTTTAGTGGGGTTCATGTAAAGTTTAAGTTCTATCAGGTTTTTAGTGGGGTTCATGTAAAGTTTAGTTTCTATTAGATTTTTAGTGGGGTTCATGTGAAGTTTAGGTTCTATCAAGTTTTTAGAGTGGTTCATGTAAAGTTTAAGTTCTATCAGGTTTTTAGTGGGGTTCGTGTTGCATGTAAAGTTTAGGATCTATTAAGTTTTGAGTGGGGTTCATGTAAAGTTTAGGTTCTATCAGGTTTTTAGTTAGGTTCATGTAAATTTTAGGTTCTATCAGGTTTTTAGTGGGATTCATGTAAAGTTTAAGTTCTATTAGGTTTTTAGTGGGGTTCATGTAAAGTTTAGGTTCTATCAGGTTTTTAGTGGGGTTCATGTAAAGTTTAAGTTCTATTAGGTTTTTAGTGGGGTTCATGTAAAGTTTAGGTTCTATCAGGTTTTTAGTGGGGTTCATGTAAAGTTTAAGTTCTATCAGGTTTTTAGTGAGGTTCATGTAAAGTTTAGGTTCTATCATGTTTTTAGTAGGGTTCATGTAAAGTTTAAGTTCTATCTGGTTTTTAGTGGGGTTCATGTAAAGTTTAAGTTCTATCAGGTTTTTAGTGGGGTTCCTGTAAAGTTTAGTTTCTATTAGATTTTTAGTGGGGTTCATGTAAAGTTTAAGTTCTATCAGGTTTTTAGTGGGGTTCGTGTTGCATGTAAAGTTTAGGATCTATCAGGTTTTTAGTGGGGTTCATGTAAAGTTTAGGTTCTATCAGGTTTTTAGTGAGGTTCATGTAAAGTTTAGGTTCTATCAGATTTTTAGTAAGGTTCATGTAAAGTTTAGGTTCTATCAGGTTTTTAGTGGGGTTCATATAAAATTTAAGTTCTATCAGGTTTTTAGTGGGGTTCATGTAAAGTTTAGTTTCTATAAGATTTTTAGTGGGGTTCATGTGAAGTTTAGGTTCTATCAGGTTTTTAGTGGGGTTCATGTAAAGTTTAGGTTCTATCAGGTTTTTAGTGGGGTTCATAGAAAATTTAAGTTCTATCAGGTTTTTAGTGGGGTTCATGTAAAGTTTAGTTTCTATAAGATTTTTAGTGGGGTTCATGTGAAGTTTAGGTTCTATCAGGTTTTTAGTGGGGTTCATGTAAAGTTTAAGTTCTATCAGGTTTTTAGTGTGGTTCGTGTTGCATGTAAAGTTTAGGATCTATCAGGTTTTTAGTGGGGAGTATGTAAGGTTTAGGATCTATCAGGTTTTTAGTGGGGTTCATGTAAAGTTTAAGTTCTATCAGGTTTTTAGTGGGGATTATGTAAAGTTTAGGATCTATCAGGTTTTTAGTGGGGTTCATGTAAAGTTTAAGTTCTATCAGGTTTTTAGTGGCGTTCATGTAAAGTTTAGGTTCTATCATGTTTTTAGTGGGGTTCATGTAAATTTTAAGTTCTATCAGGTTTTTAGTGGGGTTCATCTAAAGTTTAAGTTCTATCAGGTTTTTAGTGGGGTTCATGTAAAGTTTAGTTTCTATTATATTTTTAGTGGGGTTCATGTGAAGTTTAGGTTCTATCAGGTTTTAAGAGTGGTTCATGTAAAGTTTAAGTTCTATCAGGTTTTTAGTGGGGTTCGTGTTGCATGTAAAGTTTAGGATCTATCAGGTTTTTAGTGGGGTTCATGTAAATTTTAGGTTCTATCAGGTTTTTAGTGGGGTTCATGTAAAGTTTAAGTTCTATCAGGTTTTTAGTAGGGTTCATGTAAAGTTTAGGTTCTATCATGTTTTTAGTGGGGTTAATGTAAAGTTTAAGTTCTATCAGGTTTTTAGTGGGGTTCATGTAAAGTTTAGTTTCTATTAGATTTTTAGTGGGGTTCATGTGAAGTTTAGGTTCTATCAAGTTTTTAGAGTGGTTCATGTAAAGTTTAAGTTCTATCAGGTTTTTAGTGGGGTTCGTGTTGCATGTAAAGTTTAGGATCTATTAAGTTTTGAGTGGGGTTCATGTAAAGTTTAGGTTCTATCAGGTTTTTAGTTAGGTTCATGTAAATTTTAGGTTCTATCAGGTTTTTAGTGGGATTCATGTAAAGTTTAAGTTCTATTAGGTTTTTAGTGGGGTTCATGTAAAGTTTAGGTTCTATCAGGTTTTTAGTGGGGTTCATGTAAAGTTTAAGTTCTATTAGGTTTTTAGAGTGGTTCATGTAAAGTTTAGGTTCTATCAGGTTTTTAGTGGGGTTCATGTAAAGTTTAAGTTCTATCAGGTTTTTAGTGAGGTTCATGTAAAGTTTAGGTTCTATCATGTTTTTAGTAGGGTTCATGTAAAGTTTAAGTTCTATCTGGTTTTTAGTGGGGTTCATGTAAAGTTTAAGTTCTATCAGGTTTTTAGTGGGGTTCCTGTAAAGTTTAGTTTCTATTAGATTTTTAGTGGGGTTCATGTAAAGTTTAAGTTCTATCAGGTTTTTAGTGGGGTTCGTGTTGCATGTAAAGATTAGGATCTATCAGGTTTTTAGTGGGGTTCATGTAAAGTTTAGGTTCTATCAGGTTTTTAGTGAGGTTCATGTAAAGTTTAGGTTCTATCAGATTTTTAGTAAGGTTCATGTAAAGTTTAGGTTCTATCAGGTTTTTAGTGGGGTTCATATAAAATTTAAGTTCTATCAGGTTTTTAGTGGGGTTCATGTAAAGTTTAGTTTCTATAAGATTTTTAGTGGGGTTCATGTGAAGTTTAGGTTCTATCAGGTTTTTAGTGGGGTTCATGTAAAGTTTAGGTTCTATCAGGTTTTTAGTGAGGTTCATGTAAAGTTTAGGTTCTATCAGATTTTTAGTGAGGTTCATGTAAAGTTTAGGTTCTATCAGGTTTTTAGTGGGGTTCATATAAAATTTAAGTTCTATCAGGTTTTTAGTGGGGTTCATGTAAAGCTTAGTTTCTATAAGATTTTTAGTGGGGTTCATGTGAAGTTTAGGTTCTATCAGGTTTTTAGTGGGGTTCATGTAAAGTTTAGGTTCTATCAGGTTTTTAGTGAGGTTCATGTAAAGTTTAGGTTCTATCAGATTTTTAGTGAGGTTCATGTAAAGTTTAGGTTCTATCAGGTTTTTAGTGGGGTTCATATAAAATTTAAGTTCTATCAGGTTTTTAGTGGGGTTCATGTAAAGTTTAGTTTCTATTAGATTTTTAGTGGGGTTCATGTGAAGTTTAGGTTCTATCAGGTTTTTAGTGAGGTTCATGTAAAGTTTAGTTTCTATAAGATTTTTAGTGGGGTTCATGTGAAGTTTAGGTTCTATCAGGTTTTTAGTGGGGTTCATGTAAAGTTTAGGTTCTATCAGGTTTTTAGTGAGGTTCATGTAAAGTTTAGGTTCTATCAGATTTTTAGTGAGGTTCATGTAAAGTTTAGGTTCTATCAGGTTTTTAGTGGGGTTCATATAAAATTTAAGTTCTATCAGGTTTTTAGTGGGGTTCATGTAAAGCTTAGTTTCTATAAGATTTTTAGTGGGGTTCATGTGAAGTTTAGGTTCTATCAGGTTTTTAGTGAGGTTCATGTAAAGTTTAGGTTCTATCAGGTTTTTAGTGGGGTTCATAGAAAATTTAAGTTCTATCAGGTTTTTAGTGGGGTTCATGTAAAGTTTAGTTTCTATAAGATTTTTAGTGGGGTTCATGTGAAGTTTAGGTTCTATCAGGTTTTTAGTGGGGTTCATGTAAAGTTTAAGTTCTATCAGGTTTTTAGTGTGGTTCGTGTTGCATGTAAAGTTTAGGATCTATCAGGTTTTTAGTGGGGAGTATGTAAGGTTTAGGATCTATCAGGTTTTTAGTGGGGTTCATGTAAAGTTTAAGTTCTATCAGGTTTTTAGTGGGGATTATGTAAAGTTTAGGATCTATCAGGTTTTTAGTGGGGTTCATGTAAAGTTTAAGTTCTATCAGGTTTTTAGTGGGGTTCATGTAAAGTTTAGGTTCTATCATGTTTTTAGTGGGGTTCATGTAAATTTTAAGTTCTATCAGGTTTTTAGTGGGGTTCATCTAAAGTTTAAGTTCTATCAGGTTTTTAGTGGGGTTCATGTAAAGTTTAGTTTCTATTATATTTTAGTGGGGTTCATGTGAAGTTTAGGTTCTATCAAGTTTTAAGAGTGGTTCATGTAAAGTTTAAGTTCTATCAGGTTTTTAGTGGGGTTCGTGTTGCATGTAAAGTTTAGGATCTATCAGGTTTTTAGTGGGGTTCATGTAAATTTTAGGTTCTATCAGGTTTTTAGTGGGGTTCATGTAAAGTTTAAGTTCTATCAGGTTTTTAGTAGGGTTCATGTAAAGTTTAGGTTCTATCATGTTTTTAGTGGGGTTAATGTAAAGTTTAAGTTCTATCAGGTTTTTAGTGGGGTTCATGTAAAGTTTAAGTTCTATCAGGTTTTTAGTGGGGTTCATGTAAAGTTTAGTTTCTATTAGATTTTTAGTGGGGTTCATGTGAAGTTTAGGTTCTATCAAGTTTTTAGAGTGGTTCATGTAAAGTTTAAGTTCTATCAGGTTTTTAGTGGGGTTCGTGTTGCATGTAAAGTTTAGGATCTATTAAGTTTTGAGTGGGGTTCATGTAAAGTTTAGGTTCTATCAGGTTTTTAGTTAGGTTCATGTAAATTTTAGGTTCTATCAGGTTTTTAGTGGGATTCATGTAAAGTTTAAGTTCTATTAGGTTTTTAGTGGGGTTCATGTAAAGTTTAGGTTCTATCAGGTTTTTAGTGGGGTTCATGTAAAGTTTAAGTTCTATTAGGTTTTTAGTGGGGTTCATGTAAAGTTTAGGTTCTATCAGGTTTTTAGTGGGGTTCATGTAAAGTTTAAGTTCTATCAGGTTTTTAGTGAGGTTCATGTAAAGTTTAGGTTCTATCATGTTTTTAGTAGGGTTCATGTAAAGTTTAAGTTCTATCTGGTTTTTAGTGGGGTTCATGTAAAGTTTAAGTTCTATCAGGATTTTAGTGGGGTTCCTGTAAAGTTTAGTTTCTATTAGATTTTTAGTGGGGTTCATGTAAAGTTTAAGTTCTATCAGGTTTTTAGTGGGGTTCGTGTTGCATGTAAAGTTTAGGATCTATCAGGTTTTTAGTGGGGTTCATGTAAAGTTTAGGTTCTATCAGGTTTTTAGTGAGGTTCATGTAAAGTTTAGGTTCTATCAGATTTTTAGTAAGGTTCATGTAAAGTTTAGGTTCTATCAGGTTTTTAGTGGGGTTCATATAAAATTTAAGTTCTATCAGGTTTTTAGTGGGGTTCATGTAAAGTTTAGTTTCTATAAGATTTTTAGTGGGGTTCATGTGAAGTTTAGGTTCTATCAGGTTTTTAGTGGGGTTCATGTAAAGTTTAGGTTCTATCAGGTTTTTAGTGGGGTTCATAGAAAATTTAAGTTCTATCAGGTTTTTAGTGGGGTTCATGTAAAGTTTAGTTTCTATAAGATTTTTAGTGGGGTTCATGTGAAGTTTAGGTTCTATCAGGTTTTTAGTGGGGTTCATGTAAAGTTTAAGTTCTATCAGGTTTTTAGTGTGGTTCGTGTTGCATGTAAAGTTTAGGATCTATCAGGTTTTTAGTGGGGAGTATGTAAGGTTTAGGATCTATCAGGTTTTTAGTCGTGTTGCATGTAAAGTTTAAGTTCTATCAGGTTTTTAGTGGGGATTATGTAAAGTTTAGGATCTATCAGGTTTTTAGTGGGGTTCATGTAAAGTTTAAGTTCTATCAGGTTTTTAGTGTGGTTCGTGTTGCATGTAAAGTTTAGGATCTATCAGGTTTTTAGTGGGGAGTATGTAAGGTTTAGGATCTATCAGGTTTTTAGTGGGGTTCATGTAAAGTTTAAGTTCTATCAGGTTTTTAGTGGGGATTATGTAAAGTTTAGGATCTATCAGGTTTTTAGTGGGGTTCATGTAAAGTTTAAGTTCTATCAGGTTTTTAGTGGGGTTCATGTAAAGTTTAGGTTCTATCATGTTTTTAGTGGGGTTCATGTAAATTTTAAGTTCTATCAGGTTTTTAGTGGGGTTCATCTAAAGTTTAAGTTCTATCAGGTTTTTAGTGGGGTTCATGTAAAGTTTAGTTTCTATTATATTTTAGTGGGGTTCATGTGAAGTTTAGGTTCTATCAAGTTTTAAGAGTGGTTCATGTAAAGTTTAAGTTCTATCAGGTTTTTAGTGGGGTTCGTGTTGCATGTAAAGTTTAGGATCTATCAGGTTTTTAGTGGGGTTCATGTAAATTTTAGGTTCTATCAGGTTTTTAGTGGGGTTCATGTAAAGTTTAAGTTCTATCAGGTTTTTAGTAGGGTTCATGTAAAGTTTAGGTTCTATCATGTTTTTAGTGGGGTTAATGTAAAGTTTAAGTTCTATCAGGTTTTTAGTGGGGTTCATGTAAAGTTTAAGTTCTATCAGGTTTTTAGTGGGGTTCATGTAAAGTTTAGTTTCTATTAGATTTTTAGTGGGGTTCATGTGAAGTTTAGGTTCTATCAAGTTTTTAGAGTGGTTCATGTAAAGTTTAAGTTCTATCAGGTTTTTAGTGGGGTTCGTGTTGCATGTAAAGTTTAGGATCTATTAAGTTTTGAGTGGGGTTCATGTAAAGTTTAGGTTCTATCAGGTTTTTAGTTAGGTTCATGTAAATTTTAGGTTCTATCAGGTTTTTAGTGGGATTCATGTAAAGTTTAAGTTCTATTAGGTTTTTAGTGGGGTTCATGTAAAGTTTAGGTTCTATCAGGTTTTTAGTGGGGTTCATGTAAAGTTTAAGTTCTATTAGGTTTTTAGTGGGGTTCATGTAAAGTTTAGGTTCTATCAGGTTTTTAGTGGGGTTCATGTAAAGTTTAAGTTCTATCAGGTTTTTAGTGAGGTTCATGTAAAGTTTAGGTTCTATCATGTTTTTAGTAGGGTTCATGTAAAGTTTAAGTTCTATCTGGTTTTTAGTGGGGTTCATGTAAAGTTTAAGTTCTATCAGGTTTTTAGTGGGGTTCCTGTAAAGTTTAGTTTCTATTAGATTTTTAGTGGGGTTCATGTAAAGTTTAAGTTCTATCAGGTTTTTAGTGGGGTTCGTGTTGCATGTAAAGTTTAGGATCTATCAGGTTTTTAGTGGGGTTCATGTAAAGTTTAGGTTCTATCAGGTTTTTAGTGAGGTTCATGTAAAGTTTAGGTTCTATCAGATTTTTAGTAAGGTTCATGTAAAGTTTAGGTTCTATCAGGTTTTTAGTGGGGTTCATATAAAATTTAAGTTCTATCAGGTTTTTAGTGGGGTTCATGTAAAGTTTAGTTTCTATAAGATTTTTAGTGGGGTTCATGTGAAGTTTAGGTTCTATCAGGTTTTTAGTGGGGTTCATGTAAAGTTTAGGTTCTATCAGGTTTTTAGTGGGGTTCATAGAAAATTTAAGTTCTATCAGGTTTTTAGTGGGGTTCATGTAAAGTTTAGTTTCTATAAGATTTTTAGTGGGGTTCATGTGAAGTTTAGGTTCTATCAGGTTTTTAGTGGGGTTCATGTAAAGTTTAAGTTCTATCAGGTTTTTAGTGTGGTTCGTGTTGCATGTAAAGTTTAGGATCTATCAGGTTTTTAGTGGGGAGTATGTAAGGTTTAGGATCTATCAGGTTTTTAGTGGGGTTCATGTAAAGTTTAAGTTCTATCAGGTTTTTAGTGGGGATTATGTAAAGTTTAGGATCTATCAGGTTTTTAGTGGGGTTCATGTAAAGTTTAAGTTCTATCAGGTTTTTAGTGGCGTTCATGTAAAGTTTAGGTTCTATCATGTTTTTAGTGGGGTTCATGTAAATTTTAAGTTCTATCAGGTTTTTAGTGGGGTTCATCTAAAGTTTAAGTTCTATCAGGTTTTTAGTGGGGTTCATGTAAAGTTTAGTTTCTATTATATTTTTAGTGGGGTTCATGTGAAGTTTAGGTTCTATCAGGTTTTAAGAGTGGTTCATGTAAAGTTTAAGTTCTATCAGGTTTTTAGTGGGGTTCGTGTTGCATGTAAAGTTTAGGATCTATCAGGTTTTTAGTGGGGTTCATGTAAATTTTAGGTTCTATCAGGTTTTTAGTGGGGTTCATGTAAAGTTTAAGTTCTATCAGGTTTTTAGTAGGGTTCATGTAAAGTTTAGGTTCTATCATGTTTTTAGTGGGGTTAATGTAAAGTTTAAGTTCTATCAGGTTTTTAGTGGGGTTCATGTAAAGTTTAGTTTCTATTAGATTTTTAGTGGGGTTCATGTGAAGTTTAGGTTCTATCAAGTTTTTAGAGTGGTTCATGTAAAGTTTAAGTTCTATCAGGTTTTTAGTGGGGTTCGTGTTGCATGTAAAGTTTAGGATCTATTAAGTTTTGAGTGGGGTTCATGTAAAGTTTAGGTTCTATCAGGTTTTTAGTTAGGTTCATGTAAATTTTAGGTTCTATCAGGTTTTTAGTGGGATTCATGTAAAGTTTAAGTTCTATTAGGTTTTTAGTGGGGTTCATGTAAAGTTTAGGTTCTATCAGGTTTTTAGTGGGGTTCATGTAAAGTTTAAGTTCTATTAGGTTTTTAGAGGGGTTCATGTAAAGTTTAGGTTCTATCAGGTTTTTAGTGGGGTTCATGTAAAGTTTAAGTTCTATCAGGTTTTTAGTGAGGTTCATGTAAAGTTTAGGTTCTATCATGTTTTTAGTAGGGTTCATGTAAAGTTTAAGTTCTATCTGGTTTTTAGTGGGGTTCATGTAAAGTTTAAGTTCTATCAGGTTTTTAGTGGGGTTCCTGTAAAGTTTAGTTTCTATTAGATTTTTAGTGGGGTTCATGTAAAGTTTAAGTTCTATCAGGTTTTTAGTGGGGTTCGTGTTGCATGTAAAGATTAGGATCTATCAGGTTTTTAGTGGGGTTCATGTAAAGTTTAGGTTCTATCAGGTTTTTAGTGAGGTTCATGTAAAGTTTAGGTTCTATCAGATTTTTAGTAAGGTTCATGTAAAGTTTAGGTTCTATCAGGTTTTTAGTGGGGTTCATGTAAAGTTTAGTTTCTATAAGATTTTTAGTGGGGTTCATGTGAAGTTTAGGTTCTATCAGGTCTTTAGTGGGGTTCATGTAAAGTTTAGGTTCTATCAGGTTTTTAGTGAGGTTCATGTAAAGTTTAGGTTCTATCAGATTTTTAGTGAGGTTCATGTAAAGTTTAGGTTCTATCAGGTTTTTAGTGGGGTTCATATAAAATTTAAGTTCTATCAGGTTTTTAGTGGGGTTCATGTAAAGTTTAGTTTCTATAAGATTTTTAGTGGGGTTCATGTGAAGTTTAGGTTCTATCAGGTTTTTAGTGGGGTTCATGTAAAGTTTAGGTTCTATCAGGTTTTTAGTGAGGTTCATGTAAAGTTTAGGTTCTATCAGATTTTTAGTGAGGTTCATGTAAAGTTTAGGTTCTATCAGGTTTTTAGTGGGGTTCATATAAAATTTAAGTTCTATCAGGTTTTTAGTGGGGTTCATGTAAAGTTTAGTTTCTATTAGATTTTTAGTGGGGTTCATGTGAAGTTTAGGTTCTATCAGGTTTTTAGTGAGGTTCATGTAAAGTTTAGGTTCTATCAGGTTTTTAGTGGGGTTCATAGAAAATTTAAGTTCTATCAGGTTTTTAGTGGGGTTCATGTAAAGTTTAGTTTCTATAAGATTTTTAGTGGGGTTCATGTGAAGTTTAAGTTCTATCAGGTTTTTAGTGTGGTTCGTGTTGCATGTAAAGTTTAGGATCTATCAGGTTTTTAGTGGGGATTATGTAAGGTTTAGGATCTATCAGGTTTTTAGTGGGGTTCATGTAAAGTTTAGGTTCTATCAGGTTTTTAGTGGGGTTCATGTAAAGTTTAAGTTCTATCAGGTTTTTAGTGGGGTTCATGTAAAGTTTAGGTTCTATCATGTTTATAGTGGGGTTAATGTAATGTTTAAGTTCTATCAGGTTTTTAGTGGGGTTCATGTAAAGTTTAAGTTCTATCAGGTTTTTAGTGGGGTTCATGTAAAGTTTAGTTTCTATTAGATTTTTAGGGGGGTTCATGTGAAGTTTAGGTTCTATCAGGTTTTTAGAGTGGTTCATGTAAAGTTTAAGTTCTATCAGGTTTTTAGTGGGGTTCGTGTTGCATGTAAAGTTTAGGATCTATTAGGTTTTTAGTGGGGTTCATGTAAAGTTTAGGTTCTATCAGGTTTTTAGTTAGGTTCATGTAAAGTTTAGGTTCTATCAGGTTTTTAGTGGGATTCATGTAAAGTTTAAGTTCTATTAGGTTTTTAGTGGGGTTCATGTAAAGTTTAGGTTCTATCAGGTTTTTAGTGAGGTTCATGTATAGTTTAGGTTCTATCAGGTTTTTAGTGAGGTTCATGTAAAGTTTAGGTTCTATCAGGTTTTTAGTGGGGTTCATATAAAATTTAAGTTCTATCAGGTTTTTAGTGGGGTTCATGTAAAGTTTAGTTTCTATAAGATTTTTAGTGGGGTTCATGTGAAGTTTAGGTTCTATCAGGTTTTTAGTGGGGTTCATGTAAAGTTTAAGTTCTATCAGGTTTTTAGTGTGGTTCGTGTTGCATGTAAAGTTTAGGATCTATCAGGTTTTGAGTGGGGATTATGTAAGGTTTAGGATCTATCAGGTTTTTAGTGGGGTTCATGTAAAGTTTAAGTTCTATCAGGTTTTTAGTGGGGATTATGTAAAGTTTAGGATCTATCAGGTTTTTAGTGGGGTTCATGTAAAGTTTAAGTTCTATCAGGTTTTTAGTGGGGTTCATGTAAATTTTAAGTTCTATCAGGTTTTTAGTGGAGTTCATCTAAAGTTTAAGTTCTATCAGGTTTTTAGTGGGGTTCATGTAAATTTTAAGTTCTATCAGGATTTTAGTGGGGTTCATGTAAAGTTTAGTTTCTATTATATTTTTAGTGGGGTTCATGTGAAGTTTAGGTTCTATCAGGTTTTAAGAGTGGTTCATGTAAAGTTTAAGTTCTATCAGGTTTTTAGTGGGGTTCGTGTTGCATGTAAAGTTTAGGATCTATCAGGTTTTTAGTGGGGTTCATGTAAATTTTAGGTTCTATCAGGTTTTTAGTGGGGTTCATGTAAAGTTTAGGTTCTATCATGTTTTTAGTGGGGTTAATGTAAAGTTTAAGTTCTATCAGGTTTTTAGTGGGGTTCATGTAAAGTTTAGTTTCTATTAGATTTTTAGTGGGGTTCATGTGAAGTTTAGGTTCTATCAAGTTTTTAGAGTGGTTCATGTAAAGTTTAAGTTCTATCAGGTTTTTAGTGGGGTTCGTGTTGCATGTAAAGTTTAGGATCTATTAAGTTTTGAGTGGGGTTCATGTAAAGTTTAGGTTCTATCAGGTTTTTAGTGGGGTTCATGTAAAGTTTAAGTTCTATCAGGTTTTTAGTGTGGTTCGTGTTGCATGTAAAGTTTAGGATCTATCAGGTTTTTAGTGGGGATTATGGAAGGTTTAGGATCTATCAGGTTTTTAGTGGGGTTCATGTAAAGTTTAGGTTCTATCAGGTTTTTAGTGGGGTTCATGTAAAGTTTAAGTTCTATCAGGTTTTTAGTGGGGTTCATGTAAAGTTTAGGTTCTATCATGTTTATAGTGGGGTTAATGTAATGTTTAAGTTCTATCAGGTTTTTAGTGGGGTTCATGTAAAGTTTAAGTTCTATCAGGTTTTTAGTGGGGTTCATGTAAAGTTTAAGTTCTATCTGGTTTTTAGTGGGGTTCATGTAAAGTTTAAGTTCTATCAGGTTTTTAGTGGGGTTCCTGTAAAGTTTAGTTTCTATTAGATTTTTAGTGGGGTTCATGTAAAGTTTAAGTTCTATCAGGTTTTTAGTGGGGTTCGTGTTGCATGTAAAGTTTAGGATCTATCAGGTTTTTAGTGGGGTTCATGTAAAGTTTAGGTTCTATCAGGTTTTTAGTGAGGTTCATGTAAAGTTTAGGTTCTATCAGATTTTTAGTAAGGTTCATGTAAAGTTTAGGTTCTATCAGGTTTTTAGTGGGGTTCATATAAAATTTAAGTTCTATCAGGTTTTTAGTGGGGTTCATGTAAAGTTTAGTTTCTATAAGATTTTTAGTGGGGTTCATGTGAAGTTTAGGTTCTATCAGGTTTTTAGTGGGGTTCATGTAAAGTTTAGGTTCTATCAGGTTTTTAGTGGGGTTCATAGAAAATTTAAGTTCTATCAGGTTTTTAGTGGGGTTCATGTAAAGTTTAGTTTCTATAAGATTTTTAGTGGGGTTCATGTGAAGTTTAGGTTCTATCAGGTTTTTAGTGGGGTTCATGTAAAGTTTAAGTTCTATCAGGTTTTTAGTGTGGTTCGTGTTGCATGTAAAGTTTAGGATCTATCAGGTTTTTAGTGGGGAGTATGTAAGGTTTAGGATCTATCAGGTTTTTAGTGGGGTTCATGTAAAGTTTAAGTTCTATCAGGTTTTTAGTGGGGATTATGTAAAGTTTAGGATCTATCAGGTTTTTAGTGGGGTTCATGTAAAGTTTAAGTTCTATCAGGTTTTTAGTGGCGTTCATGTAAAGTTTAGGTTCTATCATGTTTTTAGTGGGGTTCATGTAAATTTTAAGTTCTATCAGGTTTTTAGTGGGGTTCATCTAAAGTTTAAGTTCTATCAGGTTTTTAGTGGGGTTCATGTAAAGTTTAGTTTCTATTATATTTTTAGTGGGGTTCATGTGAAGTTTAGGTTCTATCAGGTTTTAAGAGTGGTTCATGTAAAGTTTAAGTTCTATCAGGTTTTTAGTGGGGTTCGTGTTGCATGTAAAGTTTAGGATCTATCAGGTTTTTAGTGGGGTTCATGTAAATTTTAGGTTCTATCAGGTTTTTAGTGGGGTTCATGTAAAGTTTAAGTTCTATCAGGTTTTTAGTAGGGTTCATGTAAAGTTTAGGTTCTATCATGTTTTTAGTGGGGTTAATGTAAAGTTTAAGTTCTATCAGGTTTTTAGTGGGGTTCATGTAAAGTTTAGTTTCTATTAGATTTTTAGTGGGGTTCATGTGAAGTTTAGGTTCTATCAAGTTTTTAGAGTGGTTCATGTAAAGTTTAAGTTCTATCAGGTTTTTAGTGGGGTTCGTGTTGCATGTAAAGTTTAGGATCTATTAAGTTTTGAGTGGGGTTCATGTAAAGTTTAGGTTCTATCAGGTTTTTAGTTAGGTTCATGTAAATTTTAGGTTCTATCAGGTTTTTAGTGGGATTCATGTAAAGTTTAAGTTCTATTAGGTTTTTAGTGGGGTTCATGTAAAGTTTAGGTTCTATCAGGTTTTTAGTGGGGTTCATGTAAAGTTTAAGTTCTATTAGGTTTTTAGAGGGGTTCATGTAAAGTTTAGGTTCTATCAGGTTTTTAGTGGGGTTCATGTAAAGTTTAAGTTCTATCAGGTTTTTAGTGAGGTTCATGTAAAGTTTAGGTTCTATCATGTTTTTAGTAGGGTTCATGTAAAGTTTAAGTTCTATCTGGTTTTTAGTGGGGTTCATGTAAAGTTTAAGTTCTATCAGGTTTTTAGTGGGGTTCCTGTAAAGTTTAGTTTCTATTAGATTTTTAGTGGGGTTCATGTAAAGTTTAAGTTCTATCAGGTTTTTAGTGGGGTTCGTGTTGCATGTAAAGATTAGGATCTATCAGGTTTTTAGTGGGGTTCATGTAAAGTTTAGGTTCTATCAGGTTTTTAGTGAGGTTCATGTAAAGTTTAGGTTCTATCAGATTTTTAGTAAGGTTCATGTAAAGTTTAGGTTCTATCAGGTTTTTAGTGGGGTTCATATAAAATTTAAGTTCTATCAGGTTTTTAGTGGGGTTCATGTAAAGTTTAGTTTCTATAAGATTTTTAGTGGGGTTCATGTGAAGTTTAGGTTCTATCAGGTCTTTAGTGGGGTTCATGTAAAGTTTAGGTTCTATCAGGTTTTTAGTGAGGTTCATGTAAAGTTTAGGTTCTATCAGATTTTTAGTGAGGTTCATGTAAAGTTTAGGTTCTATCAGGTTTTTAGTGGGGTTCATATAAAATTTAAGTTCTATCAGGTTTTTAGTGGGGTTCATGTAAAGTTTAGTTTCTATAAGATTTTTAGTGGGGTTCATGTGAAGTTTAGGTTCTATCAGGTTTTTAGTGGGGTTCATGTAAAGTTTAGGTTCTATCAGGTTTTTAGTGAGGTTCATGTAAAGTTTAGGTTCTATCAGATTTTTAGTGAGGTTCATGTAAAGTTTAGGTTCTATCAGGTTTTTAGTGGGGTTCATATAAAATTTAAGTTCTATCAGGTTTTTAGTGGGGTTCATGTAAAGTTTAGTTTCTATTAGATTTTTAGTGGGGTTCATGTGAAGTTTAGGTTCTATCAGGTTTTTAGTGGGGTTCATGTAAAGTTTAGGTTCTATCAGGTTTTTAGTGGGGTTCATAGAAAATTTAAGTTCTATCAGGTTTTTAGTGGGGTTCATGTAAAGTTTAGTTTCTATAAGATTTTTAGTGGGGTTCATGTGAAGTTTAAGTTCTATCAGGTTTTTAGTGTGGTTCGTGTTGCATGTAAAGTTTAGGATCTATCAGGTTTTTAGTGGGGATTATGTAAGGTTTAGGATCTATCAGGTTTTTAGTGGGGTTCATGTAAAGTTTAGGTTCTATCAGGTTTTTAGTGGGGTTCATGTAAAGTTTAAGTTCTATCAGGTTTTTAGTGGGGTTCATGTAAAGTTTAGGTTCTATCATGTTTATAGTGGGGTTAATGTAATGTTTAAGTTCTATCAGGTTTTTAGTGGGGTTCATGTAAAGTTTAAGTTCTATCAGGTTTTTAGTGGGGTTCATGTAAAGTTTAGTTTCTATTAGATTTTTAGGGGGGTTCATGTGAAGTTTAGGTTCTATCAGGTTTTTAGAGTGGTTCATGTAAAGTTTAAGTTCTATCAGGTTTTTAGTGGGGTTCGTGTTGCATGTAAAGTTTAGGATCTATTAGGTTTTTAGTGGGGTTCATGTAAAGTTTAGGTTCTATCAGGTTTTTAGTTAGGTTCATGTAAAGTTTAGGTTCTATCAGGTTTTTAGTGGGATTCATGTAAAGTTTAAGTTCTATTAGGTTTTTAGTGGGGTTCATGTAAAGTTTAGGTTCTATCAGGTTTTTAGTGAGGTTCATGTATAGTTTAGGTTCTATCAGGTTTTTAGTGAGGTTCATGTAAAGTTTAGGTTCTATCAGGTTTTTAGTGGGGTTCATATAAAATTTAAGTTCTATCAGGTTTTTAGTGGGGTTCATGTAAAGTTTAGTTTCTATAAGATTTTTAGTGGGGTTCATGTGAAGTTTAGGTTCTATCAGGTTTTTAGTGGGGTTCATGTAAAGTTTAAGTTCTATCAGGTTTTTAGTGTGGTTCGTGTTGCATGTAAAGTTTAGGATCTATCAGGTTTTGAGTGGGGATTATGTAAGGTTTAGGATCTATCAGGTTTTTAGTGGGGTTCATGTAAAGTTTAAGTTCTATCAGGTTTTTAGAGGGGATTATGTAAAGTTTAGGATCTATCAGGTTTTTAGTGGGGTTCATGTAAAGTTTAAGTTCTATCAGGTTTTTAGTGGGGTTCATGTAAATTTTAAGTTCTATCAGGTTTTTAGTGGAGTTCATCTAAAGTTTAAGTTCTATCAGGTTTTTAGTGGGGTTCATGTAAATTTTAAGTTCTATCAGGATTTTAGTGGGGTTCATGTAAAGTTTAGTTTCTATTATATTTTTAGTGGGGTTCATGTGAAGTTTAGGTTCTATCAGGTTTTAAGAGTGGTTCATGTAAAGTTTAAGTTCTATCAGGTTTTTAGTGGGGTTCGTGTTGCATGTAAAGTTTAGGATCTATCAGGTTTTTAGTGGGGTTCATGTAAATTTTAGGTTCTATCAGGTTTTTAGTGGGGTTCATGTAAAGTTTAGGTTCTATCATGTTTTTAGTGGGGTTAATGTAAAGTTTAAGTTCTATCAGGTTTTTAGTGGGGTTCATGTAAAGTTTAGTTTCTATTAGATTTTTAGTGGGGTTCATGTGAAGTTTAGGTTCTATCAAGTTTTTAGAGTGGTTCATGTAAAGTTTAAGTTCTATCAGGTTTTTAGTGGGGTTCGTGTTGCATGTAAAGTTTAGGATCTATTAAGTTTTGAGTGGGGTTCATGTAAAGTTTAGGTTCTATCAGGTTTTTAGTGGGGTTCATGTAAAGTTTAAGTTCTATCAGGTTTTTAGTGTGGTTCGTGTTGCATGTAAAGTTTAGGATCTATCAGGTTTTTAGTGGGGATTATGGAAGGTTTAGGATCTATCAGGTTTTTAGTGGGGTTCATGTAAAGTTTAGGTTCTATCAGGTTTTTAGTGGGGTTCATGTAAAGTTTAAGTTCTATCAGGTTTTTAGTGGGGTTCATGTAAAGTTTAGGTTCTATCATGTTTATAGTGGGGTTAATGTAATGTTTAAGTTCTATCAGGTTTTTAGTGGGGTTCATGTAAAGTTTAAGTTCTATCAGGTTTTTAGTGGGGTTCATGTAAAGTTTAGTTTCTATTAGATTTTTAGGGGGGTTCATGTGAAGTTTAGGTTCTATCAGGTTTTTAGAGTGGTTCATGTAAAGTTTAAGTTCTATCAGGTTTTTAGTGGGGTTCGTGTTGCATGTAAAGTTTAGGATCTATTAGGTTTTTAGTGGGGTTCATGTAAAGTTTAGGTTCTATCAGGTTTTTAGTTAGGTTCATGTAAAGTTTAGGTTCTATCAGGTTTTTAGTGGGATTCATGTAAAGTTTAAGTTCTATTAGGTTTTTAGTGGGGTTCATGTAAAGTTTAGGTTCTATCAGGTTTTTAGTGAGGTTCATGTATAGTTTAGGTTCTATCAGGTTTTTAGTGAGGTTCATGTAAAGTTTAGGTTCTATCAGGTTTTTAGTGGGGTTCATATAAAATTTAAGTTCTATCAGGTTTTTAGTGGGGTTCATGTAAAGTTTAGTTTCTATAAGATTTTTAGTGGGGTTCATGTGAAGTTTAGGTTCTATCAGGTTTTTAGTGGGGTTCATGTAAAGTTTAAGTTCTATCAGGTTTTTAGTGTGGTTCGTGTTGCATGTAAAGTTTAGGATCTATCAGGTTTTGAGTGGGGATTATGTAAGGTTTAGGATCTATCAGGTTTTTAGTGGGGTTCATGTAAAGTTTAGTTTCTATTATATTTTTAGTGGGGTTCATGTGAAGTTTAGGTTCTATCAGGTTTTAAGAGTGGTTCATGTAAAGTTTAAGTTCTATCAGGTTTTTAGTGGGGTTCGTGTTGCATGTAAAGTTTAGGATCTATCAGGTTTTTAGTGGGGTTCCTGTAAATTTTAGGTTCTATCAGGTTTTTAGTGGGGTTCATGTAAAGTTTAGGTTCTATCATGTTTTTAGTGGGGTTAATGTAAAGTTTAAGTTCTATCAGGTTTTTAGTGGGGTTCATGTAAAGTTTAGTTTCTATTAGATTTTTAGTGGGGTTCATGTGAAGTTTAGGTTCTATCAAGTTTTTAGAGTGGTTCATGTAAAGTTTAAGTTCTATCAGGTTTTTAGTGGGGTTCGTGTTGCATGTAAAGTTTAGGATCTATTAAGTTTTGAGTGGGGTTCATGTAAAGTTTAGGTTCTATCAGGTTTTTAGTTAGGTTCATGTAAAGTTTAGGTTCTATCAGGTTTTTAGTGGGATTCATGTAAAGTTTAAGATCTATTAGGTTTTTAGTGGGGTTCATGTAAAGTTTAGGTTCTATCAGGTTTTTAGTGGGGTTCATGTAAAGTTTAAGTTCTATTAGGTTTTTAGTGGGGTTCATGTAAAGTTTAGGTTCTATCAGGTTTTTAGTGGGGTTCATGTAAAGTTTAAGTTCTATCAGGTTTTTAGTGAGGTTCATGTAAAGTTTAGGTTCTATCAGGTTTTTAGTGGGGTTCCTGTAAAGTTTAGTTTCTATTAGATTTTTAGTGGGGTTCATGTAAAGTTTAAGTTCTATCAGGTTTTTAGTGGGGTTCGTGTTGCATGTAAAGTTTAGGATCTATCAGGTTTTTAGTGGGGTTCATGTAAAGTTTAGGTTCTATCAGGTTTTTAGTGAGGTTCATGTAAAGTTTAGGTTCTATCAGATTTTTAGTAAGGTTCATGTAAAGTTTAGGTTCTATCAGGTTTTTAGTGGGGTTCATATAAAATTTAAGTTCTATCAGGTTTTTAGTGTGGTTCGTGTTGCATGTAAAGTTTAGGATCTATCAGGTTTTTAGTGGGGATTATGTAAGGTTTAGGATCTATCAGGTTTTTAGTGGGGTTCATGTAAAGTTTAAGTTCTATCAGGTTTTTAGTGGGGATTATGTAAAGTTTAGGATCTATCAGGTTTTTAGTGGGGTTCATGTAAAGTTTAAGTTCTATCAGGTTTTTAGTGGGGTTCATGTAAATTTTAAGTTCTATCAGGTTTTTAGTGGGGTTCATCTAAAGTTTAAGTTCTATCAGGTTTTTAGTGGGGTTCATGTAAATTTTAAGTTCTATCAGGTTTTTAGTGGGGTTCATGTAAAGTTTAGTTTCTATTATATTTTTAGTGGGGTTCATGTGAAGTTTAGGTTCTATCAGGTTTTAAGAGTGGTTCATGTAAAGTTTAAGTTCTATCAGGTTTTTAGTGGGGTTCGTGTTGCATGTAAAGTTTAGGATCTATCAGGTTTTTAGTGGGGTTCATGTAAATTTTAGGTTCTATCAGGTTTTTAGTGGGGTTCATGTAAAGTTTAGGTTCTATCATGTTTTTAGTGGGGTTAATGTAAAGTTTAAGTTCTATCAGGTTTTTAGTGGGGTTCATGTAAAGTTTAGTTTCTATTAGATTTTTAGTGGGGTTCATGTGAAGTTTAGGTTCTATCAAGTTTTTAGAGTGGTTCATGTAAAGTTTAAGTTCTATCAGGTTTTTAGTGGGGTTCGTGTTGCATGTAAAGTTTAGGATCTATTAAGTTTTGAGTGGGGTTCATGTAAAGTTTAGGTTCTATCAGGTTTTTAGTTAGGTTCATGTAAAGTTTAGGTTCTATCAGGTTTTTAGTGGGATTCATGTAAAGTTTAAGTTCTATTAGGTTTTTAGTGGGGTTCATGTAAAGTTTAGGTTCTATCAGGTTTTTAGTGGGGTTCATGTAAAGTTTAAGTTCTATTAGGTTTTTAGTGGGGTTCATGTAAAGTTTAGGTTCTATCAGGTTTTTAGTGGGGTTAATGTAAAGTTTAAGTTCTATCAGGTTTTTAGTGAGGTTCATGTAAAGTTTAGGTTCTATCATGTTTTTAGTAGGGTTCATGTAAAGTTTAAGTTCTATCTGGTTTTTAGTGGGGTTCATGTAAAGTTTAAGTTCTATCAGGTTTTTAGTGGGGTTCCTGTAAAGTTTAGTTTCTATTAGATTTTTAGTGGGGTTCATGTAAAGTTTAGGTTCTATCAGGTTTTAAGAGTGGTTCATGTAAAGTTTAAGTTCTATCAGGTTTTTAGTGGGGTTCGTGTTGCATGTAAAGTTTAGGATCTATCAGGTTTTTAGTGGGGTTCATGTAAATTTTAGGTTCTATCAGGTTTTTAGTGGGGTTCATGTAAAGTTTAGGTTCTATCATGTTTTTAGTGGGGTTAATGTAAAGTTTAAGTTCTATCAGGTTTTTAGTGGGGTTCATGTAAAGTTTAGTTTCTATTAGATTTTTAGTGGGGTTCATGTGAAGTTTAGGTTCTATCAAGTTTTTAGAGTGGTTCATGTAAAGTTTAAGTTCTATCAGGTTTTTAGTGGGGTTCGTGTTGCATGTAAAGTTTAGGATCTATTAAGTTTTGAGTGGGGTTCATGTAAAGTTTAGGTTCTATCAGGTTTTTAGTTAGGTTCATGTAAAGTTTAGGTTCTATCAGGTTTTTAGTGGGATTCATGTAAAGTTTAAGTTCTATTAGGTTTTTAGTGGGGTTCATGTAAAGTTTAGGTTCTATCAGGTTTTTAGTGGGGTTCATGTAAAGTTTAAGTTCTATTAGGTTTTTAGTGGGGTTCATGTAAAGTTTAGGTTCTATCAGGTTTTTAGTGGGGTTAATGTAAAGTTTAAGTTCTATCAGGTTTTTAGTGAGGTTCATGTAAAGTTTAGGTTCTATCATGTTTTTAGTAGGGTTCATGTAAAGTTTAAGTTCTATCTGGTTTTTAGTGGGGTTCATGTAAAGTTTAAGTTCTATCAGGTTTTTAGTGGGGTTCCTGTAAAGTTTAGTTTCTATTAGATTTTTAGTGGGGTTCATGTAAAGTTTAGGTTCTATCAGGTTTTTAGTTAGGTTCATGTAAAGTTTAGGTTCTATCAGGTTTTTAGTGGGATTCATGTAAAGTTTAAGTTCTATTAGGTTTTTAGTGGGGTTCATGTAAAGTTAAGGTTCTATCAGGTTTTTAGTGGGGTTCATGTAAAGTTTAAGTTCTATCAGGTTTTTAGTGAGGTTCATGTAAAGTTTAGGTTCTATCATGTTTTTAGTAGGGTTCATGTAAAGTTTAAGTTCTATCTGGTTTTTAGTGGGGTTCATGTAAAGATTAAGTTCTATCAGGTTTTTAGTGGGGTTCCTGTAAAGTTTAGTTTCTATTAGATTTTTAGTGGGGTTCATGTAAAGTTTAAGTTCTATCAGGTTTTTAGTGGGGTTCGTGCTGCATGTAAAGTTTAGGATCTATCAGGTTTTTAGTGGGGTTCATGTAAAGTTTAGGTTCTATCAGGTTTTTAGTGAGGTTCATGTAAAGTTTAGGTTCTATCAGGTTTTTAGTGGGGTTCATATAAAATTTAAGTTCTATCAGGTTTTTAGTGGGGTTCATGTAAAGTTTAGTTTCTATAAGATTTTTAGTGGGGTTCATGTGAAGTTTAGGTTCTATCAGGTTTTTAGTGGGGTTCATGTAAAGTTTAGGTTCTATCAGGTTTTTAGTGAGGTTCATGTAAAGTTTAGGTTCTATCAGATTTTTAGTGAGGTTCATGTAAAGTTTAGGTTCTATCAGGTTTTTAGTGGGGTTCATATAAAATTTAAGTTCTATCAGGTTTTTAGTGGGGTTCATGTAAAGTTTAATTTCTATAAGATTTTTAGTGGGGTTCATGTGAAGTTTAGGTTCTATCAGGTTTTTAGTGGGGTTCATGTAAAGTTTAGGTTCTATCAGGTTTTTAGTGAGGTTCATGTAAAGTTTAGGTTCTATCAGATTTTTAGTGAGGTTCATGTAAAGTTTAGGTTCTATCAGGTTTTTAGTGGGGTTCATATAAAATTTAAGTTCTATCAGGTTTTTAGTGGGGTTCATGTAAAGTTTAGTTTCTATTAGATTTTTAGTGGGGTTCATGTGAAGTTTAGGTTCTATCAGGTTTTTAGTGAGGTTCATGTAAAGTTTAGTTTCTATAAGATTTTTAGTGGGGTTCATGTGAAGTTTAGGTTCTATCAGGTTTTTAGTGGGGTTCATGTAAAGTTTAGGTTCTATCAGGTTTTTAGTGAGGTTCATGTAAAGTTTAGGTTCTATCAGATTTTTAGTGAGGTTCATGTAAAGTTTAGGTTCTATCAGGTTTTTAGTGGGGTTCATATAAAATTTAAGTTCTATCAGGTTTTTAGTGGGGTTCATGTAAAGCTTAGTTTCTATAAGATTTTTAGTGGGGTTCATGTGAAGTTTAGGTTCTATCAGGTTTTTAGTGAGGTTCATGTAAAGTTTAGGTTCTATCAGGTTTTTAGTGGGGTTCATAGAAAATTTAAGTTCTATCAGGTTTTTAGTGGGGTTCATGTAAAGTTTAGTTTCTATAAGATTTTTAGTGGGGTTCATGTGAAGTTTAGGTTCTATCAGGTTTTTAGTGGGGTTCATGTAAAGTTTAAGTTCTATCAGGTTTTTAGTGTGGTTCGTGTTGCATGTAAAGTTTATGATCTATCAGGTTTTTAGTGGGGAGTATGTAAGGTTTAGGATCTATCAGGTTTTTAGTGGGGTTCATGTAAAGTTTAAGTTCTATCAGGTTTTTAGTGGGGATTATGTAAAGTTTAGGATCTATCAGGTTTTTAGTGGGGTTCATGTAAAGTTTAAGTTCTATCAGGTTTTTAGTGGGGTTCATGTAAAGTTTAGGTTCTATCATGTTTTTAGTGGAGTTCATGTAAATTTTAAGTTCTATCAGGTTTTTAGTGGGGTTCATCTAAAGTTTAAGTTCTATCAGGTTTTTAGTGGGGTTCATGTAAAGTTTAGTTTCTATTATATTTTAGTGGGGTTCATGTGAAGTTTAGGTTCTATCAGGTTTTAAGAGTGGTTCATGTAAAGTTTAAGTTCTATCAGGTTTTTAGTGGGGTTCGTGTTGCATGTAAAGTTTAGGATCTATCAGGTTTTTAGTGGGGTTCATGTAAATTTTAGGTTCTATCAGGTTTTTAGTGGGGTTCATGTAAAGTTTAAGTTCTATCAGGTTTTTAGTAGGGTTCATGTAAAGTTTAGGTTCTATCATGTTTTTAGTGGGGTTAATGTAAAGTTTAAGTTCTATCAGGTTTTTAGTGGGGTTCATGTAAAGTTTAAGTTCTATCAGGTTTTTAGTGGGGTTCATGTAAAGTTTAGTTTCTATTAGATTTTTAGTGGGGTTCATGTGAAGTTTAGGTTCTATCAAGTTTTTAGAGTGGTTCATGTAAAGTTTAAGTTCTATCAGGTTTTTAGTGGGGTTCGTGTTGCATGTAAAGTTTAGGATCTATTAAGTTTTGAGTGGGGTTCATGTAAAGTTTAGGTTCTATCAGGTTTTTAGTTAGGTTCATGTAAATTTTAGGTTCTATCAGGTTTTTAGTGGGATTCATGTAAAGTTTAAGTTCTATTAGGTTTTTAGTGGGGTTCATGTAAAGTTTAGGTTCTATCAGGTTTTTAGTGGGGTTCATGTAAAGTTTAAGTTCTATTAGGTTTTTAGTGGGGTTCATGTAAAGTTTAGGTTCTATCAGGTTTTTAGTGGGGTTCATGTAAAGTTTAAGTTCTATCAGGTTTTTAGTGAGGTTCATGTAAAGTTTAGGTTCTATCATGTTTTTAGTAGGGTTCATGTAAAGTTTAAGTTCTATCTGGTTTTTAGTGGGGTTCATGTAAAGTTTAAGTTCTATCAGGTTTTTATTGGGGTTCCTGTAAAGTTTAGTTTCTATTAGATTTTTAGTGGGGTTCATGTAAAGTTTAAGTTCTATCAGGTTTTTAGTGGGGTTCGTGTTGCATGTAAAGTTTAGGATCTATCAGGTTTTTAGTGGGGTTCATGTAAAGTTTAGTTTCTATTAGATTTTTAGTGGGGTTCATGTGAAGTTTAGGTTCTATCAGGTTTTTAGTGAGGTTCATGTAAAGTTTAGTTTCTATAAGATTTTTAGTGGGGTTCATGTGAAGTTTAGGTTCTATCAGGTTTTTAGTGGGGTTCATGTAAAGTTTAGGTTCTATCAGGTTTTTAGTGAGGTTCATGTAAAGTTTAGGTTCTATCAGATTTTTAGTGAGGTTCATGTAAAGTTTAGGTTCTATCAGGTTTTTAGTGGGGTTCATATAAAATTTAAGTTTTATCAGGTTTTTAGTGGGGTTCATGTAAAGCTTAGTTTCTATAAGATTTTTAGTGGGGTTCATGTGAAGTTTAGGTTCTATCAGGTTTTTAGTGAGGTTCATGTAAAGTTTAGGTTCTATCAGGTTTTTAGTGGGGTTCATAGAAAATTTAAGTTCTATCAGGTTTTTAGTGGGGTTCATGTAAAGTTTAGTTTCTATAAGATTTTTAGTGGGGTTCATGTGAAGTTTAGGTTCTATCAGGTTTTTAGTGGGGTTCATGTAAAGTTTAAGTTCTATCAGGTTTTTAGTGTGGTTCGTGTTGCATGTAAAGTTTATGATCTATCAGGTTTTTAGTGGGGAGTATGTAAGGTTTAGGATCTATCAGGTTTTTAGTGGGGTTCATGTAAAGTTTAAGTTCTATCAGGTTTTTAGTGGGGATTATGTAAAGTTTAGGATCTATCAGGTTTTTAGTGGGGTTCATGTAAAGTTTAAGTTCTATCAGGTTTTTAGTGGGGTTCATGTAAAGTTTAGGTTCTATCATGTTTTTAGTGGAGTTCATGTAAATTTTAAGTTCTATCAGGTTTTTAGTGGGGTTCATCTAAAGTTTAAGTTCTATCAGGTTTTTAGTGGGGTTCATGTAAAGTTTAGTTTCTATTATATTTTAGTGGGGTTCATGTGAAGTTTAGGTTCTATCAGGTTTTAAGAGTGGTTCATGTAAAGTTTAAGTTCTATCAGGTTTTTAGTGGGGTTCGTGTTGCATGTAAAGTTTAGGATCTATCAGGTTTTTAGTGGGGTTCATGTAAATTTTAGGTTCTATCAGGTTTTTAGTGGGGTTCATGTAAAGTTTAAGTTCTATCAGGTTTTTAGTAGGGTTCATGTAAAGTTTAGGTTCTATCATGTTTTTAGTGGGGTTAATGTAAAGTTTAAGTTCTATCAGGTTTTTAGTGGGGTTCATGTAAAGTTTAAGTTCTATCAGGTTTTTAGTGGGGTTCATGTAAAGTTTAGTTTCTATTAGATTTTTAGTGGGGTTCATGTGAAGTTTAGGTTCTATCAAGTTTTTAGAGTGGTTCATGTAAAGTTTAAGTTCTATCAGGTTTTTAGTGGGGTTCGTGTTGCATGTAAAGTTTAGGATCTATTAAGTTTTGAGTGGGGTTCATGTAAAGTTTAGGTTCTATCAGGTTTTTAGTTAGGTTCATGTAAATTTTAGGTTCTATCAGGTTTTTAGTGGGATTCATGTAAAGTTTAAGTTCTATTAGGTTTTTAGTGGGGTTCATGTAAAGTTTAGGTTCTATCAGGTTTTTAGTGGGGTTCATGTAAAGTTTAAGTTCTATTAGGTTTTTAGTGGGGTTCATGTAAAGTTTAGGTTCTATCAGGTTTTTAGTGGGGTTCATGTAAAGTTTAAGTTCTATCAGGTTTTTAGTGAGGTTCATGTAAAGTTTAGGTTCTATCATGTTTTTAGTAGGGTTCATGTAAAGTTTAAGTTCTATCTGGTTTTTAGTGGGGTTCATGTAAAGTTTAAGTTCTATCAGGTTTTTAGTGGGGTTCCTGTAAAGTTTAGTTTCTATTAGATTTTTAGTGGGGTTCATGTAAAGTTTAAGTTCTATCAGGTTTTTAGTGGGGTTCGTGTTGCATGTAAAGTTTAGGATCTATCAGGTTTTTAGTGGGGTTCATGTAAAGTTTAGGTTCTATCAGGTTTTTAGTGAGGTTCATGTAAAGTTTAGGTTCTATCAGATTTTTAGTAAGGTTCATGTAAAGTTTAGGTTCTATCAGGTTTTTAGTGGGGTTCATATAAAATTTAAGTTCTATCAGGTTTTTAGTGTGGTTCGTGTTGCATGTAAAGTTTAGGATCTATCAGGTTTTTAGTGGGGATTATGTAAGGTTTAGGATCTATCAGGTTTTTAGTGGGGTTCATGTAAAGTTTAAGTTCTATCAGGTTTTTAGTGGGGATTATGTAAAGTTTAGGATCTATCAGGTTTTTAGTGGGGTTCATGTAAAGTTTAAGTTCTATCAGGTTTTTAGTGGGGTTCATGTAAATTTTAAGTTCTATCAGGTTTTTAGTGGGGTTCATCTAAAGTTTAAGTTCTATCAGGTTTTTAGTGGGGTTCATGTAAATTTTAAGTTCTATCAGGTTTTTAGTGGGGTTCATGTAAAGTTTAGTTTCTATTATATTTTTAGTGGGGTTCATGTGAAGTTTAGGTTCTATCAGGTTTTAAGAGTGGTTCATGTAAAGTTTAAGTTCTATCAGGTTTTTAGTGGGGTTCGTGTTGCATGTAAAGTTTAGGATCTATCAGGTTTTTAGTGGGGTTCATGTAAATTTTAGGTTCTATCAGGTTTTTAGTGGGGTTCATGTAAAGTTTAGGTTCTATCATGTTTTTAGTGGGGTTAATGTAAAGTTTAAGTTCTATCAGGTTTTTAGTGGGGTTCATGTAAAGTTTAGTTTCTATTAGATTTTTAGTGGGGTTCATGTGAAGTTTAGGTTCTATCAAGTTTTTAGAGTGGTTCATGTAAAGTTTAAGTTCTATCAGGTTTTTAGTGGGGTTCGTGTTGCATGTAAAGTTTAGGATCTATTAAGTTTTGAGTGGGGTTCATGTAAAGTTTAGGTTCTATCAGGTTTTTAGTTAGGTTCATGTAAAGTTTAGGTTCTATCAGGTTTTTAGTGGGATTCATGTAAAGTTTAAGTTCTATTAGGTTTTTAGTGGGGTTCATGTAAAGTTTAGGTTCTATCAGGTTTTTAGTGGGGTTCATGTAAAGTTTAAGTTCTATTAGGTTTTTAGTGGGGTTCATGTAAAGTTTAGGTTCTATCAGGTTTTTAGTGGGGTTCATGTAAAGTTTAAGTTCTATCAGGTTTTTAGTGAGGTTCATGTAAAGTTTAGGTTCTATCATGTTTTTAGTAGGGTTCATGTAAAGTTTAAGTTCTATCTGGTTTTTAGTGGGGTTCATGTAAAGTTTAAGTTCTATCAGGTTTTTAGTGGGGTTCCTGTAAAGTTTAGTTTCTATTAGATTTTTAGTGGGGTTCATGTAAAGTTTAGGTTCTATCAGGTTTTTAGTTAGGTTCATGTAAAGTTTAGGTTCTATCAGGTTTTTAGTGGGGTTCATGTAAAGTTTAGCTTCTATAAGATTTTTAGTGGGGTTCATGTGAAGTTTAGGTTCTATCAGGTTTTTAGTGGGGTTCATGTAAAGTTTAAGTTCTATCAGGTTTTTAGTGTGGTTCGTGTTGCATGTAAAGTTTATGATCTATCAGGTTTTTAGTGGGGAGTATGTAAGGTTTAGGATCTATCAGGTTTTTAGTGGGGTTCATGTAAAGTTTAAGTTCTATCAGGTTTTTAGTGGGGATTATGTAAAGTTTAGGATCTATCAGGTTTTTAGTGGGGTTCATGTAAAGTTTAAGTTCTATCAGGTTTTTAGTGGGGTTCATGTAAAGTTTAGGTTCTATCATGTTTTTAGTGGAGTTCATGTAAATTTTAAGTTCTATCAGGTTTTTAGTGGGGTTCATCTAAAGTTTAAGTTCTATCAGGTTTTTAGTGGGGTTCATGTAAAGTTTAGTTTCTATTATATTTTAGTGGGGTTCATGTGAAGTTTAGGTTCTATCAGGTTTTAAGAGTGGTTCATGTAAAGTTTAAGTTCTATCAGGTTTTTAGTGGGGTTCGTGTTGCATGTAAAGTTTAGGATCTATCAGGTTTTTAGTGGGGTTCATGTAAATTTTAGGTTCTATCAGGTTTTTAGTGGGGTTCATGTAAAGTTTAAGTTCTATCAGGTTTTTAGTAGGGTTCATGTAAAGTTTAGGTTCTATCATGTTTTTAGTGGGGTTAATGTAAAGTTTAAGTTCTATCAGGTTTTTAGTGGGGTTCATGTAAAGTTTAAGTTCTATCAGGTTTTTAGTGGGGTTCATGTAAAGTTTAGTTTCTATTAGATTTTTAGTGGGGTTCATGTGAAGTTTAGGTTCTATCAAGTTTTTAGAGTGGTTCATGTAAAGTTTAAGTTCTATCAGGTTTTTAGTGGGGTTCGTGTTGCATGTAAAGTTTAGGATCTATTAAGTTTTGAGTGGGGTTCATGTAAAGTTTAGGTTCTATCAGGTTTTTAGTTAGGTTCATGTAAATTTTAGGTTCTATCAGGTTTTTAGTGGGATTCATGTAAAGTTTAAGTTCTATTAGGTTTTTAGTGGGGTTCATGTAAAGTTTAGGTTCTATCAGGTTTTTAGTGGGGTTCATGTAAAGTTTAAGTTCTATTAGGTTTTTAGTGGGGTTCATGTAAAGTTTAGGTTCTATCAGGTTTTTAGTGGGGTTCATGTAAAGTTTAAGTTCTATCAGGTTTTTAGTGAGGTTCATGTAAAGTTTAGGTTCTATCATGTTTTTAGTAGGGTTCATGTAAAGTTTAAGTTCTATCTGGTTTTTAGTGGGGTTCATGTAAAGTTTAAGTTCTATCAGGTTTTTAGTGGGGTTCCTGTAAAGTTTAGTTTCTATTAGATTTTTAGTGGGGTTCATGTAAAGTTTAAGTTCTATCAGGTTTTTAGTGGGGTTCGTGTTGCATGTAAAGTTTAGGATCTATCAGGTTTTTAGTGGGGTTCATGTAAAGTTTAGGTTCTATCAGGTTTTTAGTGAGGTTCATGTAAAGTTTAGGTTCTATCAGATTTTTAGTAAGGTTCATGTAAAGTTTAGGTTCTATCAGGTTTTTAGTGGGGTTCATATAAAATTTAAGTTCTATCAGGTTTTTAGTGTGGTTCGTGTTGCATGTAAAGTTTAGGATCTATCAGGTTTTTAGTGGGGATTATGTAAGGTTTAGGATCTATCAGGTTTTTAGTGGGGTTCATGTAAAGTTTAAGTTCTATCAGGTTTTTAGTGGGGATTATGTAAAGTTTAGGATCTATCAGGTTTTTAGTGGGGTTCATGTAAAGTTTAAGTTCTATCAGGTTTTTAGTGGGGTTCATGTAAATTTTAAGTTCTATCAGGTTTTTAGTGGGGTTCATCTAAAGTTTAAGTTCTATCAGGTTTTTAGTGGGGTTCATGTAAATTTTAATTTCTATCAGGTTTTTAGTGGGGTTCATGTAAAGTTTAGTTTCTATTATATTTTTAGTGGGGTTCATGTGAAGTTTAGGTTCTATCAGGTTTTAAGAGTGGTTCATGTAAAGTTTAAGTTCTATCAGGTTTTTAGTGGGGTTCGTGTTGCATGTAAAGTTTAGGATCTATCAGGTTTTTAGTGGGGTTCATGTAAATTTTAGGTTCTATCAGGTTTTTAGTGGGGTTCATGTAAAGTTTAGGTTCTATCATGTTTTTAGTGGGGTTAATGTAAAGTTTAAGTTCTATCAGGTTTTTAGTGGGGTTCATGTAAAGTTTAGTTTCTATTAGATTTTTAGTGGGGTTCATGTGAAGTTTAGGTTCTATCAAGTTTTTAGAGTGGTTCATGTAAAGTTTAAGTTCTATCAGGTTTTTAGTGGGGTTCGTGTTGCATGTAAAGTTTAGGATCTATTAAGTTTTGAGTGGGGTTCATGTAAAGTTTAGGTTCTATCAGGTTTTTAGTTAGGTTCATGTAAAGTTTAGGTTCTATCAGGTTTTTAGTGGGATTCATGTAAAGTTTAAGTTCTATCAGGTTTTTAGTGGGGTTCATGTAAAGTTTAAGTTCTATTAGGTTTTTAGTGGGGTTCATGTAAAGTTTAGGTTCTATCAGGTTTTTAGTGGGGTTCATGTAAAGTTTAAGTTCTATCAGGTTTTTAGTGAGGTTCATGTAAAGTTTAGGTTCTATCATGTTTTTAGTAGGGTTCATGTAAAGTTTAAGTTCTATCTGGTTTTTAGTGGGGTTCATGTAAAGTTTAAGTTCTATCAGGTTTTTAGTGGGGTTCCTGTAAAGTTTAGTTTCTATTAGATTTTTAGTGGGGTTCATGTAAAGTTTAGGTTCTATCAGGTTTTTAGTTAGGTTCATGTAAAGTTTAGGTTCTATCAGGTTTTTAGTGGGATTCATGTAAAGTTTAAGTTCTATTAGGTTTTTAGTGGGGTTCATGTAAAGTTAAGGTTCTATCAGGTTTTTAGTGGGGTTCATGTAAAGTTTAAGTTCTATCAGGTTTTTAGTGAGGTTCATGTAAAGTTTAGGTTCTATCATGTTTTTAGTAGGGTTCATGTAAAGTTTAAGTTCTATCTGGTTTTTAGTGGGGTTCATGTAAAGTTTAAGTTCTATCAGGTTTTTAGTGGGGTTCCTGTAAAGTTTAGTTTCTATTAGATTTTTAGTGGGGTTCATGTAAAGTTTAAGTTCTATCAGGTTTTTAGTGGGGTTCGTGTTGCATGTAAAGTTTAGGATCTATCAGGTTTTTAGTGGGGTTCATGTAAAGTTTAGGTTCTATCAGGTTTTTAGTGAGGTTCATGTAAAGTTTAGGTTCTATCAGGTTTTTAGTGGGGTTCATATAAAATTTAAGTTCTATCAGGTTTTTAGTGGGGTTCATGTAAAGTTTAGTTTCTATTATATTTTTAGTGGGGTTCATGTGAAGTTTAGGTTCTATCAGGTTTTAAGAGTGGTTCATGTAAAGTTTAAGTTCTATCAGGTTTTTAGTGGGGTTCGTGTTGCATGTAAAGTTTAGGATCTATCAGGTTTTTAGTGGGGTTCATGTAAATTTTAGGTTCTATCAGGTTTTTAGTGGGGTTCATGTAAAGTTTAGGTTCTATCATGTTTTTAGTGGGGTTAATGTAAAGTTTAAGTTCTATCAGGTTTTTAGTGGGGTTCATGTAAAGTTTAGTTTCTATTAGATTTTTAGTGGGGTTCATGTGAAGTTTAGGTTCTATCAAGTTTTTAGAGTGGTTCATGTAAAGTTTAAGTTCTATCAGGTTTTTAGTGGGGTTCGTGTTGCATGTAAAGTTTAGGATCTATTAAGTTTTGAGTGGGGTTCATGTAAAGTTTAGGTTCTATCAGGTTTTTAGTTAGGTTCATGTAAAGTTTAGGTTCTATCAGGTTTTTAGTGGGATTCATGTAAAGTTTAAGTTCTATTAGGTTTTTAGTGGGGTTCATGTAAAGTTTAGGTTCTATCAGGTTTTTAGTGGGGTTCATGTAAAGTTTAAGTTCTATTAGGTTTTTAGTGGGGTTCATGTAAAGTTTAGGTTCTATCAGGTTTTTAGTGGGGTTCATGTAAAGTTTAAGTTCTATCAGGTTTTTAGTGAGGTTCATGTAAAGTTTAGGTTCTATCATGTTTTTAGTAGGGTTCATGTAAAGTTTAAGTTCTATCTGGTTTTTAGTGGGGTTCATGTAAAGTTTAAGTTCTATCAGGTTTTTAGTGGGGTTCCTGTAAAGTTTAGTTTCTATTAGATTTTTAGTGGGGTTCATGTAAAGTTTAGGTTCTATCAGGTTTTTAGTTAGGTTCATGTAAAGTTTAGGTTCTATCAGGTTTTTAGTGGGATTCATGTAAAGTTTAAGTTCTATTAGGTTTTTAGTGGGGTTCATGTAAAGTTAAGGTTCTATCAGGTTTTTAGTGGGGTTCATGTAAAGTTTAAGTTCTATCAGGTTTTTAGTGAGGTTCATGTAAAGTTTAGGTTCTATCATGTTTTTAGTAGGGTTCATGTAAAGTTTAAGTTCTATCTGGTTTTTAGTGGGGTTCATGTAAAGTTTAAGTTCTATCAGGTTTTTAGTGGGGTTCCTGTAAAGTTTAGTTTCTATTAGATTTTTAGTGGGGTTCATGTAAAGTTTAAGTTCTATCAGGTTTTTAGTGGGGTTCGTGTTGCATGTAAAGTTTAGGATCTATCAGGTTTTTAGTGGGGTTCATGTAAAGTTTAGGTTCTATCAGGTTTTTAGTGAGGTTCATGTAAAGTTTAGGTTCTATCAGGTTTTTAGTGGGGTTCATATAAAATTTAAGTTCTATCAGGTTTTTAGTGGGGTTCATGTAAAGTTTAGTTTCTATAAGATTTTTAGTGGGGTTCATGTGAAGTTTAGGTTCTATCAGGTTTTTAGTGGGGTTCATGTAAAGTTTAGGTTCTATCAGGTTTTTAGTGAGGTTCATGTAAAGTTTAGGTTCTATCAGATTTTTAGTGAGGTTCATGTAAAGTTTAGGTTCTATCAGGTTTTTAGTGGGGTTCATATAAAATTTAAGTTCTATCAGGTTTTTAGTGGGGTTCATGTAAAGTTTAGTTTCTATAAGATTTTTAGTGGGGTTCATGTGAAGTTTAGGTTCTATCAGGTTTTTAGTGGGGTTCATGTAAAGTTTAGGTTCTATCAGGTTTTTAGTGAGGTTCATGTAAAGTTTAGGTTCTATCAGATTTTTAGTGAGGTTCATGTAAAGTTTAGGTTCTATCAGGTTTTTAGTGGGGTTCATATAAAATTTAAGTTCTATCAGGTTTTTAGTGGGGTTCATGTAAAGTTTAGTTTCTATTAGATTTTTAGTGGGGTTCATGTGAAGTTTAGGTTCTATCAGGTTTTTAGTGAGGTTCATGTAAAGTTTAGTTTCTATAAGATTTTTAGTGGGGTTCATGTGAAGTTTAGGTTCTATCAGGTTTTTAGTGGGGTTCATGTAAAGTTTAGGTTCTATCAGGTTTTTAGTGAGGTTCATGTAAAGTTTAGGTTCTATCAGATTTTTAGTGAGGTTCATGTAAAGTTTAGGTTCTATCAGGTTTTTAGTGGGGTTCATATAAAATTTAAGTTCTATCAGGTTTTTAGTGGGGTTCATGTAAAGCTTAGTTTCTATAAGATTTTTAGTGGGGTTCATGTGAAGTTTAGGTTCTATCAGGTTTTTAGTGAGGTTCATGTAAAGTTTAGGTTCTATCAGGTTTTTAGTGGGGTTCATAGAAAATTTAAGTTCTATCAGGTTTTTAGTGGGGTTCATGTAAAGTTTAGTTTCTATAATATTTTTAGTGGGGTTCATGTGAAGTTTAGGTTCTATCAGGTTTTTAGTGGGGTTCATGTAAAGTTTAAGTTCTATCAGGTTTTTAGTGTGGTTCGTGTTGCATGTAAAGTTTATGATCTATCAGGTTTTTAGTGGGGAGTATGTAAGGTTTAGGATCTATCAGGTTTTTAGTGGGGTTCATGTAAAGTTTCAGTTCTATCAGGTTTTTAGTGGGGATTATGTAAAGTTTAGGATCTATCAGGTTTTTAGTGGGGTTCATGTAAAGTTTAAGTTCTATCAGGTTTTTAGTGGGGTTCATGTAAAGTTTAGGTTCTATCATGTTTTTAGTGGAGTTCATGTAAATTTTAAGTTCTATCAGGTTTTTAGTGGGGTTCATCTAAAGTTTAAGTTCTATCAGGTTTTTAGTGGGGTTCATGTAAAGTTTAGTTTCTATTATATTTTAGTGGGGTTCATGTGAAGTTTAGGTTCTATCAGGTTTTAAGAGTGGTTCATGTAAAGTTTAAGTTCTATCAGGTTTTTAGTGGGGTTCGTGTTGCATGTAAAGTTTAGGATCTATCAGGTTTTTAGTGGGGAGTATGTAAGGTTTAGGATCTATCAGGTTTTTAGTGGGGTTCATATAAAATTTAAGTTCTATCAGGTTTTTAGTGGGGTTCATGTAAAGCTTAGTTTCTATAAGATTTTTAGTGGGGTTCATGTGAAGTTTAGGTTCTATCAGGTTTTTAGTGAGGTTCATGTAAAGTTTAGGTTCTATCAGGTTTTTAGTGGGGTTCATAGAAAATTTAAGTTCTATCAGGTTTTTAGTGGGGTTCATGTAAAGTTTAGTTTCTATAAGATTTTTAGTGGGGTTCATGTGAAGTTTAGGTTCTATCAGGTTTTTAGTGGGGTTCATGTAAAGTTTAAGTTCTATCAGGTTTTTAGTGTGGTTCGTGTTGCATGTAAAGTTTATGATCTATCAGGTTTTTAGTGGGGAGTATGTAAGGTTTAGGATCTATCAGGTTTTTAGTGGGGTTCATGTAAAGTTTAAGTTCTATCAGGTTTTTAGTGGGAATTATGTAAAGTTTAGGATCTATCAGGTTTTTAGTGGGGTTCATGTAAAGTTTAAGTTCTATCAGGTTTTTAGTGGGGTTCATGTAAAGTTTAGGTTCTATCATGTTTTTAGTGGAGTTCATGTAAATTTTAAGTTCTATCAGGTTTTTAGTGGGGTTCATCTAAAGTTTAAGTTCTATCAGGTTTTTAGTGGGGTTCATGTAAAGTTTAGTTTCTATTATATTTTAGTGGGGTTCATGTGAAGTTTAGGTTCTATCAGGTTTTAAGAGTGGTTCATGTAAAGTTTAAGTTCTATCAGGTTTTTAGTGGGGTTCGTGTTGCATGTAAAGTTTAGGATCTATCAGGTTTTTAGTGGGGAGTATGTAAGGTTTAGGATCTATCAGGTTTTTAGTGGGGTTCATGTAAAGTTTAAGTTCTATCAGGTTTTTAGTGGGGATTATGTAAAGTTTAGGATCTATCAGGTTTTTAGTGGGGTTCATGTAAAGTTTAAGTTCTATCAGGTTTTTAGTGGGGTTCATGTAAAGTTTAGGTTCTATCATGTTTTTAGTGGAGTTCATGTAAATTTTAAGTTCTATCAGGTTTTTAGTGGGGTTCATCTAAAGTTTAAGTTCTATCAGGTTTTTAGTGGGGTTCATGTAAAGTTTAGTTTCTATTATATTTTAGTGGGGTTCATGTGAAGTTTAGGTTCTATCAGGTTTTAAGAGTGGTTCATGTAAAGTTTAAGTTCTATCAGGTTTTTAGTGGGGTTCGTGTTGCATGTAAAGTTTAGGATCTATCAGGTTTTTAGTGGGGTTCATGTAAATTTTAGGTTCTATCAGGTTTTTAGTGGGGTTCATGTAAAGTTTAAGTTCTATCAGGTTTTTAGTAGGGTTCATGTAAAGTTTAGGTTCTATCATGTTTTTAGTGGGGTTAATGTAAAGTTTAAGTTCTCTCAGGTTTTTAGTGGGGTTCATGTAAAGTTTAAGTTCTATCAGGTTTTTAGTGGGGTTCATGTAAAGTTTAGTTTCTATTAGATTTTTAGTGGGGTTCATGTGAAGTTTAGGATCTATCAGGTTTTGAGTGGGGATTATGTAAGGTTTAGGATCTATCAGGTTTTTAGTGGGGTTCATGTAAAGTTTAAGTTCTATCAGGTTTTTAGTGGGGATTATGTAAAGTTTAGGATTTATCAGGTTTTTAGTGGGGTTCATGTAAAGTTTAAGTTCTATCAGGTTTTTAGTGGGGTTCATGTAAATTTTAAGTTCTATCAGGTTTTTAGTGGAGTTCATCTAAAGTTTAAGTTCTATCAGGTTTTTAGTGGGGTTCATGTAAATTTTAAGTTCTATCAGGTTTTTAGTGGGGTTCATGTAAAGTTTAGTTTCTATTATATTTTTAGTGGGGTTCATGTGAAGTTTAGGTTCTATCAGGTTTTAAGAGTGGTTCATGTAAAGTTTAAGTTCTATCAGGTTTTTAGTGGGGTTCGTGTTGCATGTAAAGTTTAGGATCTATCAGGTTTTTAGTGGGGTTCATGTAAATTTTAGGTTCTATCAGGTTTTTAGTGGGGTTCATGTAAAGTTTAGGTTCTATCATGTTTTTAGTGGGGTTAATGTAAAGTTTAAGTTCTATCAGGTTTTTAGTGGGGTTCATGTAAAGTTTAGTTTCTATTAGATTTTTAGTGGGGTTCATGTGAAGTTTAGGTTCTATCAAGTTTTTAGAGTGGTTCATGTAAAGTTTAAGTTCTATCAGGTTTTTAGTGGGGTTCGTGTTGCATGTAAAGTTTAGGATCTATTAAGTTTTGAGTGGGGTTCATGTAAAGTTTAGGTTCTATCAGGTTTTTAGTTAGGTTCATGTAAAGTTTAGGTTCTATCAGGTTTTTAGTGGGATTCATGTAAAGTTTAAGTTCTATTAGGTTTTTAGTGGGGTTCATGTAAAGTTTAGGTTCTATCAGGTTTTTAGTGGGGTTCATGTAAAGTTTAAGTTCTATTAGGTTTTTATTGGGGTTCATGTAAAGTTTAGGTTCTATCAGGTTTTTAGTGGGGTTCATGTAAAGTTTAAGTTCTATCAGGTTTTTAGTGAGGTTCATGTAAAGTTTAGGTTCTATCATGTTTTTAGTAGGGTTCATGTAAAGTTTAAGTTCTATCTGGTTTTTAGTGGGGTTCATGTAAAGTTTAAGTTCTATCAGGTTTTTAGTGGGGTTCCTGTAAAGTTTAGTTTCTATTAGATTTTTAGTGGGGTTCATGTAAAGTTTAAGTTCTATCAGGTTTTTAGTGGGGTTCGTGTTGCATGTAAAGTTTAGGATCTATCAGGTTTTTAGTGGGGTTCATGTAAAGTTTAGGTTCTATCAGGTTTTTAGTGAGGTTCATGTAAAGTTTAGGTTCTATCAGATTTTTAGTAAGGTTCATGTAAAGTTTAGGTTCTATCAGGTTTTTAGTGGGGTTCATATAAAATTTAAGTTCTATCAGGTTTTTAGTGTGGTTCGTGTTGCATGTAAAGTTTAGGATCTATCAGGTTTTTAGTGGGGATTATGTAAGGTTTAGGATCTATCAGGTTTTTAGTGGGGTTCATGTAAAGTTTAAGTTCTATCAGGTTTTTAGTGGGGATTATGTAAAGTTTAGGATCTATCAGGTTTTTAGTGGGGTTCATGTAAAGTTTAAGTTCTATCAGGTTTTTAGTGGGGTTCATGTAAATTTTAAGTTCTATCAGGTTTTTAGTGGGGTTCATCTAAAGTTTAAGTTCTATCAGGTTTTTAGTGGGGTTCATGTAAATTTTAAGTTCTATCAGGTTTTTAGTGGGGTTCATGTAAAGTTTAGTTTCTATTATATTTTTAGTGGGGTTCATGTGAAGTTTAGGTTCTATCAGGTTTTAAGAGTGGTTCATGTAAAGTTTAAGTTCTATCAGGTTTTTAGTGGGGTTCGTGTTGCATGTAAAGTTTAGGATCTATCAGGTTTTTAGTGGGGTTCATGTAAATTTTAGGTTCTATCAGGTTTTTAGTGGGGTTCATGTAAAGTTTAGGTTCTATCATGTTTTTAGTGGGGTTAATGTAAAGTTTAAGTTCTATCAGGTTTTTAGTGGGGTTCATGTAAAGTTTAGTTTCTATTAGATTTTTAGTGGGGTTCATGTGAAGTTTAGGTTCTATCAAGTTTTTAGAGTGGTTCATGTAAAGTTTAAGTTCTATCAGGTTTTTAGTGGGGTTCGTGTTGCATGTAAAGTTTAGGATCTATTAAGTTTTGAGTGGGGTTCATGTAAAGTTTAGGTTCTATCAGGTTTTTAGTTAGGTTCATGTAAAGTTTAGGTTCTATCAGGTTTTTAGTGGGATTCATGTAAAGTTTAAGTTCTATTAGGTTTTTAGTGGGGTTCATGTACAGTTTAGGTTCTATCAGGTTTTTAGTGGGGTTCATGTAAAGTTTAAGTTCTATTAGGTTTTTAGTGGGGTTCATGTAAAGTTTAGGTTCTATCAGGTTTTTAGTGGGGTTCATGTAAAGTTTAAGTTCTATCAGGTTTTTAGTGAGGTTCATGTAAAGTTTAGGTTCTATCATGTTTTTAGTAGGGTTCATGTAAAGTTTAAGTTCTATCTGGTTTTTAGTGGGGTTCATGTAAAGTTTAAGTTCTATCAGGTTTTTAGTGGGGTTCCTGTAAAGTTTAGTTTCTATTAGATTTTTAGTGGGGTTCATGTAAAGTTTAAGTTCTATCAGGTTTTTAGTGGGGTTCGTGTTGCATGTAAAGTTTAGGATCTATCAGGTTTTTAGTGGGGTTCATGTAAAGTTTAGGTTCTATCAGGTTTTTAGTGAGGTTCATATAAAGTTTAGGTTCTATAAGATTTTTAGTGGGGTTCATGTGAAGTTTAGGTTCTATCAGGTTTTTAGTGGGGTTCATGTAAAGTTTAGGTTCTATCAGATTTTTAGTGAGGTTCATGTAAAGTTTAGGTTCTATCAGATTTTTAGTGAGGTTCATGTAAAGTTTAGGTTCTATCAGGTTTTTAGTGGGGTTCATATAAAATTTAAGTTCTATCAGGTTTTTAGTGGGGTTCATGTAAAGTTTAGTTTCTATTAGATTTTTAGTGGGGTTCATGTGAAGTTTAGGTTCTATCAGGTTTTTAGTGGGGTTCATGTAAAGTTTAGGTTCTATCAGGTTTTTAGTGAGGTTCATGTAAAGTTTAGGTTCTATCAGATTTTTAGTGAGGTTCATGTAAAGTTTAGGTTCTATCAGGTTTTTAGTGGGGTTCATATAAAATTTAAGTTCTATCAGGTTTTTAGTGGGGTTCATGTAAAGTTTAGTTTCTATTAGATTTTTAGTGGGGTTCATGTGAAGTTTAGGTTCTATCAGGTTTTTAGTGAGGTTCATGTAAAGTTTAGGTTCTATCAGGTTTTTAGTGGGGTTCATAGAAAATTTAAGTTCTATCAGGTTTTTAGTGGGGTTCATGTAAAGTTTAGTTTCTATAAGATTTTTAGTGGGGTTCATGTGAAGTTTAGGTTCTATCAGGTTTTTAGTGGGGTTCATGTACAGTTTAAGTTCTATCAGGTTTTTAGTGTGGTTCGTGTTGCATGTAAAGTTTAGGATCTATCAGGTTTTTAGTGGGGATTATGTAAGGTTTAGGATCTATCAGGTTTTTAGTGGGGTTCATGTAAAGTTTAGGTTCTATCAGGTTTTTAGTGGGGTTCATGTAAAGTTTAAGTTCTATCAGGTTTTTAGTGGGGTTCATGTAAAGTTTAGGTTCTATCATGTTTATAGTGGGGTTAATGTAATGTTTAAGTTCTATCAGGTTTTTAGTGGGGTTCATGTAAAGTTTAAGTTCTATCAGGTTTTTAGTGGGGTTCATGTAAAGTTTAGTTTCTATTAGATTTTTAGGGGGGTTCATGTGAAGTTTAGGTTCTATCAGGTTTTTAGAGTGGTTCATGTAAAGTTTAAGTTCTATCAGGTTTTTAGTGGGGTTCGTGTTGCATGTAAAGTTTAGGATCTATTAGGTTTTTAGTGGGGTTCATGTAAAGTTTAGGTTCTATCAGGTTTTTAGTTAGGTTCATGTAAAGTTTAGGTTCTATCAGGTTTTTAGTGGGATTCATGTAAAGTTTAAGTTCTATTAGGTTTTTAGTGGGGTTCATGTAAAGTTTAGGTTCTATCAGGTTTTTAGTGAGGTTCATGTAAAGTTTAGGTTCTATCAGGTTTTTAGTGAGGTTCATGTAAAGTTTAGGTTCTATCAGGTTTTTAGTGGGGTTCATATAAAATTTAAGTTCTATCAGGTTTTTAGTGGGGTTCATGTAAAGTTTAGTTTCTATAAGATTTTTAGTGGGGTTCATGTGAAGCTTAGGTTCTATCAGGTTTTTAGTGGGGTTCATGTAAAGTTTAAGTTCTATCAGGTTTTTAGTGTGGTTCGTGTTGCATGTAAAGTTTAGGATCTATCAGGTTTTTAGTGGGGATTATGTAAGGTTTAGGATCTATCAGGTTTTTAGTGGGGTTCATGTAAAGTTTAAGTTCTATCAGGTTTTTAGTGGGGATTATGTAAAGTTTAGGATCTATCAGGTTTTTAGTGGGGTTCATGTAAAGTTTAAGTTCTATCAGGTTTTTAGTGGGGTTCATGTAAATTTTAAGTTCTATCAGGTTTTTAGTGGGGTTCATCTAAAGTTTAAGTTCTATCAGGTTTTTAGTGGGGTTCATGTAAATTTTAAGTTCTATCAGGTTTTTAGTGGGGTTCATGTAAAGTTTAGTTTCTATTATATTTTTAGTGGGGTTCATGTGAAGTTTAGGTTCTATCAGGTTTTAAGAGTGGTTCATGTAAAGTTTAAGTTCTATCAGGTTTTTAGTGGGGTTCGTGTTGCATGTAAAGTTTTGGATCTATCAGGTTTTTAGTGGGGTTCATGTAAATTTTAGGTTCTATCAGGTTTTTAGTGGGGTTCATGTAAAGTTTAGGTTCTATCATGTTTTTAGTGGGGTTAATGTAAAGTTTAAGTTCTATCAGGTTTTTAGTGGGGTTCATGTAAAGTTTAAGTTCTATCAGGTTTTTAGTGGGGTTCATGTAAAGTTTAGTTTCTATTAGATTTTTAGTGGGGTTCATGTGAAGTTTAGGTTCTATCAGGTTTTTAGAGTGGTTCATGTAAAGTTTAAGTTCTATCAGGTTTTTAGTGGGGTTCGTGTTGCATGTAAAGTTTAGGATCTATTAAGTTTTGAGTGGGGTTCATGTAAAGTTTAGATTCTATCAGGTTTTTAGTTAGGTTCATGTAAAGTTTAGGTTCTATCAGGTTTTTAGTGGGATTCATGTAAAGTTTAAGTTCTATTAGGTTTTTAGTGGGGTTCATGTAAAGTTTAGGTTCTATCAGGTTTTTAGTGGGGTTCATGTAAAGTTTAAGTTCTATTAGGTTTTTAGTGGGGTTCATGTAAAGTTTAGGTTCTATCAGGTTTTTAGTGGGGTTCATGTAAAGTTTAAGTTCTATCAGGTTTTTAGTGAGGTTCATGTAAAGTTTAGGTTCTATCATGTTTTTAGTAGGGTTCATGTAAAGTTTAAGTTCTATCTGGTTTCTAGTGGGGTTCATGTAAAGTTTAAGTTCTATCAGGTTTTTAGTGGGGTTCCTGTAAAGTTTAGTTTCTATTAGATTTTTAGTGGGGTTCATGTAAAGTTTAAGTTCTATCAGGTTTTTAGTGGGGTTCGTGTTGCATGTAAAGTTTAGGATCTATCAGGTTTTTAGTGGGGTTCATGTAAAGTTTAGTTTCTATAAGATTTTTAGTGGGGTTCATGTGAAGTTTAGGTTCTATCAGGTTTTTAGTGGGGTTCATGTAAAGTTTAGGTTCTATCAGGTTTTTAGTGAGGTTCATGTAAAGTTTAGGTTCTATCAGATTTTTAGTGAGGTTCATGTAAAGTTTAGGTTCTATCAGGTTTTTAGTGGGGTTCATATAAAATTTAAGTTCTATCAGGTTTTTAGTGGGGTTCATGTAAAGTTTAGTTTCTATAAGATTTTTAGTGGGGTTCATGTGAAGTTTAGGTTCTATCAGGTTTTTAGTGGGGTTCATGTAAAGTTTAGGTTCTATCAGGTTTTTAGTGAGGTTCATGTAAAGTTTAGGTTCTATCAGATTTTTAGTGAGGTTCATGTAAAGTTTAGGTTCTATCAGGTTTTTAGTGGGGTTCATATAAAATTTAAGTTCTATCAGGTTTTTAGTGGGGTTCATGTAAAGTTTAGTTTCTATTAGATTTTTAGTGGGGTTCTTGTGAAGTTTAGGTTCTATCAGGTTTTTAGTCAGGTTCATGTAAAGTTTAGGTTCTATCAGGTTTTTAGTGAGGTTCATGTAAAGTTTAGTTTCTATTAGATTTTTAGGGGGGTTCATGTGAAGTTTAGGTTCTATCAGGTTTTTAGTGGGGTTCATGTAAAGTTTAAGTTCTATCAGGTTTTTAGTGTGGTTCGTGTTGCATGTAAAGTTTAGGATCTATCAGGTTTTTAGTAAGGTTCATGTAAAGTTTAGGTTCTATCAGGTTTTTAGTGGGGTTCATATAAAATTTAAGTTCTATCAGGTTTTTAGTGGGGTTCATGTAAAGTTTAGTTTCTATAAGATTTTTAGTGGGGATCATGTGAAGTTTAGGTTCTATCAGGTTTTTAGTGGGGTTCATGTAAAGTTTAGGTTCTATCAGGTTTTTAGTGAGGTTCATGTAAAGTTTAGGTTCTATCAGATTTTTAGTAAGGTTCATGTAAAGTTTAGGTTCTATCAGGTTTTTAGTGGGGTTCATATAAAATTTAAGTTCTATCAGGTTTTTACTGGGGTTCATGTAAAGTTTAGTTTCTATAAGATTTTTAGTGGGGTTCATGTGAAGTTTAGGTTCTATCAGGTTTTTAGTGGGGTTCATGTAAAGTTTAGGTTCTATCAGGTTTTTAGTGGGGTTCATAGAAAATTTAAGTTCTATCAGGTTTTTAGTGGGGTTCATGTAAAGTTTAGTTTCTATAAGATTTTTAGTGGGGTTCATGTGAAGTTTAGGTTCTATCAGGTTTTTAGTGGGGTTCATGTAAAGTTTAAGTTCTATCAGGTTTTTAGTGTGGTTCGTGTTGCATGTAAAGTTTAGGATCTATCAGGTTTTTAGTGGGGAGTATGTAAGGTTTAGGATCTATCAGGTTTTTAGTGGGGTTCATGTAAAGTTTAAGTTCTATCAGGTTTTTAGTGGGGATTATGTAAAGTTTAGGATCTATCAGGTTTTTAGTGGGGTTCATGTAAATTTTAAGTTCTATCAGGTTTTTAGTGGGGTTCATCTAAAGTTTAAGTTCTATCAGATTTTTAGTGGGGTTCATGTAAAGTTTAGTTTCTATTATATTTTTAGTGGGGTTCATGTGAAGTTTAGGTTCTATCAGGTTTTAAGAGTGGTTCATGTAAAGTTTAAGTTCTATCAGGTTTTTAGTGGGGTTCGTGTTGCATGTAAAGTTTAGGATCTATCAGGTTTTTAGTGGGGTTCATGTAAATTTTAGGTTCTATCAGGTTTTTAGTGGGGTTCATGTAAAGTTTAAGTTCTATCAGGTTTTTAGTAGGGTTCATGTAAAGTTTAGGTTCTATCATGTTTTTAGTGGGGTTAATGTAAAGTTTAAGTTCTATCAGGTTTTTAGTGGGGTTCATGTAAAGTTTAAGTTCTATCAGGTTTTTAGTGGGGTTCATGTAAAGTTTAGTTTCTATTAGATTTTTAGTGGGGTTCATGTGAAGTTTAGGTTCTATCAAGTTTTTAGAGTGGTTCATGTAAAGTTTAAGTTCTATCAGGTTTTTAGTGGGGTTCGTGTTGCATGTAAAGTTTAGGATCTATTAAGTTTTGAGTGGGGTTCATGTAAAGTTTAGGTTCTATCAGGTTTTTAGTTAGGTTCATGTAAATTTTAGGTTCTATCAGGTTTTTAGTGGGATTCATGTAAAGTTTAAGTTCTATTAGGTTTTTAGTGGGGTTCATGTAAAGTTTAGGTTCTATCAGGTTTTTAGTGGGGTTCATGTAAAGTTTAAGTTCTATTAGGTTTTTAGTGGGGTTCATGTAAAGTTTAGGTTCTATCAGGTTTTTAGTGGGGTTCATGTAAAGTTTAAGTTCTATCAGGTTTTTAGTGAGGTTCATGTAAAGTTTAGGTTCTATCATGTTTTTAGTAGGGTTCATGTAAAGTTTAAGTTCTATCTGGTTTTTAGTGGGGTTCATGTAAAGTTTAAGTTCTATCAGGTTTTTAGTGGGGTTCCTGTAAAGTTTAGTTTCTATTAGATTTTTAGTGGGGTTCATGTAAAGTTTAAGTTCTATCAGGTTTTTAGTGGGGTTCGTGTTGCATGTAAAGTTTAGGATCTATCAGGTTTTTAGTGGGGTTCATGTAAAGTTTAGGTTCTATCAGGTTTTTAGTGAGGTTCATGTAAAGTTTAGGTTCTATCAGATTTTTAGTAAGGTTCATGTAAAGTTTAGGTTCTATCAGGTTTTTAGTGGGGTTCATATAAAATTTAAGTTCTATCAGGTTTTTAGTGGGGTTCATGTAAAGTTTAGTTTCTATAAGATTTTTAGTGGGGTTCATGTGAAGTTTAGGTTCTATCAGGTTTTTAGTGGGGTTCATGTAAAGTTTAGGTTCTATCAGGTTTTTAGTGAGGTTCATGTAAAGTTTAGGTTCTATCAGATTTTTAGTGAGGTTCATGTAAAGTTTAGGTTCTATCAGGTTTTTAGTGGGGTTCATATAAAATTTAAGTTCTATCAGGTTTTTAGTGGGGTTCATGTAAAGTTTAGTTTCTATAAGATTTTTAGTGGGGTTCATGTGAAGTTTAGGTTCTATCAGGTTTTTAGTGGGGTTCATGTAAAGTTTAGGTTCTATCAGGTTTTTAGTGGGGAGTATGTAAGGTTTAGGATCTATCAGGTTTTTAGTGGGGTTCATGTAAAGTTTAAGTTCTATCAGGTTTTTAGTGGGGATTATGTAAAGTTTAGGATCTATCAGGTTTTTAGTGGGGTTCATGTAAAGTTTAAGTTCTATCAGGTTTTTAGTGGGGTTCATGTAAAGTTTAGGTTCTATCATGTTTTTAGTGGGTTCATGTAAATTTTAAGTTCTATCAGGTTTTTAGTGGGGTTCATCTAAAGTTTAAGTTCTATCAGGTTTTTAGTGGGGTTCATGTAAAGTTTAGTTTCTATTATATTTTTAGTGGGGTTCATGTGAAGTTTAGGTTCTATCAGGTTTTAAGAGTGGTTCATGTAAAGTTTAAGTTCTATCAGGTTTTTAGTGGGGTTCGTGTTGCATGTAAAGTTTAGGATCTATCAGGTTTTTAGTGGGGTTCATGTAAATTTTAGGTTCTATCAGGTTTTTAGTGGGGTTCATGTAAAGTTTAAGTTCTATCAGGTTTTTAGTAGGGTTCATGTAAAGTTTAGGTTCTATCATGTTTTTAGTGGGGTTAATGTAAAGTTTAAGTTCTATCAGGTTTTTAGTGGGGTTCATGTAAAGTTTAAGTTCTATCAGGTTTTTAGTGGGGTTCATGTAAAGTTTAGTTTCTATTAGATTTTTAGTGGGGTTCATGTGAAGTTTAGGTTCTATCAAGTTTTTAGAGTGGTTCATGTAAAGTTTAAGTTCTATCAGGTTTTTAGTGGGGTTCGTGTTGCATGTAAAGTTTAGGATCTATTAAGTTTTGAGTGGGGTTCATGTAAAGTTTAGGTTCTATCAGGTTTTTAGTTAGGTTCATGTAAATTTTAGGTTCTATCAGGTTTTTAGTGGGATTCATGTAAAGTTTAAGTTCTATTAGGTTTTTAGTGGGGTTCATGTAAAGTTTAGGTTCTATCAGGTTTTTAGTGGGGTTCATGTAAAGTTTAGGTTCTATCAGGTTTTTAGTGGGGTTCATGTAAAGTTTAAGTTCTATCAGGTTTTTAGTGAGGTTCATGTAAAGTTTAGGTTCTATCATGTTTTTAGTAGGGTTCATGTAAAGTTTAAGTTCTATCTGGTTTTTAGTGGGGTTCATGTAAAGTTTAAGTTCTATCAGGTTTTTAGTGGGGTTCCTGTAAAGTTTAGTTTCTATTAGATTTTTAGTGGGGTTCATGTAAAGTTTAAGTTCTATCAGGTTTTTAGTGGGGTTCGTGTTGCATGTAAAGTTTAGGATCTATCAGGTTTTTAGTGGGGTTCATGTAAAGTTTAGGTTCTATCAGGTTTTTAGTGAGGTTCATGTAAAGTTTAGGTTCTATCAGATTTTTAGTAAGGTTCATGTAAAGTTTAGGTTCTATCAGGTTTTTAGTGGGGTTCATATAAAATTTAAGTTCTATCAGGTTTTTAGTGGGGTTCATGTAAAGTTTAGTTTCTATAAGATTTTTAGTGGGGTTCATGTGAAGTTTAGGTTCTATCAGGTTTTTAGTGGGGTTCATGTAAAGTTTAGGTTCTATCAGGTTTTTAGTGAGGTTCATGTAAAGTTTAGGTTCTATCAGATTTTTAGTGAGGTTCATGTAAAGTTTAGGTTCTATCAGGTTTTTAGTGGGGTTCATATAAAATTTAAGTTCTATCAGGTTTTTAGTGGGGTTCATGTAAAGTTTAGTTTCTATAAGATTTTTAGTGGGGTTCATGTGAAGTTTAGGTTCTATCAGGTTTTTAGTGGGGTTCATGTAAAGTTTAGGTTCTATCAGGTTTTTAGTGAGGTTCATGTAAAGTTTAGGTTCTATCAGATTTTTAGTGAGGTTCATGTAAAGTTTAGGTTCTATCAGGTTTTTAGTGGGGTTCATATAAAATTTAAGTTCTATCAGGTTTTTAGTGGGGTTCATGTAAAGTTTAGTTTCTATTAGATGTTTAGTGGGGTTCATGTGAAGTTTAGGTTCTATCAGGTTTTTAGTGAGGTTCATGTAAAGTTTAGGTTCTATCAGGTTTTTAGTGGGGTTCATAGAAAATTTAAGTTCTATCAGGTTTTTAGTGGGGTTCATGTAAAGTTTAGTTTCTATAAGATTTTTAGTGGTGTTCATGTGAAGTTTAGGTTCTATCAGGTTTTTAGTGGGGTTCATGTAAAGTTTAGGTTCTATCAGGTTTTTAGTGAGGTTCATGTAAAGTTTAGGTTCTATCAGATTTTTAGTGAGGTTCATGTAAAGTTTAGGTTCTATCAGGTTTTTAGTGGGGTTCATATAAAATTTAAGTTCTATCAGGTTTTTAGTGGGGTTCATGTAAAGTTTAGTTTCTATTAGATTTTTAGTGGGGTTCATGTGAAGTTTAGGTTCTATCAGGTTTTTAGTGAGGTTCATGTAAAGTTTAGGTTCTATCAGGTTTTTAGTGGGGTTCATAGAAAATTTAAGTTCTATCAGGTTTTTAGTGGGGTTCATGTAAAGTTTAGTTTCTATAAGATTTTTAGTGGGGTTCATGTGAAGTTTAGGTTCTATCAGGTTTTTAGTGGGGTTCATGTAAAGTTTAAGTTCTATCAGGTTTTTAGTGTGGTTCGTGTTGCATGTAAAGTTTAGGATCTATCAGGTTTTTAGTGGGGATTATGTAAGGTTTAGGATCTATCAGGTTTTTAGTGGGGTTCATGTAAAGTTTAGGTTCTATCAGGTTTTTAGTGGGGTTCATGTAAAGTTTAAGTTCTATCAGGTTTTTAGTGGGGTTCATGTAAAGTTTAGGTTCTATCATGTTTATAGTGGGGTTAATGTAATGTTTAAGTTCTATCAGGTTTTTAGTGGGGTTCATGTAAAGTTTAAGTTCTATCAGGTTTTTAGTGGGGTTCATGTAAAGTTTAGTTTCTATTAGATTTTTAGGGGGGTTCATGTGAAGTTTAGGTTCTATCAGGTTTTTAGAGTGGTTCATGTAAAGTTTAAGTTCTATCAGGTTTTTAGTGGGGTTCGTGTTGCATGTAAAGTTTAGGATCTATTAGGTTTTTAGTGGGGTTCATGTAAAGTTTAGGTTCTATCAGGTTTTTAGTTAGGTTCATGTAAAGTTTAGGTTCTATCAGGTTTTTAGTGGGATTCATGTAAAGTTTAAGTTCTATTAGGTTTTTAGTGGGGTTCATGTAAAGTTTAGGTTCTATCAGGTTTTTAGTGAGGTTCATGTAAAGTTTAGGTTCTATCAGGTTTTTAGTGAGGTTCATGTAAAGTTTAGGTTCTATCAGGTTTTTAGTGGGGTTCATATAAAATTTAAGTTCTATCAGGTTTTTAGTGGGGTTCATGTAAAGTTTAGTTTCTATAAGATTTTTAGTGGGGTTCATGTGAAGTTTAGGTTCTATCAGGTTTTTAGTGGGGTTCATGTAAAGTTTAAGTTCTATCAGGTTTTTAGTGTGGTTCGTGTTGCATGTAAAGTTTAGGATCTATCAGGTTTTTAGTGGGGATTATGTAAGGTTTAGGATCTATCAGGTTTTTAGTGGGGTTCATGTAAAGTTTAAGTTCTATCAGGTTTTTAGTGGGGATTATGTAAAGTTTAGGATCTATCAGGTTTTTAGTGGGGTTCATGTAAAGTTTAAGTTCTATCAGGTTTTTAGTGGGGTTCATGTAAATTTTAAGTTCTATCAGGTTTTTAGTGGGGTTCATCTAAAGTTTAAGTTCTATCAGGTTTTTAGTGGGGTTCATCTAAAGTTTAAGTTCTATCAGGTTTTTAGTGGGGTTCATGTAAAGTTTAGTTTCTATTATATTTTTAGTGGGGTTCATGTGAAGTTTAGGTTCTATCAGGTTTTAAGAGTGGTTCATGTAAAGTTTAAGTTCTATCAGGTTTTTAGTGGGGTTCGTGTTGCATGTAAAGTTTAGGATCTATCAGGTTTTTAGTGGGGTTCATGTAAATTTTAGGTTCTATCAGGTTTTTAGTGGGGTTCATGTAAAGTTTAAGTTCTATCAGGTTTTTAGTAGGGTTCATGTAAAGTTTAGGTACTATCATGTTTTTAGTGGGGTTAATGTAAAGTTTAAGTTCTATCAGGTTTTTAGTGGGGTTCATGTAAAGTTTAAGTTCTATCAGGTTTTTAGTGGGGTTCATGTAAAGTTTAGTTTCTATTAGATTTTTAGTGGGGTTCATGTGAAGTTTAGGTTCTATCAAGTTTTTAGTGAGGTTCATGTAAAGTTTAGGTTCTATCATGTTTTTAGTAGGGTTCATGTAAAGTTTAAGTTCTATCTGGTTTTTAGTGGGGTTCATGTAAAGTTTAAGTTCTATCAGGTTTTTAGTGGGGTTCCTGTAAAGTTTAGTTTCTATTAGATTTTTAGTGGGGTTCATGTAAAGTTTAAGTTCTATCAGGTTTTTAGTGGGGTTCGTGTTGCATGTAAAGTTTAGGATCTATCAGGTTTTTAGTGGGGTTCATGTAAAGTTTAGGTTCTATCAGGTTTTTAGTGAGGTTCATGTAAAGTTTAGGTTCTATCAGATTTTTAGTAAGGTTCATGTAAAGTTTAGGTTCTATCAGGTTTTTAGTGGGGTTCATATAAAATTTAAGTTCTATCAGGTTTTTAGTGGGGTTCATGTAAAGTTTAGTTTCTATAAGATTTTTAGTGGGGTTCATGTGAAGTTTAGGTTCTATCAGGTTTTTAGTGGGGTTCATGTAAAGTTTAGGTTCTATCAGGTTTTTAGTGAGGTTCATGTAAAGTTTAGGTTCTATCAGATTTTTAGTGAGGTTCATGTAAAGTTTAGGTTCTATCAGGTTTTTAGTGGGGTTCATATAAAATTTAAGTTCTATCAGGTTTTTAGTGGGGTTCATGTAAAGTTTAGTTTCTATAAGATTTTTAGTGGGGTTCATGTGAAGTTTAGGTTCTATCAGGTTTTTAGTGGGGTTCATGTAAAGTTTAGGTTCTATCAGGTTTTTAGTGGGGAGTATGTAAGGTTTAGGATCTATCAGGTTTTTAGTGGGGTTCATGTAAAGTTTAAGTTCTATCAGGTTTTTAGTGGGGATTATGTAAAGTTTAGGATCTATCAGGTTTTTAGTGGGGTTCATGTAAAGTTTAAGTTCTATCAGGTTTTTAGTGGGGTTCATGTAAAGTTTAGGTTCTATCATGTTTTTAGTGGGTTCATGTAAATTTTAAGTTCTATCAGGTTTTTAGTGGGGTTCATCTAAAGTTTAAGTTCTATCAGGTTTTTAGTGGGGTTCATGTAAAGTTTAGTTTCTATTATATTTTTAGTGGGGTTCATGTGAAGTTTAGGTTCTATCAGGTTTTAAGAGTGGTTCATGTAAAGTTTAAGTTCTATCAGGTTTTTAGTGGGGTTCGTGTTGCATGTAAAGTTTAGGATCTATCAGGTTTTTAGTGGGGTTCATGTAAATTTTAGGTTCTATCAGGTTTTTAGTGGGGTTCATGTAAAGTTTAAGTTCTATCAGGTTTTTAGTAGGGTTCATGTAAAGTTTAGGTTCTATCATGTTTTTAGTGGGGTTAATGTAAAGTTTAAGTTCTATCAGGTTTTTAGTGGGGTTCATGTAAAGTTTAAGTTCTATCAGGTTTTTAGTGGGGTTCATGTAAAGTTTAGTTTCTATTAGATTTTTAGTGGGGTTCATGTGAAGTTTAGGTTCTATCAAGTTTTTAGAGTGGTTCATGTAAAGTTTAAGTTCTATCAGGTTTTTAGTGGGGTTCGTGTTGCATGTAAAGTTTAGGATCTATTAAGTTTTGAGTGGGGTTCATGTAAAGTTTAGGTTCTATCAGGTTTTTAGTTAGGTTCATGTAAATTTTAGGTTCTATCAGGTTTTTAGTGGGATTCATGTAAAGTTTAAGTTCTATTAGGTTTTTAGTGGGGTTCATGTAAAGTTTAGGTTCTATCAGGTTTTTAGTGGGGTTCATGTAAAGTTTAGGTTCTATCAGGTTTTTAGTGGGGTTCATGTAAAGTTTAAGTTCTATCAGGTTTTTAGTGAGGTTCATGTAAAGTTTAGGTTCTATCATGTTTTTAGTAGGGTTCATGTAAAGTTTAAGTTCTATCTGGTTTTTAGTGGGGTTCATGTAAAGTTTAAGTTCTATCAGGTTTTTAGTGGGGTTCCTGTAAAGTTTAGTTTCTATTAGATTTTTAGTGGGGTTCATGTAAAGTTTAAGTTCTATCAGGTTTTTAGTGGGGTTCGTGTTGCATGTAAAGTTTAGGATCTATCAGGTTTTTAGTGGGGTTCATGTAAAGTTTAGGTTCTATCAGGTTTTTAGTGAGGTTCATGTAAAGTTTAGGTTCTATCAGATTTTTAGTAAGGTTCATGTAAAGTTTAGGTTCTATCAGGTTTTTAGTGGGGTTCATATAAAATTTAAGTTCTATCAGGTTTTTAGTGGGGTTCATGTAAAGTTTAGTTTCTATAAGATTTTTAGTGGGGTTCATGTGAAGTTTAGGTTCTATCAGGTTTTTAGTGGGGTTCATGTAAAGTTTAGGTTCTATCAGGTTTTTAGTGAGGTTCATGTAAAGTTTAGGTTCTATCAGATTTTTAGTGAGGTTCATGTAAAGTTTAGGTTCTATCAGGTTTTTAGTGGGGTTCATATAAAATTTAAGTTCTATCAGGTTTTTAGTGGGGTTCATGTAAAGTTTAGTTTCTATAAGATTTTTAGTGGGGTTCATGTGAAGTTTAGGTTCTATCAGGTTTTTAGTGGGGTTCATGTAAAGTTTAGGTTCTATCAGGTTTTTAGTGAGGTTCATGTAAAGTTTAGGTTCTATCAGATTTTTAGTGAGGTTCATGTAAAGTTTAGGTTCTATCAGGTTTTTAGTGGGGTTCATATAAAATTTAAGTTCTATCAGGTTTTTAGTGGGGTTCATGTAAAGTTTAGTTTCTATTAGATGTTTAGTGGGGTTCATGTGAAGTTTAGGTTCTATCAGGTTTTTAGTGAGGTTCATGTAAAGTTTAGGTTCTATCAGGTTTTTAGTGGGGTTCATAGAAAATTTAAGTTCTATCAGGTTTTTAGTGGGGTTCATGTAAAGTTTAGTTTCTATAAGATTTTTAGTGGTGTTCATGTGAAGTTTAGGTTCTATCAGGTTTTTAGTGGGGTTCATGTAAAGTTTAGGTTCTATCAGGTTTTTAGTGAGGTTCATGTAAAGTTTAGGTTCTATCAGATTTTTAGTGAGGTTCATGTAAAGTTTAGGTTCTATCAGGTTTTTAGTGGGGTTCATATAAAATTTAAGTTCTATCAGGTTTTTAGTGGGGTTCATGTAAAGTTTAGTTTCTATTAGATTTTTAGTGGGGTTCATGTGAAGTTTAGGTTCTATCAGGTTTTTAGTGAGGTTCATGTAAAGTTTAGGTTCTATCAGGTTTTTAGTGGGGTTCATAGAAAATTTAAGTTCTATCAGGTTTTTAGTGGGGTTCATGTAAAGTTTAGTTTCTATAAGATTTTTAGTGGGGTTCATGTGAAGTTTAGGTTCTATCAGGTTTTTAGTGGGGTTCATGTAAAGTTTAAGTTCTATCAGGTTTTTAGTGTGGTTCGTGTTGCATGTAAAGTTTAGGATCTATCAGGTTTTTAGTGGGGATTATGTAAGGTTTAGGATCTATCAGGTTTTTAGTGGGGTTCATGTAAAGTTTAGGTTCTATCAGGTTTTTAGTGGGGTTCATGTAAAGTTTAAGTTCTATCAGGTTTTTAGTGGGGTTCATGTAAAGTTTAGGTTCTATCATGTTTATAGTGGGGTTAATGTAATGTTTAAGTTCTATCAGGTTTTTAGTGGGGTTCATGTAAAGTTTAAGTTCTATCAGGTTTTTAGTGGGGTTCATGTAAAGTTTAGTTTCTATTAGATTTTTAGGGGGGTTCATGTGAAGTTTAGGTTCTATCAGGTTTTTAGAGTGGTTCATGTAAAGTTTAAGTTCTATCAGGTTTTTAGTGGGGTTCGTGTTGCATGTAAAGTTTAGGATCTATTAGGTTTTTAGTGGGGTTCATGTAAAGTTTAGGTTCTATCAGGTTTTTAGTTAGGTTCATGTAAAGTTTAGGTTCTATCAGGTTTTTAGTGGGATTCATGTAAAGTTTAAGTTCTATTAGGTTTTTAGTGGGGTTCATGTAAAGTTTAGGTTCTATCAGGTTTTTAGTGAGGTTCATGTAAAGTTTAGGTTCTATCAGGTTTTTAGTGAGGTTCATGTAAAGTTTAGGTTCTATCAGGTTTTTAGTGGGGTTCATATAAAATTTAAGTTCTATCAGGTTTTTAGTGGGGTTCATGTAAAGTTTAGTTTCTATAAGATTTTTAGTGGGGTTCATGTGAAGTTTAGGTTCTATCAGGTTTTTAGTGGGGTTCATGTAAAGTTTAAGTTCTATCAGGTTTTTAGTGTGGTTCGTGTTGCATGTAAAGTTTAGGATCTATCAGGTTTTTAGTGGGGATTATGTAAGGTTTAGGATCTATCAGGTTTTTAGTGGGGTTCATGTAAAGTTTAAGTTCTATCAGGTTTTAGTGGGGATTATGTAAAGTTTAGGATCTATCAGGTTTTTAGTGGGGTTCATGTAAAGTTTAAGTTCTATCAGGTTTTTAGTGGGGTTCATGTAAATTTTAAGTTCTATCAGGTTTTTAGTGGGGTTCATCTAAAGTTTAAGTTCTATCAGGTTTTTAGTGGGGTTCATCTAAAGTTTAAGTTCTATCAGGTTTTTAGTGGGGTTCATGTAAAGTTTAGTTTCTATTATATTTTTAGTGGGGTTCATGTGAAGTTTAGGTTCTATCAGGTTTTAAGAGTGGTTCATGTAAAGTTTAAGTTCTATCAGGTTTTTAGTGGGGTTCGTGTTGCATGTAAAGTTTAGGATCTATCAGGTTTTTAGTGGGGTTCATGTAAATTTTAGGTTCTATCAGGTTTTTAGTGGGGTTCATGTAAAGTTTAAGTTCTATCAGGTTTTTAGTAGGGTTCATGTAAAGTTTAGGTACTATCATGTTTTTAGTGGGGTTAATGTAAAGTTTAAGTTCTATCAGGTTTTTAGTGGGGTTCATGTAAAGTTTAAGTTCTATCAGGTTTTTAGTGGGGTTCATGTAAAGTTTAGTTTCTATTAGATTTTTAGTGGGGTTCATGTGAAGTTTAGGTTCTATCAAGTTTTTAGAGTGGTTCATGTAAAGTTTAAGTTCTATCAGGTTTTTAGTGGGGTTCGTGTTGCATGTAAAGTTTAGGATCTATTAAGTTTTGAGTGGGGTTCATGTAAAGTTTAGGTTCTATCAGGTTTTTAGTTAGGTTCATGTAAATTTTAGGTTCTATCAGGTTTTTAGTGGGATTCATGTAAAGTTTAAGTTCTATTAGGTTTTTAGTGGGGTTCATGTAAAGTTTAGGTTCTATCAGGTTTTTAGTGGGGTTCATGTAAAGTTTAAGTTCTATTAGGTTTTTAGTGGGGTTCATGTAAAGTTTAGGTTCTATCAGGTTTTTAGTGGGGTTCATGTAAAGATTAAGTTCTATCAGGTTTTTAGTGAGGTTCATGTAAAGTTTAGGTTCTATCATGTTTTTAGTAGGGTTCATGTAAAGTTTAAGTTCTATCTGGTTTTTAGTGGGGTTCATGTAAAGTTTAAGTTCTATCAGGTTTTTAGTGGGGTTCCTGTAAAGTTTAGTTTCTATTAGATTTTTAGTGGGGTTCATGTAAAGTTTAAGTTCTATCAGGTTTTTAGTGGGGTTCGTGTTGCATGTAAAGTTTAGGATCTATCAGGTTTTTAGTGGGGTTCATGTAAAGTTTAGGTTCTATCAGGTTTTTAGTGAGGTTCATGTAAAGTTTAGGTTCTATCAGATTTTTAGTAAGGTTCATGTAAAGTTTAGGTTCTATCAGGTTTTTAGTGGGGTTCATATAAAATTTAAGTTCTATCAGGTTTTTAGTGGGGTTCATGTAAAGTTTAGTTTCTATAAGATTTTTAGTGGGGTTCATGTGAAGTTTAGGTTCTATCAGGTTTTTAGTGGGGTTCATGTAAAGTTTAGGTTCTATCAGGTTTTTAGTGAGGTTCATGTAAAGTTTAGGTTCTATCAGATTTTTAGTGAGGTTCATGTAAAGTTTAGGTTCTATCAGGTTTTTAGTGGGGTTCATATAAAATTTAAGTTCTATCAGGTTTTTAGTGGGGTTCATGTAAAGTTTAGTTTCTATTAGATTTTTAGTGGGGTTCATGTGAAGTTTAGGTTCTATCAGGTTTTTAGTGAGGTTCATGTAAAGTTTAGGTTCTATCAGGTTTTTAGTGGGGTTCATAGAAAATTTAAGTTCTATCAGGTTTTTAGTGGGGTTCATGTAAAGTTTAGTTTCTATAAGATTTTTAGTGGGGTTCATGTGAAGTTTAGGTTCTATCAGGTTTTTAGTGGGGTTCATGTAAAGTTTAGGTTCTATCAGGTTTTTAGTGAGGTTCATGTAAAGTTTAGGTTCTATCAGATTTTTAGTGAGGTTCATGTAAAGTTTAGGTTCTATCAGGTTTTTAGTGGGGTTCATATAAAATTTAAGTTCTATCAGGTTTTTAGTGGGGTTCATGTAAAGTTTAGTTTCTATTAGATTTTTAGTGGGGTTCATGTGAAGTTTAGGTTCTATCAGGTTTTTAGTGAGGTTCATGTAAAGTTTAGGTTCTATCAGGTTTTTAGTGGGGTTCATAGAAAATTTAAGTTCTATCAGGTTTTTAGTGGGGTTCATGTAAAGTTTAGTTTCTATAAGATTTTTAGTGGGGTTCATGTGAAGTTTAGGTTCTATCAGGTTTTTAGTGGGGTTCATGTAAAGTTTTAGTTCTATCAGGTTTTTAGTGTGGTTCGTGTTGCATGTAAAGTTTAGGATCTATCAGGTTTTTAGTGGGGATTATGTAAGGTTTAGGATCTATCAGGTTTTTAGTGGGGTTCATGTAAAGTTTAGGTTCTATCAGGTTTTTAGTGGGGTTCATGTAAAGTTTAAGTTCTATCAGGTTTTTAGTGGGGTTCATGTAAAGTTTAGGTTCTATCATGTTTATAGTGGGGTTAATGTAATGTTTAAGTTCTATCAGGTTTTTAGTGGGGTTCATGTAAAGTTTAAGTTCTATCAGGTTTTTAGTGGGGTTCATGTAAAGTTTAGTTTCTATTAGATTTTTAGGGGGGTTCATGTGAAGTTTAGGTTCTATCAGGTTTTTAGAGTGGTTCATGTAAAGTTTAAGTTCTATCAGGTTTTTAGTGGGGTTCGTGTTGCATGTAAAGTTTAGGATCTATTAGGTTTTTAGTGGGGTTCATGTAAAGTTTAGGTTCTATCAGGTTTTTAGTTAGGTTCATGTAAAGTTTAGGTTCTATCAGGTTTTTAGTGGGATTCATGTAAAGTTTAAGTTCTATTAGGTTTTTAGTGGGGTTCATGTAAAGTTTAGGTTCTATCAGGTTTTTAGTGAGGTTCATGTAAAGTTTAGGTTCTATCAGGTTTTTAGTGAGGTTCATGTAAAGTTTAGGTTCTATCAGGTTTTTAGTGGGGTTCATATAAAATTTAAGTTCTATCAGGTTTTTAGTGGGGTTCATGTAAAGTTTAGTTTCTATAAGATTTTTAGTGGGGTTCATGTGAAGTTTAGGTTCTATCAGGTTTTTAGTGGGGTTCATGTAAAGTTTAAGTTCTATCAGGTTTTTAGTGTGGTTCGTGTTGCATGTAAAGTTTAGGATCTATCAGGTTTTTAGTGGGGATTATGTAAGGTTTAGGATCTATCAGGTTTTTAGTGGGGTTCATGTAAAGTTTAAGTTCTATCAGGTTTTTAGTGGGGATTATGTAAAGTTTAGGATCTATCAGGTTTTTAGTGGGGTTCATGTAAAGTTTAAGTTCTATCAGGTTTTTAGTGGGGTTCATGTAAATTTTAAGTTCTATCAGGTTTTTAGTGGGGTTCATCTAAAGTTTAAGTTCTATCAGGTTTTTAGTGGGGTTCATATAAAATTTAAGTTCTATCAGGTTTTTAGTGAGGTTCATGTAAAGTTTAGTTTCTATAAGATTTTTAGTGGGGTTCATGTGAAGTTTAGGTTCTATCAGGTTTTTAGTGGGGTTCATGTAAAGTTTAGGTTCTATCAGGTTTTTAGTGAGGTTCATGTAAAGTTTAGGTTCTATCAGATTTTTAGTGAGGTTCATGTAAAGTTTAGGTTCTATCAGGTTTTTAGTGGGGTTCATATAAAATTTAAGTTCTATCAGGTTTTTAGTGGGGTTCATGTAAAGTTTAGTTTCTATAAGATTTTTAGTGGGGTTCATGTGAAGTTTAGGTTCTATCAGGTTTTTAGTGGGGTTCATGTAAAGTTTAGGTTCTATCAGGTTTTTAGTGAGGTTCATGTAAAGTTTAGGTTCTATCAGATTTTTAGTGAGGTTCATGTAAAGTTTAGGTTCTATCAGGTTTTTAGTGGGGTTCATATAAAATTTAAGTTCTATCAGGTTTTTAGTGGGGTTCATGTAAAGTTTAGTTTCTATTAGATTTTTAGTGGGGTTCATGTGAAGTTTAGGTTCTATCAGGTTTTTAGTGAGGTTCATGTAAAGTTTAGGTTCTATCAGGTTTTTAGTGGGGTTCATAGAAAATTTAAGTTCTATCAGGTTTTTAGTGGGGTTCATGTAAAGTTTAGTTTCTATAAGATTTTTAGTGGGGTTCATGTGAAGTTTAGGTTCTATCAGGTTTTTAGTGGGGTTCATGTAAAGTTTAGGTTCTATCAGGTTTTTAGTGAGGTTCATGTAAAGTTTAGGTTCTATCAGATTTTTAGTGAGGTTCATGTAAAGTTTAGGTTCTATCAGGTTTTTAGTGGGGTTCATATAAAATTTAAGTTCTATCAGGTTTTTAGTGGGGTTCATGTAAAGTTTAGTTTCTATTAGATTTTTAGTGGGGTTCATGTGAAGTTTAGGTTCTATCAGGTTTTTAGTGAGGTTCATGTAAAGTTTAGGTTCTATCAGGTTTTTAGTGGGGTTCATAGAAAATTTAAGTTCTATCAGGTTTTTAGTGGGGTTCATGTAAAGTTTAGTTTCTATAAGATTTTTAGTGGGGTTCATGTGAAGTTTAGGTTCTATCAGGTTTTTAGTGGGGTTCATGTAAAGTTTAAGTTCTATCAGGTTTTTAGTGTGGTTCGTGTTGCATGTAAAGTTTAGGATCTATCAGGTTTTTAGTGGGGATTATGTAAGGTTTAGGATCTATCAGGTTTTTAGTGGGGTTCATGTAAAGTTTAGGTTCTATCAGGTTTTTAGTGGGGTTCATGTAAAGTTTAAGTTCTATCAGGTTTTTAGTGGGGTTCATGTAAAGTTTAGGTTCTATCATGTTTATAGTGGGGTTAATGTAATGTTTAGGTTCTATCAGGTTTTTAGTGGGGTTCATGTAAAGTTTAAGTTCTATCAGGTTTTTAGTGGGGTTCATGTAAAGTTTAGTTTCTATTAGATTTTTAGGGGGGTTCATGTGAAGTTTAGGTTCTATCAGGTTTTTAGAGTGGTTCATGTAAAGTTTAAGTTCTATCAGGTTTTTAGTGGGGTTCGTGTTGCATGTAAAGTTTAGGATCTATTAGGTTTTTAGTGGGGTTCATGTAAAGTTTAGGTTCTATCAGGTTTTTAGTTAGGTTCATGTAAAGTTTAGGTTCTATCAGGTTTTTAGTGGGATTCATGTAAAGTTTAAGTTCTATTAGGTTTTTAGTGGGGTTCATGTAAAGTTTAGGTTCTATCAGGTTTTTAGTGAGGTTCATGTAAAGTTTAGGTTCTATCAGGTTTTTAGTGAGGTTCATGTAAAGTTTAGGTTCTATCAGGTTTTTAGTGGGGTTCATATAAAATTTAAGTTCTATCAGGTTTTTAGTGGGGTTCATGTAAAGTTTAGTTTCTATAAGATTTTTAGTGGGGTTCATGTGAAGTTTAGGTTCTATCAGGTTTTTAGTGGGGTTCATGTAAAGTTTAAGTTCTATCAGGTTTTTAGTGTGGTTCGTGTTGCATGTAAAGTTTAGGATCTATCAGGTTTTTAGTGGGGATTATGTAAGGTTTAGGATCTATCAGGTTTTTAGTGGGGTTCATGTAAAGTTTAAGTTCTATCAGGTTTTTAGTGGGGATTATGTAAAGTTTAGGATCTATCAGGTTTTTAGTGGGGTTCATGTAAAGTTTAAGTTCTATCAGGTTTTTAGTGGGGTTCATGTAAATTTTAAGTTCTATCAGGTTTTTAGTGGGGTTCATCTAAAGTTTAAGTTCTATCAGGTTTTTAGTGGGGTTCATGTAAATTTTAAGTTCTATCAGGTTTTTAGTGGGGTTCATGTAAAGTTTAGTTTCTATTATATTTTTAGTGGGGTTCATGTGAAGTTTAGGTTCTATCAGGTTTTAAGAGTGGTTCATGTAAAGTTTAAGTTCTATCAGGTTTTTAGTGGGGTTCGTGTTGCATGTAAAGTTTAGGATCTATCAGGTTTTTAGTGGGGTTCATGTAAATTTTAGGTTCTATCAGGTTTTTAGTGGGGTTCATGTAAAGTTTAGGTTCTATCATGTTTTTAGTGGGGTTAATGTAAAGTTTAAGTTCTATCAGGTTTTTAGTGGGGTTCATGTAAAGTTTAAGTTCTATCAGGTTTTTAGTGGGGTTCATGTAAAGTTTAGTTTCTATTAGATTTTTAGTGGGGTTCATGTGAAGTTTAGGTTCTATCAGGTTTTTAGAGTGGTTCATGTAAAGTTTAAGTTCTATCAGGTTTTTAGTGGGGTTCGTGTTGCATGTAAAGTTTAGGATCTATTAAGTTTTGAGTGGGGTTCATGTAAAGTTTAGGTTCTATCAGGTTTTTAGTTAGGTTCATGTAAAGTTTAGGTTCTATCAGGTTTATAGTGGGGTTAATGTAATGTTTAAGTTCTATCAGGTTTTTAGTGGGGTTCATGTAAAGTTTAAGTTCTATCAGGTTTTTAGTGGGGTTCATGTAAAGTTTAGTTTCTATTAGATTTTTAGGGGGGTTCATGTGAAGTTTAGGTTCTATCAGGTTTTTAGAGTGGTTCATGTAAAGTTTAAGTTCTATCAGGTTTTTAGTGGGGTTCGTGTTGCATGTAAAGTTTAGGATCTATTAGGTTTTTAGTGGGGTTCATGTAAAGTTTAGGTTCTATCAGGTTTTTAGTTAGGTTCATGTAAAGTTTAGGTTCTATCAGGTTTTTAGTGGGATTCATGTAAAGTTTAAGTTCTATTAGGTTTTTAGTGGGGTTCATGTAAAGTTTAGGTTCTATCAGGTTTTTAGTGTGGTTCATGTAAAGTTTAGGTTCTATCAGGTTTTTAGTGAGGTTCATGTAAAGTTTAGGTTCTATCAGGTTTTTAGTGGGGTTCATATAAAATTTAAGTTCTATCAGGTTTTTAGTGGGGTTCATGTAAAGTTTAGTTTCTATAAGATTTTTAGTGGGGTTCATGTGAAGTTTAGGTTCTATCAGGTTTTTAGTGGGGTTCATGTAAAGTTTAAGTTCTATCAGGTTTTTAGTGTGGTTCGTGTTGCATGTAAAGTTTAGGATCTATCAGGTTTTTAGTGGGGATTATGTAAGGTTTAGGATCTATCAGGTTTTTAGTGGGGTTCATGTAAAGTTTAAGTTCTATCAGGTTTTTAGTGGGGATTATGTAAAGTTTAGGATCTATCAGGTTTTTAGTGGGGTTCATGTAAAGTTTAAGTTCTATCAGGTTTTTAGTGGGGTTCATGTAAATTTTAAGTTCTATCAGGTTTTTAGTGGGGTTCATCTAAAGTTTAAGTTCTATCAGGTTTTTAGTGGGGTTCATATAAAATTTAAGTTCTATCAGGTTTTTAGTGGGGTTCATGTAAAGTTTAGTTTCTATAAGATTTTTAGTGGGGTTCATGTGAAGTTTAGGTTCTATCAGGTTTTTAGTGGGGTTCATGTAAAGTTTAGGTTCTATCAGGTTTTTAGTGAGGTTCATGTAAAGTTTAGGTTCTATCAGATTTTTAGTGAGGTTCATGTAAAGTTTAGGTTCTATCAGGTTTTTAGTGGGGTTCATATAAAATTTAAGTTCTATCAGGTTTTTAGTGGGGTTCATGTAAAGTTTAGTTTCTATAAGATTTTTAGTGGGGTTCATGTGAAGTTTAGGTTCTATCAGGTTTTTAGTGGGGTTCATGTAAAGTTTAGGTTCTATCAGGTTTTTAGTGAGGTTTATGTAAAGTTTAGGTTCTATCAGATTTTTAGTGAGGTTCATGTAAAGTTTAGGTTCTATCAGGTTTTTAGTGGGGTTCATATAAAATTTAAGTTCTATCAGGTTTTTAGTGGGGTTCATGTAAAGTTTAGTTTCTATTAGATTTTTAGTGGGGTTCATGTGAAGTTTAGGTTCTATCAGGTTTTTAGTGAGGTTCATGTAAAGTTTAGGTTCTATCAGGTTTTTAGTGGGGTTCATAGAAAATTTAAGTTCTATCAGGTTTTTAGTGGGGTTCATGTAAAGTTTAGTTTCTATAAGATTTTTAGTGGGGTTCATGTGAAGTTTAGGTTCTATCAGGTTTTTAGTGGGGTTCATGTAAAGTTTAGGTTCTATCAGGTTTTTAGTGAGGTTCATGTAAAGTTTAGGTTCTATCAGATTTTTAGTGAGGTTCATGTAAAGTTTAGGTTCTATCAGGTTTTTAGTGGGGTTCATATAAAATTTAAGTTCTATCAGGTTTTTAGTGGGGTTCATGTAAAGTTTAGTTTCTATTAGATTTTTAGTGGGGTTCATGTGAAGTTTAGGTTCTATCAGGTTTTTAGTGAGGTTCATGTAAAGTTTAGGTTCTATCAGGTTTTTAGTGGGGTTCATAGACAATTTAAGTTCTATCAGGTTTTTAGTGGGGTTCATGTAAAGTTTAGTTTCTATAAGATTTTTAGTGGGGTTCATGTGAAGTTTAGGTTCTATCAGGTTTTTAGTGGGGTTCATGTAAAGTTTAAGTTCTATCAGGTTTTTAGTGTGGTTCGTGTTGCATGTAAAGTTTAGGATCTATCAGGTTTTTAGTGGGGATTATGTAAGGTTTAGGATCTATCAGGTTTTTAGTGGGGTTCATGTAAAGTTTAGGTTCTATCAGGTTTTTAGTGGGGTTCATGTAAAGTTTAAGTTCTATCAGGTTTTTAGTGGGGTTCATGTAAAGTTTAGGTTCTATCATGTTTATAGTGGGGTTAATGTAATGTTTAAGTTCTATCAGGTTTTTAGTGGGGTTCATGTAAAGTTTAAGTTCTATCAGGTTTTTAGTGGGGTTCATGTAAAGTTTAGTTTCTATTAGATTTTTAGGGGGGTTCATGTGAAGTTTAGGTTCTATCAGGTTTTTAGAGTGGTTCATGTAAAGTTTAAGTTCTATCAGGTTTTTAGTGGGGTTCGTGTTGCATGTAAAGTTTAGGATCTATTAGGTTTTTAGTGGGGTTCATGTAAAGTTTAGGTTCTATCAGGTTTTTAGTTAGGTTCATGTAAAGTTTAGGTTCTATCAGGTTTTTAGTGGGATTCATGTAAAGTTTAAGTTCTATTAGGTTTTTAGTGGGGTTCATGTAAAGTTTAGGTTCTATCAGGTTTTTAGTGAGGTTCATGTAAAGTTTAGGTTCTATCAGGTTTTTAGTGAGGTTCATGTAAAGTTTAGGTTCTATCAGGTTTTTAGTGGGGTTCATATAAAATTTAAGTTCTATCAGGTTTTTAGTGGGGTTCATGTAAAGTTTAGTTTCTATAAGATTTTTAGTGGGGTTCATGTGAAGTTTAGGTTCTATCAGGTTTTTAGTGGGGTTCATGTAAAGTTTAAGTTCTATCAGGTTTTTAGTGTGGTTCGTGTTGCATGTAAAGTTTAGGATCTATCAGGTTTTTAGTGGGGATTATGTAAGGTTTAGGATCTATCAGGTTTTTAGTGGGGTTCATGTAAAGTTTAAGTTCTATCAGGTTTTTAGTGGGGATTATGTAAAGTTTAGGATCTATCAGGTTTTTAGTGGGGTTCATGTAAAGTTTAAGTTCTATCAGGTTTTTAGTGGGGTTCATGTAAATTTTAAGTTCTATCAGGTTTTTAGTGGGGTTCATCTAAAGTTTAAGTTCTATCAGGTTTTTAGTGGGGTTCATGTAAATTTTAAGTTCTATCAGGTTTTTAGTGGGGTTCATGTAAAGTTTAGTTTCTATTATATTTTTAGTGGGGTTCATGTGAAGTTTAGGTTCTATCAGGTTTTAAGAGTGGTTCATGTAAAGTTTAAGTTCTATCAGGTTTTTAGTGGGGTTCGTGTTGCATGTAAAGTTTAGGATCTATCAGGTTTTTAGTGGGGTTCATGTAAATTTTAGGTTCTATCAGGTTTTTAGTGGGGTTCATGTAAAGTTTAGGTTCTATCATGTTGTTAGTGGGGTTAATGTAAAGTTTAAGTTCTATCAGGTTTTTAGTGGGGTTCATGTAAAGTTTAAGTTCTATCAGGTTTTTAGTGGGGTTCATGTAAAGTTTAGTTTCTATTAGATTTTTAGTGGGGTTCATGTGAAGTTTAGGTTCTATCAGGTTTTTAGAGTGGTTCATGTAAAGTTTAAGTTCTATCAGGTTTTTAGTGGGGTTCGTGTTGCATGTAAAGTTTAGGATCTATTAAGTTTTGAGTGGGGTTCATGTAAAGTTTAGGTTCTATCAGGTTTTTAGTTAGGTTCATGTAAAGTTTAGGTTCTATCAGGTTTTTAGTGGGATTCATGTAAAGTTTAAGTTCTATTAGGTTTTTAGTGGGGTTCATGTAAAGTTTAGGTTCTATCAGGTTTTTAGTGGGGTTCATGTAAAGTTTAAGTTCTATTAGGTTTTTAGTGGGGTTCATGTAAAGTTTAGGTTCTATCAGGTTTTTAGTGGGGTTCATGTAAAGTTTAAGTTCTATCAGGTTTTTAGTGAGGTTCATGTAAAGTTTAGGTTCTATCATGTTTTTAGTAGGGTTCATGTAAAGTTTAAGTTCTATCTGGTTTCTAGTGGGGTTCATGTAAAGTTTAAGTTCTATCAGGTTTTTAGTGGGGTTCCTGTAAAGTTTAGTTTCTATTAGATTTTTAGTGGGGTTCATGTAAAGTTTAAGTTCTATCAGGTTTTTAGTGGGGTTCGTGTTGCATGTAAAGTTTAGGATCTATCAGGTTTTTAGTGGGGTTCATGTAAAGTTTAGTTTCTATAAGATTTTTAGTGGGGTTCATGTGAAGTTTAGGTTCTATCAGGTTTTTAGTGGGGTTCATGTAAAGTTTAGGTTCTATCAGATTTTTAGTGGGGTTCATATAAAATTTAAGTTCTATCAGGTTTTTAGTGGGGTTCATGTAAAGTTTAGTTTCTATAAGATTTTTAGTGGGGTTCATGTGAAGTTTAGGTTCTATCAGGTTTTTAGTGGGGTTCATGTAAAGTTTAGGTTCTATCAGGTTTTTAGTGAGGTTCATGTAAAGTTTAGGTTCTATCAGATTTTTAGTGAGGTTCATGTAAAGTTTAGGTTCTATCAGGTTTTTAGTGGGGTTCATATAAAATTTAAGTTCTATCAGGTTTTTAGTGGGGTTCATGTAAAGTTTAGTTTCTATTAGATTTTTAGTGGGGTTCTTGTGAAGTTTAGGTTCTATCAGGTTTTTAGTCAGGTTCATGTAAAGTTTAGGTTCTATCAGGTTTTTAGTGAGGTTCATGTAAAGTTTAGTTTCTATTAGATTTTTAGGGGGGTTCATGTGAAGTTTAGGTTCTATCAGGTTTTTAGTGGGGTTCATGTAAAGTTTAAGTTCTATCAGGTTTTTAGTGTGGTTCGTGTTGCATGTAAAGTTTAGGATCTATCAGGTTTTTAGTAAGGTTCATGTAAAGTTTAGGTTCTATCAGGTTTTTAGTGGGGTTCATATAAAATTTAAGTTCTATCAGGTTTTTAGTGGGGTTCATGTAAAGTTTAGTTTCTATTAGATTTTTAGTGGGGTTCATGTGAAGTTTAGGTTCTATCAGGTTTTTAGTGGGGTTCATGTAAAGTTTAGGTTCTATCAGGTTTTTAGTGAGGTTCATGTAAAGTTTAGGTTCTATCAGATTTTTAGTAAGGTTCATGTAAAGTTTAGGTTCTATCAGGTTTTTAGTGGGGTTCATGTAAAGTTTAGGTTCTATCAGGTTTTTAGTGGGGTTCATGTAAAGTTTAGGTTCTATCAGGTTTTTAGTGGGGTTCATATAAAATTTAAGTTCTATCAGGTTTTTAGTGGGGTTCATGTAAAGTTTAGTTTCTATTAGATTTTTAGTGGGGTTCATGTGAAGTTTAGGTTCTATCAGGTTTTTAGTGAGGTTCATGTAAAGTTTAGGTTCTATCAGGTTTTTAGTGGGGTTCATAGAAAATTTAAGTTCTATCAGGTTTTTAGTGGGGTTCATGTAAAGTTTAGTTTCTATAAGATTTTTAGTGGGGTTCATGTGAAGTTTAGGTTCTATCAGGTTTTTAGTGGGGTTCATGTAAAGTTTAAGTTCTATCAGGTTTTTAGTGTGGTTCGTGTTGCATGTAAAGTTTAGGATCTATCAGGTTTTTAGTGGGGATTATGTAAGGTTTAGGATCTATCAGGTTTTTAGTGGGGTTCATGTAAAGTTTAGGTTCTATCAGGTTTTTAGTGGGGTTCATGTAAAGTTTAAGTTCTATCAGGTTTTTAGTGGGGTTCATGTAAAGTTTAGGTTCTATCATGTTTATAGTGGGGTTAATGTAATGTTTAAGTTCTATCAGGTTTTTAGTGGGGTTCATGTAAAGTTTAAGTTCTATCAGGTTTTTAGTGGGGTTCATGTAAAGTTTAGTTTCTATTAGATTTTTAGGGGGGTTCATGTGAAGTTTAGGTTCTATCAGGTTTTTAGAGTGGTTCATGTAAAGTTTAAGTTCTATCAGGTTTTTAGTGGGGTTCGTGTTGCATGTAAAGTTTAGGATCTATTAGGTTTTTAGTGGGGTTCATGTAAAGTTTAGGTTCTATCAGGTTTTTAGTTAGGTTCATGTAAAGTTTAGGTTCTATCAGGTTTTTAGTGGGATTCATGTAAAGTTTAAGTTCTATTAGGTTTTTAGTGGGGTTCATGTAAAGTTTAGGTTCTATCAGGTTTTTAGTGAGGTTCATGTAAAGTTTAGGTTCTATCAGGTTTTTAGTGAGGTTCATGTAAAGTTTAGGTTCTATCAGGTTTTTAGTGGGGTTCATATAAAATTTAAGTTCTATCAGGTTTTTAGTGGGGTTCATGTAAAGTTTAGTTTCTATAAGATTTTTAGTGGGGTTCATGTGAAGTTTAGGTTCTATCAGGTTTTTAGTGGGGTTCATGTAAAGTTTAAGTTCTATCAGGTTTTTAGTGTGGTTCGTGTTGCATGTAAAGTTTAGGATCTATCAGGTTTTTAGTGGGGATTATGTAAGGTTTAGGATCTATCAGGTTTTTAGTGGGGTTCATGTAAAGTTTAAGTTCTATCAGGTTTTTAGTGGGGATTATGTAAAGTTTAGGATCTATCAGGTTTTTAGTGGGGTTCATGTAAAGTTTAAGTTCTATCAGGTTTTTAGTGGGGTTCATGTAAATTTTAAGTTCTATCAGGTTTTTAGTGGGGTTCATCTAAAGTTTAAGTTCTATCAGGTTTTTAGTGGGGTTCATATAAAATTTAAGTTCTATCAGGTTTTTAGTGGGGTTCATGTAAAGTTTAGTTTCTATAAGATTTTTAGTGGGGTTCATGTGAAGTTTAGGTTCTATCAGGTTTTTAGTGGGGTTCATGTAAAGTTTAGGTTCTATCAGGTTTTTAGTGAGGTTCATGTAAAGTTTAGGTTCTATCAGATTTTTAGTGAGGTTCATGTAAAGTTTAGGTTCTATCAGGTTTTTAGTGGGGTTCATATAAAATTTAAGTTCTATCAGGTTTTTAGTGGGGTTCATGTAAAGTTTAGTTTCTATAAGATTTTTAGTGGGGTTCATGTGAAGTTTAGGTTCTATCAGGTTTTTAGTGGGGTTCATGTAAAGTTTAGGTTCTATCAGGTTTTTAGTGAGGTTCATGTAAAGTTTAGGTTCTATCAGATTTTTAGTGAGGTTCATGTAAAGTTTAGGTTCTATCAGGTTTTTAGTGGGGTTCATATAAAATTTAAGTTCTATCAGGTTTTTAGTGGTGTTCATGTAAAGTTTAGTTTCTATTAGATTTTTAGTGGGGTTCATGTGAAGTTTAGGTTCTATCAGGTTTTTAGTGAGGTTCATGTAAAGTTTAGGTTCTATCAGGTTTTTAGTGGGGTTCATAGAAAATTTAAGTTCTATCAGGTTTTTAGTGGGGTTCATGTAAAGTTTAGTTTCTATAAGATTTTTAGTGGGGTTCATGTGAAGTTTAGGTTCTATCAGGTTTTTAGTGGGGTTCATGTAAAGTTTAGGTTCTATCAGGTTTTTAGTGAGGTTCATGTAAAGTTTAGGTTCTATCAGATTTTTAGTGAGGTTCATGTAAAGTTTAGGTTCTATCAGGTTTTTAGTGGGGTTCATATAAAATTTAAGTTCTATCAGGTTTTTAGTGGGGTTCATGTAAAGTTTAGTTTCTATTAGATTTTTAGTGGGGTTCATGTGAAGTTTAGGTTCTATCAGGTTTTTAGTGAGGTTCATGTAAAGTTTAGGTTCTATCAGGTTTTTAGTGGGGTTCATAGAAAATTTAAGTTCTATCAGGTTTTTAGTGGGGTTCATGTAAAGTTTAGTTTCTATAAGATTTTTAGTGGGGTTCATGTGAAGTTTAGGTTCTATCAGGTTTTTAGTGGGGTTCATGTAAAGTTTAAGTTCTATCAGGTTTTTAGTGTGGTTCGTGTTGCATGTAAAGTTTAGGATCTATCAGGTTTTTAGTGGGGATTATGTAAGGTTTAGGATCTATCAGGTTTTTAGTGGGGTTCATGTAAAGTTTAGGTTCTATCAGGTTTTTAGTGGGGTTCATGTAAAGTTTAAGTTCTATCAGGTTTTTAGTGGGGTTCATGTAAAGTTTAGGTTCTATCATGTTTATAGTGGGGTTAATGTAATGTTTAAGTTCTATCAGGTTTTTAGTGGGGTTCATGTAAAGTTTAAGTTCTATCAGGTTTTTAGTGGGGTTCATGTAAAGTTTAGTTTCTATTAGATTTTTAGGGGGGTTCATGTGAAGTTTAGGTTCTATCAGGTTTTTAGAGTGGTTCATGTAAAGTTTAAGTTCTATCAGGTTTTTAGTGGGGTTCGTGTTGCATGTAAAGTTTAGGATCTATTAGGTTTTTAGTGGGGTTCATGTAAAGTTTAGGTTCTATCAGGTTTTTAGTTAGGTTCATGTAAAGTTTAGGTTCTATCAGGTTTTTAGTGGGATTCATGTAAAGTTTAAGTTCTATTAGGTTTTTAGTGGGGTTCATGTAAAGTTTAGGTTCTATCAGGTTTTTAGTGAGGTTCATGTAAAGTTTAGGTTCTATCAGGTTTTTAGTGAGGTTCATGTAAAGTTTAGGTTCTATCAGGTTTTTAGTGGGGTTCATATAAAATTTAAGTTCTATCAGGTTTTTAGTGGGGTTCATGTAAAGTTTAGTTTCTATAAGATTTTTAGTGGGGTTCATGTGAAGTTTAGGTTCTATCAGGTTTTTAGTGGGGTTCATGTAAAGTTTAAGTTCTATCAGGTTTTTAGTGTGGTTCGTGTTGCATGTAAAGTTTAGGATCTATCAGGTTTTTAGTGGGGATTATGTAAGGTTTAGGATCTATCAGGTTTTTAGTGGGGTTCATGTAAAGTTTAAGTTCTATCAGGTTTTTAGTGGGGATTATGTAAAGTTTAGGATCTATCAGGTTTTTAGTGGGGTTCATGTAAAGTTTAAGTTCTATCAGGTTTTTAGTGGGGTTCATGTAAATTTTAAGTTCTATCAGGTTTTTAGTGGGGTTCATCTAAAGTTTAAGTTCTATCAGGTTTTTAGTGGGGTTCATGTAAATTTTAAGTTCTATCAGGTTTTTAGTGGGGTTCATGTAAAGTTTAGTTTCTATTATATTTTTAGTGGGGTTCATGTGAAGTTTAGGTTCTATCAGGTTTTAAGAGTGGTTCATGTAAAGTTTAAGTTCTATCAGGTTTTTAGTGGGGTTCGTGTTGCATGTAAAGTTTAGGATCTATCAGGTTTTTAGTGGGGTTCATGTAAATTTTAGGTTCTATCAGGTTTTTAGTGGGGTTCATGTAAAGTTTAGGTTCTATCATGTTGTTAGTGGGGTTAATGTAAAGTTTAAGTTCTATCAGGTTTTTAGTGGGGTTCATGTAAAGTTTAAGTTCTATCAGGTTTTTAGTGGGGTTCATGTAAAGTTTAGTTTCTATTAGATTTTTAGTGGGGTTCATGTGAAGTTTAGGTTCTATCAGGTTTTTAGAGTGGTTCATGTAAAGTTTAAGTTCTATCAGGTTTTTAGTGGGGTTCGTGTTGCATGTAAAGTTTAGGATCTATTAAGTTTTGAGTGGGGTTCATGTAAAGTTTAGGTTCTATCAGGTTTTTAGTTAGGTTCATGTAAAGTTTAGGTTCTATCAGGTTTTTAGTGGGATTCATGTAAAGTTTAAGTTCTATTAGGTTTTTAGTGGGGTTCATGTAAAGTTTAGGTTCTATCAGGTTTTTAGTGGGGTTCATGTAAAGTTTAAGTTCTATTAGGTTTTTAGTGGGGTTCATGTAAAGTTTAGGTTCTATCAGGTTTTTAGTGGGGTTCATGTAAAGTTTAAGTTCTATCAGGTTTTTAGTGAGGTTCATGTAAAGTTTAGGTTCTATCATGTTTTTAGTAGGGTTCATGTAAAGTTTAAGTTCTATCTGGTTTCTAGTGGGGTTCATGTAAAGTTTAAGTTCTATCAGGTTTTTAGTGGGGTTCCTGTAAAGTTTAGTTTCTATTAGATTTTTAGTGGGGTTCATGTAAAGTTTAAGTTCTATCAGGTTTTTAGTGGGGTTCGTGTTGCATGTAAAGTTTAGGATCTATCAGGTTTTTAGTGGGGTTCATGTAAAGTTTAGTTTCTATAAGATTTTTAGTGGGGTTCATGTGAAGTTTAGGTTCTATCAGGTTTTTAGTGGGGTTCATGTAAAGTTTAGGTTCTATCAGATTTTTAGTGGGGTTCATATAAAATTTAAGTTCTATCAGGTTTTTAGTGGGGTTCATGTAAAGTTTAGTTTCTATAAGATTTTTAGTGGGGTTCATGTGAAGTTTAGGTTCTATCAGGTTTTTAGTGGGGTTCATGTAAAGTTTAGGTTCTATCAGGTTTTTAGTGAGGTTCATGTAAAGTTTAGGTTCTATCAGATTTTTAGTGAGGTTCATGTAAAGTTTAGGTTCTATCAGGTTTTTAGTGGGGTTCATATAAAATTTAAGTTCTATCAGGTTTTTAGTGGGGTTCATGTAAAGTTTAGTTTCTATTAGATTTTTAGTGGGGTTCTTGTGAAGTTTAGGTTCTATCAGGTTTTTAGTCAGGTTCATGTAAAGTTTAGGTTCTATCAGGTTTTTAGTGAGGTTCATGTAAAGTTTAGTTTCTATTAGATTTTTAGGGGGGTTCATGTGAAGTTTAGGTTCTATCAGGTTTTTAGTGGGGTTCATGTAAAGTTTAAGTTCTATCAGGTTTTTAGTGTGGTTCGTGTTGCATGTAAAGTTTAGGATCTATCAGGTTTTTAGTAAGGTTCATGTAAAGTTTAGGTTCTATCAGGTTTTTAGTGGGGTTCATATAAAATTTAAGTTCTATCAGGTTTTTAGTGGGGTTCATGTAAAGTTTAGTTTCTATTAGATTTTTAGTGGGGTTCATGTGAAGTTTAGGTTCTATCAGGTTTTTAGTGGGGTTCATGTAAAGTTTAGGTTCTATCAGGTTTTTAGTGAGGTTCATGTAAAGTTTAGGTTCTATCAGATTTTTAGTAAGGTTCATGTAAAGTTTAGGTTCTATCAGGTTTTTAGTGGGGTTCATGTAAAGTTTAGGTTCTATCAGGTTTTTAGTGGGGTTCATGTAAAGTTTAGGTTCTATCAGGTTTTTAGTGGGGTTCATATAAAATTTAAGTTCTATCAGGTTTTTAGTGGGGTTCATGTAAAGTTTAGTTTCTATTAGATTTTTAGTGGGGTTCATGTGAAGTTTAGGTTCTATCAGGTTTTTAGTGAGGTTCATGTAAAGTTTAGGTTCTATCAGGTTTTTAGTGGGGTTCATAGAAAATTTAAGTTCTATCAGGTTTTTAGTGGGGTTCATGTAAAGTTTAGTTTCTATAAGATTTTTAGTGGGGTTCATGTGAAGTTTAGGTTCTATCAGGTTTTTAGTGGGGTTCATGTAAAGTTTAAGTTCTATCAGGTTTTTAGTGTGGTTCGTGTTGCATGTAAAGTTTAGGATCTATCAGGTTTTTAGTGGGGATTATGTAAGGTTTAGGATCTATCAGGTTTTTAGTGGGGTTCATGTAAAGTTTAGGTTCTATCAGGTTTTTAGTGGGGTTCATGTAAAGTTTAAGTTCTATCAGGTTTTTAGTGGGGTTCATGTAAAGTTTAGGTTCTATCATGTTTATAGTGGGGTTAATGTAATGTTTAAGTTCTATCAGGTTTTTAGTGGGGTTCATGTAAAGTTTAAGTTCTATCAGGTTTTTAGTGGGGTTCATGTAAAGTTTAGTTTCTATTAGATTTTTAGGGGGGTTCATGTGAAGTTTAGGTTCTATCAGGTTTTTAGAGTGGTTCATGTAAAGTTTAAGTTCTATCAGGTTTTTAGTGGGGTTCGTGTTGCATGTAAAGTTTAGGATCTATTAGGTTTTTAGTGGGGTTCATGTAAAGTTTAGGTTCTATCAGGTTTTTAGTTAGGTTCATGTAAAGTTTAGGTTCTATCAGGTTTTTAGTGGGATTCATGTAAAGTTTAAGTTCTATTAGGTTTTTAGTGGGGTTCATGTAAAGTTTAGGTTCTATCAGGTTTTTAGTGAGGTTCATGTAAAGTTTAGGTTCTATCAGGTTTTTAGTGAGGTTCATGTAAAGTTTAGGTTCTATCAGGTTTTTAGTGGGGTTCATATAAAATTTAAGTTCTATCAGGTTTTTAGTGGGGTTCATGTAAAGTTTAGTTTCTATAAGATTTTTAGTGGGGTTCATGTGAAGTTTAGGTTCTATCAGGTTTTTAGTGGGGTTCATGTAAAGTTTAAGTTCTATCAGGTTTTTAGTGTGGTTCGTGTTGCATGTAAAGTTTAGGATCTATCAGGTTTTTAGTGGGGATTATGTAAGGTTTAGGATCTATCAGGTTTTTAGTGGGGTTCATGTAAAGTTTAAGTTCTATCAGGTTTTTAGTGGGGATTATGTAAAGTTTAGGATCTATCAGGTTTTTAGTGGGGTTCATGTAAAGTTTAAGTTCTATCAGGTTTTTAGTGGGGTTCATGTAAATTTTAAGTTCTATCAGGTTTTTAGTGGGGTTCATCTAAAGTTTAAGTTCTATCAGGTTTTTAGTGGGGTTCATATAAAATTTAAGTTCTATCAGGTTTTTAGTGGGGTTCATGTAAAGTTTAGTTTCTATAAGATTTTTAGTGGGGTTCATGTGAAGTTTAGGTTCTATCAGGTTTTTAGTGGGGTTCATGTAAAGTTTAGGTTCTATCAGGTTTTTAGTGAGGTTCATGTAAAGTTTAGGTTCTATCAGATTTTTAGTGAGGTTCATGTAAAGTTTAGGTTCTATCAGGTTTTTAGTGGGGTTCATATAAAATTTAAGTTCTATCAGGTTTTTAGTGGGGTTCATGTAAAGTTTAGTTTCTATAAGATTTTTAGTGGGGTTCATGTGAAGTTTAGGTTCTATCAGGTTTTTAGTGGGGTTCATGTAAAGTTTAGGTTCTATCAGGTTTTTAGTGAGGTTCATGTAAAGTTTAGGTTCTATCAGATTTTTAGTGAGGTTCATGTAAAGTTTAGGTTCTATCAGGTTTTTAGTGGGGTTCATATAAAATTTAAGTTCTATCAGGTTTTTAGTGGTGTTCATGTAAAGTTTAGTTTCTATTAGATTTTTAGTGGGGTTCATGTGAAGTTTAGGTTCTATCAGGTTTTTAGTGAGGTTCATGTAAAGTTTAGGTTCTATCAGGTTTTTAGTGGGGTTCATAGAAAATTTAAGTTCTATCAGGTTTTTAGTGGGGTTCATGTAAAGTTTAGTTTCTATAAGATTTTTAGTGGGGTTCATGTGAAGTTTAGGTTCTATCAGGTTTTTAGTGGGGTTCATGTAAAGTTTAGGTTCTATCAGGTTTTTAGTGAGGTTCATGTAAAGTTTAGGTTCTATCAGATTTTTAGTGAGGTTCATGTAAAGTTTAGGTTCTATCAGGTTTTTAGTGGGGTTCATATAAAATTTAAGTTCTATCAGGTTTTTAGTGGGGTTCATGTAAAGTTTAGTTTCTATTAGATTTTTAGTGGGGTTCATGTGAAGTTTAGGTTCTATCAGGTTTTTAGTGAGGTTCATGTAAAGTTTAGGTTCTATCAGGTTTTTAGTGGGGTTCATAGAAAATTTAAGTTCTATCAGGTTTTTAGTGGGGTTCATGTAAAGTTTAGTTTCTATAAGATTTTTAGTGGGGTTCATGTGAAGTTTAGGTTCTATCAGGTTTTTAGTGGGGTTCATGTAAAGTTTAAGTTCTATCAGGTTTTTAGTGTGGTTCGTGTTGCATGTAAAGTTTAGGATCTATCAGGTTTTTAGTGGGGATTATGTAAGGTTTAGGATCTATCAGGTTTTTAGTGGGGTTCATGTAAAGTTTAGGTTCTATCAGGTTTTTAGTGGGGTTCATGTAAAGTTTAAGTTCTATCAGGTTTTTAGTGGGGTTCATGTAAAGTTTAGGTTCTATCATGTTTATAGTGGGGTTAATGTAATGTTTAAGTTCTATCAGGTTTTTAGTGGGGTTCATGTAAAGTTTAAGTTCTATCAGGTTTTTAGTGGGGTTCATGTAAAGTTTAGTTTCTATTAGATTTTTAGGGGGGTTCATGTGAAGTTTAGGTTCTATCAGGTTTTTAGAGTGGTTCATGTAAAGTTTAAGTTCTATCAGGTTTTTAGTGGGGTTCGTGTTGCATGTAAAGTTTAGGATCTATTAGGTTTTTAGTGGGGTTCATGTAAAGTTTAGGTTCTATCAGGTTTTTAGTTAGGTTCATGTAAAGTTTAGGTTCTATCAGGTTTTTAGTGGGATTCATGTAAAGTTTAAGTTCTATTAGGTTTTTAGTGGGGTTCATGTAAAGTTTAGGTTCTATCAGGTTTTTAGTGAGGTTCATGTAAAGTTTAGGTTCTATCAGGTTTTTAGTGAGGTTCATGTAAAGTTTAGGTTCTATCAGGTTTTTAGTGGGGTTCATATAAAATTTAAGTTCTATCAGGTTTTTAGTGGGGTTCATGTAAAGTTTAGTTTCTATAAGATTTTTAGTGGGGTTCATGTGAAGTTTAGGTTCTATCAGGTTTTTAGTGGGGTTCATGTAAAGTTTAAGTTCTATCAGGTTTTTAGTGTGGTTCGTGTTGCATGTAAAGTTTAGGATCTATCAGGTTTTTAGTGGGGATTATGTAAGGTTTAGGATCTATCAGGTTTTTAGTGGGGTTCATGTAAAGTTTAAGTTCTATCAGGTTTTTAGTGGGGATTATGTAAAGTTTAGGATCTATCAGGTTTTTAGTGGGGTTCATGTAAAGTTTAAGTTCTATCAGGTTTTTAGTGGGGTTCATGTAAATTTTAAGTTCTATCAGGTTTTTAGTGGGGTTCATCTAAAGTTTAAGTTCTATCAGGTTTTTAGTGGGGTTCATGTAAATTTTAAGTTCTATCAGGTTTTTAGTGGGGTTCATGTAAAGTTTAGTTTCTATTATATTTTTAGTGGGGTTCATGTGAAGTTTAGGTTCTATCAGGTTTTAAGAGTGGTTCATGTAAAGTTTAAGTTCTATCAGGTTTTTAGTGGGGTTCGTGTTGCATGTAAAGTTTAGGATCTATCAGGTTTTTAGTGGGGTTCATGTAAATTTTAGGTTCTATCAGGTTTTTAGTGGGGTTCATGTAAAGTTTAGGTTCTATCATGTTTTTAGTGGGGTTAATGTAAAGTTTAAGTTCTATCAGGTTTTTAGTGGGGTTCATGTAAAGTTTAAGTTCTATCAGGTTTTTAGTGGGGTTCATGTAAAGTTTAGTTTCTATTAGATTTTTAGTGGGGTTCATGTGAAGTTTAGGTTCTATCAGGTTTTTAGAGTGGTTCATGTAAAGTTTAAGTTCTATCAGGTTTTTAGTGGGGTTCGTGTTGCATGTAAAGTTTAGGATCTATTAAGTTTTGAGTGGGGTTCATGTAAAGTTTAGGTTCTATCAGGTTTTTAGTTAGGTTCATGTAAAGTTTAGGTTCTATCAGGTTTTTAGTGGGATTCATGTAAAGTTTAAGTTCTATTAGGTTTTTAGTGGGGTTCATGTAAAGTTTAGGTTCTATCAGGTTTTTAGTGGGGTTCATGTAAAGTTTAAGTTCTATTAGGTTTTTAGTGGGGTTCATGTAAAGTTTAGGTTCTATCAGGTTTTTAGTGGGGTTCATGTAAAGTTTAAGTTCTATTAGGTTTTTAGTGGGGTTCATGTAAAGTTTAGGTTCTATCAGGTTTTTAGTGGGGTTCATGTAAAGTTTAAGTTCTATCAGGTTTTTAGTGAGGTTCATGTAAAGTTTAGGTTCTATCATGTTTTTAGTAGGGTTCATGTAAAGTTTAAGTTCTATCTGGTTTCTAGTGGGGTTCATGTAAAGTTTAAGTTCTATCAGGTTTTTAGTGGGGTTCCTGTAAAGTTTAGTTTCTATTAGATTTTTAGTGGGGTTCATGTAAAGTTTAAGTTCTATCAGGTTTTTAGTGGGGTTCGTGTTGCATGTAAAGTTTAGGATCTATCAGGTTTTTAGTGGGGTTCATGTAAAGTTTAGTTTCTATAAGATTTTTAGTGGGGTTCATGTGAAGTTTAGGTTCTATCAGGTTTTTAGTGGGGTTCATGTAAAGTTTAGGTTCTATCAGATTTTTAGTGGGGTTCATATAAAATTTAAGTTCTATCAGGTTTTTAGTGGGGTTCATGTAAAGTTTAGTTTCTATAAGATTTTTAGTGGGGTTCATGTGAAGTTTAGGTTCTATCAGGTTTTTAGTGGGGTTCATGTAAAGTTTAGGTTCTATCAGGTTTTTAGTGAGGTTCATGTAAAGTTTAGGTTCTATCAGATTTTTAGTGAGGTTCATGTAAAGTTTAGGTTCTATCAGGTTTTTAGTGGGGTTCATATAAAATTTAAGTTCTATCAGGTTTTTAGTGGGGTTCATGTAAAGTTTAGTTTCTATTAGATTTTTAGTGGGGTTCTTGTGAAGTTTAGGTTCTATCAGGTTTTTAGTCAGGTTCATGTAAAGTTTAGGTTCTATCAGGTTTTTAGTGAGGTTCATGTAAAGTTTAGTTTCTATTAGATTTTTAGGGGGGTTCATGTGAAGTTTAGGTTCTATCAGGTTTTTAGTGGGGTTCATGTAAAGTTTAAGTTCTATCAGGTTTTTAGTGTGGTTCGTGTTGCATGTAAAGTTTAGGATCTATCAGGTTTTTAGTAAGGTTCATGTAAAGTTTAGGTTCTATCAGGTTTTTAGTGGGGTTCATATAAAATTTAAGTTCTATCAGGTTTTTAGTGGGGTTCATGTAAAGTTTAGTTTCTATTAGATTTTTAGTGGGGTTCATGTGAAGTTTAGGTTCTATCAGGTTTTTAGTGGGGTTCATGTAAAGTTTAGGTTCTATCAGGTTTTTAGTGAGGTTCATGTAAAGTTTAGGTTCTATCAGATTTTTAGTAAGGTTCATGTAAAGTTTAGGTTCTATCAGGTTTTTAGTGGGGTTCATGTAAAGTTTAGGTTCTATCAGGTTTTTAGTGGGGTTCATGTAAAGTTTAGGTTCTATCAGGTTTTTAGTGGGGTTCATATAAAATTTAAGTTCTATCAGGTTTTTAGTGGGGTTCATGTAAAGTTTAGTTTCTATTAGATTTTTAGTGGGGTTCATGTGAAGTTTAGGTTCTATCAGGTTTTTAGTGAGGTTCATGTAAAGTTTAGGTTCTATCAGGTTTTTAGTGGGGTTCATAGAAAATTTAAGTTCTATCAGGTTTTTAGTGGGGTTCATGTAAAGTTTAGTTTCTATAAGATTTTTAGTGGGGTTCATGTGAAGTTTAGGTTCTATCAGGTTTTTAGTGGGGTTCATGTAAAGTTTAAGTTCTATCAGGTTTTTAGTGTGGTTCGTGTTGCATGTAAAGTTTAGGATCTATCAGGTTTTTAGTGGGGATTATGTAAGGTTTAGGATCTATCAGGTTTTTAGTGGGGTTCATGTAAAGTTTAGGTTCTATCAGGTTTTTAGTGGGGTTCATGTAAAGTTTAAGTTCTATCAGGTTTTTAGTGGGGTTCATGTAAAGTTTAGGTTCTATCATGTTTATAGTGGGGTTAATGTAATGTTTAAGTTCTATCAGGTTTTTAGTGGGGTTCATGTAAAGTTTAAGTTCTATCAGGTTTTTAGTTGGGTTCATGTAAAGTTTAGTTTCTATTAGATTTTTAGGGGGGTTCATGTGAAGTTTAGGTTCTATCAGGTTTTTAGAGTGGTTCATGTAAAGTTTAAGTTCTATCAGGTTTTTAGTGGGGTTCGTGTTGCATGTAAAGTTTAGGATCTATTAGGTTTTTAGTGGGGTTCATGTAAAGTTTAGGTTCTATCAGGTTTTTAGTTAGGTTCATGTAAAGTTTAGGTTCTATCAGGTTTTTAGTGGGATTCATGTAAAGTTTAAGTTCTATTAGGTTTTTAGTGGGGTTCATGTAAAGTTTAGGTTCTATCAGGTTTTTAGTGAGGTTCATGTAAAGTTTAGGTTCTATCAGGTTTTTAGTGAGGTTCATGTAAAGTTTAGTTTCTATTAGATTTTTAGTGGGGTTCATGTGAAGTTTAGGTTCTATCAGGTTTTTAGTGAGGTTCATGTAAAGTTTAGGTTCTATCAGGTTTTTAGTGGGGTTCATAGAAAATTTAAGTTCTATCAGGTTTTTAGTGGGGTTCATGTAAAGTTTAGTTTCTATAAGATTTTTAGTGGGGTTCATGTGAAGTTTAGGTTCTATCAGGTTTTTAGTGGGGTTCATGTAAAGTTTAGGTTCTATCAGGTTTTTAGTGAGGTTCATGTAAAGTTTAGGTTCTATCAGATTTTTAGTGAGGTTCATGTAAAGTTTAGGTTCTATCAGGTTTTTAGTGGGGTTCATATAAAATTTAAGTTCTATCAGGTTTTTAGTGGGGTTCATGTAAAGTTTAGTTTCTATAAGATTTTTAGTGGGGTTCATGTGAAGTTTAGGTTCTATCAGGTTTTTAGTGGGGTTCATGTAAAGTTTAGGTTCTATCAGGTTTTTAGTGAGGTTCATGTAAAGTTTAGGTTCTATCAGATTTTTAGTGAGGTTCATGTAAAGTTTAGGTTCTATCAGGTTTTTAGTGGGGTTCATATAAAATTTAAGTTCTATCAGGTTTTTAGTGGTGTTCATGTAAAGTTTAGTTTCTATTAGATTTTTAGTGGGGTTCATGTGAAGTTTAGGTTCTATCAGGTTTTTAGTGAGGTTCATGTAAAGTTTAGGTTCTATCAGGTTTTTAGTGGGGTTCATAGAAAATTTAAGTTCTATCAGGTTTTTAGTGGGGTTCATGTAAAGTTTAGTTTCTATAAGATTTTTAGTGGGGTTCATGTGAAGTTTAGGTTCTATCAGGTTTTTAGTGGGGTTCATGTAAAGTTTAGGTTCTATCAGGTTTTTAGTGAGGTTCATGTAAAGTTTAGGTTCTATCAGATTTTTAGTGAGGTTCATGTAAAGTTTAGGTTCTATCAGGTTTTTAGTGGGGTTCATATAAAATTTAAGTTCTATCAGGTTTTTAGTGGGGTTCATGTAAAGTTTAGTTTCTATTAGATTTTTAGTGGGGTTCATGTGAAGTTTAGGTTCTATCAGGTTTTTAGTGAGGTTCATGTAAAGTTTAGGTTCTATCAGGTTTTTAGTGGGGTTCATAGAAAATTTAAGTTCTATCAGGTTTTTAGTGGGGTTCATGTAAAGTTTAGTTTCTATAAGATTTTTAGTGGGGTTCATGTGAAGTTTAGGTTCTATCAGGTTTTTAGTGGGGTTCATGTAAAGTTTAAGTTCTATCAGGTTTTTAGTGTGGTTCGTGTTGCATGTAAAGTTTAGGATCTATCAGGTTTTTAGTGGGGATTATGTAAGGTTTAGGATCTATCAGGTTTTTAGTGGGGTTCATGTAAAGTTTAGGTTCTATCAGGTTTTTAGTGGGGTTCATGTAAAGTTTAAGTTCTATCAGGTTTTTAGTGGGGTTCATGTAAAGTTTAGGTTCTATCATGTTTATAGTGGGGTTAATGTAATGTTTAAGTTCTATCAGGTTTTTAGTGGGGTTCATGTAAAGTTTAAGTTCTATCAGGTTTTTAGTGGGGTTCATGTAAAGTTTAGTTTCTATTAGATTTTTAGGGGGGTTCATGTGAAGTTTAGGTTCTATCAGGTTTTTAGAGTGGTTCATGTAAAGTTTAAGTTCTATCAGGTTTTTAGTGGGGTTCGTGTTGCATGTAAAGTTTAGGATCTATTAGGTTTTTAGTGGGGTTCATGTAAAGTTTAGGTTCTATCAGGTTTTTAGTTAGGTTCATGTAAAGTTTAGGTTCTATCAGGTTTTTAGTGGGATTCATGTAAAGTTTAAGTTCTATTAGGTTTTTAGTGGGGTTCATGTAAAGTTTAGGTTCTATCAGGTTTTTAGTGAGGTTCATGTAAAGTTTAGGTTCTATCAGGTTTTTAGTGAGGTTCATGTAAAGTTTAGGTTCTATCAGGTTTTTAGTGGGGTTCATATAAAATTTAAGTTCTATCAGGTTTTTAGTGGGGTTCATGTAAAGTTTAGTTTCTATAAGATTTTTAGTGGGGTTCATGTGAAGTTTAGGTTCTATCAGGTTTTTAGTGGGGTTCATGTAAAGTTTAAGTTCTATCAGGTTTTTAGTGTGGTTCGTGTTGCATGTAAAGTTTAGGATCTATCAGGTTTTTAGTGGGGATTATGTAAGGTTTAGGATCTATCAGGTTTTTAGTGGGGTTCATGTAAAGTTTAAGTTCTATCAGGTTTTTAGTGGGGATTATGTAAAGTTTAGGATCTATCAGGTTTTTAGTGGGGTTCATGTAAAGTTTAAGTTCTATCAGGTTTTTAGTGGGGTTCATGTAAATTTTAAGTTCTATCAGGTTTTTAGTGGGGTTCATCTAAAGTTTAAGTTCTATCAGGTTTTTAGTGGGGTTCATGTAAATTTTAAGTTCTATCAGGTTTTTAGTGGGGTTCATGTAAAGTTTAGTTTCTATTATATTTTTAGTGGGGTTCATGTGAAGTTTAGGTTCTATCAGGTTTTAAGAGTGGTTCATGTAAAGTTTAAGTTCTATCAGGTTTTTAGTGGGGTTCGTGTTGCATGTAAAGTTTAGGATCTATCAGGTTTTTAGTGGGGTTCATGTAAATTTTAGGTTCTATCAGGTTTTTAGTGGGGTTCATGTAAAGTTTAGGTTCTATCATGTTTTTAGTGGGGTTAATGTAAAGTTTAAGTTCTATCAGGTTTTTAGTGGGGTTCATGTAAAGTTTAAGTTCTATCAGGTTTTTAGTGGGGTTCATGTAAAGTTTAGTTTCTATTAGATTTTTAGTGGGGTTCATGTGAAGTTTAGGTTCTATCAGGTTTTTAGAGTGGTTCATGTAAAGTTTAAGTTCTATCAGGTTTTTAGTGGGGTTCGTGTTGCATGTAAAGTTTAGGATCTATTAAGTTTTGAGTGGGGTTCATGTAAAGTTTAGGTTCTATCAGGTTTTTAGTTAGGTTCATGTAAAGTTTAGGTTCTATCAGGTTTTTAGTGGGATTCATGTAAAGTTTAAGTTCTATTAGGTTTTTAGTGGGGTTCATGTAAAGTTTAGGTTCTATCAGGTTTTTAGTGGGGTTCATGTAAAGTTTAAGTTCTATTAGGTTTTTAGTGGGGTTCATGTAAAGTTTAGGTTCTATCAGGTTTTTAGTGGGGTTCATGTAAAGTTTAAGTTCTATCAGGTTTTTAGTGAGGTTCATGTAAAGTTTAGGTTCTATCATGTTTTTAGTAGGGTTCATGTAAAGTTTAAGTTCTATCTGGTTTCTAGTGGGGTTCATGTAAAGTTTAAGTTCTATCAGGTTTTTAGTGGGGTTCCTGTAAAGTTTAGTTTCTATTAGATTTTTAGTGGGGTTCATGTAAAGTTTAAGTTCTATCAGGTTTTTAGTGGGGTTCGTGTTGCATGTAAAGTTTAGGATCTATCAGGTTTTTAGTGGGGTTCATGTAAAGTTTAGTTTCTATAAGATTTTTAGTGGGGTTCATGTGAAGTTTAGGTTCTATCAGGTTTTTAGTGGGGTTCATGTAAAGTTTAGGTTCTATCAGGTTTTTAGTGAGGTTCATGTAAAGTTTAGGTTCTATCAGATTTTTAGTGAGGTTCATGTAAAGTTTAGGTTCTATCAGGTTTTTAGTGGGGTTCATATAAAATTTAAGTTCTATCAGGTTTTTAGTGGGGTTCATGTAAAGTTTAGTTTCTATAAGATTTTTAGTGGGGTTCATGTGAAGTTTAGGTTCTATCAGGTTTTTAGTGGGGTTCATGTAAAGTTTAGGTTCTATCAGGTTTTTAGTGAGGTTCATGTAAAGTTTAGGTTCTATCAGATTTTTAGTGAGGTTCATGTAAAGTTTAGGTTCTATCAGGTTTTTAGTGGGGTTCATATAAAATTTAAGTTCTATCAGGTTTTTAGTGGTGTTCATGTAAAGTTTAGTTTCTATTAGATTTTTAGTGGGGTTCATGTGAAGTTTAGGTTCTATCAGGTTTTTAGTGAGGTTCATGTAAAGTTTAGGTTCTATCAGGTTTTTAGTGGGGTTCATAGAAAATTTAAGTTCTATCAGGTTTTTAGTGGGGTTCATGTAAAGTTTAGTTTCTATAAGATTTTTAGTGGGGTTCATGTGAAGTTTAGGTTCTATCAGGTTTTTAGTGGGGTTCATGTAAAGTTTAGGTTCTATCAGGTTTTTAGTGAGGTTCATGTAAAGTTTAGGTTCTATCAGATTTTTAGTGAGGTTCATGTAAAGTTTAGGTTCTATCAGGTTTTTAGTGGGGTTCATATAAAATTTAAGTTCTATCAGGTTTTTAGTGGGGTTCATGTAAAGTTTAGTTTCTATTAGATTTTTAGTGGGGTTCATGTGAAGTTTAGGTTCTATCAGGTTTTTAGTGAGGTTCATGTAAAGTTTAGGTTCTATCAGGTTTTTAGTGGGGTTCATAGAAAATTTAAGTTCTATCAGGTTTTTAGTGGGGTTCATGTAAAGTTTAGTTTCTATAAGATTTTTAGTGGGGTTCATGTGAAGTTTAGGTTCTATCAGGTTTTTAGTGGGGTTCATGTAAAGTTTAAGTTCTATCAGGTTTTTAGTGTGGTTCGTGTTGCATGTAAAGTTTAGGATCTATCAGGTTTTTAGTGGGGATTATGTAAGGTTTAGGATCTATCAGGTTTTTAGTGGGGTTCATGTAAAGTTTAGGTTCTATCAGGTTTTTAGTGGGGTTCATGTAAAGTTTAAGTTCTATCAGGTTTTTAGTGGGGTTCATGTAAAGTTTAGGTTCTATCATGTTTATAGTGGGGTTAATGTAATGTTTAAGTTCTATCAGGTTTTTAGTGGGGTTCATGTAAAGTTTAAGTTCTATCAGGTTTTTAGTGGGGTTCATGTAAAGTTTAGTTTCTATTAGATTTTTAGGGGGGTTCATGTGAAGTTTAGGTTCTATCAGGTTTTTAGAGTGGTTCATGTAAAGTTTAAGTTCTATCAGGTTTTTAGTGGGGTTCGTGTTGCATGTAAAGTTTAGGATCTATTAGGTTTTTAGTGGGGTTCATGTAAAGTTTAGGTTCTATCAGGTTTTTAGTTAGGTTCATGTAAAGTTTAGGTTCTATCAGGTTTTTAGTGGGATTCATGTAAAGTTTAAGTTCTATTAGGTTTTTAGTGGGGTTCATGTAAAGTTTAGGTTCTATCAGGTTTTTAGTGAGGTTCATGTAAAGTTTAGGTTCTATCAGGTTTTTAGTGAGGTTCATGTAAAGTTTAGGTTCTATCAGGTTTTTAGTGGGGTTCATATAAAATTTAAGTTCTATCAGGTTTTTAGTGGGGTTCATGTAAAGTTTAGTTTCTATAAGATTTTTAGTGGGGTTCATGTGAAGTTTAGGTTCTATCAGGTTTTTAGTGGGGTTCATGTAAAGTTTAAGTTCTATCAGGTTTTTAGTGTGGTTCGTGTTGCATGTAAAGTTTAGGATCTATCAGGTTTTTAGTGGGGATTATGTAAGGTTTAGGATCTATCAGGTTTTTAGTGGGGTTCATGTAAAGTTTAAGTTCTATCAGGTTTTTAGTGGGGATTATGTAAAGTTTAGGATCTATCAGGTTTTTAGTGGGGTTCATGTAAAGTTTAAGTTCTATCAGGTTTTTAGTGGGGTTCATGTAAATTTTAAGTTCTATCAGGTTTTTAGTGGGGTTCATCTAAAGTTTAAGTTCTATCAGGTTTTTAGTGGGGTTCATGTAAATTTTAAGTTCTATCAGGTTTTTAGTGGGGTTCATGTAAAGTTTAGTTTCTATTATATTTTTAGTGGGGTTCATGTGAAGTTTAGGTTCTATCAGGTTTTAAGAGTGGTTCATGTAAAGTTTAAGTTCTATCAGGTTTTTAGTGGGGTTCGTGTTGCATGTAAAGTTTAGGATCTATCAGGTTTTTAGTGGGGTTCATGTAAATTTTAGGTTCTATCAGGTTTTTAGTGGGGTTCATGTAAAGTTTAGGTTCTATCATGTTTTTAGTGGGGTTAATGTAAAGTTTAAGTTCTATCAGGTTTTTAGTGGGGTTCATGTAAAGTTTAAGTTCTATCAGGTTTTTAGTGGGGTTCATGTAAAGTTTAGTTTCTATTAGATTTTTAGTGGGGTTCATGTGAAGTTTAGGTTCTATCAGGTTTTTAGAGTGGTTCATGTAAAGTTTAAGTTCTATCAGGTTTTTAGTGGGGTTCGTGTTGCATGTAAAGTTTAGGATCTATTAAGTTTTGAGTGGGGTTCATGTAAAGTTTAGGTTCTATCAGGTTTTTAGTTAGGTTCATGTAAAGTTTAGGTTCTATCAGGTTTTTAGTGGGATTCATGTAAAGTTTAAGTTCTATTAGGTTTTTAGTGGGGTTCATGTAAAGTTTAGGTTCTATCAGGTTTTTAGTGGGGTTCATGTAAAGTTTAAGTTCTATTAGGTTTTTAGTGGGGTTCATGTAAAGTTTAGGTTCTATCAGGTTTTTAGTGGGGTTCATGTAAAGTTTAAGTTCTATCAGGTTTTTAGTGAGGTTCATGTAAAGTTTAGGTTCTATCATGTTTTTAGTAGGGTTCATGTAAAGTTTAAGTTCTATCTGGTTTCTAGTGGGGTTCATGTAAAGTTTAAGTTCTATCAGGTTTTTAGTGGGGTTCCTGTAAAGTTTAGTTTCTATTAGATTTTTAGTGGGGTTCATGTAAAGTTTAAGTTCTATCAGGTTTTTAGTGGGGTTCGTGTTGCATGTAAAGTTTAGGATCTATCAGGTTTTTAGTGGGGTTCATGTAAAGTTTAGTTTCTATAAGATTTTTAGTGGGGTTCATGTGAAGTTTAGGTTCTATCAGGTTTTTAGTGGGGTTCATGTAAAGTTTAGGTTCTATCAGGTTTTTAGTGAGGTTCATGTAAAGTTTAGGTTCTATCAGATTTTTAGTGAGGTTCATGTAAAGTTTAGGTTCTATCAGGTTTTTAGTGGGGTTCATATAAAATTTAAGTTCTATCAGGTTTTTAGTGGGGTTCATGTAAAGTTTAGTTTCTATAAGATTTTTAGTGGGGTTCATGTGAAGTTTAGGTTCTATCAGGTTTTTAGTGGGGTTCATGTAAAGTTTAGGTTCTATCAGGTTTTTAGTGAGGTTCATGTAAAGTTTAGGTTCTATCAGATTTTTAGTGAGGTTCATGTAAAGTTTAGGTTCTATCAGGTTTTTAGTGGGGTTCATATAAAATTTAAGTTCTATCAGGTTTTTAGTGGGGTTCATGTAAAGTTTAGTTTCTATTAGATTTTTAGTGGGGTTCTTGTGAAGTTTAGGTTCTATCAGGTTTTTAGTCAGGTTCATGTAAAGTTTAGGTTCTATCAGGTTTTTAGTGAGGTTCATGTAAAGTTTAGTTTCTATTAGATTTTTAGGGGGGTTCATGTGAAGTTTAGGTTCTATCAGGTTTTTAGTGGGGTTCATGTAAAGTTTAAGTTCTATCAGGTTTTTAGTGTGGTTCGTGTTGCATGTAAAGTTTAGGATCTATCAGGTTTTTAGTAAGGTTCATGTAAAGTTTAGGTTCTATCAGGTTTTTAGTGGGGTTCATATAAAATTTAAGTTCTATCAGGTTTTTAGTGGGGTTCATGTAAAGTTTAGTTTCTATAAGATTTTTAGTGGGGTTCATGTGAAGTTTAGGTTCTATCAGGTTTTTAGTGGGGTTCATGTAAAGTTTAGGTTCTATCAGGTTTTTAGTGAGGTTCATGTAAAGTTTAGGTTCTATCAGATTTTTAGTAAGGTTCATGTAAAGTTTAGGTTCTATCAGGTTTTTAGTGGGGTTCATATAAAATTTAAGTTCTATCAGGTTTTTAGTGGGGTTCATGTAAAGTTTAGTTTCTATAAGATTTTTAGTGGGGTTCATGTGAAGTTTAGGTTCTATCAGGTTTTTAGTGGGGTTCATGTAAAGTTTAGGTTCTATCAGGTTTTTAGTGGGGTTCATAGAAAATTTAAGTTCTATCAGGTTTTTAGTGGGGTTCATGTAAAGTTTAGTTTCTATAAGATTTTTAGTGGGGTTCATGTGAAGTTTAGGTTCTATCAGGTTTTTAGTGGGGTTCATGTAAAGTTTAAGTTCTATCAGGTTTTTAGTGTGGTTCGTGTTGCATGTAAAGTTTAGGATCTATCAGGTTTTTAGTGGGGAGTATGTAAGGTTTAGGATCTATCAGGTTTTTAGTGGGGTTCATGTAAAGTTTAAGTTCTATCAGGTTTTTAGTGGGGATTATGTAAAGTTTAGGATCTATCAGGTTTTTAGTGGGGTTCATGTAAAGTTTAAGTTCTATCAGGTTTTTAGTGGGGTTCATGTAAAGTTTAGGTTCTATCATGTTTTTAGTGGGGTTCATGTAAATTTTAAGTTCTATCAGGTTTTTAGTGGGGTTCATCTAAAGTTTAAGTTCTATCAGGTTTTTAGTGGGGTTCATGTAAAGTTTAGTTTCTATTATATTTTTAGTGGGGTTCATGTGAAGTTTAGGTTCTATCAGGTTTTAAGAGTGGTTCATGTAAAGTTTAAGTTCTATCAGGTTTTTAGTGGGGTTCGTGTTGCATGTAAAGTTTAGGATCTATCAGGTTTTTAGTGGGGTTCATGTAAATTTTAGGTTCTATCAGGTTTTTAGTGGGGTTCATGTAAAGTTTAAGTTCTATCAGGTTTTTAGTAGGGTTCATGTAAAGTTTAAGTTCTATCAGGTTTTTAGTGGGGTTCATGTAAAGTTTAGTTTCTATTAGATTTTTAGTGGGGTTCATGTGAAGTTTAGGTTCTATCAAGTTTTTAGAGTGGTTCATGTAAAGTTTAAGTTCTATCAGGTTTTTAGTGGGGTTCGTGTTGCATGTAAAGTTTAGGATCTATTAAGTTTTGAGTGGGGTTCATGTAAAGTTTAGGTTCTATCAGGTTTTTAGTTAGGTTCATGTAAATTTTAGGTTCTATCAGGTTTTTAGTGGTATTCATGTAAAGTTTAAGTTCTATTAGGTTTTTAGTGGGGTTCATGTAAAGTTTAGGTTCTATCAGGTTTTTAGTGGGGTTCATGTAAAGTTTAAGTTCTATTAGGTTTTTAGTGGGGTTCATGTAAAGTTTAGGTTCTATCAGGTTTTTAGTGGGGTTCATGTAAAGTTTAAGTTCTATCAGGTTTTTAGTGAGGTTCATGTAAAGTTTAGGTTCTATCATGTTTTTAGTAGGGTTCATGTAAAGTTTAAGTTCTATCTGGTTTTTAGTGGGGTTCATGTAAAGTTTAAGTTCTATCAGGTTTTTAGTGGGGTTCCTGTAAAGTTTAGTTTCTATTAGATTTTTAGTGGGGTTCATGTAAAGTTTAAGTTCTATCAGGTTTTTAGTGGGGTTCGTGTTGCATGTAAAGTTTAGGATCTATCAGGTTTTTAGTGGGGTTCATGTAAAGTTTAGGTTCTATCAGGTTTTTAGTGAGGTTCATGTAAAGTTTAGGTTCTATCAGATTTTTAGTAAGGTTCATGTAAAGTTTAGGTTCTATCAGGTTTTTAGTGGGGTTCATATAAAATTTAAGTTCTATCAGGTTTTTAGTGGGGTTCATGTAAAGTTTAGTTTCTATAAGATTTTTAGTGGGGTTCATGTGAAGTTTAGGTTCTATCAGGTTTTTAGTGGGGTTCATGTAAAGTTTAGGTTCTATCAGGTTTTTAGTGAGGTTCATGTAAAGTTTAGGTTCTATCAGATTTTTAGTGAGGTTCATGTAAAGTTTAGGTTCTATCAGGTTTTTAGTGGGGTTCATATAAAATTTAAGTTCTATCAGGTTTTTAGTGGGGTTCATGTAAAGTTTAGTTTCTATAAGATTTTTAGTGGGGTTCATGTGAAGTTTAGGTTCTATCAGGTTTTTAGTGGGGTTCATGTAAAGTTTAGGTTCTATCAGGTTTTTAGTGAGGTTCATGTAAAGTTTAGGTTCTATCAGATTTTTAGTGAGGTTCATGTAAAGTTTAGGTTCTATCAGGTTTTTAGTGGGGTTCATATAAAATTTAAGTTCTATCAGGTTTTTAGTGGGGTTCATGTAAAGTTTAGTTTCTATTAGATTTTTAGTGGGGTTCATGTGAAGTTTAGGTTCTATCAGGTTTTTAGTGAGGTTCATGTAAAGTTTAGGTTCTATCAGGTTTTTAGTGGGGTTCATAGAAAATTTAAGTTCTATCAGGTTTTTAGTGGGGTTCATGTAAAGTTTAGTTTCTATAAGATTTTTAGTGGGGTTCATGTGAAGTTTAGGTTCTATCAGGTTTTTAGTGGGGTTCATGTAAAGTTTAAGTTCTATCAGGTTTTTAGTGTGGTTCGTGTTGCATGTAAAGTTTAGGATCTATCAGGTTTTTAGTGGGGATTATGTAAGGTTTAGGATCTATCAGGTTTTTAGTGGGGTTCATGTAAAGTTTAGGTTCTATCAGGTTTTTAGTGGGGTTCATGTAAAGTTTAAGTTCTATCAGGTTTTTAGTGGGGTTCATGTAAAGTTTAGGTTCTATCATGTTTATAGTGGGGTTAATGTAATGTTTAAGTTCTATCAGGTTTTTAGTGGGGTTCATGTAAAGTTTAAGTTCTATCAGGTTTTTAGTGGGGTTCATGTAAAGTTTAGTTTCTATTAGATTTTTAGGGGGGTTCATGTGAAGTTTAGGTTCTATCAGGTTTTTAGAGTGGTTCATGTAAAGTTTAGGTTCTATCAGGTTTTTAGTGGGGTTCGTGTTGCATGTAAAGTTTAGGATCTATTAGGTTTTTAGTGGGGTTCATGTAAAGTTTAGGTTCTATCAGGTTTTTAGTTAGGTTCATGTAAAGTTTAGGTTCTATCAGGTTTTTAGTGGGATTCATGTAAAGTTTAAGTTCTATTAGGTTTTTAGTGGGGTTCATGTAAAGTTTAGGTTCTATCAGGTTTTTAGTGAGGTTCATGTATAGTTTAGGTTCTATCAGGTTTTTAGTGAGGTTCATGTAAAGTTTAGGTTCTATCAGGTTTTTAGTGGGGTTCATATAAAATTTAAGTTCTATCAGGTTTTTAGTGGGGTTCATGTAAAGTTTAGTTTCTATAAGATTTTTAGTGGGGTTCATGTGAAATTTAGGTTCTATCAGGTTTTTAGTGGGGTTCATGTAAAGTTTAAGTTCTATCAGGTTTTTAGTGTGGTTCGTGTTGCATGTAAAGTTTAGGATCTATCAGGTTTTGAGTGGGGATTATGTAAGGTTTAGGATCTATCAGGTTTTTAGTGGGGTTCATGTAAAGTTTAAGTTCTATCAGGTTTTTAGTGGGGATTATGTAAAGTTTAGGATCTATCAGGTTTTTAGTGGGGTTCATGTAAAGTTTAAGTTCTATCAGGTTTTTAGTGGGGTTCATGTAAATTTTAAGTTCTATCAGGTTTTTAGTGGAGTTCATCTAAAGTTTAAGTTCTATCAGGTTTTTAGTGGGGTTCATGTAAATTTTAAGTTCTATCAGGTTTTTAGTGGGGTTCATGTAAAGTTTAGTTTCTATTATATTTTTAGTGGGGTTCATGTGAAGTTTAGGTTCTATCAGGTTTTAAGAGTGGTTCATGTAAAGTTTAAGTTCTATCAGGTTTTTAGTGGGGTTCGTGTTGCATGTAAAGTTTAGGATCTATCAGGTTTTTAGTGGGGTTCATGTAAATTTTAGGTTCTATCAGGTTTTTAGTGGGGTTCATGTAAAGTTTAGGTTCTATCATGTTTTTAGTGGGGTTCATGTAAAGTTTAAGTTCTATCAGGTTTTTAGTGGGGTTCGTGTTGCATGTAAAGTTTATGATCTATTAAGTTTTGAGTGGGGTTCATGTAAAGTTTAGGTTCTATCAGGTTTTTAGTTAGGTTCATGTAAAGTTTAGGTTCTATCAGGTTTTTAGTGGGATTCATGTAAAGTTTAAGTTCTATTAGGTTTTTAGTGGGGTTCATGTAAAGTTTAGGTTCTATCAGGTTTTTAGTGGGGTTCATGTAAAGTTTAAGTTCTATTAGGTTTTTAGTGGGGTTCATGTAAAGTTTAGGTTCTATCAGGTTTTTAGTGGGGTTCATGTAAAGTTTAAGTTCTATCAGGTTTTTAGTGAGGTTCATGTAAAGTTTAGGTTCTATCATGTTTTTAGTAGGGTTCATGTAAAGTTTAAGTTCTATCAGGTTTTTAGTGGGGTTCATGTAAAGTTTAGTTTCTATAAGATTTTTAGTGGGGTTCATGTGAAGTTTAGGTTCTATCAGGTTTTTAGTGGGGTTCATGTAAAGTTTAAGTTCTATCAGGTTTTTAGTGTGGTTCGTGTTGCATGTACAGTTTAGGATCTATCAGGTTTTTAGTGGGGATTATGTAAGGTTTAGGATCTATCAGGTTTTTAGTGGGGTTCATGTAAAGTTTAAGTTCTATCAGGTTTTTAGTGGGGATTATGTAAAGTTTAGGATCTATCAGGTTTTTAGTGGGGTTCATGTAAAGTTTAAGTTCTATCAGGTTTTTAGTGGGGTTCATGTAAATTTTAAGTTCTATCAGGTTTTTAGTGGAGTTCATCTAAAGTTTAAGTTCTATCAGGTTTTTAGTGGGGTTCATGTAAATTTTAAGTTCTATCAGGTTTTTAGTGGGGTTCATGTAAAGTTTAGTTTCTATTATATTTTTAGTGGGGTTCATGTGAAGTTTAGGTTCTATCAGGTTTTAAGAGTGGTTCATGTAAAGTTTAAGTTCTATCAGGTTTTTAGTGGGGTTCGTGTTGCATGTAAAGTTTAGGATCTATCAGGTTTTTAGTGGGGTTCATGTAAATTTTAGGTTCTATCAGGTTTTTAGTGGGGTTCATGTAAAGTTTAGGTTCTATCATGTTTTTAGTGGGGTTCATGTAAAGTTTAGTTTCTATTATATTTTTAGTGGGGTTCATGTGAAGTTTAGGTTCTATCAAGTTTTTAGAGTGGTTCATGTAAAGTTTAAGTTCTATCAGGTTTTTAGTGGGGTTCGTGTTGCATGTAAAGTTTATGATCTATTAAGTTTTGAGTGGGGTTCATGTAAAGTTTAGGTTCTATCAGGTTTTTAGTTAGGTTCATGTAAAGTTTAGGTTCTATCAGGTTTTTAGTGGGATTCATGTAAAGTTTAAGTTCTATTAGGTTTTTAGTGGGGTTCATGTAAAGTTTAGGTTCTATCAGGTTTTTAGTGGGGTTCATGTAAAGTTTAAGTTCTATTAGGTTTTTAGTGGGGTTCATGTAAAGTTTAGGTTCTATCAGGTTTTTAGTGGGGTTCATGTAAAGTTTAAGTTCTATCAGGTTTTTAGTGAGGTTCATGTAAAGTTTAGGTTCTATCATGTTTTTAGTAGGGTTCATGTAAAGTTTAAGTTCTATCTGGTTTTTAGTGGGGTTCATGTAAAGTTTAAGTTCTATCAGGTTTTTAGTGGGGTTCCTGTAAAGTTTAGTTTCTATTAGATTTTTAGTGGGGTTCATGTAAAGTTTAAGTTCTATCAGGTTTTTAGTGGGGTTCGTGTTGCATGTAAAGTTTAGGATCTATCAGGTTTTTAGTGGGGTTCATGTAAAGTTTAGGTTCTATCAGGTTTTTAGTGAGGTTCATGTAAAGTTTAGTTTCTATTATATTTTTAGTGGGGTTCATGTGAAGTTTAGGTTCTATCAGGTTTTAAGAGTGGTTCATGTAAAGTTTAAGTTCTATCAGGTTTTTAGTGGGGTTCGTGTTGCATGTAAAGTTTAGGATCTATCAGGTTTTTAGTGGGGTTCATGTAAAGTTTAGGTTCTATCAGGTTTTTAGTGAGGTTCATGTAAAGTTTAGTTTCTATTATATTTTTAGTGGGGTTCATGTGAAGTTTAGGTTCTATCAGGTTTTAAGAGTGGTTCATGTAAAGTTTAGGTTCTATCAGGTTTTTAGTGGGGTTCTTGTAAAGTTTAAGTTCTATTAGGTTTTTAGTGGGGTTCATGTAAAGTTTAGGTTCTATCAGGTTTTTAGTGGGGTTCATGTAAAGTTTAAGTTCTATCAGGTTTTTAGTGAGGTTCATGTAAAGTTTAGGTTCTATCATGTTTTTAGTAGGGTTCATGTAAAGTTTAAGTTCTATCAGGTTTTTAGTGGGGTTCATGTAAAGTTTAGTTTCTATAAGATTTTTAGTGGGGTTCATGTGAAGTTTAGGTTCTATCAGGTTTTTAGTGGGGTTCATGTAAAGTTTAAGTTCTATCAGGTTTTTAGTGTGGTTCGTGTTGCATGTAAAGTTTAGGATCTATCAGGTTTTGAGTGGGGATTATGTAAGGTTTAGGATCTATCAGGTTTTTAGTGGGGTTCATGTAAAGTTTAAGTTCTATCAGGTTTTTAGTGGGGATTATGTAAAGTTTAGGATCTATCAGGTTTTTAGTGGGGTTCATGTAAAGTTTAAGTTCTATCAGGTTTTTAGTGGGGTTCATGTAAATTTTAAGTTCTATCAGGTTTTTAGTGGAGTTCATCTAAAGTTTAAGTTCTATCAGGTTTTTAGTGGGGTTCATGTAAATTTTAAGTTCTATCAGGTTTTTAGTGGGTTCATGTAAAGTTTAGTTTCTATTATATTTTTAGTGGGGTTCATGTGAAGTTTAGGTTCTATCAGGTTTTAAGAGTGGTTCATGTAAAGTTTAAGTTCTATCAGGTTTTTAGTGGGGTTCGTGTTGCATGTAAAGCTTAGGATCTATCAGGTTTTTAGTGGGGTTCATGTAAATTTTAGGTTCTATCAGGTTTTTAGTGGGGTTCATGTAAAGTTTAGGTTCTATCATGTTTTTAGTGGGGTTAATGTAAAGTTTAAGTTCTATCAGGTTTTTAGTGGGGTTCATGTAAAGTTTAGTTTCTATTAGATTTTTAGTGGGGTTCATGTGAAGTTTAGGTTCTATCAAGTTTTTAGAGTGGTTCATGTAAAGTTTAAGTTATATCAGGTTTTTAGTGGGGTTCGTGTTGCATGTAAAGTTTATGATCTATTAAGTTTTGAGTGGGGTTCATGTAAAGTTTAGGTTCTATCAGGTTTTTAGTTAGGTTCATGTAAAGTTTAGGTTCTATCAGGTTTTTAGTGGGATTCATGTAAAGTTTAAGTTCTATTAGGTTTTTAGTGGGGTTCATGTAAAGTTTAGGTTCTATCAGGTTTTTAGTGGGGTTCATGTAAAGTTTAAGTTCTATTAGGTTTTTAGTGGGGTTCATGTAAAGTTTAGGTTCTATCAGGTTTTTAGTGGGGTTCATGTAAAGTTTAAGTTCTATCAGGTTTTTAGTGAGGTTCATGTAAAGTTTAGGTTCTATCATGTTTTTAGTAGGGTTCATGTAAAGTTTAAGTTCTATCTGGTTTTTAGTGGGGTTCATGTAAAGTTTAAGTTCTATCAGGTTTTTAGTGGGGTTCCTGTAAAGTTTAGTTTCTATTAGATTTTTAGTGGGGTTCATGTAAAGTTTAAGTTCTATCAGGTTTTTAGTGGGGTTCGTGTTGCATGTAAAGTTTAGGATCTATCAGGTTTTTAGTGGGGTTCATGTAAAGTTTAGGTTCTATCAGGTTTTTAGTGAGGTTCATGTAAAGTTTAGTTTCTATTATATTTTTAGTGGGGTTCATGTGAAGTTTAGGTTCTATCAGGTTTTAAGAGTGGTTCATGTAAAGTTTAGGTTCTATCAGGTTTTTAGTGGGGTTCTTGTAAAGTTTAAGTTCTATTAGGTTTTTAGTGGGGTTCATGTAAAGTTTAGGTTCTATCAGGTTTTTAGTGGGGTTCATGTAAAGTTTAAGTTCTATCAGGTTTTTAGTGAGGTTCATGTAAAGTTTAGGTTCTATCATGTTTTTAGTAGGGTTCATGTAAAGTTTAAGTTCTATCAGGTTTTTAGTGGGGTTCATGTAAAGTTTAGTTTCTATAAGATTTTTAGTGGGGTTCATGTGAAGTTTAGGTTCTATCAGGTTTTTAGTGGGGTTCATGTAAAGTTTAAGTTCTATCAGGTTTTTAGTGTGGTTCGTGTTGCATGTAAAGTTTAGGATCTATCAGGTTTTGAGTGGGGATTATGTAAGGTTTAGGATCTATCAGGTTTTTAGTGGGGTTCATGTAAAGTTTAAGTTCTATCAGGTTTTTAGTGGGGATTATGTAAAGTTTAGGATCTATCAGGTTTTTAGTGGGGTTCATGTAAAGTTTAAGTTCTATCAGGTTTTTAGTGGGGTTCATGTAAATTTTAAGTTCTATCAGGTTTTTAGTGGAGTTCATCTAAAGTTTAAGTTCTATCAGGTTTTTAGTGGGGTTCATGTAAATTTTAAGTTCTATCAGGTTTTTAGTGGGGTTCATGTAAAGTTTAGTTTCTATTATATTTTTAGTGGGGTTCATGTGAAGTTTAGGTTCTATCAGGTTTTAAGAGTGGTTCATGTAAAGTTTAAGTTCTATCAGGTTTTTAGTGGGGTTCGTGTTGCATGTAAAGCTTAGGATCTATCAGGTTTTTAGTGGGGTTCATGTAAATTTTAGGTTCTATCAGGTTTTTAGTGGGGTTCATGTAAAGTTTAGGTTCTATCATGTTTTTAGTGGGGTTAATGTAAAGTTTAAGTTCTATCAGGTTTTTAGTGGGGTTCATGTAAAGTTTAGTTTCTATTAGATTTTTAGTGGGGTTCATGTGAAGTTTAGGTTCTATCAAGTTTTTAGAGTGGTTCATGTAAAGTTTAAGTTATATCAGGTTTTTAGTGGGGTTCGTGTTGCATGTAAAGTTTATGATCTATTAAGTTTTGAGTGGGGTTCATGTAAAGTTTAGGTTCTATCAGGTTTTTAGTTAGGTTCATGTAAAGTTTAGGTTCTATCAGGTTTTTAGTGGGATTCATGTAAAGTTTAAGTTCTATTAGGTTTTTAGTGGGGTTCATGTAAAGTTTAGGTTCTATCAGGTTTTTAGTGGGGTTCATGTAAAGTTTAAGTTCTATTAGGTTTTTAGTGGGGTTCATGTAAAGTTTAGGTTCTATCAGGTTTTTAGTGGGGTTCATGTAAAGTTTAAGTTCTATCAGGTTTTTAGTGAGGTTCATGTAAAGTTTAGGTTCTATCATGTTTTTAGTAGGGTTCATGTAAAGTTTAAGTTCTATCTGGTTTTTAGTGGGGTTCATGTAAAGTTTAAGTTCTATCAGGTTTTTAGTGGGGTTCCTGTAAAGTTTAGTTTCTATTAGATTTTTAGTGGGGTTCATGTAAAGTTTAAGTTCTATCAGGTTTTTAGTGGGGTTCGTGTTGCATGTAAAGTTTAGGATCTATCAGGTTTTTAGTGGGGTTCATGTAAAGTTTAGGTTCTATCAGGTTTTTAGTGAGGTTCATGTAAAGTTTAGGTTCTATAAGATTTTTAGTAGGGTTCATGTGAAGTTTAGGTTCTATCAGGTTTTTAGTGGGGTTCATGTAAAGTTTAGGTTCTATCAGGTTTTTAGTGAGGTTCATGTAAAGTTTAGGTTCTATCAGATTTTTAGTGAGGTTCATGTAAAGTTTAGGTTCTATCAGGTTTTTAGTGGGGTTCATATAAAATTTAAGTTCTATCAGGTTTTTAGTGGGGTTCATGTAAAGTTTAGTTTCTATTAGATTTTTAGTGGGGTTCATGTGAAGTTTAGGTTCTATCAGGTTTTTAGTGAGGTTCATGTAAAGTTTAGGTTCTATCAGGTTTTTAGTGGGGTTCATAGAAAATTTAAGTTCTATCAGGTTTTTAGTGGGGTTCATGTAAAGTTTAGTTTCTATAAGATTTTTAGTGGGGTTCATGTGAAGTTTAGGTTCTATCAGGTTTTTAGTGGGGTTCATGTAAAGTTTAAGTTCTATCAGGTTTTTAGTGTGGTTCGTGTTGCATGTAAAGTTTAGGATCTATCAGGTTTTTAGTGGGGATTATGTAAGGTTTAGGATCTATCAGGTTTTTAGTGGGGTTCATGTAAAGTTTAGGTTCTATCAGGTTTTTAGTGGGGTTCATGTAAAGTTTAGTTTCTATTAGATTTTTAGGGGGGTTCATGTGAAGTTTAGGTTCTATCAGGTTTCTAGAGTGGTTCATGTAAAGTTTAAGTTCTATCAGGTTTTTAGTGGGGTTCGTGTTGCATGTAAAGTTTAGGATCTATTAGGTTTTTAGTGGGGTTCATGTAAAGTTTAGGTTCTATCAGGTTTTTAGTTAGGTTCATGTAAAGTTTAGGTTCTATCAGGTTTTTAGTGGGATTCATGTAAAGTTTAAGTTCTATTAGGTTTTTAGTGGGGTTCATGTAAAGTTTAGGTTCTATCAGGTTTTTAGTGAGGTTCATGTATAGTTTAGGTTCTATCAGGTTTTTAGTGAGGTTCATGTAAAGTTTAGGTTCTATCAGGTTTTTAGTGGGGTTCATATAAAATTTAAGTTCTATCAGGTTTTTAGTGGGGTTCATGTAAAGTTTAGTTTCTATAAGATTTTTAGTGGGGTTCATGTGAAGTTTAGGTTCTATCAGGTTTTTAGTGGGTTTCATGTAAAGTTTAAGTTCTATCAGGTTTTTAGTGTGGTTCGTGTTGCATGTAAAGTTTAGGATCTATCAGGTTTTGAGTGGGGATTATGTAAGGTTTAGGATCTATCAGGTTTTTAGTGGGGTTCATGTAAAGTTTAAGTTCTATCAGGTTTTTAGTGGGGATTATGTAAAGTTTAGGATCTATCAGGTTTTTAGTGGGGTTCATGTAAAGTTTAAGTTCTATCAGGTTTTTAGTGGGGTTCATGTAAATTTTAAGTTCTATCAGGTTTTTAGTGGAGTTCATCTAAAGTTTAAGTTCTATCAGGTTTTTAGTGGGGTTCATGTAAATTTTAAGTTCTATCAGGTTTTTAGTGGGGTTCATGTAAAGTTTAGTTTCTATTATATTTTTAGTGGGGTTCATGTGAAGTTTAGGTTCTATCAGGTTTTAAGAGTGGTTCATGTAAAGTTTAAGTTCTATCAGGTTTTTAGTGGGGTTCGTGTTGCATGTAAATTTTAGGTTCTATCAGGTTTTTAGTGGGGTTCATGTAAAGTTTAGGTTCTATCATGTTTTTAGTGGGGTTAATGTAAAGTTTAAGTTCTATCAGGTTTTTAGTGGGGTTCATGTAAAGTTTAGTTTCTATTATATTTTTAGTGGGGTTCATGTGAAGTTTAGGTTCTATCAAGTTTTTAGAGTGGTTCATGTAAAGTTTAAGTTCTATCAGGTTTTTAGTGGGGTTCGTGTTGCATGTAAAGTTTATGATCTATTAAGTTTTGAGTGGGGTTCATGTAAAGTTTAGGTTCTATCAGGTTTTTAGTTAGGTTCATGTAAAGTTTAGGTTCTATCAGGTTTTTAGTGGGATTCATGTAAAGTTTAAGTTCTATTAGGTTTTTAGTGGGGTTCATGTAAAGTTTAGGTTCTATCAGGTTTTTAGTGGGGTTCATGTAAAGTTTAAGTTCTATTAGGTTTTTAGTGGGGTTCATGTAAAGTTTAGGTTCTATCAGGTTTTTAGTGGGGTTCATGTAAAGTTTAAGTTCTATCAGGTTTTTAGTGAGGTTCATGTAAAGTTTAGGTTCTATCATGTTTTTAGTAGGGTTCATGTAAAGTTTAAGTTCTATCTGGTTTTTAGTGGGGTTCATGTAAAGTTTAAGTTCTATCAGGTTTTTAGTGGGGTTCCTGTAAAGTTTAGTTTCTATTAGATTTTTAGTGGGGTTCATGTAAAGTTTAAGTTCTATCAGGTTTTTAGTGGGGTTCGTGTTGCATGTAAAGTTTAGGATCTATCAGGTTTTTAGTGGGGTTCATGTAAAGTTTAGGTTCTATCAGGTTTTTAGTGAGGTTCATGTAAAGTTTAGTTTCTATTATATTTTTAGTGGGGTTCATGTGAAGTTTAGGTTCTATCAGGTTTTAAGAGTGGTTCATGTAAAGTTTAAGTTCTATCAGGTTTTTAGTGGGGTTCGTGTTGCATGTAAAGTTTAGGATCTATCAGGTTTTTAGTGGGGTTCATGTAAAGTTTAGGTTCTATCAGGTTTTTAGTGAGGTTCATGTAAAGTTTAGTTTCTATTATATTTTTAGTGGGGTTCATGTGAAGTTTAGGTTCTATCAGGTTTTAAGAGTGGTTCATGTAAAGTTTAGGTTCTATCAGGTTTTTAGTGGGGTTCTTGTAAAGTTTAAGTTCTATTAGGTTTTTAGTGGGGTTCATGTAAAGTTTAGGTTCTATCAGGTTTTTAGTGGGGTTCATGTAAAGTTTAAGTTCTATCAGGTTTTTAGTGAGGTTCATGTAAAGTTTAGGTTCTATCATGTTTTTAGTAGGGTTCATGTAAAGTTTAAGTTCTATCAGGTTTTTAGTGGGGTTCATGTAAAGTTTAGTTTCTATAAGATTTTTAGTGGGGTTCATGTGAAGTTTAGGTTCTATCAGGTTTTTAGTGGGGTTCATGTAAAGTTTAAGTTCTATCAGGTTTTTAGTGTGGTTCGTGTTGCATGTAAAGTTTAGGATCTATCAGGTTTTGAGTGGGGATTATGTAAGGTTTAGGATCTATCAGGTTTTTAGTGGGGTTCATGTAAAGTTTAAGTTCTATCAGGTTTTTAGTGGGGATTATGTAAAGTTTAGGATCTATCAGGTTTTTAGTGGGGTTCATGTAAAGTTTAAGTTCTATCAGGTTTTTAGTGGGGTTCATGTAAATTTTAAGTTCTATCAGGTTTTTAGTGGAGTTCATCTAAAGTTTAAGTTCTATCAGGTTTTTAGTGGGGTTCATGTAAATTTTAAGTTCTATCAGGTTTTTAGTGGGGTTCATGTAAAGTTTAGTTTCTATTATATTTTTAGTGGGGTTCATGTGAAGTTTAGGTTCTATCAGGTTTTAAGAGTGGTTCATGTAAAGTTTAAGTTCTATCAGGTTTTTAGTGGGGTTCGTGTTGCATGTAAAGCTTAGGATCTATCAGGTTTTTAGTGGGGTTCATGTAAATTTTAGGTTCTATCAGGTTTTTAGTGGGGTTCATGTAAAGTTTAGGTTCTATCATGTTTTTAGTGGGGTTAATGTAAAGTTTAAGTTCTATCAGGTTTTTAGTGGGGTTCATGTAAAGTTTAGTTTCTATTAGATTTTTAGTGGGGTTCATGTGAAGTTTAGGTTCTATCAAGTTTTTAGAGTGGTTCATGTAAAGTTTAAGTTATATCAGGTTTTTAGTGGGGTTCGTGTTGCATGTAAAGTTTATGATCTATTAAGTTTTGAGTGGGGTTCATGTAAAGTTTAGGTTCTATCAGGTTTTTAGTTAGGTTCATGTAAAGTTTAGGTTCTATCAGGTTTTTAGTGGGATTCATGTAAAGTTTAAGTTCTATTAGGTTTTTAGTGGGGTTCATGTAAAGTTTAGGTTCTATCAGGTTTTTAGTGGGGTTCATGTAAAGTTTAAGTTCTATTAGGTTTTTAGTGGGGTTCATGTAAAGTTTAGGTTCTATCAGGTTTTTAGTGGGGTTCATGTAAAGTTTAAGTTCTATCAGGTTTTTAGTGAGGTTCATGTAAAGTTTAGGTTCTATCATGTTTTTAGTAGGGTTCATGTAAAGTTTAAGTTCTATCTGGTTTTTAGTGGGGTTCATGTAAAGTTTAAGTTCTATCAGGTTTTTAGTGGGGTTCCTGTAAAGTTTAGTTTCTATTAGATTTTTAGTGGGGTTCATGTAAAGTTTAAGTTCTATCAGGTTTTTAGTGGGGTTCGTGTTGCATGTAAAGTTTAGGATCTATCAGGTTTTTAGTGGGGTTCATGTAAAGTTTAGGTTCTATCAGGTTTTTAGTGAGGTTCATGTAAAGTTTAGTTTCTATTATATTTTTAGTGGGGTTCATGTGAAGTTTAGGTTCTATCAGGTTTTAAGAGTGGTTCATGTAAAGTTTAGGTTCTATCAGGTTTTTAGTGGGGTTCTTGTAAAGTTTAAGTTCTATTAGGTTTTTAGTGGGGTTCATGTAAAGTTTAGGTTCTATCAGGTTTTTAGTGGGGTTCATGTAAAGTTTAAGTTCTATCAGGTTTTTAGTGAGGTTCATGTAAAGTTTAGGTTCTATCATGTTTTTAGTAGGGTTCATGTAAAGTTTAAGTTCTATCAGGTTTTTAGTGGGGTTCATGTAAAGTTTAGTTTCTATTAGATTTTTAGTGGGGTTCATGTGAAGTTTAGGTTCTATCAGGTTTTTAGTGGGGTTCATGTAAAGTTTAAGTTCTATCAGGTTTTTAGTGTGGTTCGTGTTGCATGTAAAGTTTAGGATCTATCAGGTTTTGAGTGGGGATTATGTAAGGTTTAGGATCTATCAGGTTTTTAGTGGGGTTCATGTAAAGTTTAAGTTCTATCAGGTTTTTAGTGGGGATTATGTAAAGTTTAGGATCTATCAGGTTTTTAGTGGGGTTCATGTAAAGTTTAAGTTCTATCAGGTTTTTAGTGGGGTTCATGTAAATTTTAAGTTCTATCAGGTTTTTAGTGGAGTTCATCTAAAGTTTAAGTTCTATCAGGTTTTTAGTGGGGTTCATGTAAATTTTAAGTTCTATCAGGTTTTTAGTGGGGTTCATGTAAAGTTTAGTTTCTATTATATTTTTAGTGGGGTTCATGTGAAGTTTAGGTTCTATCAGGTTTTAAGAGTGGTTCATGTAAAGTTTAAGTTCTATCAGGTTTTTAGTGGGGTTCGTGTTGCATGTAAAGCTTAGGATCTATCAGGTTTTTAGTGGGGTTCATGTAAATTTTAGGTTCTATCAGGTTTTTAGTGGGGTTCATGTAAAGTTTAGGTTCTATCATGTTTTTAGTGGGGTTAATGTAAAGTTTAAGTTCTATCAGGTTTTTAGTGGGGTTCATGTAAAGTTTAGTTTCTATTAGATTTTTAGTGGGGTTCATGTGAAGTTTAGGTTCTATCAAGTTTTTAGAGTGGTTCATGTAAAGTTTAAGTTATATCAGGTTTTTAGTGGGGTTCGTGTTGCATGTAAAGTTTATGATCTATTAAGTTTTGAGTGGGGTTCATGTAAAGTTTAGGTTCTATCAGGTTTTTAGTTAGGTTCATGTAAAGTTTAGGTTCTATCAGGTTTTTAGTGGGATTCATGTAAAGTTTAAGTTCTATTAGGTTTTTAGTGGGGTTCATGTAAAGTTTAGGTTCTATCAGGTTTTTAGTGGGGTTCATGTAAAGTTTAAGTTCTATTAGGTTTTTAGTGGGGTTCATGTAAAGTTTAGGTTCTATCAGGTTTTTAGTGGGGTTCATGTAAAGTTTAAGTTCTATCAGGTTTTTAGTGAGGTTCATGTAAAGTTTAGGTTCTATCATGTTTTTAGTAGGGTTCATGTAAAGTTTAAGTTCTATCTGGTTTTTAGTGGGGTTCATGTAAAGTTTAAGTTCTATCAGGTTTTTAGTGGGGTTCCTGTAAAGTTTAGTTTCTATTAGATTTTTAGTGGGGTTCATGTAAAGTTTAAGTTCTATCAGGTTTTTAGTGGGGTTCGTGTTGCATGTAAAGTTTAGGATCTATCAGGTTTTTAGTGGGGTTCATGTAAAGTTTAGGTTCTATCAGGTTTTTAGTGAGGTTCATGTAAAGTTTAGGTTCTATAAGATTTTTAGTAGGGTTCATGTGAAGTTTAGGTTCTATCAGGTTTTTAGTGGGGTTCATGTAAAGTTTAGGTTCTATCAGGTTTTTAGTGAGGTTCATGTAAAGTTTAGGTTCTATCAGATTTTTAGTGAGGTTCATGTAAAGTTTAGGTTCTATCAGGTTTTTAGTGGGGTTCATATAAAATTTAAGTTCTATCAGGTTTTTAGTGGGGTTCATGTAAAGTTTAGTTTCTATTAGATTTTTAGTGGGGTTCATGTGAAGTTTAGGTTCTATCAGGTTTTTAGTGAGGTTCATGTAAAGTTTAGGTTCTATCAGGTTTTTAGTGGGGTTCATAGAAAATTTAAGTTCTATCAGGTTTTTAGTGGGGTTCATGTAAAGTTTAGTTTCTATAAGATTTTTAGTGGGGTTCATGTGAAGTTTAGGTTCTATCAGGTTTTTAGTGGGGTTCATGTAAAGTTTAAGTTCTATCAGGTTTTTAGTGTGGTTCGTGTTGCATGTAAAGTTTAGGATCTATCAGGTTTTTAGTGGGGATTATGTAAGGTTTAGGATCTATCAGGTTTTTAGTGGGGTTCATGTAAAGTTTAGGTTCTATCAGGTTTTTAGTGGGGTTCATGTAAAGTTTAGTTTCTATTAGATTTTTAGGGGGGTTCATGTGAAGTTTAGGTTCTATCAGGTTTCTAGAGTGGTTCATGTAAAGTTTAAGTTCTATCAGGTTTTTAGTGGGGTTCGTGTTGCATGTAAAGTTTAGGATCTATTAGGTTTTTAGTGGGGTTCATGTAAAGTTTAGGTTCTATCAGGTTTTTAGTTAGGTTCATGTAAAGTTTAGGTTCTATCAGGTTTTTAGTGGGATTCATGTAAAGTTTAAGTTCTATTAGGTTTTTAGTGGGGTTCATGTAAAGTTTAGGTTCTATCAGGTTTTTAGTGAGGTTCATGTATAGTTTAGGTTCTATCAGGTTTTTAGTGAGGTTCATGTAAAGTTTAGGTTCTATCAGGTTTTTAGTGGGGTTCATATAAAATTTAAGTTCTATCAGGTTTTTAGTGGGGTTCATGTAAAGTTTAGTTTCTATAAGATTTTTAGTGGGGTTCATGTGAAGTTTAGGTTCTATCAGGTTTTTAGTGGGGTTCATGTAAAGTTTAAGTTCTATCAGGTTTTTAGTGTGGTTCGTGTTGCATGTAAAGTTTAGGATCTATCAGGTTTTGAGTGGGGATTATGTAAGGTTTAGGATCTATCAGGTTTTTAGTGGGGTTCATGTAAAGTTTAAGTTCTATCAGGTTTTTAGTGGGGATTATGTAAAGTTTAGGATCTATCAGGTTTTTAGTGGGGTTCATGTAAAGTTTAAGTTCTATCAGGTTTTTAGTGGGGTTCATGTAAATTTTAAGTTCTATCAGGTTTTTAGTGGAGTTCATCTAAAGTTTAAGTTCTATCAGGTTTTTAGTGGGGTTCATGTAAATTTTAAGTTCTATCAGGTTTTTAGTGGGGTTCATGTAAAGTTTAGTTTCTATTATATTTTTAGTGGGGTTCATGTGAAGTTTAGGTTCTATCAGGTTTTAAGAGTGGTTCATGTAAAGTTTAAGTTCTATCAGGTTTTTAGTGGGGTTCGTGTTGCATGTAAATTTTAGGTTCTATCAGGTTTTTAGTGGGGTTCATGTAAAGTTTAGGTTCTATCATGTTTTTAGTGGGGTTAATGTAAAGTTTAAGTTCTATCAGGTTTTTAGTGGGGTTCATGTAAAGTTTAGTTTCTATTAGATTTTTAGTGGGGTTCATGTGAAGTTTAGGTTCTATCAAGTTTTTAGAGTGGTTCATGTAAAGTTTAAGTTCTATCAGGTTTTTAGTGGGGTTCGTGTTGCATGTAAAGTTTATGATCTATTAAGTTTTGAGTGGGGTTCATGTAAAGTTTAGGTTCTATCAGGTTTTTAGTTAGGTTCATGTAAAGTTTAGGTTCTATCAGGTTTTTAGTGGGATTCATGTAAAGTTTAAGTTCTATTAGGTTTTTAGTGGGGTTCATGTAAAGTTTAGGTTCTATCAGGTTTTTAGTGGGGTTCATGTAAAGTTTAAGTTCTATTAGGTTTTTAGTGGGGTTCATGTAAAGTTTAGGTTCTATCAGGTTTTTAGTGGGGTTCATGTAAAGTTTAAGTTCTATCAGGTTTTTAGTGAGGTTCATGTAAAGTTTAGGTTCTATCATGTTTTTAGTAGGGTTCATGTAAAGTTTAAGTTCTATCTGGTTTTTAGTGGGGTTCATGTAAAGTTTAAGTTCTATCAGGTTTTTAGTGGGGTTCCTGTAAAGTTTAGTTTCTATTAGATTTTTAGTGGGGTTCATGTAAAGTTTAAGTTCTATCAGGTTTTTAGTGGGGTTCGTGTTGCATGTAAAGTTTAGGATCTATCAGGTTTTTAGTGGGGTTCATGTAAAGTTTAGGTTCTATCAGGTTTTTAGTGAGGTTCATGTAAAGTTTAGGTTCTATAAGATTTTTAGTAGGGTTCATGTGAAGTTTAGGTTCTATCAGGTTTTTAGTGGGGTTCATGTAAAGTTTAGGTTCTATCAGGTTTTTAGTGAGGTTCATGTAAAGTTTAGGTTCTATCAGATTTTTAGTGAGGTTCATGTAAAGTTTAGGTTCTATCAGGTTTTTAGTGGGGTTCATATAAAATTTAAGTTCTATCAGGTTTTTAGTGGGGTTCATGTAAAGTTTAGTTTCTATTAGATTTTTAGTGGGGTTCATGTGAAGTTTAGGTTCTATCAGGTTTTTAGTGAGGTTCATGTAAAGTTTAGGTTCTATCAGGTTTTTAGTGGGGTTCATAGAAAATTTAAGTTCTATCAGGTTTTTAGTGGGGTTCATGTAAAGTTTAGTTTCTATAAGATTTTTAGTGGGGTTCATGTGAAGTTTAGGTTCTATCAGGTTTTTAGTGTGGTTCGTGTTGCATGTAAAGTTTAGGATCTATCAGGTTTTTAGTGGGGATTATGTAAGGTTTAGGATCTATCAGGTTTTTAGTGGGGTTCATGTAAAGTTTAGGTTCTATCAGGTTTTTAGTGGGGTTCATGTAAAGTTTAAGTTCTATCAGGTTTTTAGTGGGGTTCATGTAAAGTTTAGGTTCTATCATGTTTATAGTGGGGTTAATGTAATGTTTAAGTTCTATCAGGTTTTTAGTGGGGTTCATGTAAAGTTTAAGTTCTATCAGGTTTTTAGTGGGGTTCATGTAAAGTTTAGTTTCTATTAGATTTTTAGGGGGGTTCATGTGAAGTTTAGGTTCTATCAGGTTTTTAGAGTGGTTCATGTAAAGTTTAAGTTCTATCAGGTTTTTAGTGGGGTTCGTGTTGCATGTAAAGTTTAGGATCTATTAGGTTTTTAGTGGGGTTCATGTAAAGTTTAGGTTCTATCAGGTTTTTAGTTAGGTTCATGTAAAGTTTAGGTTCTATCAGGTTTTTAGTGGGATTCATGTAAAGTTTAAGTTCTATTAGGTTTTTAGTGGGGTTCATGTAAAGTTTAGGTTCTATCAGGTTTTTAGTGAGGTTCATGTATAGTTTAGGTTCTATCAGGTTTTTAGTGAGGTTCATGTAAAGTTTAGGTTCTATCAGGTTTTTAGTGGGGTTCATATAAAATTTAAGTTCTATCAGGTTTTTAGTGGGGTTCATGTAAAGTTTAGTTTCTATAAGATTTTTAGTGGGGTTCATGTGAAGTTTAGGTTCTATCAGGTTTTTAGTGGGGTTCATGTAAAGTTTAAGTTCTATCAGGTTTTTAGTGTGGTTCGTGTTGCATGTAAAGTTTAGGATCTATCAGGTTTTGAGTGGGGATTATGTAAAGTTTAGGATCTATCAGGTTTTTAGTGGGGTTCATGTAAAGTTTAAGTTCTATCAGGTTTTTAGTGGGGTTCATGTAAATTTTAAGTTCTATCAGGTTTTTAGTGGGGTTCATGTAAAGTTTAGTTTCTATTATATTTTTAGTGGGGTTCATGTGAAGTTTAGGTTCTATCAGGTTTTAAGAGTGGTTCATGTAAAGTTTAAGTTCTATCAGGTTTTTAGTGGGGTTCGTGTTGCATGTAAATTTTAGGTTCTATCAGGTTTTTAGTGGGGTTCATGTAAAGTTTAGGTTCTATCATGTTTTTAGTGGGGTTAATGTAAAGTTTAAGTTCTATCAGGTTTTTAGTGGGGTTCATGTAAAGTTTAGTTTCTATTATATTTTTAGTGGGGTTCATGTGAAGTTTAGGTTCTATCAAGTTTTTAGAGTGGTTCATGTAAAGTTTAAGTTCTATCAGGTTTTTAGTGGGGTTCGTGTTGCATGTAAAGTTTATGATCTATTAAGTTTTGAGTGGGGTTCATGTAAAGTTTAGGTTCTATCAGGTTTTTAGTTAGGTTCATGTAAAGTTTAGGTTCTATCAGGTTTTTAGTGGGATTCATGTAAAGTTTAAGTTCTATTAGGTTTTTAGTGGGGTTCATGTAAAGTTTAGGTTCTATCAGGTTTTTAGTGGGGTTCATGTAAAGTTTAAGTTCTATTAGGTTTTTAGTGGGGTTCATGTAAAGTTTAGGTTCTATCAGGTTTTTAGTGGGGTTCATGTAAAGTTTAAGTTCTATCAGGTTTTTAGTGAGGTTCATGTAAAGTTTAGGTTCTATCATGTTTTTAGTAGGGTTCATGTAAAGTTTAAGTTCTATCTGGTTTTTAGTGGGGTTCATGTAAAGTTTAAGTTCTATCAGGTTTTTAGTGGGGTTCCTGTAAAGTTTAGTTTCTATTAGATTTTTAGTGGGGTTCATGTAAAGTTTAAGTTCTATCAGGTTTTTAGTGGGGTTCGTGTTGCATGTAAAGTTTAGGATCTATCAGGTTTTTAGTGGGGTTCATGTAAAGTTTAGGTTCTATCAGGTTTTTAGTGGGGTTCATGTAAAGTTTAGGTTCTATCATGTTTTTAGTGGGGTTAATGTAAAGTTTAAGTTCTATCAGGTTTTTAGTGGGGTTCATGTAAAGTTTAGTTTCTATTAGATTTTTAGTGGGGTTCATGTGAAGTTTAGGTTCTATCAGGTTTTTAGTGAGGTTCATGTAAAGTTTAGGTTCTATCAGGTTTTTAGTGGGGTTCATAGAAAATTTAAGTTCTATCAGGTTTTTAGTGGGGTTCATGTAAAGTTTAGTTTCTATAAGATTTTTAGTGGGGTTCATGTGAAGTTTAGGTTCTATCAGGTTTTTAGTGGGGTTCATGTAAAGTTTAAGTTCTATCAGGTTTTTAGTGTGGTTCGTGTTGCATGTAAAGTTTAGGATCTATCAGGTTTTTAGTGGGGATTATGTAAGGTTTAGGATCTATCAGGTTTTTAGTGGGGTTCATGTAAAGTTTAGGTTCTATCAGGTTTTTAGTGGGGTTCATGTAAAGTTTAGTTTCTATTAGATTTTTAGGGGGGTTCATGTGAAGTTTAGGTTCTATCAGGTTTCTAGAGTGGTTCATGTAAAGTTTAAGTTCTATCAGGTTTTTAGTGGGGTTCGTGTTGCATGTAAAGTTTAGGATCTATTAGGTTTTTAGTGGGGTTCATGTAAAGTTTAGGTTCTATCAGGTTTTTAGTTAGGTTCATGTAAAGTTTAGGTTCTATCAGGTTTTTAGTGGGATTCATGTAAAGTTTAAGTTCTATTAGGTTTTTAGTGGGGTTCATGTAAAGTTTAGGTTCTATCAGGTTTTTAGTGAGGTTCATGTATAGTTTAGGTTCTATCAGGTTTTTAGTGAGGTTCATGTAAAGTTTAGGTTCTATCAGGTTTTTAGTGGGGTTCATATAAAATTTAAGTTCTATCAGGTTTTTAGTGGGGTTCATGTAAAGTTTAGTTTCTATAAGATTTTTAGTGGGGTTCATGTGAAGTTTAGGTTCTATCAGGTTTTTAGTGGGGTTCATGTAAAGTTTAAGTTCTATCAGGTTTTTAGTGTGGTTCGTGTTGCATGTAAAGTTTAGGATCTATCAGGTTTTGAGTGGGGATTATGTAAGGTTTAGGATCTATCAGGTTTTTAGTGGGGTTCATGTAAAGTTTAAGTTCTATCAGGTTTTTAGTGGGGATTATGTAAAGTTTAGGATCTATCAGGTTTTTAGTGGGGTTCATGTAAAGTTTAAGTTCTATCAGGTTTTTAGTGGGGTTCATGTAAATTTTAAGTTCTATCAGGTTTTTAGTGGAGTTCATCTAAAGTTTAAGTTCTATCAGGTTTTTAGTGGGGTTCATGTAAATTTTAAGTTCTATCAGGTTTTTAGTGGGGTTCATGTAAAGTTTAGTTTCTATTATATTTTTAGTGGGGTTCATGTGAAGTTTAGGTTCTATCAGGTTTTAAGAGTGGTTCATGTAAAGTTTAAGTTCTATCAGGTTTTTAGTGGGGTTCGTGTTGCATGTAAATTTTAGGTTCTATCAGGTTTTTAGTGGGGTTCATGTAAAGTTTAGGTTCTATCATGTTTTTAGTGGGGTTAATGTAAAGTTTAAGTTCTATCAGGTTTTTAGTGGGGTTCATGTAAAGTTTAGTTTCTATTAGATTTTTAGTGGGGTTCATGTGAAGTTTAGGTTCTATCAAGTTTTTAGAGTGGTTCATGTAAAGTTTAAGTTCTATCAGGTTTTTAGTGGGGTTCGTGTTGCATGTAAAGTTTATGATCTATTAAGTTTTGAGTGGGGTTCATGTAAAGTTTAGGTTCTATCAGGTTTTTAGTTAGGTTCATGTAAAGTTTAGGTTCTATCAGGTTTTTAGTGGGGTTCATGTAAAGTTTAAGTTCTATTAGGTTTTTAGTGGGGTTCATGTAAAGTTTAGGTTCTATCAGGTTTTTAGTGGGGTTCATGTAAAGTTTAAGTTCTATCAGGTTTTTAGTGAGGTTCATGTAAAGTTTAGGTTCTATCATGTTTTTAGTAGGGTTCATGTAAAGTTTAAGTTCTATCTGGTTTTTAGTGGGGTTCATGTAAAGTTTAAGTTCTATCAGGTTTTTAGTGGGGTTCCTGTAAAGTTTAGTTTCTATTAGATTTTTAGTGGGGTTCATGTAAAGTTTAAGTTCTATCAGGTTTTTAGTGGGGTTCGTGTTGCATGTAAAGTTTAGGATCTATCAGGTTTTTAGTGGGGTTCATGTAAAGTTTAGGTTCTATCAGGTTTTTAGTGAGGTTCATGTAAAGTTTAGGTTCTATAAGATTTTTAGTAGGGTTCATGTGAAGTTTAGGTTCTATCAGGTTTTTAGTGGGGTTCATGTAAAGTTTAGGTTCTATCAGGTTTTTAGTGAGGTTCATGTAAAGTTTAGGTTCTATCAGATTTTTAGTGAGGTTCATGTAAAGTTTAGGTTCTATCAGGTTTTTAGTGGGGTTCATATAAAATTTAAGTTCTATCAGGTTTTTAGTGGGGTTCATGTAAAGTTTAGTTTCTATTAGATTTTTAGTGGGGTTCATGTGAAGTTTAGGTTCTATCAGGTTTTTAGTGAGGTTCATGTAAAGTTTAGGTTCTATCAGGTTTTTAGTGGGGTTCATAGAAAATTTAAGTTCTATCAGGTTTTTAGTGGGGTTCATGTAAAGTTTAGTTTCTATAAGATTTTTAGTGGGGTTCATGTGAAGTTTAGGTTCTATCAGGTTTTTAGTGTGGTTCGTGTTGCATGTAAAGTTTAGGATCTATCAGGTTTTTAGTGGGGATTATGTAAGGTTTAGGATCTATCAGGTTTTTAGTGGGGTTCATGTAAAGTTTAGGTTCTATCAGGTTTTTAGTGGGGTTCATGTAAAGTTTAAGTTCTATCAGGTTTTTAGTGGGGTTCATGTAAAGTTTAGGTTCTATCATGTTTATAGTGGGGTTAATGTAATGTTTAAGTTCTATCAGGTTTTTAGTGGGGTTCATGTAAAGTTTAAGTTCTATCAGGTTTTTAGTGGGGTTCATGTAAAGTTTAGTTTCTATTAGATTTTTAGGGGGGTTCATGTGAAGTTTAGGTTCTATCAGGTTTTTAGAGTGGTTCATGTAAAGTTTAAGTTCTATCAGGTTTTTAGTGGGGTTCGTGTTGCATGTAAAGTTTAGGATCTATTAGGTTTTTAGTGGGGTTCATGTAAAGTTTAGGTTCTATCAGGTTTTTAGTTAGGTTCATGTAAAGTTTAGGTTCTATCAGGTTTTTAGTGGGATTCATGTAAAGTTTAAGTTCTATTAGGTTTTTAGTGGGGTTCATGTAAAGTTTAGGTTCTATCAGGTTTTTAGTGAGGTTCATGTATAGTTTAGGTTCTATCAGGTTTTTAGTGAGGTTCATGTAAAGTTTAGGTTCTATCAGGTTTTTAGTGGGGTTCATATAAAATTTAAGTTCTATCAGGTTTTTAGTGGGGTTCATGTAAAGTTTAGTTTCTATAAGATTTTTAGTGGGGTTCATGTGAAGTTTAGGTTCTATCAGGTTTTTAGTGGGGTTCATGTAAAGTTTAAGTTCTATCAGGTTTTTAGTGTGGTTCGTGTTGCATGTAAAGTTTAGGATCTATCAGGTTTTGAGTGGGGATTATGTAAAGTTTAGGATCTATCAGGTTTTTAGTGGGGTTCATGTAAAGTTTAAGTTCTATCAGGTTTTTAGTGGGGTTCATGTAAATTTTAAGTTCTATCAGGTTTTTAGTGGAGTTCATCTAAAGTTTAAGTTCTATCAGGTTTTTAGTGGGGTTCATGTAAATTTTAAGTTCTATCAGGTTTTTAGTGGGGTTCATGTAAAGTTTAGTTTCTATTATATTTTTAGTGGGGTTCATGTGAAGTTTAGGTTCTATCAGGTTTTAAGAGTGGTTCATGTAAAGTTTAAGTTCTATCAGGTTTTTAGTGGGGTTCGTGTTGCATGTAAATTTTAGGTTCTATCAGGTTTTTAGTGGGGTTCATGTAAAGTTTAGGTTCTATCATGTTTTTAGTGGGGTTAATGTAAAGTTTAAGTTCTATCAGGTTTTTAGTGGGGTTCATGTAAAGTTTAGTTTCTATTATATTTTTAGTGGGGTTCATGTGAAGTTTAGGTTCTATCAAGTTTTTAGAGTGGTTCATGTAAAGTTTAAGTTCTATCAGGTTTTTAGTGGGGTTCGTGTTGCATGTAAAGTTTATGATCTATTAAGTTTTGAGTGGGGTTCATGTAAAGTTTAGGTTCTATCAGGTTTTTAGTTAGGTTCATGTAAAGTTTAGGTTCTATCAGGTTTTTAGTGGGATTCATGTAAAGTTTAAGTTCTATTAGGTTTTTAGTGGGGTTCATGTAAAGTTTAGGTTCTATCAGGTTTTTAGTGGGGTTCATGTAAAGTTTAAGTTCTATTAGGTTTTTAGTGGGGTTCATGTAAAGTTTAGGTTCTATCAGGTTTTTAGTGGGGTTCATGTAAAGTTTAAGTTCTATCAGGTTTTTAGTGAGGTTCATGTAAAGTTTAGGTTCTATCATGTTTTTAGTAGGGTTCATGTAAAGTTTAAGTTCTATCTGGTTTTTAGTGGGGTTCATGTAAAGTTTAAGTTCTATCAGGTTTTTAGTGGGGTTCCTGTAAAGTTTAGTTTCTATTAGATTTTTAGTGGGGTTCATGTAAAGTTTAAGTTCTATCAGGTTTTTAGTGGGGTTCGTGTTGCATGTAAAGTTTAGGATCTATCAGGTTTTTAGTGGGGTTCATGTAAAGTTTAGGTTCTATCAGGTTTTAGTGAGGTTCATGTAAAGTTTAGTTTCTATCATATTTTTAGTGGGGTTCATGTGAAGTTTAGGTTCTATCAGGTTTTAAGAGTGGTTCATGTAAAGTTTAGGTTCTATCAGGTTTTTAGTGAGGTTCATGTAAAGTTTAGGTTCTATCAGATTTTTAGTGAGGTTCATGTAAAGTTTAGGTTCTATCAGGTTTTTAGTGGGGTTCATATAAAATTTAAGTTCTATCAGGTTTTTAGTGGGGTTCATGTAAAGTTTAGTTTCTATTAGATTTTTAGTGGGGTTCATGTGAAGTTTAGGTTCTATCAGGTTTTTAGTGAGGTTCATGTAAAGTTTAGGTTCTATCAGGTTTTTAGTGGGGTTCATAGAAAATTTAAGTTCTATCAGGTTTTTAGTGGGGTTCATGTAAAGTTTAGTTTCTATAAGATTTTTAGTGGGGTTCATGTGAAGTTTAGGTTCTATCAGGTTTTTAGTGTGGTTCGTGTTGCATGTAAAGTTTAGGATCTATCAGGTTTTTAGTGGGGATTATGTAAGGTTTAGGATCTATCAGGTTTTTAGTGGGGTTCATGTAAAGTTTAGGTTCTATCAGGTTTTTAGTGGGGTTCATGTAAAGTTTAAGTTCTATCAGGTTTTTAGTGGGGTTCATGTAAAGTTTAGGTTCTATCATGTTTATAGTGGGGTTAATGTAATGTTTAAGTTCTATCAGGTTTTTAGTGGGGTTCATGTAAAGTTTAAGTTCTATCAGGTTTTTAGTGGGGTTCATGTAAAGTTTAGTTTCTATTAGATTTTTAGGGGGGTTCATGTGAAGTTTAGGTTCTATCAGGTTTTTAGAGTGGTTCATGTAAAGTTTAAGTTCTATCAGGTTTTTAGTGGGGTTCGTGTTGCATGTAAAGTTTAGGATCTATTAGGTTTTTAGTGGGGTTCATGTAAAGTTTAGGTTCTATCAGGTTTTTAGTTAGGTTCATGTAAAGTTTAGGTTCTATCAGGTTTTTAGTGGGATTCATGTAAAGTTTAAGTTCTATTAGGTTTTTAGTGGGGTTCATGTAAAGTTTAGGTTCTATCAGGTTTTTAGTGAGGTTCATGTATAGTTTAGGTTCTATCAGGTTTTTAGTGAGGTTCATGTAAAGTTTAGGTTCTATCAGGTTTTTAGTGGGGTTCATATAAAATTTAAGTTCTATCAGGTTTTTAGTGGGGTTCATGTAAAGTTTAGTTTCTATAAGATTTTTAGTGGGGTTCATGTGAAGTTTAGGTTCTATCAGGTTTTTAGTGGGGTTCATGTAAAGTTTAAGTTCTATCAGGTTTTTAGTGTGGTTCGTGTTGCATGTAAAGTTTAGGATCTATCAGGTTTTGAGTGGGGATTATGTAAAGTTTAGGATCTATCAGGTTTTTAGTGGGGTTCATGTAAAGTTTAAGTTCTATCAGGTTTTTAGTGGGGTTCATGTAAATTTTAAGTTCTATCAGGTTTTTAGTGGAGTTCATCTAAAGTTTAAGTTCTATCAGGTTTTTAGTGGGGTTCATGTAAATTTTAAGTTCTATCAGGTTTTTAGTGGGGTTCATGTAAAGTTTAGTTTCTATTATATTTTTAGTGGGGTTCATGTGAAGTTTAGGTTCTATCAGGTTTTAAGAGTGGTTCATGTAAAGTTTAAGTTCTATCAGGTTTTTAGTGGGGTTCGTGTTGCATGTAAATTTTAGGTTCTATCAGGTTTTTAGTGGGGTTCATGTAAAGTTTAGGTTCTATCATGTTTTTAGTGGGGTTAATGTAAAGTTTAAGTTCTATCAGGTTTTTAGTGGGGTTCATGTAAAGTTTAGTTTCTATTATATTTTTAGTGGGGTTCATGTGAAGTTTAGGTTCTATCAAGTTTTTAGAGTGGTTCATGTAAAGTTTAAGTTCTATCAGGTTTTTAGTGGGGTTCGTGTTGCATGTAAAGTTTATGATCTATTAAGTTTTGAGTGGGGTTCATGTAAAGTTTAGGTTCTATCAGGTTTTTAGTTAGGTTCATGTAAAGTTTAGGTTCTATCAGGTTTTTAGTGGGATTCATGTAAAGTTTAAGTTCTATTAGGTTTTTAGTGGGGTTCATGTAAAGTTTAGGTTCTATCAGGTTTTTAGTGGGGTTCATGTAAAGTTTAAGTTCTATTAGGTTTTTAGTGGGGTTCATGTAAAGTTTAGGTTCTATCAGGTTTTTAGTGGGGTTCATGTAAAGTTTAAGTTCTATCAGGTTTTTAGTGAGGTTCATGTAAAGTTTAGGTTCTATCATGTTTTTAGTAGGGTTCATGTAAAGTTTAAGTTCTATCTGGTTTTTAGTGGGGTTCATGTAAAGTTTAAGTTCTATCAGGTTTTTAGTGGGGTTCCTGTAAAGTTTAGTTTCTATTAGATTTTTAGTGGGGTTCATGTAAAGTTTAAGTTCTATCAGGTTTTTAGTGGGGTTCGTGTTGCATGTAAAGTTTAGGATCTATCAGGTTTTTAGTGGGGTTCATGTAAAGTTTAGGTTCTATCAGGTTTTAGTGAGGTTCATGTAAAGTTTAGTTTCTATCATATTTTTAGTGGGGTTCATGTGAAGTTTAGGTTCTATCAGGTTTTAAGAGTGGTTCATGTAAAGTTTAAGTTCTATCAGGTTTTTAGTGGGGTTCGTGTTGCATGTAAAGTTTAGGATCTATCAGGTTTTTAGTGGGGTTCATGTAAATTTTAGGTTCTATCAGGTTTTTAGTGGGGTTCATGTAAAGTTTAGGTTCTATCATGTTTTTAGTGGGGTTAATGTAAAGTTTAAGTTCTATCAGGTTTTTAGTGGGGTTCATGTAAAGTTTAGTTTCTATTAGATTTTTAGTGGGGTTCATGTGAAGTTTAGGTTCTATCAAGTTTTTAGAGTGGTTCATGTAAAGTTTAAGTTCTATCAGGTTTTTAGTGGGGTTCGTGTTGCATGTAAAGTTTATGATCTATTAAGTTTTGAGTGGGGTTCATGTAAAGTTTAGGTTCTATCAGGTTTTTAGTTAGGTTCATGTAAAGTTTAGGTTCTATCAGGTTTTTAGTGGGATTCATGTAAAGTTTAAGTTCTATTAGGTTTTTAGTGGGGTTCATGTAAAGTTTAGGTTCTATCAGGTTTTTAGTGGGGTTCATATAAAGTTTAAGTTCTATTAGGTTTTTAGTGGGGTTCATGTAAAGTTTAGGTTCTATCAGGTTTTTAGTGGGGTTCATGTAAAGTTTAAGTTCTATCAGGTTTTTAGTGAGGTTCATGTAAAGTTTAGGTTCTATCATGTTTTTAGTAGGGTTCATGTAAAGTTTAAGTTCTATCTGGTTTTTAGTGGGGTTCATGTAAAGTTTAAGTTCTATCAGGTTTTTAGTGGGGTTCCTGTAAAGTTTAGTTTCTATTAGATTTTTAGTGGGGTTCATGTAAAGTTTAAGTTCTATCAGGTTTTTAGTGGGGTTCGTGTTGCATGTAAAGTTTAGGATCTATCAGGTTTTTAGTGGGGTTCATGTAAAGTTTAGGTTCTATCAGGTTTTTAGTGAGGTTCATGTAAAGTTTAGGTTCTATAAGATTTTTAGTAGGGTTCATGTGAAGTTTAGGTTCTATCAGGTTTTTAGTGGGGTTCATGTAAAGTTTAGGTTCTATCAGGTTTTTAGTGAGGTTCATGTAAAGTTTAGGTTCTATCAGATTTTTAGTGAGGTTCATGTAAAGTTTAGGTTCTATCAGGTTTTTAGTGGGGTTCATATAAAATTTAAGTTCTATCAGGTTTTTAGTGGGGTTCATGTAAAGTTTAGTTTCTATTAGATTTTTAGTGGGGTTCATGTGAAGTTTAGGTTCTATCAGGTTTTTAGTGAGGTTCATGTAAAGTTTAGGTTCTATCAGGTTTTTAGTGGGGTTCATAGAAAATTTAAGTTCTATCAGGTTTTTAGTGGGGTTCATGTAAAGTTTAGTTTCTATTAGATTTTTAGGGGGGTTCATGTGAAGTTTAGGTTCTATCAGGTTTTTAGAGTGGTTCATGTAAAGTTTAAGTTCTATCAGGTTTTTAGTGGGGTTCGTGTTGCATGTAAAGTTTAGGATCTATTAGGTTTTTAGTGGGGTTCATGTAAAGTTTAGGTTCTATCAGGTTTTTAGTGGGGTTCATGTAAAGTTTAAGTTCTATCAGGTTTTTAGTGAGGTTCATGTAAAGTTTAGGTTCTATCATGTTTTTAGTAGGGTTCATGTAAAGTTTAAGTTCTATCTGGTTTTTAGTGGGGTTCATGTAAAGTTTAAGTTCTATCAGGTTTTTAGTGGGGTTCCTGTAAAGTTTAGTTTCTATTAGATTTTTAGTGGGGTTCATGTAAAGTTTAAGTTCTATCAGGTTTTTAGTGGGGTTCGTGTTGCATGTAAAGTTTAGGATCTATCAGGTTTTTAGTGGGGTTCATGTAAAGTTTAGGTTCTATCAGGTTTTTAGTGAGGTTCATGTAAAGTTTAGGTTCTATAAGATTTTTAGTAGGGTTCATGTGAAGTTTAGGTTCTATCAGGTTTTTAGTGGGGTTCATGTAAAGTTTAGGTTCTATCAGGTTTTTAGTGAGGTTCATGTAAAGTTTAGGTTCTATCAGATTTTTAGTGAGGTTCATGTAAAGTTTAGGTTCTATCAGGTTTTTAGTGGGGTTCATATAAAATTTAAGTTCTATCAGGTTTTTAGTGGGGTTCATGTAAAGTTTAGTTTCTATTAGATTTTTAGTGGGGTTCATGTGAAGTTTAGGTTCTATCAGGTTTTTAGTGAGGTTCATGTAAAGTTTAGGTTCTATCAGGTTTTTAGTGGGGTTCATAGAAAATTTAAGTTCTATCAGGTTTTTAGTGGGGTTCATGTAAAGTTTAGTTTCTATAAGATTTTTAGTGGGGTTCATGTGAAGTTTAGGTTCTATCAGGTTTTTAGTGTGGTTCGTGTTGCATGTAAAGTTTAGGATCTATCAGGTTTTTAGTGGGGATTATGTAAGGTTTAGGATCTATCAGGTTTTTAGTGGGGTTCATGTAAAGTTTAGGTTCTATCAGGTTTTTAGTGGGGTTCATGTAAAGTTTAAGTTCTATCAGGTTTTTAGTGGGGTTCATGTAAAGTTTAGGTTCTATCATGTTTATAGTGGGGTTAATGTAATGTTTAAGTTCTATCAGGTTTTTAGTGGGGTTCATGTAAAGTTTAAGTTCTATCAGGTTTTTAGTGGGGTTCATGTAAAGTTTAGTTTCTATTAGATTTTTAGGGGGGTTCATGTGAAGTTTAGGTTCTATCAGGTTTTTAGAGTGGTTCATGTAAAGTTTAAGTTCTATCAGGTTTTTAGTGGGGTTCGTGTTGCATGTAAAGTTTAGGATCTATTAGGTTTTTAGTGGGGTTCATGTAAAGTTTAGGTTCTATCAGGTTTTTAGTTAGGTTCATGTAAAGTTTAGGTTCTATCAGGTTTTTAGTGGGATTCATGTAAAGTTTAAGTTCTATTAGGTTTTTAGTGGGGTTCATGTAAAGTTTAGGTTCTATCAGGTTTTTAGTGAGGTTCATGTATAGTTTAGGTTCTATCAGGTTTTTAGTGAGGTTCATGTAAAGTTTAGGTTCTATCAGGTTTTTAGTGGGGTTCATATAAAATTTAAGTTCTATCAGGTTTTTAGTGGGGTTCATGTAAAGTTTAGTTTCTATAAGATTTTTAGTGGGGTTCATGTGAAGTTTAGGTTCTATCAGGTTTTTAGTGGGGTTCATGTAAAGTTTAAGTTCTATCAGGTTTTTAGTGTGGTTCGTGTTGCATGTAAAGTTTAGGATCTATCAGGTTTTGAGTGGGGATTATGTAAAGTTTAGGATCTATCAGGTTTTTAGTGGGGTTCATGTAAAGTTTAAGTTCTATCAGGTTTTTAGTGGGGTTCATGTAAATTTTAAGTTCTATCAGGTTTTTAGTGGAGTTCATCTAAAGTTTAAGTTCTATCAGGTTTTTAGTGGGGTTCATGTAAATTTTAAGTTCTATCAGGTTTTTAGTGGGGTTCATGTAAAGTTTAGTTTCTATTATATTTTTAGTGGGGTTCATGTGAAGTTTAGGTTCTATCAGGTTTTAAGAGTGGTTCATGTAAAGTTTAAGTTCTATCAGGTTTTTAGTGGGGTTCGTGTTGCATGTAAATTTTAGGTTCTATCAGGTTTTTAGTGGGGTTCATGTAAAGTTTAGGTTCTATCATGTTTTTAGTGGGGTTAATGTAAAGTTTAAGTTCTATCAGGTTTTTAGTGGGGTTCATGTAAAGTTTAGTTTCTATTATATTTTTAGTGGGGTTCATGTGAAGTTTAGGTTCTATCAAGTTTTTAGAGTGGTTCATGTAAAGTTTAAGTTCTATCAGGTTTTTAGTGGGGTTCGTGTTGCATGTAAAGTTTATGATCTATTAAGTTTTGAGTGGGGTTCATGTAAAGTTTAGGTTCTATCAGGTTTTTAGTTAGGTTCATGTAAAGTTTAGGTTCTATCAGGTTTTTAGTGGGATTCATGTAAAGTTTAAGTTCTATTAGGTTTTTAGTGGGGTTCATGTAAAGTTTAGGTTCTATCAGGTTTTTAGTGGGGTTCATGTAAAGTTTAAGTTCTATTAGGTTTTTAGTGGGGTTCATGTAAAGTTTAGGTTCTATCAGGTTTTTAGTGGGGTTCATGTAAAGTTTAAGTTCTATCAGGTTTTTAGTGAGGTTCATGTAAAGTTTAGGTTCTATCATGTTTTTAGTAGGGTTCATGTAAAGTTTAAGTTCTATCTGGTTTTTAGTGGGGTTCATGTAAAGTTTAAGTTCTATCAGGTTTTTAGTGGGGTTCCTGTAAAGTTTAGTTTCTATTAGATTTTTAGTGGGGTTCATGTAAAGTTTAAGTTCTATCAGGTTTTTAGTGGGGTTCGTGTTGCATGTAAAGTTTAGGATCTATCAGGTTTTTAGTGGGGTTCATGTAAAGTTTAGGTTCTATCAGGTTTTAGTGAGGTTCATGTAAAGTTTAGTTTCTATCATATTTTTAGTGGGGTTCATGTGAAGTTTAGGTTCTATCAGGTTTTAAGAGTGGTTCATGTAAAGTTTAAGTTCTATCAGGTTTTTAGTGGGGTTCGTGTTGCATGTAAAGTTTAGGATCTATCAGGTTTTTAGTGGGGTTCATGTAAATTTTAGGTTCTATCAGGTTTTTAGTGGGGTTCATGTAAAGTTTAGGTTCTATCATGTTTTTAGTGGGGTTAATGTAAAGTTTAAGTTCTATCAGGTTTTTAGTGGGGTTCATGTAAAGTTTAGTTTCTATTAGATTTTTAGTGGGGTTCATGTGAAGTTTAGGTTCTATCAAGTTTTTAGAGTGGTTCATGTAAAGTTTAAGTTCTATCAGGTTTTTAGTGGGGTTCGTGTTGCATGTAAAGTTTATGATCTATTAAGTTTTGAGTGGGGTTCATGTAAAGTTTAGGTTCTATCAGGTTTTTAGTTAGGTTCATGTAAAGTTTAGGTTCTATCAGGTTTTTAGTGGGATTCATGTAAAGTTTAAGTTCTATTAGGTTTTTAGTGGGGTTCATGTAAAGTTTAGGTTCTATCAGGTTTTTAGTGGGGTTCATATAAAGTTTAAGTTCTATTAGGTTTTTAGTGGGGTTCATGTAAAGTTTAGGTTCTATCAGGTTTTTAGTGGGGTTCATGTAAAGTTTAAGTTCTATCAGGTTTTTAGTGAGGTTCATGTAAAGTTTAGGTTCTATCATGTTTTTAGTAGGGTTCATGTAAAGTTTAAGTTCTATCTGGTTTTTAGTGGGGTTCATGTAAAGTTTAAGTTCTATCAGGTTTTTAGTGGGGTTCCTGTAAAGTTTAGTTTCTATTAGATTTTTAGTGGGGTTCATGTAAAGTTTAAGTTCTATCAGGTTTTTAGTGGGGTTCGTGTTGCATGTAAAGTTTAGGATCTATCAGGTTTTTAGTGGGGTTCATGTAAAGTTTAGGTTCTATCAGGTTTTTAGTGAGGTTCATGTAAAGTTTAGGTTCTATAAGATTTTTAGTAGGGTTCATGTGAAGTTTAGGTTCTATCAGGTTTTTAGTGGGGTTCATGTAAAGTTTAGGTTCTATCAGGTTTTTAGTGAGGTTCATGTAAAGTTTAGGTTCTATCAGATTTTTAGTGAGGTTCATGTAAAGTTTAGGTTCTATCAGGTTTTTAGTGGGGTTCATATAAAATTTAAGTTCTATCAGGTTTTTAGTGGGGTTCATGTAAAGTTTAGTTTCTATTAGATTTTTAGTGGGGTTCATGTGAAGTTTAGGTTCTATCAGGTTTTTAGTGAGGTTCATGTAAAGTTTAGGTTCTATCAGGTTTTTAGTGGGGTTCATAGAAAATTTAAGTTCTATCAGGTTTTTAGTGGGGTTCATGTAAAGTTTAGTTTCTATTAGATTTTTAGGGGGGTTCATGTGAAGTTTAGGTTCTATCAGGTTTTTAGAGTGGTTCATGTAAAGTTTAAGTTCTATCAGGTTTTTAGTGGGGTTCGTGTTGCATGTAAAGTTTAGGATCTATTAGGTTTTTAGTGGGGTTCATGTAAAGTTTAGGTTCTATCAGGTTTTTAGTTAGGTTCATGTAAAGTTTAGGTTCTATCAGGTTTTTAGTGGGATTCATGTAAAGTTTAAGTTCTATTAGGTTTTTAGTGGGGTTCATGTAAAGTTTAGGTTCTATCAGGTTTTTAGTGAGGTTCATGTATAGTTTAGGTTCTATCAGGTTTTTAGTGAGGTTCATGTAAAGTTTAGGTTCTATCAGGTTTTTAGTGGGGTTCATATAAAATTTAAGTTCTATCAGGTTTTTAGTGGGGTTCATGTAAAGTTTAGTTTCTATAAGATTTTTAGTGGGGTTCATGTGAAGTTTAGGTTCTATCAGGTTTTTAGTGGGGTTCATGTAAAGTTTAAGTTCTATCAGGTTTTTAGTGTGGTTCGTGTTGCATGTAAAGTTTAGGATCTATCAGGTTTTGAGTGGGGATTATGTAAGGTTTAGGATCTATCAGGTTTTTAGTGGGGTTCATGTAAAGTTTAAGTTCTATCAGGTTTTTAGTGGGGATTATGTAAAGTTTAGGATCTATCAGGTTTTTAGTGGGGTTCATGTAAAGTTTAAGTTCTATCAGGTTTTTAGTGGGGTTCATGTAAATTTTAAGTTCTATCAGGTTTTTAGTGGAGTTCATCTAAAGTTTAAGTTCTATCAGGTTTTTAGTGGGGTTCATGTAAATTTTAAGTTCTATCAGGTTTTTAGTGGGGTTCATGTAAAGTTTAGTTTCTATTATATTTTTAGTGGGGTTCATGTGAAGTTTAGGTTCTATCAGGTTTTAAGAGTGGTTCATGTAAAGTTTAAGTTCTATCAGGTTTTTAGTGGGGTTCGTGTTGCATGTAAAGTTTAGGATCTATCAGGTTTTTAGTGGGGTTCATGTAAATTTTAGGTTCTATCAGGTTTTTAGTGGGGTTCATGTAAAGTTTAGGTTCTATCATGTTTTTAGTGGGGTTAATGTAAAGTTTAAGTTCTATCAGGTTTTTAGTGGGGTTCATGTAAAGTTTAGTTTCTATTAGATTTTTAGTGGGGTTCATGTGAAGTTTAGGTTCTATCAAGTTTTTAGAGTGGTTCATGTAAAGTTTAAGTTCTATCAGGTTTTTAGTGGGGTTCGTGTTGCATGTAAAGTTTATGATCTATTAAGTTTTGAGTGGGGTTCATGTAAAGTTTAGGTTCTATCAGGTTTTTAGTTAGGTTCATGTAAAGTTTAGGTTCTATCAGGTTTTTAGTGGGATTCATGTAAAGTTTAAGTTCTATTAGGTTTTTAGTGGGGTTCATGTAAAGTTTAGGTTCTATCAGGTTTTTAGTGGGGTTCATGTAAAGTTTAAGTTCTATTAGGTTTTTAGTGGGGTTCATGTAAAGTTTAGGTTCTATCAGGTTTTTAGTGGGGTTCATGTAAAGTTTAAGTTCTATCAGGTTTTTAGTGAGGTTCATGTAAAGTTTAGGTTCTATCATGTTTTTAGTAGGGTTCATGTAAAGTTTAAGTTCTATCTGGTTTTTAGTGGGGTTCATGTAAAGTTTAAGTTCTATCAGGTTTTTAGTGGGGTTCCTGTAAAGTTTAGTTTCTATTAGATTTTTAGTGGGGTTCATGTAAAGTTTAAGTTCTATCAGGTTTTTAGTGGGGTTCGTGTTGCATGTAAAGTTTAGGATCTATCAGGTTTTTAGTGGGGTTCATGTAAAGTTTAGGTTCTATCAGGTTTTTAGTGAGGTTCATGTAAAGTTTAGGTTCTATCAGATTTTTAGTAAGGTTCATGTAAAGTTTAGGTTCTATCAGGTTTTTAGTGGGGTTCATATAAAATTTAAGTTCTATCAGGTTTTTAGTGTGGTTCGTGTTGCATGTAAAGTTTAGGATCTATCAGGTTTTTAGTGGGGATTATGTAAGGTTTAGGATCTATCAGGTTTTTAGTGGGGTTCATGTAAAGTTTAAGTTCTATCAGGTTTTTAGTGGGGATTATGTAAAGTTTAGGATCTATCAGGTTTTTAGTGGGGTTCATGTAAAGTTTAAGTTCTATCAGGTTTTTAGTGGGGTTCATGTAAAGTTTAGTTTCTATTATATTTTTAGTGGGGTTCATGTGAAGTTTAGGTTCTATCAGGTTTTAAGAGTGGTTCATGTAAAGTTTAAGTTCTATCAGGTTTTTAGTGGGGTTCGTGTTGCATGTAAAGTTTAGGATCTATCAGGTTTTTAGTGGGGTTCATGTAAATTTTAGGTTCTATCAGGTTTTTAGTGGGGTTCATGTAAAGTTTAGGTTCTATCATGTTTTTAGTGGGGTTAATGTAAAGTTTAAGTTCTATCAGGTTTTTAGTGGGGTTCATGTAAAGTTTAGTTTCTATTAGATTTTTAGTGGGGTTCATGTGAAGTTTAGGTTCTATCAAGTTTTTAGAGTGGTTCATGTAAAGTTTAAGTTCTAACAGGTTTTTAGTGGGGTTCGTGTTGCATGTAAAGTTTAGGATCTATTAAGTTTTGAGTGGGGTTCATGTAAAGTTTAGGTTCTATCAGGTTTTTAGTTAGGTTCATGTAAAGTTTAGGTTCTATCAGGTTTTTAGTGGGATTCATGTAAAGTTTAAGTTCTATTAGGTTTTTAGTGGGGTTCATGTAAAGTTTAGGTTCTATCAGGTTTTTAGTGGGGTTCATGTAAAGTTTAAGTTCTATTAGGTTTTTAGTGGGGTTCATGTAAAGTTTAGGTTCTATCAGGTTTTTAGTGGGGTTCATGTAAAGTTTAAGTTCTATCAGGTTTTTAGTGAGGTTCATGTAAAGTTTAGGTTCTATCATGTTTTTAGTAGGGTTCATGTAAAGTTTAAGTTCTATCTGGTTTTTAGTGGGGTTCATGTAAAGTTTAAGTTCTATCAGGTTTTTAGTGGGGTTCCTGTAAAGTTTAGTTTCTATTAGATTTTTAGTGGGGTTCATGTAAAGTTTAAGTTCTATCAGGTTTTTAGTGGGGTTCGTGTTGCATGTAAAGTTTAGGATCTATCAGGTTTTTAGTGGGGTTCATGTAAAGTTTAGGTTCTATCAGGTTTTTAGTGAGGTTCATGTAAAGTTTAGGTTCTATAAGATTTTTAGTAGGGTTCATGTGAAGTTTAGGTTCTATCAGGTTTTTAGTGGGGTTCATGTAAAGTTTAGGTTCTATCAGGTTTTTAGTGAGGTTCATGTAAAGTTTAGGTTCTATCAGATTTTTAGTGAGGTTCATGTAAAGTTTAGGTTCTATCAGGTTTTTAGTGGGGTTCATATAAAATTTAAGTTCTATCAGGTTTTTAGTGGGGTTCATGTAAAATTTAGTTTCTATTAGATTTTTAGTGGGGTTCATGTGAAGTTTAGGTTCTATCAGGTTTTTAGTGGGGTTCATGTAAAGTTTAGGTTCTATCAGGTTTTTAGTGAGGTTCATGTAAAGTTTAGGTTCTATCAGATTTTTAGTGAGGTTCATGTAAAGTTTAGGTTCTATCAGGTTTTTAGTGGGGTTCATATAAAATTTAAGTTCTATCAGGTTTTTAGTGGGGTTCATGTAAAGTTTAGTTTCTATTAGATTTTTAGTGGGGTTCATGTGAAGTTTAGGTTCTATCAGGTTTTTAGTGAGGTTCATGTAAAGTTTAGGTTCTATCAGGTTTTTAGTGGTGTTCATAGAAAATTTAAGTTCTATCAGGTTTTTAGTGGGGTTCATGTAAAGTTTAGTTTCTATAAGATTTTTAGTGGGGTTCATGTGAAGTTTAGGTTCTATCAGGTTTTTAGTGGGGTTCATGTAAAGTTTAAGTTCTATCAGGTTTTTAGTGTGGTTCGTGTTGCATGTAAAGTTTAGGATCTATCAGGTTTTTAGTGGGGATTATGTAAGGTTTAGGATCTATCAGGTTTTTAGTGGGGTTCATGTAAAGTTTAGGTTCTATCAGGTTTTTAGTGGGGTTCATGTAAAGTTTAAGTTCTATCAGGTTTTTAGTGGGGTTCATGTAAAGTTTAGGTTCTATCATGTTTATAGTGGGGTTAATGTAATGTTTAAGTTCTATCAGGTTTTTAGTGGGGTTCATGTAAAGTTTAAGTTCTATCAGGTTTTTAGTGGGGTTCATGTAAAGTTTAGTTTCTATTAGATTTTTAGGGGGGTTCATGTGAAGTTTAGGTTCTATCAGGTTTTTAGAGTGGTTCATGTAAAGTTTAAGTTCTATCAGGTTTTTAGTGGGGTTCGTGTTGCATGTAAAGTTTAGGATCTATTAGGTTTTTAGTGGGGTTCATGTAAAGTTTAGGTTCTATCAGGTTTTTAGTTAGGTTCATGTAAAGTTTAGGTTCTATCAGGTTTTTAGTGGGATTCATGTAAAGTTTAAGTTCTATTAGGTTTTTAGTGGGGTTCATGTAAAGTTTAGGTTCTATCAGGTTTTTAGTGAGGTTCATGTAAAGTTTAGGTTCTATCAGGTTTTTAGTGAGGTTCATGTAAAGTTTAGGTTCTATCAGGTTTTTAGTGGGGTTCATATAAAATTTAAGTTCTATCAGGTTTTTAGTGGGGTTCATGTAAAGTTTAGTTTCTATAAGATTTTTAGTGGGGTTCATGTGAAGTTTAGGTTCTATCAGGTTTTTAGTGGGGTTCATGTAAAGTTTAAGTTCTATCAGGTTTTTAGTGTGGTTCGTGTTGCATGTAAAGTTTAGGATCTATCAGGTTTTTAGTGGGGATTATGTAAGGTTTAGGATCTATCAGGTTTTTAGTGGGGTTCATGTAAAGTTTAAGTTCTATCAGGTTTTTAGTGGGGATTATGTAAAGTTTAGGATCTATCAGGTTTTTAGTGGGGTTCATGTAAAGTTTAAGTTCTATCAGGTTTTTAGTGGGGTTCATGTAAATTTTAAGTTCTATCAGGTTTTTAGTGGGGTTCATCTAAAGTTTAAGTTCTATCAGGTTTTTAGTGGGGTTCATGTAAATTTTAAGTTCTATCAGGTTTTTAGTGGGGTTCATGTAAAGTTTAGTTTCTATTATATTTTTAGTGGGGTTCATGTGAAGTTTAGGTTCTATCAGGTTTTAAGAGTGGTTCATGTAAAGTTTAAGTTCTATCAGGTTTTTAGTGGGGTTCGTGTTGCATGTAAAGTTTAGGATCTATCAGGTTTTTAGTGGGGTTCATGTAAATTTTAGGTTCTATCAGGTTTTTAGTGGGGTTCATGTAAAGTTTAGGTTCTATCATGTTTTTAGTGGGGTTAATGTAAAGTTTAAGTTCTATCAGGTTTTTAGTGGGGTTCATGTAAAGTTTAAGTTCAATCAGGTTTTTAGTGGGGTTCATGTAAAGTTTAGTTTCTATTAGATTTTTAGTGGGGTTCATGTGAAGTTTAGGTTCTATCAGGTTTTTAGAGTGGTTCATGTAAAGTTTAAGTTCTATCAGGTTTTTAGTGGGGTTCGTGTTGCATGTAAAGTTTAGGATCTATTAAGTTTTGAGTGGGGTTCATGTAAAGTTTAGGTTCTATCAGGTTTTTAGTGGGATTCATGTAAAGTTTAAGTTCTATTAGGTTTTTAGTGGGGTTCATGTAAAGTTTAGGTTCTATCAGGTTTTTAGTGGGGTTCATGTAAAGTTTAAGTTCTATTAGGTTTTTAGTGGGGTTCATGTAAAGTTTAGGTTCTATCAGGTTTTTAGTGGGGTTCATGTAAAGTTTAAGTTCTATCAGGTTTTTAGTGAGGTTCATGTAAAGTTTAGGTTCTATCATGTTTTTAGTAGGGTTCATGTAAAGTTTAAGTTCTATCTGGTTTCTAGTGGGGTTCATGTAAAGTTTAAGTTCTATCAGGTTTTTAGTGGGGTTCCTGTAAAGTTTAGTTTCTATTAGATTTTTAGTGGGGTTCATGTAAAGTTTAAGTTCTATCAGGTTTTTAGTGGGGTTCGTGTTGCATGTAAAGTTTAGGATCTATCAGGTTTTTAGTGGGGTTCATGTAAAGTTTAGTTTCTATAAGATTTTTAGTGGGGTTCATGTGAAGTTTAGGTTCTATCAGGTTTTTAGTGGGGTTCATGTAAAGTTTAGGTTCTATCAGGTTTTTAGTGAGGTTCATGTAAAGTTTAGGTTCTATCAGATTTTTAGTGAGGTTCATGTAAAGTTTAGGTTCTATCAGGTTTTTAGTGGGGTTCATATAAAATTTAAGTTCTATCAGGTTTTTAGTGGGGTTCATGTAAAGTTTAGTTTCTATAATATTTTTAGTGGGGTTCATGTGAAGTTTAGGTTCTATCAGGTTTTTAGTGGGGTTCATGTAAAGTTTAGGTTCTATCAGGTTTTTAGTGAGGTTCATGTAAAGTTTAGGTTCTATCAGATTTTTAGTGAGGTTCATGTAAAGTTTAGGTTCTATCAGGTTTTTAGTGGGGTTCATATAAAATTTAAGTTCTATCAGGTTTTTAGTGGGGTTCATGTAAAGTTTAGTTTCTATTAGATTTTTAGTGGGGTTCTTGTGAAGTTTAGGTTCTATCAGGTTTTTAGTCAGGTTCATGTAAAGTTTAGGTTCTATCAGGTTTTTAGTGAGGTTCATGTAAAGTTTAGTTTCTATTAGATTTTTAGGGGGGTTCATGTGAAGTTTAGGTTCTATCAGGTTTTTAGTGGGGTTCATGTAAAGTTTAAGTTCTATCAGGTTTATAGTGTGGTTCGTGTTGCATGTAAAGTTTAGGATCTATCAGGTTTTTAGTGGGGATTATGTAAGGTTTAGGATCTATCAGGTTTTTAGTGGGGTTCATGTAAAGTTTAAGTTCTATCAGGTTTTTAGTGGGGATTATGTAAAGTTTAGGATCTATCAGGTTTTTAGTGGGGTTCATGTAAAGTTTAAGTTCTATCAGGTTTTTAGTGGGGTTCATGTAAATTTTAAGTTCTATCAGGTTTTTAGTGGGGTTCATCTAAAGTTTAAGTTCTATCAGGTTTTTAGTGGGGTTCATGTAAATTTTAAGTTCTATCAGGTTTTTAGTGGGGTTCATGTAAAGTTTAGTTTCTATTATATTTTTAGTGGGGTTCATGTGAAGTTTAGGTTCTATCAGGTTTTAAGAGTGGTTCATGTAAAGTTTAAGTTCTATCAGGTTTTTAGTGGGGTTCGTGTTGCATGTAAAGTTTAGGATCTATCAGGTTTTTAGTGGGGTTCATGTAAATTTTAGGTTCTATCAGGTTTTTAGTGGGGTTCATGTAAAGTTTAAGTTCTATCAGGTTTTTAGTGGGGTTCATGTAAAGTTTAGGTTCTATCATGTTTATAGTGGGGTTAATGTAAAGTTTAAGTTCTATCAGGTTTTTAGTGGGGTTCATCTAAAGTTTAAGTTCTATCAGGTTTTTAGTGGGGTTCATGTAAAGTTTAGTTTCTATTATATTTTTAGTGGGGTTCATCTGAAGTTTAGGTTCTATCAGGTTTTAAGAGTGGTTCATGTAAAGTTTAAGTTCTATCAGGTTTTTAGTGGGGTTCGTGTTGCATGTAAAGTTTAGGATCTATCAGGTTTTTAGTGGGGTTCATGTAAATTTTAGGTTCTATCAGGTTTTTAGTGGGGTTCATGTAAAGTTTAAGTTCTATCAGGTTTTTAGTGGGGTTCATGTAAAGTTTAGGTTCTATCATGTTTATAGTGGGGTTAATGTAAAGTTTAAGTTCTATCAGGTTTTTAGTGGGGTTCATGTAAAGTTTAAGTTCTATCAGGTTTTTAGTGGGGTTCATGTAAAGTTTAGTTTCTATTAGATTTTTAGTGGGGTTCATGTGAAGTTTAGGTTCTATCAGGTTTTTAGAGTGGTTCATGTAAAGTTTAAGTTCTATCAGGTTTTTAGTGGGGTTCGTGTTGCATGTAAAGTTTAGGATCTATTAGGTTTTTAGTGGGGTTCATGTAAAGTTTAGGTTCTATCAGGTTTTTAGTTAGGTTCATGTAAAGTTTAGGTTCTATCAGGTTTTTAGTGGTTTATATGTAAAGTTTAAGTTCTATTAGGTTTTTAGTGGGGTTCATGTAAAGTTTAGGTTCTGTCAGGTTTTTAGTGGGGTTCATATAAAATTTAAGTTCTATCAGGTTTTTAGTGGGGTTCATGTAAAGTTTAGTTTCTATTAGATTTTTAGTGGGGTTCATGTGAAGTTTAGGTTCTATCAGGTTTTTAGTGGGGTTCATGTAAAGTTTAAGTTCTATCAGGTTTTTAGTGTGGTTCGTGTTGCATGTAAAGTTTAGGATCTATCAGGTTTTTAGTGGGGATTATGTAAAGTTTAGGATCTATCAGGTTTTTAGTGGGGTTCATGTAAAGTTTAAGTTCTATCAGGTTTTTAGTGGGGTTCATGTAAAGTTTAGGTTCTATCATGTTTTTAGTGGGGTTCATGTAAATTTTAAGTTCTATCAGGTTTTTAGTGGGGTTCATCTAAAGTTTAAGTTCTATCAGGTTTTTAGTGGGGTTCATGTAAAGTTTAGTTTCTATTATATTTTTAGTGGGGTTCATGTGAAGTTTAGGTTCTATCATGTTTTAAGAGTGGTTCATGTAAAGTTTAAGTTCTATCAGGTTTTTAGTGGGGTTCGTGTTGCATGTAAAGTTTAGGATCTATCAGGTTTTTAGTGGGGATTATTTAAGGTTTAGGATCTATCAGGTTTTTAGTGGGGTTCATGTAAAGTTTAAGTTCTATCAGGTTTTTAGTGGGGTTCATGTAAAGTTTAGGTTCTATCATGTTTTTAGTGGGGTTCATGTAAAGTTTAGGTTCTATCAGGTTTTTAGTGGGGTTCATGTAAAGTTTAAGTTCTATCAGGTTTTTAGTGAGGTTCATGTAAAGTTTAGGTTCTATCATGTTTTTAGTAGGGTTCATGTAAAGTTTAAGTTCTATCTGGTTTTTAGTGGGGTTCATGTAAAGTTTAAGTTCTATCAGGTTTTTAGTGGGGTTCCTGTAAAGTATAGTTTCTATTAGATTTTTAGTGGGGTTCATGTAAAGTTTAAGTTCTATCAGGTTTTTAGTGGGGTTCGTGCTGCATGTAAAGTTTAGGATCTATCAGGTTTTTAGTGGGGTTCATGTAAAGTTTAGGTTCTATCAGGTTTTTATTGAGGTTCATGTAAAGTTTAGGTTCTATCAGATTTTTAGTGAGGTTCATGTAAAGTTTAGGTTCTATCAGGTTTTTAGTGGGGTTCATATAAAATTTAAGTTCTATCAGGTTTTTAGTGGGGTTCATGTAAAGTTTAGTTTCTATAAGATTTTTAGTGGGGTTCATGTGAAGTTTAGGTTCTATCAGGTTTATAGTGAGGTTCATGTAAAGTTTAGGTTCTATCAGGTTTTTAGTGGGGTTCATGTAAAGTTTAGTTTCTATAAGATTTTTAGTGGGGTTCATGTGAAGTTTAGGTTCTATCAGGTTTTTAGTGGGGTTCATGTAAAGTTTAAGTTCTATCAGGTTTTTAGTGTGGTTCGTGTTGCATGTAAAGTTTAGGATCTATCAGGTTTTTAGTGGGGATTATGTAAGGTTTAGGATCTATCAGGTTTTTAGTGGGGTTCATGTAAAGTTTAAGTTCTATCAGGTTTTTAGTGGGGATTATGTAAAGTTTAGGTTCTATCAGGTTTTTAGTTAGGTTCATGTAAAGTTTAGGTTCTATCAGGTTTTTAGTGGGATTCATGTAAAGTTTAAGTTCTATTAGGTTTTTAGTGGGGTTAATGTAAAGTTTAGGTTCTATCAGGTTTTTAGTGGGGTTCATGTAAAGTTTAAGTTCTATTAGGTTTTTAGTGGGGTTCATGTAAAGTTTAGGTTCTATCAGGTTTTTAGTGGGGTTCATGTAAAGTTTAAGTTCTATCAGGTTTTTAGTGAGGTTCATGTAAAGTTTAGGTTCTATCATGTTTTTAGTAGGGTTCATGTAAAGTTTAAGTTCTATCTGGTTTTTAGTGGGGTTCATGTAAAGTTTAAGTTCTATCAGGTTTTTAGTGGGGTTCCTGTAAAGTTTAGTTTCTATTAGATTTTTAGTGGGGTTCATATAAAGTTTAAGTTCTATCAGGTTTTTAGTGGGGTTCGTGTTGCATGTAAAGTTTAGGATCTATCAGGTTTTTAGTGGGGTTCATGTAAAGTTTAGGTTCTATCAGGTTTTTAGTGAGGTTCATGTAAAGTTTAGGTTCTATCAGATTTTTAGTAAGGTTCATGTAAAGTTTAGGTTCTATCAGGTTTTTAGTGGGGTTCATATAAAATTTAAGTTCTATCAGGTTTTTAGTGTGGTTCGTGTTGCATGTAAAGTTTAGGATCTATCAGGTTTTTAGTGGGGATTATGTAAGGTTTAGGATCTATCAGGTTTTTAGTGGGGTTCATGTAAAGTTTAAGTTCTATCAGGTTTTTAGTGGGGATTATGTAAAGTTTAGGATCTATCAGGTTTTTAGTGGGGTTCATGTAAAGTTTAAGTTCTATCAGGTTTTTAGTGGGGTTCATGTAAATTTTAAGTTCTATCAGGTTTTTAGTGGGGTTCATCTAAAGTTTAAGTTCTATCAGGTTTTTAGTGGGGTTCATGTAAATTTTAAGTTCTATCAGGTTTTTAGTGGGGTTCATGTAAAGTTTAGTTTCTATTATATTTTTAGTGGGGTTCATGTGAAGTTTAGGTTCTATCAGGTTTTAAGAGTGGTTCATGTAAAGTTTAAGTTCTATCAGGTTTTTAGTGGGGTTCGTGTTGCATGTAAAGTTTAGGATCTATCAGGTTTTTAGTGGGGTTCATGTAAATTTTAGGTTCTATCAGGTTTTTAGTGGGGTTCATGTAAAGTTTAGGTTCTATCATGTTTTTAGTGGGGTTAATGTAAAGTTTAAGTTCTATCAGGTTTTTAGTGGGGTTCATGTAAAGTTTAGTTTCTATTAGATTTTTAGTGGGGTTCATGTGAAGTTTAGGTTCTATCAAGTTTTTAGAGTGGTTCATGTAAAGTTTAAGTTCTATCAGGTTTTTAGTGGGGTTCGTGTTGCATGTAAAGTTTAGGATCTATTAAGTTTTGAGTGGGGTTCATGTAAAGTTTAGGTTCTATCAGGTTTTTAGTTAGGTTCATGTAAAGTTTAGGTTCTATCAGGTTTTTAGTGGGATTCATGTAAAGTTTAAGTTCTATTAGGTTTTTAGTGGGGTTCATGTAAAGTTTAGGTTCTATCAGGTTTTTAGTGGGGTTCATGTAAAGTTTAAGTTCTATTAGGTTTTTAGTGGGGTTCATGTAAAGTTTAGGTTCTATCAGGTTTTTAGTGGGGTTCATGTAAAGTTTAAGTTCTATCAGGTTTTTAGTGAGGTTCATGTAAAGTTTAGGTTCTATCATGTTTTTAGTAGGGTTCATGTAAAGTTTAAGTTCTATCTGGTTTTTAGTGGGGTTCATGTAAAGTTTAAGTTCTATCAGGTTTTTAGTGGGGTTCCTGTAAAGTTTAGTTTCTATTAGATTTTTAGTGGGGTTCATGTAAAGTTTAAGTTCTATCAGGTTTTTAGTGGGGTTCGTGTTGCATGTAAAGTTTAGGATCTATCAGGTTTTTAGTGGGGTTCATGTAAAGTTTAGGTTCTATCAGGTTTTTAGTGAGGTTCATGTAAAGTTTAGGTTCTATAAGATTTTTAGTAGGGTTCATGTGAAGTTTAGGTTCTATCAGGTTTTTAGTGGGGTTCATGTAAAGTTTAGGTTCTATCAGGTTTTTAGTGAGGTTCATGTAAAGTTTAGGTTCTATCAGATTTTTAGTGAGGTTCATGTAAAGTTTAGGTTCTATCAGGTTTTTAGTGGGGTTCATATAAAATTTAAGTTCTATCAGGTTTTTAGTGGGGTTCATGTAAAGTTTAGTTTCTATTAGATTTTTAGTGGGGTTCATGTGAAGTTTAGGTTCTATCAGGTTTTTAGTGGGGTTCATGTAAAGTTTAGGTTCTATCAGGTTTTTAGTGAGGTTCATGTAAAGTTTAGGTTCTATCAGATTTTTAGTGAGGTTCATGTAAAGTTTAGGTTCTATCAGGTTTTTAGTGGGGTTCATATAAAATTTAAGTTCTATCAGGTTTTTAGTGGGGTTCATGTAAAGTTTAGTTTCTATAAGATTTTTAGTGGGGTTCATGTGAAGTTTAGGTTCTATCAGGTTTTTAGTGGGGTTCATGTAAAGTTTAAGTTCTATCAGGTTTTTAGTGTGGTTCGTGTTGCATGTAAAGTTTAGGATCTATCAGGTTTTTAGTGGGGATTATGTAAGGTTTAGGATCTATCAGGTTTTTAGTGGGGTTCATGTAAAGTTTAGGTTCTATCAGGTTTTTAGTGGGGTTCATGTAAAGTTTAAGTTCTATTAGGTTTTTAGTGGGGTTCATGTAAAGTTTAGGTTCTATCAGGTTTTTAGTGGGGTTCATGTAAAGTTTAAGTTCTATCAGGTTTTTAGTGAGGTTCATGTAAAGTTTAGGTTCTATCATGTTTTTAGTAGGGTTCATGTAAAGTTTAAGTTCTATCTGGTTTTTAGTGGGGTTCATGTAAAGTTTAAGTTCTATCAGGTTTTTAGTGGGGTTCCTGTAAAGTTTAGTCTCTATTAGATTTTTAGTGGGGTTCATGTAAAGTTTAAGTTCTATCAGGTTTTTAGTGGGGTTCATGTAAAGTTTAGGTTCTATCAGGTTTTTAGTGAGGTTCATGTAAAGTTTAGGTTCTATCAGATTTTTAGTGAGGTTCATGTAAAGTTTAGGTTCTATCAGGTTTTTAGTGGGGTTCATATAAAATTTAAGTTCTATCAGGTTTTTAGTGGGGTTCATGTAAAGTTTAGTTTCTATTAGATTTTTAGTGGGGTTCTTGTGAAGTTTAGGTTCTATCAGGTTTTTAGTCAGGTTCATGTAAAGTTTAGGTTCTATCAGGTTTTTAGTGAGGTTCATGTAAAGTTTAGTTTCTATTAGATTTTTAGGGGGGTTCATGTGAAGTTTAGGTTCTATCAGGTTTTTAGTGGGGTTCATGTAAAGTTTAAGTTCTATCAGGTTTTTAGTGTGGTTCGTGTTGCATGTAAAGTTTAGGATCTATCAGGTTTTTAGTGGGGATTATGTAAGGTTTAGGATCTATCAGGTTTTTAGTGGGGTTCATGTAAAGTTTAAGTTCTATCAGGTTTTTAGTGGGGATTATGTAAAGTTTAGGATCTATCAGGTTTTTAGTGGGGTTCATGTAAAGTTTAAGTTCTATCAGGTTTTTAGTGAGGTTCATGTAAAGTTTAGGTTCTATCATGTTTTTAGTAGGGTTCATGTAAAGTTTAAGTTCTATCTGGTTTTTAGTGGGGTTCATGTAAAGTTTAAGTTCTATCAGGTTTTTAGTGGGGTTCCTGTAAAGTTTAGTTTCTATTAGATTTTTAGTGGGGTTCATGTAAAGTTTAAGTTCTATCAGGTTTTTAGTGGGGTTCATGTAAAGTTTAGGTTCTATCAGGTTTTTAGTGAGGTTCATGTAAAGTTTAGGTTCTATCAGATTTTTAGTGAGGTTCATGTAAAGTTTAGGTTCTATCAGGTTTTTAGTGGGGTTCATATAAAATTTAAGTTCTATCAGGTTTTTAGTGGGGTTCATGTAAAGTTTAGTTTCTATTAGATTTTTAGTGGGGTTCTTGTGAAGTTTAGGTTCTATCAGGTTTTTAGTCAGGTTCATGTAAAGTTTAGGTTCTATCAGGTTTTTAGTGAGGTTCATGTAAAGTTTAGTTTCTATTAGATTTTTAGGGGGGTTCATGTGAAGTTTAGGTTCTATCAGGTTTTTAGTGGGGTTCATGTAAAGTTTAAGTTCTATCAGGTTTTTAGTGTGGTTCGTGTTGCATGTAAAGTTTAGGATCTATCAGGTTTTTAGTGGGGATTATGTAAGGTTTAGGATCTATCAGGTTTTTAGTGGGGTTCATGTAAAGTTTAAGTTCTATCAGGTTTTTAGTGGGGATTATGTAAAGTTTAGGATCTATCAGGTTTTTAGTGGGGTTCATGTAAAGTTTAAGTTCTATCAGGTTTTTAGTGGGGTTCATGTAAATTTTAAGTTCTATCAGGTTTTTAGTGGGGTTCATCTAAAGTTTAAGTTCTATCAGGTTTTTAGTGGGGTTCATGTAAATTTTAAGTTCTATCAGGTTTTTAGTGGGGTTCATGTAAAGTTTAGTTTCTATTATATTTTTAGTGGGGTTCATGTGAAGTTTAGGTTCTATCAGGTTTTAAGAGTGGTTCATGTAAAGTTTAAGTTCTATCAGGTTTTTAGTGGGGTTCGTGTTGCATGTAAAGTTTAGGATCTATCAGGCTTTTAGTGGGGTTCATGTAAATTTTAGGTTCTATCAGGTTTTTAGTGGGGTTCATGTAAAGTTTAAGTTCTATCAGGTTTTTAGTGGGGTTCATGTAAAGTTTAGGTTCTATCATGTTTATAGTGGGGTTAATGTAAAGTTTAAGTTCTATTAGGTTTTTAGTGGGGTTCATCTAAAGTTTAAGTTCTATCAGGTTTTTAGTGGGGTTCATGTAAAGTTTAGTTTCTATTATATTTTTAGTGGGGTTCATCTGAAGTTTAGGTTCTATCAGGTTTTAAGAGTGGTTCATGTAAAGTTTAAGTTCTATCAGGTTTTTAGTGGGGTTCGTGTTGCATGTAAAGTTTAGGATCTATCAGGTTTTTAGTGGTGTTCATGTAAATTTTAGGTTCTATCAGGTTTTTAGTGGGGTTCATGTAAAGTTTAAGTTCTATCAGGTTTTTAGTGGGGTTCATGTAAAGTTTAGGTTCTATCATGTTTATAGTGGGGTTAATGTAAAGTTTAAGTTCTATCAGGTTTTTAGTGGGGTTCATGTAAAGTTTAAGTTCTATCAGGTTTTTAGTGGGGTTCATGTAAAGTTTAGTTTCTATTAGATTTTTAGTGGGGTTCATGTGAAGTTTAGGTTCTATCAGGTTTTTAGAGTGGTTCATGTAAAGTTTAAGTTCTATCAGGTTTTTAGTGGGGTTCGTGTTGCATGTAAAGTTTAGGATCTATTAGGTTTTTAGTGGGGTTCATGTAAAGTTTAGGTTCTATCAGGTTTTTAGTTAGGTTCATGTAAAGTTTAGGTTCTATCAGGTTTTTAGTGGTTTATATGTAAAGTTTAAGTTCTATTAGGTTTTTAGTGGGGTTCATGTAAAGTTTAGGTTCTATCAGGTTTTTAGTGGGGTTCATATACAATTTAAGTTCTATCAGGTTTTTAGTGGGGTTCATGTAAAGTTTAGTTTCTATTAGATTTTTAGTGGGGTTCATGTGAAGTTTAGGTTCTATCAGGTTTTTAGTGGGGTTCATATAAAATTTAAGTTCTATCAGGTTTTTAGTGGGGTTCATGTAAAATTTAGTTTCTATTAGATTTTTAGTGGGGTTCATGTGAAGTTTAGGTTCTATCAGGTTTTTAGTGGGGTTCATGTAAAGTTTAGGTTCTATCAGGTTTTTAGTGAGGTTCATGTAAAGTTTAGGTTCTATCAGATTTTTAGTGAGGTTCATGTAAAGTTTAGGTTCTATCAGGTTTTTAGTGGGGTTCATATAAAATTTAAGTTCTATCAGGTTTTTAGTGGGGTTCATGTAAAGTTTAGTTTCTATTAGATTTTTAGTGGGGTTCATGTGAAGTTTAGGTTCTATCAGGTTTTTAGTGAGGTTCATGTAAAGTTTAGGTTCTATCAGGTTTTTAGTGGGGTTCATAGAAAATTTAAGTTCTATCAGGTTTTTAGTGGGGTTCATGTAAAGTTTAGTTTCTATAAGATTTTTAGTGGGGTTCATGTGAAGTTTAGGTTCTATCAGGTTTTTAGTGGGGTTCATGTAAAGTTTAAGTTCTATCAGGTTTTTAGTGTGGTTCGTGTTGCATGTAAAGTTTAGGATCTATCAGGTTTTTAGTGGGGATTATGTAAGGTTTAGGATCTATCAGGTTTTTAGTGGGGTTCATGTAAAGTTTAGGTTCTATCAGGTTTTTAGTGGGGTTCATGTAAAGTTTAAGTTCTATCAGGTTTTTAGTGGGGTTCATGTAAAGTTTAGGTTCTATCATGTTTATAGTGGGGTTAATGTAATGTTTAAGTTCTATCAGGTTTTTAGTGGGGTTCATGTAAAGTTTAAGTTCTATCAGGTTTTTAGTGGGGTTCATGTAAAGTTTAGTTTCTATTAGATTTTTAGGGGGGTTCATGTGAAGTTTAGGTTCTATCAGGTTTTTAGAGTGGTTCATGTAAAGTTTAAGTTCTATCAGGTTTTTAGTGGGGTTCGTGTTGCATGTAAAGTTTAGGATCTATTAGGTTTTTAGTGGGGTTCATGTAAAGTTTAGGTTCTATCAGGTTTTTAGTTAGGTTCATGTAAAGTTTAGGTTCTATCAGGTTTTTAGTGGGATTCATGTAAAGTTTAAGTTCTATTAGGTTTTTAGTGGGGTTCATGTAAAGTTTAGGTTCTATCAGGTTTTTAGTGAGGTTCATGTAAAGTTTAGGTTCTATCAGGTTTTTAGTGAGGTTCATGTAAAGTTTAGGTTCTATCAGGTTTTTAGTGGGGTTCATATAAAATTTAAGTTCTATCGGGTTTTTAGTGGGGTTCATGTAAAGTTTAGTTTCTATAAGATTTTTAGTGGGGTTCATGTGAAGTTTAGGTTCTATCAGGTTTTTAGTGGGGTTCATGTAAAGTTTAAGTTCTATCAGGTTTTTAGTGTGGTTCGTGTTGCATGTAAAGTTTAGGATCTATCAGGTTTTTAGTGGGGATTATGTAAGGTTTAGGATCTATCAGGTTTTTAGTGGGGTTCATGTAAAGTTTAAGTTCTATCAGGTTTTTAGTGGGGATTATGTAAAGTTTAGGATCTATCAGGTTTTTAGTGGGGTTCATGTAAAGTTTAAGTTCTATCAGGTTTTTAGTGGGGTTCATGTAAATTTTAAGTTCTATCAGGTTTTTAGTGGGGTTCATCTAAAGTTTAAGTTCTATCAGGTTTTTAGTGGGGTTCATGTAAATTTTAAGTTCTATCAGGTTTTTAGTGGGGTTCATGTAAAGTTTAGTTTCTATTATATTTTTAGTGGGGTTCATGTGAAGTTTAGGTTCTATCAGGTTTTAAGAGTGGTTCATGTAAAGTTTAAGTTCTATCAGGTTTTTAGTGGGGTTCGTGTTGCATGTAAAGTTTAGGATCTATCAGGTTTTTAGTGGGGTTCATGTAAATTTTAGGTTCTATCAGGTTTTTAGTGGGGTTCATGTAAAGTTTAGGTTCTATCATGTTTTTAGTGGGGTTAATGTAAAGTTTAAGTTCTATCAGGTTTTTAGTGGGGTTCATGTAAAGTTTAAGTTCTATCAGGTTTTTAGTGGGGTTCATGTAAAGTTTAGTTTCTATTAGATTTTTAGTGGGGTTCATGTGAAGTTTAGGTTCTATCAGGTTTTTAGAGTGGTTCATGTAAAGTTTAAGTTCTATCAGGTTTTTAGTGGGGTTCGTGTTGCATGTAAAGTTTAGGATCTATTAAGTTTTGAGTGGGGTTCATGTAAAGTTTAGGTTCTATCAGGTTTTTAGTTAGGTTCATGTAAAGTTTAGGTTCTATCAGGTTTTTAGTGGGATTCATGTAAAGTTTAAGTTCTATTAGGTTTTTAGTGGGGTTCATGTAAAGTTTAGGTTCTATCAGGTTTTTAGTGGGGTTCATGTAAAGTTTAAGTTCTATTAGGTTTTTAGTGGGGTTCATGTAAAGTTTAGGTTCTATCAGGTTTTTAGTGGGGTTCATGTAAAGTTTAAGTTCTATCAGGTTTTTAGTGAGGTTCATGTAAAGTTTAGGTTCTATCATGTTTTTAGTAGGGTTCATGTAAAGTTTAAGTTCTATCTGGTTTCTAGTGGGGTTCATGTAAAGTTTAAGTTCTATCAGGTTTTTAGTGGGGTTCCTGTAAAGTTTAGTTTCTATTAGATTTTTAGTGGGGTTCATGTAAAGTTTAAGTTCTATCAGGTTTTTAGTGGGGTTCGTGTTGCATGTAAAGTTTAGGATCTATCAGGTTTTTAGTGGGGTTCATGTAAAGTTTAGTTTCTATAAGATTTTTAGTGGGGTTCATGTGAAGTTTAGGTTCTATCAGGTTTTTAGTGGGGTTCATGTAAAGTTTAGGTTCTATCAGGTTTTTAGTGAGGTTCATGTAAAGTTTAGGTTCTATCAGATTTTTAGTGAGGTTCATGTAAAGTTTAGGTTCTATCAGGTTTTTAGTGGGGTTCATATAAAATTTAAGTTCTATCAGGTTTTTAGTGGGGTTCATGTAAAGTTTAGTTTCTATAAGATTTTTAGTGGGGTTCATGTGAAGTTTAGGTTCTATCAGGTTTTTAGTGGGGTTCATGTAAAGTTTAGGTTCTATCAGGTTTTTAGTGAGGTTCATGTAAAGTTTAGGTTCTATCAGATTTTTAGTGAGGTTCATGTAAAGTTTAGGTTCTATCAGGTTTTTAGTGGGGTTCATATAAAATTTAAGTTCTATCAGGTTTTTAGTGGGGTTCATGTAAAGTTTAGTTTCTATTAGATTTTTAGTGGGGTTCTTGTGAAGTTTAGGTTCTATCAGGTTTTTAGTCAGGTTCATGTAAAGTTTAGGTTCTATCAGGTTTTTAGTGAGGTTCATGTAAAGTTTAGTTTCTATTAGATTTTTAGGGGGGTTCATGTGAAGTTTAGGTTCTATCAGGTTTTTAGTGGGGTTCATGTAAAGTTTAAGTTCTATCAGGTTTATAGTGTGGTTCGTGTTGCATGTAAAGTTTAGGATCTATCAGGTTTTTAGTGGGGATTATGTAAGGTTTAGGATCTATCAGGTTTTTAGTGGGGTTCATGTAAAGTTTAAGTTCTATCAGGTTTTTAGTGGGGATTATGTAAAGTTTAGGATCTATCAGGTTTTTAGTGGGGTTCATGTAAAGTTTAAGTTCTATCAGGTTTTTAGTGGGGTTCATGTAAATTTTAAGTTCTATCAGGTTTTTAGTGGGGTTCATCTAAAGTTTAAGTTCTATCAGGTTTTTAGTGGGGTTCATGTAAATTTTAAGTTCTATCAGGTTTTTAGTGGGGTTCATGTAAAGTTTAGTTTCTATTATATTTTTAGTGGGGTTCATGTGAAGTTTAGGTTCTATCAGGTTTTAAGAGTGGTTCATGTAAAGTTTAAGTTCTATCAGGTTTTTAGTGGGGTTCGTGTTGCATGTAAAGTTTAGGATCTATCAGGTTTTTAGTGGGGTTCATGTAAATTTTAGGTTCTATCAGGTTTTTAGTGGGGTTCATGTAAAGTTTAAGTTCTATCAGGTTTTTAGTGGGGTTCATGTAAAGTTTAGGTTCTATCATGTTTATAGTGGGGTTAATGTAAAGTTTAAGTTCTATCAGGTTTTTAGTGGGGTTCATCTAAAGTTTAAGTTCTATCAGGTTTTTAGTGGGGTTCATGTAAAGTTTAGTTTCTATTATATTTTTAGTGGGGTTCATCTGAAGTTTAGGTTCTATCAGGTTTTAAGAGTGGTTCATGTAAAGTTTAAGTTCTATCAGGTTTTTAGTGGGGTTCGTGTTGCATGTAAAGTTTAGGATCTATCAGGTTTTTAGTGGGGTTCATGTAAATTTTAGGTTCTATCAGGTTTTTAGTGGGGTTCATGTAAAGTTTAAGTTCTATCAGGTTTTTAGTGGGGTTCATGTAAAGTTTAGGTTCTATCATGTTTATAGTGGGGTTAATGTAAAGTTTAAGTTCTATCAGGTTTTTAGTGGGGTTCATGTAAAGTTTAAGTTCTATCAGGTTTTTAGTGGGGTTCATGTAAAGTTTAGTTTCTATTAGATTTTTAGTGGGGTTCATGTGAAGTTTAGGTTCTATCAGGTTTTTAGAGTGGTTCATGTAAAGTTTAAGTTCTATCAGGTTTTTAGTGGGGTTCGTGTTGCATGTAAAGTTTAGGATCTATTAGGTTTTTAGTGGGGTTCATGTAAAGTTTAGGTTCTATCAGGTTTTTAGTTAGGTTCATGTAAAGTTTAGGTTCTATCAGGTTTTTAGTGGTTTATATGTAAAGTTTAAGTTCTATTAGGTTTTTAGTGGGGTTCATGTAAAGTTTAGGTTCTATCAGGTTTTTAGTGGGGTTCATATAAAATTTAAGTTCTATCAGGTTTTTAGTGGGGTTCATGTAAAGTTTAGTTTCTATTAGATTTTTAGTGGGGTTCATGTGAAGTTTAGGTTCTATCAGGTTTTTAGTGGGGTTCATGTAAAGTTTAAGTTCTATCAGGTTTTTAGTGTGGTTCGTGTTGCATGTAAAGTTTAGGATCTATCAGGTTTTTAGTGGGGATTATGTAAAGTTTAGGATCTATCAGGTTTTTAGTGGGGTTCATGTAAAGTTTAAGTTCTATCAGGTTTTTAGTGGGGTTCATGTAAAGTTTAGGTTCTATCATGTTTTTAGTGGGGTTCATGTAAATTTTAAGTTCTATCAGGTTTTTAGTGGGGTTCATCTAAAGTTTAAGTTCTATCAGGTTTTTAGTGGGGTTCATGTAAAGTTTAGTTTCTATTATATTTTTAGTGGGGTTCATGTGAAGTTTAGGTTCTATCATGTTTTAAGAGTGGTTCATGTAAAGTTTAAGTTCTATCAGGTTTTTAGTGGGGTTCGTGTTGCATGTAAAGTTTAGGATCTATCAGGTTTTTAGTGGGGATTATTTAAGGTTTAGGATCTATCAGGTTTTTAGTGGGGTTCATGTAAAGTTTAAGTTCTATCAGGTTTTTAGTGGGGTTCATGTAAAGTTTAGGTTCTATCATGTTTTTAGTGGGGTTCATGTAAAGTTTAGGTTCTATCAGGTTTTTAGTGGGGTTCATGTAAAGTTTAAGTTCTATCAGGTTTTTAGTGAGGTTCATGTAAAGTTTAGGTTCTATCATGTTTTTAGTAGGGTTCATGTAAAGTTTAAGTTCTATCTGGTTTTTAGTGGGGTTCATGTAAAGTTTAAGTTCTATCAGGTTTTTAGTGGGGTTCCTGTAAAGTATAGTTTCTATTAGATTTTTAGTGGGGTTCATGTAAAGTTTAAGTTCTATCAGGTTTTTAGTGGGGTTCGTGCTGCATGTAAAGTTTAGGATCTATCAGGTTTTTAGTGGGGTTCATGTAAAGTTTAGGTTCTATCAGGTTTTTATTGAGGTTCATGTAAAGTTTAGGTTCTATCAGATTTTTAGTGAGGTTCATGTAAAGTTTAGGTTCTATCAGGTTTTTAGTGGGGTTCATATAAAATTTAAGTTCTATCAGGTTTTTAGTGGGGTTCATGTAAAGTTTAGTTTCTATAAGATTTTTAGTGGGGTTCATGTGAAGTTTAGGTTCTATCAGGTTTTTAGTGAGGTTCATGTAAAGTTTAGGTTCTATCAGGTTTTTAGTGGGGTTCATGTAAAGTTTAGTTTCTATAAGATTTTTAGTGGGGTTCATGTGAAGTTTAGGTTCTATCAGGTTTTTAGTGGGGTTCATGTAAAGTTTAAGTTCTATCAGGTTTTTAGTGTGGTTCGTGTTGCATGTAAAGTTTAGGATCTATCAGGTTTTTAGTGGGGATTATGTAAGGTTTAGGATCTATCAGGTTTTTAGTGGGGTTCATGTAAAGTTTAAGTTCTATCAGGTTTTTAGTGGGGATTATGTAAAGTTTAGGTTCTATCAGGTTTTTAGTTAGGTTCATGTAAAGTTTAGGTTCTATCAGGTTTTTAGTGGGATTCATGTAAAGTTTAAGTTCTATTAGGTTTTTAGTGGGGTTCATGTAAAGTTTAGGTTCTATCAGGTTTTTAGTGGGGTTCATGTAAAGTTTAAGTTCTATTAGGTTTTTAGTGGGGTTCATGTAAAGTTTAGGTTCTATCAGGTTTTTAGTGGGGTTCATGTAAAGTTTAAGTTCTATCAGGTTTTTAGTGAGGTTCATGTAAAGTTTAGGTTCTATCATGTTTTTAGTAGGGTTCCTGTAAAGTTTAGTTTCTATTAGATTTTTAGTGGGGTTCATGTAAAGTTTAAGTTCTATCAGGTTTTTAGTGGGGTTCGTGTTGCATGTAAAGTTTAGGATCTATCAGGTTTTTAGTGGGGTTCATGTAAAGTTTAGGTTCTATCAGGTTTTTAGTGAGGTTCATGTAAAGTTTAGGTTCTATCAGATTTTTAGTAAGGTTCATGTAAAGTTTAGGTTCTATCAGGTTTTTAGTGGGGTTCATATAAAATTTAAGTTCTATCAGGTTTTTAGTGTGGTTCGTGTTGCATGTAAAGTTTAGGATCTATCAGGTTTTTAGTGGGGATTATGTAAGGTTTAGGATCTATCAGGTTTTTAGTGGGGTTCATGTAAAGTTTAAGTTCTATCAGGTTTTTAGTGGGGATTATGTAAAGTTTAGGATCTATCAGGTTTTTAGTGGGGTTCATGTAAAGTTTAAGTTCTATCAGGTTTTTAGTGGGGTTCATGTAAATTTTAAGTTCTATCAGGTTTTTAGTGGGGTTCATCTAAAGTTTAAGTTCTATCAGGTTTTTAGTGGGGTTCATGTAAATTTTAAGTTCTATCAGGTTTTTAGTGGGGTTCATGTAAAGTTTAGTTTCTATTATATTTTTAGTGGGGTTCATGTGAAGTTTAGGTTCTATCAGGTTTTAAGAGTGGTTCATGTAAAGTTTAAGTTCTATCAGGTTTTTAGTGGGGTTCGTGTTGCATGTAAAGTTTAGGATCTATCAGGTTTTTAGTGGGGTTCATGTAAATTTTAGGTTCTATCAGGTTTTTAGTGGGGTTCATGTAAAGTTTAGGTTCTATCATGTTTTTAGTGGGGTTAATGTAAAGTTTAAGTTCTATCAGGTTTTTAGTGGGGTTCATGTAAAGTTTAGTTTCTATTAGATTTTTAGTGGGGTTCATGTGAAGTTTAGGTTCTATCAAGTTTTTAGAGTGGTTCATGTAAAGTTTAAGTTCTATCAGGTTTTTAGTGGGGTTCGTGTTGCATGTAAAGTTTAGGATCTATTAAGTTTTGAGTGGGGTTCATGTAAAGTTTAGGTTCTATCAGGTTTTTAGTTAGGTTCATGTAAAGTTTAGGTTCTATCAGGTTTTTAGTGGGATTCATGTAAAGTTTAAGTTCTATTAGGTTTTTAGTGGGGTTCATGTAAAGTTTAGGTTCTATCAGGTTTTTAGTGGGGTTCATGTAAAGTTTAAGTTCTATTAGGTTTTTAGTGGGGTTCATGTAAAGTTTAGGTTCTATCAGGTTTTTAGTGGGGTTCATGTAAAGTTTAAGTTCTATCAGGTTTTTAGTGAGGTTCATGTAAAGTTTAGGTTCTATCATGTTTTTAGTAGGGTTCATGTAAAGTTTAAGTTCTATCTGGTTTTTAGTGGGGTTCATGTAAAGTTTAAGTTCTATCAGGTTTTTAGTGGGGTTCCTGTAAAGTTTAGTTTCTATTAGATTTTTAGTGGGGTTCATGTAAAGTTTAAGTTCTATCAGGTTTTTAGTGGGGTTCGTGTTGCATGTAAAGTTTAGGATCTATCAGGTTTTTAGTGGGGTTCATGTAAAGTTTAGGTTCTATCAGGTTTTTAGTGAGGTTCATGTAAAGTTTAGGTTCTATAAGATTTTTAGTAGGGTTCATGTGAAGTTTAGGTTCTATCAGGTTTTTAGTGGGGTTCATGTAAAGTTTAGGTTCTATCAGGTTTTTAGTGAGGTTCATGTAAAGTTTAGGTTCTATCAGATTTTTAGTGAGGTTCATGTAAAGTTTAGGTTCTATCAGGTTTTTAGTGGGGTTCATATAAAATTTAAGTTCTATCAGGTTTTTAGTGGGGTTCATGTAAAGTTTAGTTTCTATTAGATTTTTAGTGGGGTTCATGTGAAGTTTAGGTTCTATCAGGTTTTTAGTGGGGTTCATGTAAAGTTTAGGTTCTATCAGGTTTTTAGTGAGGTTCATGTAAAGTTTAGGTTCTATCAGATTTTTAGTGAGGTTCATGTAAAGTTTAGGTTCTATCAGGTTTTTAGTGGGGTTCATATAAAATTTAAGTTCTATCAGATTTTTAGTGGGGTTCATGTAAAGTTTAGTTTCTATTAGATTTTTAGTGGGGTTCATGTGAAGTTTAGGTTCTATCAGGTTTTTAGTGAGGTTCATGTAAAGTTTAGGTTCTATCAGGTTTTTAGTGGGGTTCATAGAAAATTTAAGTTCTATCAGGTTTTTAGTGGGGTTCATGTAAAGTTTAGTTTCTATAAGATTTTTAGTGGGGTTCATGTGAAGTTTAGGTTCTATCAGGTTTTTAGTGGGGTTCATGTAAAGTTTAAGTTCTATCAGGTTTTTAGTGTGGTTCGTGTTGCATGTAAAGTTTAGGATCTATCAGGTTTTTAGTGGGGATTATGTAAGGTTTAGGATCTATCAGGTTTTTAGTGGGGTTCATGTAAAGTTTAGGTTCTATCAGGTTTTTAGTGGGGTTCATGTAAAGTTTAAGTTCTATTAGGTTTTTAGTGGGGTTCATGTAAAGTTTAGGTTCTATCAGGTTTTTAGTGGGGTTCATGTAAAGTTTAAGTTCTATCAGGTTTTTAGTGAGGTTCATGTAAAGTTTAGGTTCTATCATGTTTTTAGTAGGGTTCATGTAAAGTTTAAGTTCTATCTGGTTTTTAGTGGGGTTCATGTAAAGTTTAAGATCTATCAGGTTTTTAGTGGGGTTCCTGTAAAGTTTAGTTTCTATTAGATTTTTAGTGGGGTTCATGTAAAGTTTAAGTTCTATCAGGTTTTTAGTGGGGTTCATGTAAAGTTTAGGTTCTATCAGGTTTTTAGTGAGGTTCATGTAAAGTTTAGGTTCTATCAGATTTTTAGTGAGGTTCATGTAAAGTTTAGGTTCTATCAGGTTTTTAGTGGGGTTCATATAAAATTTAAGTTCTATCAGGTTTTTAGTGGGGTTCATGTAAAGTTTAGTTTCTATTAGATTTTTAGTGGGGTTCTTGTGAAGTTTAGGTTCTATCAGGTTTTTAGTCAGGTTCATGTAAAGTTTAGGTTCTATCAGGTTTTTAGTGAGGTTCATGTAAAGTTTAGTTTCTATTAGATTTTTAGGGGGGTTCATGTGAAGTTTAGGTTCTATCAGGTTTTTAGTGGGGTTCATGTAAAGTTTAAGTTCTATCAGGTTTTTAGTGTGGTTCGTGTTGCATGTAAAGTTTAGGATCTATCAGGTTTTTAGTGGGGATTATGTAAGGTTTAGGATCTATCAGGTTTTTAGTGGGGTTCATGTAAAGTTTAAGTTCTATCAGGTTTTTAGTGGGGATTATGTAAAGTTTAGGATCTATCAGGTTTTTAGTGGGGTTCATGTAAAGTTTAAGTTCTATCAGGTTTTTAGTGAGGTTCATGTAAAGTTTAGGTTCTATCATGTTTTTAGTAGGGTTCATGTAAAGTTTAAGTTCTATCTGGTTTTTAGTGGGGTTCATGTAAAGTTTAAGTTCTATCAGGTTTTTAGTGGGGTTCCTGTAAAGTTTAGTTTCTATTAGATTTTTAGTGGGGTTCATGTAAAGTTTAAGTTCTATCAGGTTTTTAGTGGGGTTCATGTAAAGTTTAGGTTCTATCAGGTTTTTAGTGAGGTTCATGTAAAGTTTAGGTTCTATCAGATTTTTAGTGGGGTTCTTGTGAAGTTTAGGTTCTATCAGGTTTTTAGTGGGGTTCATGTAAATTTTAAGTTCTATCAGGTTTTTAGTGGGGTTCATGTAAAGTTTAGTTTCTATTATATTTTTAGTGGGGTTCATGTGAAGTTTAGGTTCTATCAGGTTTTAAGAGTGGTTCATGTAAAGTTTAAGTTCTATCAGGTTTTTAGTGGGGTTCGTGTTGCATGTAAAGTTTAGGATCTATCAGGTTTTTAGTGGGGTTCATGTAAATTTTAGGTTCTATCAGGTTTTTAGTGGGGTTCATGTAAAGTTTAAGTTCTATCAGGTTTTTAGTGGGGTTCATGTAAAGTTTAGGTTCTATCATGTTTATAGTGGGGTTAATGTAAAGATTAAGTTCTATTAGGTTTTTAGTGGGGTTCATCTAAAGTTTAAGTTCTATCAGGTTTTTAGTGGGGTTCATGTAAAGTTTAGTTTCTATTATATTTTTAGCGGGGTTCATCTGAAGTTTAGGTTCTATCAGGTTTTAAGAGTGGTTCATGTAAAGTTTAAGTTCTATCAGGTTTTTAGTGGGGCTCGTGTTGCATGTAAAGTTTAGGATCTATCAGGTTTTTAGTGGTGTTCATGTAAATTTTAGGTTCTATCAGGTTTTTAGTGGGGTTCATGTAAAGTTTAAGTTCTATCAGGTTTTTAGTGGGGTTCATGTAAAGTTTAGGTTCTATCATGTTTATAGTGGGGTTAATGTAAAGTTTAAGTTCTATCAGGTTTTTAGTGGGGTTCATGTAAAGTTTAAGTTCTATCAGGTTTTTAGTGGGGTTCATGTAAAGTTTAGTTTCTATTAGATTTTTAGTGGGGTTCATGTGAAGTTTAGGTTCTATCAGGTTTTTAGAGTGGTTCATGTAAAGTTTAAGTTCTATCAGGTTTTTAGTGGGGTTCGTGTTGCATGTAAAGTTTAGGATCTATTAGGTTTTTAGTGGGGTTCATGTAAAGTTTAGGTTCTATCAGGTTTTTAGTTAGGTTCATGTAAAGTTTAGGTTCTATCAGGTTTTTAGTGGTTTATATGTAAAGTTTAAGTTCTATTAGGTTTTTAGTGGGGTTCATGTAAAGTTTAGGTTCTATCAGGTTTTTAGTGGGGTTCATATAAAATTTAAGTTCTATCAGGTTTTTAGTGGGGTTCATGTAAAGTTTAGTTTCTATTAGATTTTTAGTGGGGTTCATGTGAAGTTTAGGTTCTATCAGGTTTTTAGTGGGATTCATGTAAAGTTTAAGTTCTATCAGGTTTTTAGTGTGGTTCGTGTTGCATGTAAAGTTTAGGATCTATCAGGTTTTTAGTGGGGATTATGTAAAGTTTAGGATCTATCAGGTTTTTAGTGGGGTTCATGTAAAGTTTAAGTTCTATCAGGTTTTTAGTGGGGTTCATGTAAAGTTTAGGTTCTATCATGTTTTTAGTGGGGTTCATGTAAATTTTAAGTTCTATCAGGTTTTTAGTGGGGTTCATCTAAAGTTTAAGTTCTATCAGGTTTTTAGTGGGGTTCATGTAAAGTTTAGTTTCTATTATATTTTTAGTGGGGTTCATGTGAAGTTTAGGTTCTATCATGTTTTAAGAGTGGTTCATGTAAAGTTTAAGTTCTATCAGGTTTTTAGTGGGGTTCGTGTTGCATGTAAAGTTTAGGATCTATCAGGTTTTTAGTGGGGATTATTTAAGGTTTAGGATCTATCAGGTTTTTAGTGGGGTTCATGTAAAGTTTAAGTTCTATCAGGTTTTTAGTGGGGTTCATGTAAAGTTTAGGTTCTATCATGTTTTTAGTGGGGTTCATGTAAAGTTTAGGTTCTATCAGGTTTTTAGTGGGGTTCATGTAAAGTTTAAGTTCTATCAGGTTTTTAGTGAGGTTCATGTAAAGTTTAGGTTCTATCATGTTTTTAGTAGGGTTCATGTAAAGTTTAAGTTCTATCTGGTTTTTAGTGGGGTTCATGTAAAGTTTAAGTTCTATCAGGTTTTTAGTGGGGTTCCTGTAAAGTATAGTTTCTATTAGATTTTTAGTGGGGTTCATGTAAAGTTTAAGTTCTATCAGGTTTTTAGTGGGGTTCGTGCTGCATGTAAAGTTTAGGATCTATCAGGTTTTTAGTGGGGTTCATGTAAAGTTTAGGTTCTATCAGGTTTTTAGTGAGGTTCATGTAAAGTTTAGGTTCTATCAGATTTTTAGTGAGGTTCATGTAAAGTTTAGGTTCTATCAGGTTTTTAGTGGGGTTCATATAAAATTTAAGTTCTATCAGGTTTTTAGTGGGGTTCATGTAAAGTTTAGTTTCTATAAGATTTTTAGTGGGGTTCATGTGAAGTTTAGGTTCTATCATGTTTATAGTGGGGTTAATGTAAAGTTTAAGTTCTATCAGGTTTTTAGTGGGGTTCATCTAAAGTTTAAGTTCTATCAGGTTTTTAGTGGGGTTCATGTAAAGTTTAGTTTCTATTATATTTTTAGTGGGGTTCATCTGAAGTTTAGGTTCTATCAGGTTTTAAGAGTGGTTCATGTAAAGTTTAAGTTCTATCAGGTTTTTAGTGGGGTTCGTGTTGCATGTAAAGTTTAGGATCTATCAGGTTTTTAGTGGGGTTCATGTAAATTTTAGGTTCTATCAGGTTTTTAGTGGGGTTCATGTAAAGTTTAAGTTCTATCAGGTTTTTAGTGGGGTTCATGTAAAGTTTAGGTTCTATCATGTTTATAGTGGGGTTAATGTAAAGTTTAAGTTCTATCAGGTTTTTAGTGGGGTTCATGTAAAGTTTAAGTTCTATCAGGTTTTTAGTGGGGTTCATGTAAAGTTTAGTTTCTATTAGATTTTTAGTGGGGTTCATGTGAAGTTTAGGTTCTATCAGGTTTTTAGAGTGGTTCATGTAAAGTTTAAGTTCTATCAGGTTTTTAGTGGGGTTCGTGTTGCATGTAAAGTTTAGGATCTATTAGGTTTTTAGTGGGGTTCATGTAAAGTTTAGGTTCTATCAGGTTTTTAGTTAGGTTCATGTAAAGTTTAGGTTCTATCAGGTTTTTAGTGGTTTATATGTAAAGTTTAAGTTCTATTAGGTTTTTAGTGGGGTTCATGTAAAGTTTAGGTTCTATCAGGTTTTTAGTGGGGTTCATATAAAATTTAAGTTCTATCAGGTTTTTAGTGGGGTTCATGTAAAGTTTAGTTTCTATTAGATTTTTAGTGGGGTTCATGTGAAGTTTAGGTTCTATCAGGTTTTTAGTGGGGTTCATGTAAAGTTTAAGTTCTATCAGGTTTTTAGTGTGGTTCGTGTTGCATGTAAAGTTTAGGATCTATCAGGTTTTTAGTGGGGATTATGTAAAGTTTAGGATCTATCAGGTTTTTAGTGGGGTTCATGTAAAGTTTAAGTTCTATCAGGTTTTTAGTGGGGTTCATGTAAAGTTTAGGTTCTATCATGTTTTTAGTGGGGTTCATGTAAATTTTAAGTTCTATCAGGTTTTTAGTGGGGTTCATCTAAAGTTTAAGTTCTATCAGGTTTTTAGTGGGGTTCATGTAAAGTTTAGTTACTATTATATTTTTAGTGGGGTTCATGTGAAGTTTAGGTTCTATCATGTTTTAAGAGTGGTTCATGTAAAGTTTAAGTTCTATCAGGTTTTTAGTGGGGTTCGTGTTGCATGTAAAGTTTAAGATCTATCAGGTTTTTAGTGGGGATTATTTAAGGTTTAGGATCTATCAGGTTTTTAGTGGGGTTCATGTAAAGTTTAGGTTCTATCATGTTTTTAGTGGGGTTCATGTAAAGTTTAGGTTCTATCAGGTTTTTAGTGGGGTTCATGTAAAGTTTAAGTTCTATCAGGTTTTTAGTGAGGTTCATGTAAAGTTTAGGTTCTATCATGTTTTTAGTAGGGTTCATGTAAAGTTTAAGTTCTATCTGGTTTTTAGTGGGGTTCATGTAAAGTTTAAGTTCTATCAGGTTTTTAGTGGGGTTCCTGTAAAGTATAGTTTCTATTAGATTTTTAGTGGGGTTCATGTAAAGTTTAAGTTCTATCAGGTTTTTAGTGGGGTTCGTGCTGCATGTAAAGTTTAGGATCTATCAGGTTTTTAGTGGGGTTCATGTAAAGTTTAGGTTCTATCAGGTTTTTAGTGAGGTTCATGTAAAGTTTAGGTTCTATCAGATTTTTAGTGAGGTTCATGTAAAGTTTAGGTTCTATCAGGTTTTTAGTGGGGTTCATATAAAATTTAAGTTCTATCAGGTTTTTAGTGGGGTTCATGTAAAGTTTAGTTTCTATAAGATTTTTAGTGGGGTTCATGTGAAGTTTAGGTTCTATCATGTTTATAGTGGGGTTAATGTAAAGTTTAAGTTCTATCAGGTTTTTAGTGGGGTTCATCTAAAGTTTAAGTTCTATCAGGTTTTTAGTGGGGTTCATGTAAAGTTTAGTTTCTATTATATTTTTAGTGGGGTTCATCTGAAGTTTAGGTTCTATCAGGTTTTAAGAGTGGTTCATGTAAAGTTTAAGTTCTATCAGGTTTTTAGTGGGGTTCGTGTTGCATGTAAAGTTTAGGATCTATCAGGTTTTTAGTGGGGTTCATGTAAATTTTAGGTTCTATCAGGTTTTTAGTGGGGTTCATGTAAAGTTTAAGTTCTATCAGGTTTTTAGTGGGGTTCATGTAAAGTTTAGGTTCTATCATGTTTATAGTGGGGTTAATGTAAAGTTTAAGTTCTATCAGGTTTTTAGTGGGGTTCATGTAAAGTTTAAGTTCTATCAGGTTTTTAGTGGGGTTCATGTAAAGTTTAGTTTCTATTAGATTTTTAGTGGGGTTCATGTGAAGTTTAGGTTCTATCAGGTTTTTAGAGTGGTTCATGTAAAGTTTAAGTTCTATCAGGTTTTTAGTGGGGTTCGTGTTGCATGTAAAGTTTAGGATCTATTAGGTTTTTAGTGGGGTTCATGTAAAGTTTAGGTTCTATCAGGTTTTTAGTTAGGTTCATGTAAAGTTTAGGTTCTATCAGATTTTTAGTGGTTTATATGTAAAGTTTAAGTTCTATTAGGTTTTTAGTGGGGTTCATGTAAAGTTTAGGTTCTATCAGGTTTTTAGTGGGGTTCATATAAAATTTAAGTTCTATCAGGTTTTTAGTGGGGTTCATTTAAAGTTTAGTTTCTATTAGATTTTTAGTGGGGTTCATGTGAAGTTTAGGTTCTATCAGGTTTTTAGTGGGGTTCATGTAAAGTTTAAGTTCTATCAGGTTTTTAGTGTGGTTCGTGTTGCATGTAAAGTTTAGGATCTATCAGGTTTTTAGTGGGGATTATGTAAAGTTTAGGATCTATCAGGTTTTTAGTGGGGTTCATGTAAAGTTTAAGTTCTATCAGGTTTTTAGTGGGGTTCATGTAAAGTTTAGGTTCTATCATGTTTTTAGTGGGGTTCATGTAAATTTTAAGTTCTATCAGGTTTTTAGTGGGGTTCATCTAAAGTTTAAGTTCTATCAGGTTTTTAGTGGGGTTCATGTAAAGTTTAGTTTCTATTATATTTTTAGTGGGGTTCATGTGAAGTTTAGGTTCTATCATGTTTTAAGAGTGGTTCATGTAAAGTTTAAGTTCTATCAGGTTTTTAGTGGGGTTCGTGTTGCATGTAAAGTTTAGGATCTATCAGGTTTTTAGTGGGGATTATTAAAGGTTTAGGATCTATCAGGTTTTTAGTGGGGTTCATGTAAAGTTTAAGTTCTATCAGGTTTTTAGTGGGGTTCATGTAAAGTTTAGGTTCTATCATGTTTTTAGTGGGGTTCATGTAAAGTTTAGGTTCTATCAGGTTTTTAGTGGGGTTCATGTAAAGTTTAAGTTCTATCAGGTTTTTAGTGAGGTTCATGTAAAGTTTAGGTTCTATCATGTTTTTAGTAGGGTTCATGTAAAGTTTAAGTTCTATCTGGTTTTTAGTGGGGTTCATGTAAAGTTTAAGTTCTATCAGGTTTTTAGTGGGGTTCCTGTAAAGTATAGTTTCTATTAGATTTTTAGTGGGGTTCATGTAAAGTTTAAGTTCTATCAGGTTTTTAGTGGGGTTCGTGCTGCATGTAAAGTTTAGGATCTATCAGGTTTTTAGTGGGGTTCATGTAAAGTTTAGGTTCTATCAGGTTTTTAGTGAGGTTCATGTAAAGTTTAGGTTCTATCAGATTTTTAGTGAGGTTCATGTAAAGTTTAGTTTCTATAAGATTTTTAGTGGGGTTCATGTGAAGTTTAGGTTCTATCAGGTTTTTAGTGGGGTTCATGTAAAGTTTAAGTTCTATCAGGTTTTTAGTGTGGTTCGTGTTGCATGTAAAGTTTAGGATCTATCAGGTTTTTAGTGGGGATTATGTAAGGTTTAGGATCTATCAGGTTTTTAGTGGGGTTCATGTAAAGTTTAAGTTCTATCAGGTTTTTAGTGGGGATTATGTAAAGTTTAGGTTCTATCAGGTTTTTAGTTAGGTTCATGTAAAGTTTAGGTTCTATCAGGTTTTTAGTGGGATTCATGTAAAGTTTAAGTTCTATTAGGTTTTTAGTGGGGTTCATGTAAAGTTTAGGTTCTATCAGGTTTTTAGTGGGGTTCATGTAAAGTTTAAGTTCTATTAGGTTTTTAGTGGGGTTCATGTAAAGTTTAGGTTCTATCAGGTTTTTAGTGGGGTTCATGTAAAGTTTAAGTTCTATCAGGTTTTTAGTGAGGTTCATGTAAAGTTTAGGTTCTATCATGTTTTTAGTAGGGTTCATGTAAAGTTTAAGTTCTATCTGGTTTTTAGTGGGGTTCATGTAAAGTTTAAGTTCTATCAGGTTTTTAGTGGGGTTCCTGTAAAGTTTAGTTTCTATTAGATTTTTAGTGGGGTTCATGTAAAGTTTAAGTTCTATCAGGTTTTTAGTGGGGTTCGTGTTGCATGTAAAGTTTAGGATCTATCAGGTTTTTAGTGGGGATTATGTAAGGTTTAGGATCTATCAGGTTTTTAGTGGGGTTCATGTAAAGTTTAAGTTCTATCAGGTTTTTAGTGGGGATTATGTAAAGTTTAGGATCTATCAGGTTTTTAGTGGGGTTCATGTAAAGTTTAAGTTCTATCAGGATTTTAGTGGGGTTCATGTAAATTTTAAGTTCTATCAGGTTTTTAGTGGGGTTCATCTAAAGTTTAAGTTCTATCAGGTTTTTAGTGGGGTTCATGTAAATTTTAAGTTCTATCAGGTTTTTAGTGGGGTTCATGTAAAGTTTAGTTTCTATTATATTTTTAGTGGGGTTCATGTGAAGTTTAGGTTCTATCAGGTTTTAAGAGTGGTTCATGTAAAGTTTAAGTTCTATCAGGTTTTTAGTGGGGTTCGTGTTGCATGTAAAGTTTAGGATCTATCAGGTTTTTAGTGGGGTTCATGTAAATTTTAGGTTCTATCAGGTTTTTAGTGGGGTTCATGTAAAGTTTAGGTTCTATCATGTTTTTAGTGGGGTTAATGTAAAGTTTAAGTTCTATCAGGTTTTTAGTGGGGTTCATGTAAAGTTTAGTTTCTATTAGATTTTTAGTGGGGTTCATGTGAAGTTTAGGTTCTATCAAGTTTTTAGAGTGGTTCATGTAAAGTTTAAGTTCTATCAGGTTTTTAGTGGGGTTCGTGTTGCATGTAAAGTTTAGGATCTATTAAGTTTTGAGTGGGGTTCATGTAAAGTTTAGGTTCTATCAGGTTTTTAGTTAGGTTCATGTAAAGTTTAGGTTCTATCAGGTTTTTAGTGGGATTCATGTAAAGTTTAAGTTCTATTAGGTTTTTAGTGGGGTTCATGTAAAGTTTAGGTTCTATCAGGTTTTTAGTGGGGTTCATGTAAAGTTTAAGTTCTATTAGGTTTTTAGTGGGGTTCATGTAAAGTTTAGGTTCTATCAGGTTTTTAGTGGGGTTCATGTAAAGTTTAAGTTCTATCAGGTTTTTAGTGAGGTTCATGTAAAGTTTAGGTTCTATCATGTTTTTAGTAGGGTTCATGTAAAGTTTAAGTTCTATCTGGTTTTTAGTGGGGTTCATGTAAAGTTTAAGTTCTATCAGGTTTTTAGTGGGGTTCCTGTAAAGTTTAGTTTCTATTAGATTTTTAGTGGGGTTCATGTAAAGTTTAAGTTCTATCAGGTTTTTAGTGGGGTTCGTGTTGCATGTAAAGTTTAGGATCTATCAGGTTTTTAGTGGGGTTCATGTAAAGTTTAGGTTCTATCAGGTTTTTAGTGAGGTTCATGTAAAGTTTAGGTTCTATTAGATTTTTAGTAGGGTTCATGTGAAGTTTAGGTTCTATCAGGTTTTTAGTGGGGTTCATGTAAAGTTTAGGTTCTATCAGGTTTTTAGTGAGGTTCATGTAAAGTTTAGGTTCTATCAGATTTTTAGTGAGGTTCATGTAAAGTTTAGGTTCTATCAGGTTTTTAGTGGGGTTCATATAAAATTTAAGTTCTATCAGGTTTTTAGTGGGGTTCATGTAAAGTTTAGTTTCTATTAGATTTTTAGTGGGGTTCATGTGAAGTTTAGGTTCTATCAGGTTTTTAGTGGGGTTCATGTAAAGTTTAGGTTCTATCAGGTTTTTAGTGAGGTTCATGTAAAGTTTAGGTTCTATCAGATTTTTAGTGAGGTTCATGTAAAGTTTAGGTTCTATCAGGTTTTTAGTGGGGTTCATATAAAATTTAAGTTCTATCAGGTTTTTAGTGGGGTTCATGTAAAGTTTAGTTTCTATTAGATTTTTAGTGGGGTTCATGTGAAGTTTAGGTTCTATCAGGTTTTTAGTGAGGTTCATGTAAAGTTTAGGTTCTATCAGGTTTTTAGTGGGGTTCATAGAAAATTTAAGTTCTATCAGGTTTTTAGTGGGGTTCATGTAAAGTTTAGTTTCTATTAGATTTTTAGTGGGGTTCATGTGAAGTTTAGGTTCTATCAGGTTTTTAGTGGGGTTCATGTAAAGTTTAAGTTCTATCAGGTTTTTAGTGTGGTTCGTGTTGCATGTAAAGTTTAGGATCTATCAGGTTTTTAGTGGGGATTATGTAAGGTTTAGGATCTATCAGGTTTTTAGTGGGGTTCATGTAAAGTTTAGGTTCTATCAGGTTTTTAGTGGGGTTCATGTAAAGTTTAAGTTCTATTAGGTTTTTAGTGGGGTTCATGTAAAGTTTAGGTTCTATCAGGTTTTTAGTGGGGTTCATGTAAAGTTTAAGTTCTATCAGGTTTTTAGTGAGGTTCATGTAAAGTTTAGGTTCTATCATGTTTTTAGTAGGGTTCATGTAAAGTTTAAGTTCTATCTGGTTTTTAGTGGGGTTCATGTAAAGTTTAAGTTCTATCAGGTTTTTAGTGGGGTTCCTGTAAAGTTTAGTTTCTATTAGATTTTTAGTGGGGTTCATGTAAAGTTTAAGTTCTATCAGGTTTTTAGTGGGGTTCGTGTTGCATGTAAAGTTTAGGATCTATCAGGTTTTTAGTGGGGTTCATGTAAAGTTTAGGTTCTATCAGGTTTTTAGTGAGGTTCATGTAAAGTTTAGGTTCTATAAGATTTTTAGTAGGGTTCATGTGAAGTTTAGGTTCTATCAGGTTTTTAGTGGGGTTCATGTAAAGTTTAGGTTCTATCAGGTTTTTAGTGAGGTTCATGTAAAGTTTAGGTTCTATCAGATTTTTAGTGAGGTTCATGTAAAGTTTAGGTTCTATCAGGTTTTTAGTGGGGTTCATATAAAATTTAAGTTCTATCAGGTTTTTAGTGGGGTTCATGTAAAGTTTAGTTTCTATTAAATTTTTAGTGGGGTTCATGTGAAGTTTAGGTTCTATCAGGTTTTTAGTGGGGTTCATGTAAAGTTTAGGTTCTATCAGGTTTTTAGTGAGGTTCATGTAAAGTTTAGGTTCTATCAGATTTTTAGTGAGGTTCATGTAAAGTTTAGGTTCTATCAGGTTTTTAGTGGGGTTCATATAAAATTTAAGTTCTATCAGGTTTTTAGTGGGGTTCATGTAAAGTTTAGTTTCTATTAGATTTTTAGTGGGGTTCATGTGAAGTTTAGGTTCTATCAGGTTTTTAGTGAGGTTCATGTAAAGTTTAGGTTCTATCAGGTTTTTAGTGGGGTTCATAGAAAATTTAAGTTCTATCAGGTTTTTAGTGGGGTTCATGTAAAGTTTAGTTTCTATAAGATTTTTAGTGGGGCTCATGTGAAGTTTAGGTTCTATCAGGTTTTTAGTGGGGTTCATGTAAAGTTTAAGTTCTATCAGGTTTTTAGTGTGGTTCGTGTTGCATGTAAAGTTTAGGATCTATCAGGTTTTTAGTGGGGATTATGTAAGGTTTAGGATCTATCAGGTTTTTAGTGGGGTTCATGTAAAGTTTAGGTTCTATCAGGTTTTTAGTGGGGTTCATGTAAAGTTTAAGTTCTATCAGGTTTTTAGTGGGGTTCATGTAAAGTTTAGGTTCTATCATGTTTATAGTGGGGTTAATGTAATGTTTAAGTTCTATCAGGTTTTTAGTGGGGTTCATGTAAAGTTTAAGTTCTATCAGGTTTTTAGTGGGGTTCATGTAAAGTTTAGTTTCTATTAGATTTTTAGGGGGGTTCATGTGAAGTTTAGGTTCTATCAGGTTTTTAGAGTGGTTCATGTAAAGTTTAAGTTCTATCAGGTTTTTAGTGGGGTTCATGTAAAGTTTAGTTTCTATTAGATTTTTAGGGGGGTTCATGTGAAGTTTAGGTTCTATCAGGTTTTTAGAGTGGTTCATGTAAAGTTTAGGATCTATCAGGTTTTTAGTGGGGATTATGTAAGGTTTAGGATCTATCAGGTTTTTAGTGGGGTTCATGTAAAGTTTAGGTTCTATCAGGTTTTTAGTGGGGTTCATGTAAAGTTTAAGTTCTATCAGGTTTTTAGTGGGGTTCATGTAAAGTTTAGGTTCTATCATGTTTATAGTGGGGTTAATGTAATGTTTAAGTTCTATCAGGTTTTTAGTGGGGTTCATGTAAAGTTTAAGTTCTATCAGGTTTTTAGTGGGGTTCATGTAAAGTTTAGTTTCTATTAGATTTTTAGGGGGGTTCATGTGAAGTTTAGGTTCTATCAGGTTTTTAGTGGGGTTCATGTAAAGTTTAGGTTCTATCAGGTTTTTAGTGAGGTTCATGTAAAGTTTAGGTTCTATCAGGTTTTTAGTGAGGTTCATGTAAAGTTTAGGTTCTATCAGGTTTTTAGTGGGGTTCATATAAAATTTAAGTTCTATCAGGTTTTTAGTGGGGTTCATGTAAAGTTTAGTTTCTATAAGATTTTTAGTGGGGTTCATGTGAAGTTTAGGTTCTATCAGGTTTTTAGTGGGGTTCATGTAAAGTTTAAGTTCTATCAGGTTTTTAGTGTGGTTCGTGTTGCATGTAAAGTTTAGGATCTATCAGGTTTTTAGTGGGGATTATGTAAGGTTTAGGATCTATCAGGTTTTTAGTGGGGTTCATGTAAAGTTTAAGTTCTATCAGGTTTTTAGTGGGGATTATGTAAAGTTTAGGATCTATCAGGTTTTTAGTGGGGTTCATGTAAAGTTTAAGTTCTATCAGGTTTTTAGTGGGGTTCATCTAAAGTTTAAGTTCTATCAGGTTTTTAGTGGGGTTCATGTAAATTTTAAGTTCTATCAGGTTTTTAGTGGGGTTCATGTAAAGTTTAGTTTCTATTAGATTTTTAGGGGGGTTCATGTGAAGTTTAGATTCTATCAGGTTTTTAGAGTGGTTCATGTAAAGTTTAAGTTCTATCAGGTTTTTAGTGGGGTTCGTGTTGCATGTAAAGTTTAGGATCTATTAGGTTTTTAGTGGTGTTCATGTAAAGTTTAGGTTCTATCAGGTTTTTAGTTAGGTTCATGTAAAGTTTAGGTTCTATCAGGTTTTTAGTGGGATTCATGTAAAGTTTAAGTTCTATTAGGTTTTTAGTGGGGTTCATGTAAAGTTTAGGTTCTATCAGGTTTTTAGTGAGGTTCATGTAAAGTTTAGGTTCTATCAGGTTTTTAGTGAGGTTCATGTAAAGTTTAGGTTCTATCAGGTTTTTAGTGGGGTTCATATAAAATTTAAGTTCTATCAGGTTTTTAGTGGGGTTCATGTAAAGTTTAGTTTCTATAAGATTTTTAGTGGGGTTCATGTGAAGTTTAGGTTCTATCAGGTTTTTAGTGGGGTTCATGTAAAGTTTAAGTTCTATCAGGTTTTTAGTGTGGTTCGTGTTGCATGTAAAGTTTAGGATCTATCAGGTTTTTAGTGGGGATTATGTAAGGTTTAGGATCTATCAGGTTTTTAGTGGGGTTCATGTAAAGTTTAAGTTCTATCAGGTTTTTAGTGGGGATTATGTAAAGTTTAGGATCTATCAGGTTTTTAGTGGGGTTCATGTAAAGTTTAAGTTCTATCAGGTTTTTAGTGGGGTTCATCTAAAGTTTAAGTTCTATCAGGTTTTTAGTGGGGTTCATGTAAATTTTAAGTTCTATCAGGTTTTTAGTGGGGTTCATGTAAAGTTTAGTTTCTATTATATTTTTAGTGGGGTTCATGTGAAGTTTAGGTTCTATCAGGTTTTAAGAGTGGTTCATATAAAGTTTAAGTTCTATCAGGTTTTTAGTGGGGTTCGTGTTGCATGTAAAGTTTAGGATCTATCAGGTTTTTAGTGGGGTTCATGTAAATTTTAGGTTCTATCAGGTTTTTAGTGGGGTTCATGTAAAGTTTAGGTTCTATCATGTTTTTAGTGGGGTTAATGTAAAGTTTAAGTTCTATCAGGTTTTTAGTGGGGTTCATGTAAAGTTTAAGTTCTATCAGGTTTTTAGTGGGGTTCATGTAAAGTTTAGTTTCTATTAGATTTTTAGTGGGGTTCATGTGAAGTTTAGGTTCTATCAGGTTTTTAGAGTGGTTCATGTAAAGTTTAAGTTCTATCAGGTTTTTAGTGGGGTTCGTGTTGCATGTAAAGTTTAGGATCTATTAAGTTTTTAGTGGGGATTATGTAAAGTTTAGGATCTATCAGGTTTTTAGTGGGGTTCATGTAAAGTTTAAGTTCTATCAGGTTTTTAGTGGGGTTCATGTAAAGTTTAGGTTCTATCATGTTTTTAGTGGGGTTCATGTAAATTTTAAGTTCTATCATGTTTTTAGTGGGGTTCATGTAAAGTTTAGGTTCTATCATGTTTTTAGTGGGGTTCATGTAAATTTTAAGTTCTATCAGGTTTTTAGTGGGGTTCATCTAAAGTTTAAGTTCTATCAGGTTTTTAGTGGGGTTCATGTAAAGTTTAGTTTCTATTATATTTTTAGTGGGGTTCATGTGAAGTTTAGGTTCTATCATGTTTTAAGAGTGGTTCATGTAAAGTTTAAGTTCTATCAGGTTTTTAGTGGGGTTCGTGTTGCATGTAAAGTTTAGGATCTATCAGGTTTTTAGTGGGGATTATTTAAGGTTTAGGATCTATCAGGTTTTTAGTGGGGTTCATGTAAAGTTTAAGTTCTATCAGGTTTTTAGTGGGGTTCATGTAAAGTTTAGGTTCTATCATGTTTTTAGTGGGGTTCATGTAAAGTTTAGGTTCTATCAGGTTTTTAGTGGGGTTCATGTAAAGTTTAAGTTCTATCAGGTTTTTAGTGAGGTTCATGTAAAGTTTAGGTTCTATCATGTTTTTAGTAGGGTTCATGTAAAGTTTAAGTTCTATCTGGTTTTTAGTGGGGTTCATGTAAAGTTTAAGTTCTATCAGGTTTTTAGTGGGGTTCCTGTAAAGTTTAGTTTCTATTAGATTTTTAGTGGGGTTCATGTAAAGTTTAAGTTCTATCAGGTTTTTAGTGGGGTTCGTGTTGCATGTAAAGTTTAGGATCTATCAGGTTTTTAGTGGGGTTCATGTAAAGTTAAGGTTCTATCAGGTTTTTAGTGAGGTTCATGTAAAGTTTAGGTTCTATAAGATTTTTAGTAGGGTTCATGTGAAGTTTAGGTTCTATCAGGTTTTTAGTGGGGTTCATGTAAAGTTTAGGTTCTATCAGGTTTTTAGTGAGGTTCATGTAAAGTTTAGGTTCTATCAGATTTTTAGTGAGGTTCATGTAAAGTTTAGGTTCTATCAGGTTTTTAGTGGGGTTCATATAAAATTTAAGTTCTATCAGGTTTTTAGTGGGGTTCATGTAAAGTTTAGTTTCTATTAAATTTTTAGTGGGGTTCATGTGAAGTTTAGGTTCTATCAGGTTTTTAGTGGGGTTCATGTAAAGTTTAGGTTCTATCATATTTTTAGTGAGGTTCATGTAAAGTTTAGGTTCTATCAGATTTTTAGTGAGGTTCATGTAAAGTTTAGGTTCTATCAGGTTTTTAGTGGGGTTCATATAAAATTTAAGTTCTATCAGGTTTTTAGTGGGGTTCATGTAAAGTTTAGTTTCTATTAGATTTTTAGTGGGGTTCATGTGAAGTTTAGGTTCTATCAGGTTTTTAGTGAGGTTCATGTAAAGTTTAGGTTCTATCAGGTTTTTAGTGGGGTTCATAGAAAATTTAAGTTCTATCAGGTTTTTAGTGGGGTTCATGTAAAGTTTAGTTTCTATAAGATTTTTAGTGGGGCTCATGTGAAGTTTAGGTTCTATCAGGTTTTTAGTGGGGTTCATGTAAAGTTTAAGTTCTATCAGGTTTTTAGTGTGGTTCGTGTTGCATGTAAAGTTTAGGATCTATCAGGTTTTTAGTGGGGATTATGTAAGGTTTAGGATCTATCAGGTTTTTAGTGGGGTTCATGTAAAGTTTAGGTTCTATCAGGTTTTTAGTGGGGTTCATGTAAAGTTTAAGTTCTATCAGGTTTTTAGTGGGGTTCATGTAAAGTTTAGGTTCTATCATGTTTATAGTGGGGTTAATGTAATGTTTAAGTTCTATCAGGTTTTTAGTGGGGTTCATGTAAAGTTTAAGTTCTATCAGGTTTTTAGTGGGGTTCATGTAAAGTTTAGTTTCTATTAGATTTTTAGGGGGGTTCATGTGAAGTTTAGGTTCTATCAGGTTTTTAGAGTGGTTCATGTAAAGTTTAAGTTCTATCAGGTTTTTAGTGGGGTTCATGTAAAGTTTAGTTTCTATTAGATTTTTAGGGGGGTTCATGTGAAGTTTAGGTTCTATCAGGTTTTTAGAGTGGTTCATGTAAAGTTTAGGATCTATCAGGTTTTTAGTGGGGATTATGTAAGGTTTAGGATCTATCAGGTTTTTAGTGGGGTTCATGTAAAGTTTAGGTTCTATCAGGTTTTTAGTGGGGTTCATGTAAAGTTTAAGTTCTATCAGGTTTTTAGTGGGGTTCATGTAAAGTTTAGGTTCTATCATGTTTATAGTGGGGTTAATGTAATGTTTAAGTTCTATCAGGTTTTTAGTGGGGTTCATGTAAAGTTTAAGTTCTATCAGGTTTTTAGTGGGGTTCATGTAAAGTTTAGTTTCTATTAGATTTTTAGGGGGGTTCATGTGAAGTTTAGGTTCTATCAGGTTTTTAGTGGGGTTCATGTAAAGTTTAGGTTCTATCAGGTTTTTAGTGAGGTTCATGTAAAGTTTAGGTTCTATCAGGTTTTTAGTGAGGTTCATGTAAAGTTTAGGTTCTATCAGGTTTTTAGTGGGGTTCATATAAAATTTAAGTTCTATCAGGTTTTTAGTGGGGTTCATGTAAAGTTTAGTTTCTATAAGATTTTTAGTGGGGTTCATGTGAAGTTTAGGTTCTATCAGGTTTTTAGTGGGGTTCATGTAAAGTTTAAGTTCTATCAGGTTTTTAGTGTGGTTCGTGTTGCATGTAAAGTTTAGGATCTATCAGGTTTTTAGTGGGGATTATGTAAGGTTTAGGATCTATCAGGTTTTTAGTGGGGTTCATGTAAAGTTTAAGTTCTATCAGGTTTTTAGTGGGGATTATGTAAAGTTTAGGATCTATCAGGTTTTTAGTGGGGTTCATGTAAAGTTTAAGTTCTATCAGGTTTTTAGTGGGGTTCATCTAAAGTTTAAGTTCTATCAGGTTTTTAGTGGGGTTCATGTAAATTTTAAGTTCTATCAGGTTTTTAGTGGGGTTCATGTAAAGTTTAGTTTCTATTAGATTTTTAGGGGGGTTCATGTGAAGTTTAGATTCTATCAGGTTTTTAGAGTGGTTCATGTAAAGTTTAAGTTCTATCAGGTTTTTAGTGGGGTTCGTGTTGCATGTAAAGTTTAGGATCTATTAGGTTTTTAGTGGTGTTCATGTAAAGTTTAGGTTCTATCAGGTTTTTAGTTAGGTTCATGTAAAGTTTAGGTTCTATCAGGTTTTTAGTGGGATTCATGTAAAGTTTAAGTTCTATTAGGTTTTTAGTGGGGTTCATGTAAAGTTTAGGTTCTATCAGGTTTTTAGTGAGGTTCATGTAAAGTTTAGGTTCTATCAGGTTTTTAGTGAGGTTCATGTAAAGTTTAGGTTCTATCAGGTTTTTAGTGGGGTTCATATAAAATTTAAGTTCTATCAGGTTTTTAGTGGGGTTCATGTAAAGTTTAGTTTCTATAAGATTTTTAGTGGGGTTCATGTGAAGTTTAGGTTCTATCAGGTTTTTAGTGGGGTTCATGTAAAGTTTAAGTTCTATCAGGTTTTTAGTGTGGTTCGTGTTGCATGTAAAGTTTAGGATCTATCAGGTTTTTAGTGGGGATTATGTAAGGTTTAGGATCTATCAGGTTTTTAGTGGGGTTCATGTAAAGTTTAAGTTCTATCAGGTTTTTAGTGGGGATTATGTAAAGTTTAGGATCTATCAGGTTTTTAGTGGGGTTCATGTAAAGTTTAAGTTCTATCAGGTTTTTAGTGGGGTTCATCTAAAGTTTAAGTTCTATCAGGTTTTTAGTGGGGTTCATGTAAATTTTAAGTTCTATCAGGTTTTTAGTGGGGTTCATGTAAAGTTTAGTTTCTATTATATTTTTAGTGGGGTTCATGTGAAGTTTAGGTTCTATCAGGTTTTAAGAGTGGTTCATATAAAGTTTAAGTTCTATCAGGTTTTTAGTGGGGTTCGTGTTGCATGTAAAGTTTAGGATCTATCAGGTTTTTAGTGGGGTTCATGTAAATTTTAGGTTCTATCAGGTTTTTAGTGGGGTTCATGTAAAGTTTAGGTTCTATCATGTTTTTAGTGGGGTTAATGTAAAGTTTAAGTTCTATCAGGTTTTTAGTGGGGTTCATGTAAAGTTTAAGTTCTATCAGGTTTTTAGTGGGGTTCATGTAAAGTTTAGTTTCTATTAGATTTTTAGTGGGGTTCATGTGAAGTTTAGGTTCTATCAGGTTTTTAGAGTGGTTCATGTAAAGTTTAAGTTCTATCAGGTTTTTAGTGGGGTTCGTGTTGCATGTAAAGTTTAGGATCTATTAAGTTTTTAGTGGGGATTATGTAAAGTTTAGGATCTATCAGGTTTTTAGTGGGGTTCATGTAAAGTTTAAGTTCTATCAGGTTTTTAGTGGGGTTCATGTAAAGTTTAGGTTCTATCATGTTTTTAGTGGGGTTCATGTAAATTTTAAGTTCTATCATGTTTTTAGTGGGGTTCATGTAAAGTTTAGGTTCTATCATGTTTTTAGTGGGGTTCATGTAAATTTTAAGTTCTATCAGGTTTTTAGTGGGGTTCATCTAAAGTTTAAGTTCTATCAGGTTTTTAGTGGGGTTCATGTAAAGTTTAGTTTCTATTATATTTTTAGTGGGGTTCATGTGAAGTTTAGGTTCTATCATGTTTTAAGAGTGGTTCATGTAAAGTTTAAGTTCTATCAGGTTTTTAGTGGGGTTCGTGTTGCATGTAAAGTTTAGGATCTATCAGGTTTTTAGTGGGGATTATTTAAGGTTTAGGATCTATCAGGTTTTTAGTGGGGTTCATGTAAAGTTTAAGTTCTATCAGGTTTTTAGTGGGGTTCATGTAAAGTTTAGGTTCTATCATGTTTTTAGTGGGGTTCATGTAAAGTTTAGGTTCTATCAGGTTTTTAGTGGGGTTCATGTAAAGTTTAAGTTCTATCAGGTTTTTAGTGAGGTTCATGTAAAGTTTAGGTTCTATCATGTTTTTAGTAGGGTTCATGTAAAGTTTAAGTTCTATCTGGTTTTTAGTGGGGTTCATGTAAAGTTTAAGTTCTATCAGGTTTTTAGTGGGGTTCCTGTAAAGTTTAGTTTCTATTAGATTTTTAGTGGGGTTCATGTAAAGTTTAAGTTCTATCAGGTTTTTAGTGGGGTTCGTGTTGCATGTAAAGTTTAGGATCTATCAGGTTTTTAGTGGGGTTCATGTAAAGTTAAGGTTCTATCAGGTTTTTAGTGAGGTTCATGTAAAGTTTAGGTTCTATAAGATTTTTAGTAGGGTTCATGTGAAGTTTAGGTTCTATCAGGTTTTTAGTGGGGTTCATGTAAAGTTTAGGTTCTATCAGGTTTTTAGTGAGGTTCATGTAAAGTTTAGGTTCTATCAGATTTTTAGTGAGGTTCATGTAAAGTTTAGGTTCTATCAGGTTTTTAGTGGGGTTCATATAAAATTTAAGTTCTATCAGGTTTTTAGTGGGGTTCATGTAAAGTTTAGTTTCTATTAAATTTTTAGTGGGGTTCATGTGAAGTTTAGGTTCTATCAGGTTTTTAGTGGGGTTCATGTAAAGTTTAGGTTCTATCATATTTTTAGTGAGGTTCATGTAAAGTTTAGGTTCTATCAGATTTTTAGTGAGGTTCATGTAAAGTTTAGGTTCTATCAGGTTTTTAGTGGGGTTCATATAAAATTTAAGTTCTATCAGGTTTTTAGTGGGGTTCATGTAAAGTTTAGTTTCTATTAGATTTTTAGTGGGGTTCATGTGAAGTTTAGGTTCTATCAGGTTTTTAGTGAGGTTCATGTAAAGTTTAGGTTCTATCAGGTTTTTAGTGGGGTTCATAGAAAATTTAAGTTCTATCAGGTTTTTAGTGGGGTTCATGTAAAGTTTAGTTTCTATAAGATTTTTAGTGGGGCTCATGTGAAGTTTAGGTTCTATCAGGTTTTTAGTGGGGTTCATGTAAAGTTTAAGTTCTATCAGGTTTTTAGTGTGGTTCGTGTTGCATGTAAAGTTTAGGATCTATCAGGTTTTTAGTGGGGATTATGTAAGGTTTAGGATCTATCAGGTTTTTAGTGGGGTTCATGTAAAGTTTAGGTTCTATCAGGTTTTTAGTGGGGTTCATGTAAAGTTTAAGTTCTATCAGGTTTTTAGTGGGGTTCATGTAAAGTTTAGGTTCTATCATGTTTATAGTGGGGTTAATGTAATGTTTAAGTTCTATCAGGTTTTTAGTGGGGTTCATGTAAAGTTTAAGTTCTATCAGGTTTTTAGTGGGGTTCATGTAAAGTTTAGTTTCTATTAGATTTTTAGGGGGGTTCATGTGAAGTTTAGGTTCTATCAGGTTTTTAGAGTGGTTCATGTAAAGTTTAAGTTCTATCAGGTTTTTAGTGGGGTTCGTGTTGCATGTAAAGTTTAGGATCTATTAGGTTTTTAGTGGTGTTCATGTAAAGTTTAGGTTCTATCAGGTTTTTAGTTAGGTTCATGTAAAGTTTAGGTTCTATCAGGTTTTTAGTGGGATTCATGTAAAGTTTAAGTTCTATTAGGTTTTTAGTGGGGTTCATGTAAAGTTTAGGTTCTATCAGGTTTTTAGTGAGGTTCATGTAAAGTTTAGGTTCTATCAGGTTTTTAGTGAGGTTCATGTAAAGTTTAGGTTCTATCAGGTTTTTAGTGGGGTTCATATAAAATTTAAGTTCTATCAGGTTTTTAGTGGGGTTCATGTAAAGTTTAGTTTCTATAAGATTTTTAGTGGGGTTCATGTGAAGTTTAGGTTCTATCAGGTTTTTAGTGGGGTTCATGTAAAGTTTAAGTTCTATCAGGTTTTTAGTGTGGTTCGTGTTGCATGTAAAGTTTAGGATCTATCAGGTTTTTAGTGGGGATTATGTAAGGTTTAGGATCTATCAGGTTTTTAGTGGGGTTCATGTAAAGTTTAAGTTCTATCAGGTTTTTAGTGGGGATTATGTAAAGTTTAGGATCTATCAGGTTTTTAGTGGGGTTCATGTAAAGTTTAAGTTCTATCAGGTTTTTAGTGGGGTTCATGTAAATTTTAAGTTCTATCAGGTTTTTAGTGGGGTTCATCTAAAGTTTAAGTTCTATCAGGTTTTTAGTGGGGTTCATGTAAATTTTAAGTTCTATCAGGTTTTTAGTGGGGTTCATGTAAAGTTTAGTTTCTATTATATTTTTAGTGGGGTTCATGTGAAGTTTAGGTTCTATCAGGTTTTAAGAGTGGTTCATATAAAGTTTAAGTTCTATCAGGTTTTTAGTGGGGTTCGTGTTGCATGTAAAGTTTAGGATCTATCAGGTTTTTAGTGGGGTTCATGTAAATTTTAGGTTCTATCAGGTTTTTAGTGGGGTTCATGTAAAGTTTAGGTTCTATCATGTTTTTAGTGGGGTTAATGTAAAGTTTAAGTTCTATCAGGTTTTTAGTGGGGTTCATGTAAAGTTTAAGTTCTATCAGGTTTTTAGTGGGGTTCATGTAAAGTTTAGTTTCTATTAGATTTTTAGTGGGGTTCATGTGAAGTTTAGGTTCTATCAGGTTTTTAGAGTGGTTCATGTAAAGTTTAAGTTCTATCAGGTTTTTAGTGGGGTTCGTGTTGCATGTAAAGTTTAGGATCTATTAAGTTTTTAGTGGGGATTATGTAAAGTTTAAGTTCTATCAGGTTTTTAGTGGGGTTCATGTAAAGTTTAGGTTCTATCATGTTTTTAGTGGGGTTCATGTAAATTTTAAGTTCTATCAGGTTTTTAGTGGGGTTCATGTAAAGTTTAGGTTCTATCATGTTTTTAGTGGGGTTCATGTAAATTTTAAGTTCTATCAGGTTTTTAGTGGGGTTCATCTAAAGTTTAAGTTCTATCAGGTTTTTAGTGGGGTTCATGTAAAGTTTAGTTTCTATTATATTTTTAGTGGGGTTCATGTGAAGTTTAGGTTCTATCATGTTTTAAGAGTGGTTCATGTAAAGTTTAAGTTCTATCAGGTTTTTAGTGGGGTTCGTGTTGCATGTAAAGTTTAGGATCTATCAGGTTTTTAGTGGGGATTATTTAAGGTTTAGGATCTATCAGGTTTTTAGTGGGGTTCATGTAAAGTTTAAGTTCTATCAGGTTTTTAGTGGGGTTCATGTAAAGTTTAGGTTCTATCATGTTTTTAGTGGGGTTCATGTAAAGTTTAGGTTCTATCAGGTTTTTAGTGGGGTTCATGTAAAGTTTAAGTTCTATCAGGTTTTTAGTGAGGTTCATGTAAAGTTTAGGTTCTATCATGTTTTTAGTAGGGTTCATGTAAAGTTTAAGTTCTATCTGGTTTTTAGTGGGGTTCATGTAAAGTTTAAGTTCTATCAGGTTTTTAGTGGGGTTCCTGTAAAGTATAGTTTCTATTAGATTTTTAGTGGGGTTCATGTAAAGTTTAAGTTCTATCAGGTTTTTAGTGGGGTTCGTGCTGCATGTAAAGTTTAGGATCTATCAGGTTTTTAGTGGGGTTCATGTAAAGTTTAGGTTCTATCAGGTTTTTAGTGGGGTTCATATAAAATTTAAGTTCTATCAGGTTTTTAGTGGGGTTCATGTAAAGTTTAGTTTCTATAAGATTTTTAGTGGGGTTCATGTGAAGTTTAGGTTCTATCAGGTTTTTAGTGAGGTTCATGTAAAGTTTAGGTTCTATCAGGTTTTTAGTGGGGTTCATGTAAAGTTTAGTTTCTATAAGATTTTTAGTGGGGTTCATGTGAAGTTTAGGTTCTATCAGGTTTTTAGTGGGGTTCATGTAAAGTTTAAGTTCTATCAGGTTTTTAGTGTGGTTCGTGTTGCATGTAAAGTTTAGGATCTATCAGGTTTTTAGTGGGGATTATGTAAGGTTTAGGATCTATCAGGTTTTTAGTGGGGTTCATGTAAAGTTTAAGTTCTATCAGGTTTTTAGTGGGGATTATGTAAAGTTTAGGTTCTATCAGGTTTTTAGTTAGGTTCATGTAAAGTTTAGGTTCTATCAGGTTTTTAGTGGGATTCATGTAAAGTTTAAGTTCTATTAGGTTTTTAGTGGGGTTCATGTAAAGTTTAGGTTCTATCAGGTTTTTAGTGGGGTTCATGTAAAGTTTAAGTTCTATTAGGTTTTTAGTGGGGTTCATGTAAAGTTTAGGTTCTATCAGGTTTTTAGTGGGGTTCATGTAAAGTTTAAGTTCTATCAGGTTTTTAGTGAGGTTCATGTAAAGTTTAGGTTCTATCATGTTTTTAGTAGGGTTCATGTAAAGTTTAAGTTCTATCTGGTTTTTAGTGGGGTTCATGTAAAGTTTAAGTTCTATCAGGTTTTTAGTGGGGTTCCTGTAAAGTTTAGTTTCTATTAGATTTTTAGTGGGGTTCATGTAAAGTTTAAGTTCTATCAGGTTTTTAGTGGGGTTCGTGTTGCATGTAAAGTTTAGGATCTATCAGGTTTTTAGTGGGGATTATGTAAGGTTTAGGATCTATCAGGTTTTTAGTGGGGTTCATGTAAAGTTTAAGTTCTATCAGGTTTTTAGTGGGGATTATGTAAAGTTTAGGATCTATCAGGTTTTTAGTGGGGTTCATGTAAAGTTTAAGTTCTATCAGGTTTTTAGTGGGGTTCATCTAAAGTTTAAGTTCTATCAGGTTTTTAGTGGGGTTCATGTAAATTTTAAGTTCTATCAGGTTTTTAGTGGGGTTCATGTAAAGTTTAGTTTCTATTATATTTTTAGTGGGGTTCATGTGAAGTTTAGGTTCTATCAGGTTTTAAGAGTGGTTCATGTAAAGTTTAAGTTCTATCAGGTTTTTAGTGGGGTTCGTGTTGCATGTAAAGTTTAGGATCTATCAGGTTTTTAGTGGGGTTCATGTAAATTTTAGGTTCTATCAGGTTTTTAGTGGGGTTCATGTAAAGTTTAGGTTCTATCATGTTTTTAGTGGGGTTAATGTAAAGTTTAAGTTCTATCAGGTTTTTAGTGGGGTTCATGTAAAGTTTAGTTTCTATTAGATTTTTAGTGGGGTTCATGTGAAGTTTAGGTTCTATCAAGTTTTTAGAGTGGTTCATGTAAAGTTTAAGTTCTATCAGGTTTTTAGTGGGGTTCGTGTTGCATGTAAAGTTTAGGATCTATTAAGTTTTGAGTGGGGTTCATGTAAAGTTTAGGTTCTATCAGGTTTTTAGTTAGGTTCATGTAAAGTTTAGGTTCTATCAGGTTTTTAGTGGGATTCATGTAAAGTTTAAGTTCTATTAGGTTTTTAGTGGGGTTCATGTAAAGTTTAGGTTCTATCAGGTTTTTAGTGGGGTTCATGTAAAGTTTAAGTTCTATTAGGTTTTTAGTGGGGTTCATGTAAAGTTTAGGTTCTATCAGGTTTTTAGTGGGGTTCATGTAAAGTTTAAGTTCTATCAGGTTTTTAGTGAGGTTCATGTAAAGTTTAGGTTCTATCATGTTTTTAGTAGGGTTCATGTAAAGTTTAAGTTCTATCTGGTTTTTAGTGGGGTTCATGTAAAGTTTAAGTTCTATCAGGTTTTTAGTGGGGTTCCTGTAAAGTTTAGTTTCTATTAGATTTTTAGTGGGGTTCATGTAAAGTTTAAGTTCTATCAGGTTTTTAGTGGGGTTCGTGTTGCATGTAAAGTTTAGGATCTATCAGGTTTTTAGTGGGGTTCATGTAAAGTTTAGGTTCTATCAGGTTTTTAGTGAGGTTCATGTAAAGTTTAGGTTCTATTAGATTTTTAGTAGGGTTCATGTGAAGTTTAGGTTCTATCAGGTTTTTAGTGGGGTTCATGTAAAGTTTAGGTTCTATCAGGTTTTTAGTGAGGTTCATGTAAAGTTTAGGTTCTATCAGATTTTTAGTGAGGTTCATGTAAAGTTTAGGTTCTATCAGGTTTTTAGTGGGGTTCATATAAAATTTAAGTTCTATCAGGTTTTTAGTGGGGTTCATGTAAAGTTTAGTTTCTATTAGATTTTTAGTGGGGTTCATGTGAAGTTTAGGTTCTATCAGGTTTTTAGTGGGGTTCATGTAAAGTTTAGGTTCTATCAGGTTTTTAGTGAGGTTCATGTAAAGTTTAGGTTCTATCAGATTTTTAGTGAGGTTCATGTAAAGTTTAGGTTCTATCAGGTTTTTAGTGGGGTTCATATAAAATTTAAGTTCTATCAGGTTTTTAGTGGGGTTCATGTAAAGTTTAGTTTCTATTAGATTTTTAGTGGGGTTCATGTGAAGTTTAGGTTCTATCAGGTTTTTAGTGAGGTTCATGTAAAGTTTAGGTTCTATCAGGTTTTTAGTGGGGTTCATAGAAAATTTAAGTTCTATCAGGTTTTTAGTGGGGTTCATGTAAAGTTTAGTTTCTATAAGATTTTTAGTGGGGTTCATGTGAAGTTTAGGTTCTATCAGGTTTTTAGTGGGGTTCATGTAAAGTTTAAGTTCTATCAGGTTTTTAGTGTGGTTCGTGTTGCATGTAAAGTTTAGGATCTATCAGGTTTTTAGTGGGGATTATGTAAGGTTTAGGATCTATCAGGTTTTTAGTGGGGTTCATGTAAAGTTTAGGTTCTATCAGGTTTTTAGTGGGGTTCATGTAAAGTTTAAGTTCTATTAGGTTTTTAGTGGGGTTCATGTAAAGTTTAGGTTCTATCAGGTTTTTAGTGGGGTTCATGTAAAGTTTAAGTTCTATCAGGTTTTTAGTGAGGTTCATGTAAAGTTTAGGTTCTATCATGTTTTTAGTAGGGTTCATGTAAAGTTTAAGTTCTATCTGGTTTTTAGTGGGGTTCATGTAAAGTTTAAGTTCTATCAGGTTTTTAGTGGGGTTCCTGTAAAGTTTAGTTTCTATTAGATTTTTAGTGGGGTTCATGTAAAGTTTAAGTTCTATCAGGTTTTTAGTGGGGTTCGTGTTGCATGTAAAGTTTAGGATCTATCAGGTTTTTAGTGGGGTTCATGTAAAGTTTAGGTTCTATCAGGTTTTTAGTGAGGTTCATGTAAAGTTTAGGTTCTATAAGATTTTTAGTAGGGTTCATGTGAAGTTTAGGTTCTATCAGGTTTTTAGTGGGGTTCATGTAAAGTTTAGGTTCTATCAGGTTTTTAGTGAGGTTCATGTAAAGTTTAGGTTCTATCAGATTTTTAGTGAGGTTCATGTAAAGTTTAGGTTCTATCAGGTTTTTAGTGGGGTTCATATAAAATTTAAGTTCTATCAGGTTTTTAGTGGGGTTCATGTAAAGTTTAGTTTCTATTAAATTTTTAGTGGGGTTCATGTGAAGTTTAGGTTCTATCAGGTTTTTAGTGGGGTTCATGTAAAGTTTAAGTTCTATTAGGTTTTTAGTGGGGTTGATGTAAAGTTTAGGTTCTATCAGGTTTTTAGTGGGATTCATGTAAAGTTTAGTTTCTATAAGATTTTGAGTGGGGTTCATGTGAAGTTTAGGTTCTATCAGGTTTTTAGTGGGGTTCATGTAAAGTTTAAGTTCTATCAGGTTTTTAGTGGGGTTCGTGTTGCATGTAAAGTTTAGGATCTATCAGGTTTTTAGTGGGGATTATGTAAGGTTTAGGATCTATCAGGTTTTTAGTGGGGTTCATGTTAAGTTTAAGTTCTATCAGGTTTTTAGTGGGGATTATGTAAAGTTTAGGATCTATCAGGTTTTTAGTGGGGTTCATGTAAAGTTTAAGTTCTATCAGGTTTTTAGTGGGGTTCATGTAAATTTTAAGTTCTATCAGGTTTTTAGTGGGGTTCATCTAAAGTTTAAGTTCTATCAGGTTTTTAGTGGGGTTCATGTAAATTTTAAGTTCTATCAGGTTTTTAGTGGGGTTCATGTAAAGTTTAGTTTCTATTATATTTTTAGTGGGGTTCATGTGAAGTTTAGGTTCTATCAGGTTTTAAGAGTGGTTCATATAAAGTTTAAGTTCTATCAGGTTTTTAGTGGGGTTCGTGTTGCATGTAAAGTTTAGGATCTATCAGGTTTTTAGTGGGGTTCATGTAAATTTTAGGTTCTATCAGGTTTTTAGTGGGGTTCATGTAAAGTTTAGGTTCTATCATGTTTTTAGTGGGGTTAATGTAAAGTTTAAGTTCTATCAGGTTTTTAGTGGGGTTCATGTAAAGTTTAAGTTCTATCAGGTTTTTAGTGGGGTTCATGTAAAGTTTAGTTTCTATTAGATTTTTAGTGGGGTTCATGTGAAGTTTAGGTTCTATCAGGTTTTTAGAGTGGTTCATGTAAAGTTTAAGTTCTATCAGGTTTTTAGTGGGGTTCGTGTTGCATGTAAAGTTTAGGATCTATTAAGTTTTGAGTGGGGTTCATGTAAAGTTTAGGTTCTATCAGGTTTTTAGTTAGGTTCATGTAAAGTTTAGGTTCTATCAGGTTTTTAGTGGGATTCATGTAAAGTTTAAGTTCTATTAGGTTTTTAGTGGGGTTCATGTAAAGTTTAGGTTCTATCAGGTTTTTAGTGGGGTTCATGTAAAGTTTAAGTTCTATTAGGTTTTTAGTGGGGTTCATGTAAAGTTTAGGTTCTATCAGGTTTTTAGTGGGGTTCATGTAAAGTTTAAGTTCTATCAGGTTTTTAGTGAGGTTCATGTAAAGTTTAGGTTCTATCATGTTTTTAGTAGGGTTCATGTAAAGTTTAAGTTCTATCTGGTTTCTAGTGGGGTTCATGTAAAGTTTAAGTTCTATCAGGTTTTTAGTGGGGTTCCTGTAAAGTTTAGTTTCTATTAGATTTTTAGTGGGGTTCATGTAAAGTTTAAGTTCTATCAGGTTTTTAGTGGGGTTCGTGTTGCATGTAAAGTTTAGGATCTATCAGGTTTTTAGTGGGGTTCATGTAAAGTTTAGTTTCTATAAGATTTTTAGTGGGGTTCATGTGAAGTTTAGGTTCTATCAGGTTTTTAGTGGGGTTCATGTAAAGTTTAGGTTCTATCAGGTTTTTAGTGAGGTTCATGTAAAGTTTAGGTTCTATCAGATTTTTAGTGAGGTTCATGTAAAGTTTAGGTTCTATCAGGTTTTTAGTGGGGTTCATATAAAATTTAAGTTCTATCAGGTTTTTAGTGGGGTTCATGTAAAGTTTAGTTTCTATAAGATTTTTAGTGGGGTTCATGTGAAGTTTAGGTTCTATCAGGTTTTTAGTGGGGTTCATGTAAAGTTTAGGTTCTATCAGGTTTTTAGTGAGGTTCATGTAAAGTTTAGGTTCTATCAGATTTTTAGTGAGGTTCATGTAAAGTTTAGGTTCTATCAGGTTTTTAGTGGGGTTCATATAAAATTTAAGTTCTATCAGGTTTTTAGTGGGGTTCATGTAAAGTTTAGTTTCTATTAGATTTTTAGTGGGGTTCTTGTGAAGTTTAGGTTCTATCAGGTTTTTAGTCAGGTTCATGTAAAGTTTAGGTTCTATCAGGTTTTTAGTGAGGTTCATGTAAAGTTTAGTTTCTATTAGATTTTTAGGGGGGTTCATGTGAAGTTTAGGTTCTATCAGGTTTTTAGTGGGGTTCATGTAAAGTTTAAGTTCTATCAGGTTTTTAGTGTGGTTCGTGTTGCATGTAAAGTTTAGGATCTATCAGGTTTTTAGTGGGGATTATGTAAGGTTTAGGATCTATCAGGTTTTTAGTGGGGTTCATGTAAAGTTTAAGTTCTATCAGGTTTTTAGTGGGGATTATGTAAAGTTTAGGATCTATCAGGTTTTTAGTGGGGTTCATGTAAAGTTTAAGTTCTATCAGGTTTTTAGTGGGGTTCATGTAAATTTTAAGTTCTATCAGGTTTTTAGTGGGGTTCATCTAAAGTTTAAGTTCTATCAGGTTTTTAGTGGGGTTCATGTAAATTTTAAGTTCTATCAGGTTTTTAGTGGGGTTCATGTAAAGTTTAGTTTCTATTATATTTTTAGTGGGGTTCATGTGAAGTTTAGGTTCTATCAGGTTTTAAGAGTGGTTCATGTAAAGTTTAAGTTCTATCAGGTTTTTAGTGGGGTTCGTGTTGCATGTAAAGTTTAGGATCTATCAGGTTTTTAGTGGGGTTCATGTAAATTTTAGGTTCTATCAGGTTTTTAGTGGGGTTCATGTAAAGTTTAAGTTCTATCAGGTTTTTAGTGGGGTTCATGTAAAGTTTAGGTTCTATCATGTTTATAGTGGGGTTAATGTAAAGTTTAAGTTCTATCAGGTTTTTAGTGGGGTTCATCTAAAGTTTAAGTTCTATCAGGTTTTTAGTGGGGTTCATGTAAAGTTTAGTTTCTATTATATTTTTAGTGGGGTTCATCTGAAGTTTAGGTTCTATCAGGTTTTAAGAGTGGTTCATGTAAAGTTTAAGTTCTATCAGGTTTTTAGTGGGGTTCGTGTTGCATGTAAAGTTTAGGATCTATCAGGTTTTTAGTGGGGTTCATGTAAATTTTAGGTTCTGTCAGGTTTTTAGTGGGGTTCATGTAAAGTTTAAGTTCTATCAGGTTTTTAGTGGGGTTCATGTAAAGTTTAGGTTCTATCATGTTTATAGTGGGGTTAATGTAAAGTTTAAGTTCTATCAGGTTTTTAGTGGGGTTCATGTAAAGTTTAAGTTCTATCAGGTTTTTAGTGGGGTTCATGTAAAGTTTAGTTTCTATTAGATTTTTAGTGGGGTTCATGTGAAGTTTAGGTTCTATCAGGTTTTTAGAGTGGTTCATGTAAAGTTTAAGTTCTATCAGGCTTTTAGTGGGGTTCGTGTTGCATGTAAAGTTTAGGATCTATTAGGTTTTTAGTGGGGTTCATGTAAAGTTTAGGTTCTATCAGGTTTTTAGTTAGGTTCATGTAAAGTTTAGGTTCTATCAGGTTTTTAGTGGTTTATATGTAAAGTTTAAGTTCTATTAGGTTTTTAGTGGGGTTCATGTAAAGTTTAGGTTCTATCAGGTTTTTAGTGGGGTTCATATAAAATTTAAGTTCTATCAGGTTTTTAGTGGGGTTCATGTAAAGTTTAGTTTCTATTAGATTTTTAGTGGGGTTCATGTGAAGTTTAGGTTCTATCAGGTTTTTAGTGGGGTTCATGTAAAGTTTAAGTTCTATCAGGTTTTTAGTGTGGTTCGTGTTGCATGTAAAGTTTAGGATCTATCAGGTTTTTAGTGGGGATTATGTAAGGTTTAGGATCTATCAGGTTTTTAGTGGGGTTCATGTAAAGTTTAAGTTCTATCAGGTTTTTAGTGGGGATTATGTAAAGTTTAGGATCTATCAGGTTTTTAGTGGGGTTCATGTAAAGTTTAAGTTCTATCAGGTTTTTAGTGGGGTTCATGTAAAGTTTAGGTTCTATCATGTTTTTAGTGGGGTTCATGTAAATTTTAAGTTCTATCAGGTTTTTAGTGGGGTTCATCTAAAGTTTAAGTTCTATCAGGTTTTTAGTGGGGTTCATGTAAAGTTTAGTTTCTATTATATTTTTAGTGGGGTTCATGTGAAGTTTAGGTTCTATCATGGTTTAAGAGTGGTTCATGTAAAGTTTAAGTTCTATCAGGTTTTTAGTGGGGTTCGTGTTGCATGTAAAGTTTAGGATCTATCAGGTTTTTAGTGGGGATTATTTAAGGTTTAGGATCTATCAGGTTTTTAGTGGGGTTCATGTAAAGTTTAGGTTCTATCAGGTTTTTAGTGGGGTTCATGTAAAGTTTAAGTTCTATCAGGTTTTTAGTGAGGTTCATGTAAAGTTTAGGTTCTATCATGTTTTTAGTAGGGTTCATGTAAAGTTTAAGTTCTATCTGGTTTTTAGTGGGGTTCATGTAAAGTTTAAGTTCTATCAGGTTTTTAGTGGGGTTCCTGTAAAGTATAGTTTCTATTAGATTTTTAGTGGGGTTCATGTAAAGTTTAAGTTCTATCAGGTTTTTAGTGGGGTTCGTGCTGCATGTAAAGTTTAGGATCTATCAGGTTTTTAGTGGGGTTCATGTAAAGTTTAGGTTCTATCAGGTTTTTAGTGAGGTTCATGTAAAGTTTAGGTTCTATCAGATTTTTAGTGAGGTTCATGTAAAGTTTAGGTTCTATCAGGTTTTTAGTGGGGTTCATATAAAATTTAAGTTCTATCAGGTTTTTAGTGGGGTTCATGTAAAGTTTAGTTTCTATAAGATTTTTAGTGGGGTTCATGTGAAGTTTAGGTTCTATCAGGTTTTTAGTGAGGTTCATGTAAAGTTTAGGTTCTATCAGGTTTTTAGTGGGGTTCATAGAAAATTTAAGTTCTATCAGGTTTTTAGTGGGGTTCATGTAAAGTTTAGTTTCTATAAGATTTTTAGTGGGGTTCATGTGAAGTTTAGGTTCTATCAGGTTTTTAGTGGGGTTCATGTAAAGTTTAAGTTCTATCAGGTTTTTAGTGTGGTTCGTGTTGCATGTAAAGTTTAGGATCTATCAGGTTTTTAGTGGGGATTATGTAAGGTTTAGGATCTATCAGGTTTTTAGTGGGGTTCATGTAAAGTTTAAGTTCTATCAGGTTTTTAGTGGGGATTATGTAAAGTTTAGGATCTATCAGGTTTTTAGTGGGGTTCATGTAAAGTTTAAGTTCTATCAGGTTTTTAGTGGGCTTCATGTAAAGTTTAGGTTCTATCATGTTTTTAGTGGGGTTCATGTAAATTTTAAGTTCTATCAGGTTTTTAGTGGGGATCATCTAAAGTTTAAGTTCTATCAGGTTTTTAGTGGGGTTCATGTAAAGTTTAGTTTCTATTATATTTTTAGTGGGGTTCATGTGAAGTTTAGGTTCTATCAGGTTTTAAGAGTGGTTCATGTAAAGTTTAAGTTGTATCAGGTTTTTAGTGGGGTTCGTGTTGCATATAAAGTTTAGGATCTATCAGGTTTTTAGTGGGGTTCATGTAAATTTTAGGTTCTATCAGGTTTTTAGTGGGGTTCATGTAAAGTTTAAGTTCTATCAGGTTTTTAGTGGGGTTCATGTAAAGTTTAGGTTCTATCATGTTTTTAGTAGGGTTCATGTAAAGTTTAAGTTCTATCAGGTTTTTAGTGGGGTTCATGTAAAGTTTAGGATCTATCAGGTTTTTAGTGGGGTTCATGTAAATTTTAGGTTCTATCAGGTTTTTAGTGGGGTTCATGTAAAGTTTAAGTTCTATCAGGTTTTTAGTGGGGTTAATGTAAAGTTTAAGTTCTATCAGGTTTTTAGTGGGGTTCATGTAAAGTTTAAGTTCTATCAGGTTTTTAGTGGGGTTCATGTAAAGTTTAGTTTCTATTAGATTTTTAGTGGGGTTCATGTGAAGTTTAGGTTCTATCAGGTTTTTAGAGTGGTTCATGTAAAGTTTAAGTTCTATCAGGTTTTTAGTGGGGTTCGTGTTGCATGTAAAGTTTAGGATCTATTAAGTTTTGAGTGGGGTTCATGTAAAGTTTAGGTTCTATCAGGTTTTTAGTTAGGTTCATGTAAAGTTTAGGTTCTATCAGGTTTTTAGTGGGATTCATGTAAAGTTTAAGTTCTATTAGGTTTTTAGTGGGGTTCATGTAAAGTTTAGGTTCTATCAGGTTTTTAGTGGGGTTCATGTAAAGTTTAAGTTCTATCAGGTTTTTAGTGAGGTTCATGTAAAGTTTAGGTTCTATCATGTTTTTAGTAGGGTTCATGTAAAGTTTAAGTTCTATCTGGTTTTTAGTGGGGTTCATGTAAAGTTTAAGTTCTATCAGGTTTTTAGTGGGGTTCCTGTAAAGTTTAGTTTCTATTAGATTTTTAGTGGGGTTCATGTAAAGTTTAAGTTCTATCAGGTTTTTAGTGGGGTTCGTGTTGCATGTAAAGTTTAGGATCTATCAGGTTTTTAGTGGGGTTCATGTAAAGTTTAGGTTCTATCAGGTTTTTAGTGAGGTTCATGTAAAGTTTAGGTTCTATCAGATTTTTAGTGAGGTTCATGTAAAGTTTAGGTTCTATCAGGTTTTTAGTGGGGTTCATATAAAATTTAAGTTCTATCAGGTTTTTAGTGGGGTTCATGTAAAGTTTAGTTTCTATAAGATTTTTAGTGGGGTTCATGTGAAGTTTAGGTTCTATCAGGTTTTTAGTGGGGTTCATGTAAAGTTTAGGTTCTATCAGGTTTTTAGTGAGGTTCATGTAAAGTTTAGGTTCTATCAGATTTTTAGTGGGGTTCATGTAAAGTTTAGTTTCTATAAGATTTTTAGTGGGGTTCATGTGAAGTTTAGGTTCTATCAGGTTTTTAGTGGGGTTCATGTAAAGTTTAGGTTCTATCAGGTTTTTAGTGAGGTTCATGTAAAGTTTAGGTTCTATCAGATTTTTAGTGAGGTTCATGTAAAGTTTAGGTTCTATCAGGTTTTTAGTGGGGTTCATATAAAATTTAAGTTCTATCAGGTTTTTAGTGGGGTTCATGTAAAGTTTAGTTTCTATTAGATTTTTAGTGGGGTTCATGTGAAGTTTAGGTTCTATCAGGTTTTTAGTGAGGTTCATGTAAAGTTTAGGTTCTATCAGGTTTTTAGTGGGGTTCATAGAAAATTTAAGTTCTATCAGGTTTTTAGTGGGGTTCATGTAAAGTTTAGTTTCTATTAGATTTTTAGTGGGGTTCATGTGAAGTTTAGGTTCTATCAGGTTTTTAGTGGGGTTCATGTAAAGTTTAAGTTCTATCAGGTTTTTAGTGGGGTTCATGTAAAGTTTAGGATCTATCAGGTTTTTAGTGAGGTTCATGTAAATTTTAGGTTCTATCAGGTTTTTAGTGGGGTTCATGTAAAGTTTAAGTTCTATCAGGTTTTTAGTGGGGTTAATGTAAAGTTTAAGTTCTATCAGGTTTTTAGTGGGGTTCATGTAAAGTTTAAGTTCTATCAGGTTTTTAGTGGGGTTCATGTAAAGTTTAGTTTCTATTAGATTTTTAGTGGGGTTCATGTGAAGTTTAGGTTCTATCAGGTTTTTAGAGTGGTTCATGTAAAGTTTAAGTTCTATCAGGTTTTTAGTGGGGTTCGTGTTGCATGTAAAGTTTAGGATCTATTAAGTTTTGAGTGGGGTTCATGTAAAGTTTAGGTTCTATCAGGTTTTTAGTTAGGTTCATGTAAAGTTTAGGTTCTATCAGGTTTTTAGTGGGATTCATGTAAAGTTTAAGTTCTATTAGGTTTTTAGTGGGGTTCATGTAAAGTTTAGGTTCTATCAGGTTTTTAGTGGGGTTCATGTAAAGTTTAAGTTCTATCAGGTTTTTAGTGAGGTTCATGTAAAGTTTAGGTTCTATCATGTTTTTAGTAGGGTTCATGTAAAGTTTAAGTTCTATCTGGTTTTTAGTGGGGTTCATGTAAAGTTTAAGTTCTATCAGGTTTTTAGTGGGGTTCCTGTAAAGTTTAGTTTCTATTAGATTTTTAGTGGGGTTCATGTAAAGTTTAAGTTCTATCAGGTTTTTAGTGGGGTTCGTGTTGCATGTAAAGTTTAGGATCTATCAGGTTTTTAGTGGGGTTCATGTAAAGTTTAGGTTCTATCAGGTTTTTAGTGAGGTTCATGTAAAGTTTAGGTTCTATCAGATTTTTAGTGAGGTTCATGTAAAGTTTAGGTTCTATCAGGTTTTTAGTGGGGTTCATATAAAATTTAAGTTCTATCAGGTTTTTAGTGGGGTTCATGTAAAGTTTAGTTTCTATAAGATTTTTAGTGGGGTTCATGTGAAGTTTAGGTTCTATCAGGTTTTTAGTGGGGTTCATGTAAAGTTTAGGTTCTATCAGGTTTTTAGTGAGGTTCATGTAAAGTTTAGGTTCTATCAGATTTTTAGTGGGGTTCATGTAAAGTTTAGTTTCTATAAGATTTTTAGTGGGGTTCATGTGAAGTTTAGGTTCTATCAGGTTTTTAGTGGGGTTCATGTAAAGTTTAGGTTCTATCAGGTTTTTAGTGAGGTTCATGTAAAGTTTAGGTTCTATCAGATTTTTAGTGAGGTTCATGTAAAGTTTAGGTTCTATCAGGTTTTTAGTGGGGTTCATATAAAATTTAAGTTCTATCAGGTTTTTAGTGGGGTTCATGTAAAGTTTAGTTTCTATTAGATTTTTAGTGGGGTTCATGTGAAGTTTAGGTTCTATCAGGTTTTTAGTGAGGTTCATGTAAAGTTTAGGTTCTATCAGGTTTTTAGTGGGGTTCATAGAAAATTTAAGTTCTATCAGGTTTTTAGTGGGGTTCATGTAAAGTTTAGTTTCTATTAGATTTTTAGTGGGGTTCATGTGAAGTTTAGGTTCTATCAGGTTTTTAGTGGGGTTCATGTAAAGTTTAAGTTCTATCAGGTTTTTAGTGTGGTTCGTGTTGCATGTAAAGTTTAGGATCTATCAGGTTTTTAGTGGGGATTATGTAAGGTTTAGGATCTATCAGGTTTTTAGTGGGGTTCATGTAAAGTTTAAGTTCTATCAGGTTTTTAGTGGGGATTATGTAAAGTTTAGGATCTATCATGTTTTTAGTGGGGTTCATGTAAAGTTTAGGTTCTATCAGGTTTTTAGTGGGGTTCATGTAAAGTTTAGTTCTATCAGGTTTTTAGTGAGGTTCATGTACAGTTTAGGTTCTATCATGTTTTTAGTAGGGTTCATGTAAAGTTTAAGTTCTATCTGGTTTTTAGTGGGGTTCATGTAAAGTTTAAGTTCTATCAGGTTTTTAGTGGGGTTCCTGTAAAGTATAGTTTCTATTAGATTTTTAGTGGGGTTCATGTAAAGTTTAAGTTCTATCAGGTTTTTAGTGGGGTTCGTGCTGCATGTAAAGTTTAGGATCTATCAGGTTTTTAGTGGGGTTCATGTAAAGTTTAGGTTCTATCAGGTTTTTAGTGAGGTTCATGTAAAGTTTAGGTTCTATCAGATTTTTAGTGAGGTTCATGTAAAGTTTAGGTTCTATCAGGTTTTTAGTGGGGTTCATATAAAATTTAAGTTCTATCAGGTTTTTAGTGGGGTTCATGTAAAGTTTAGTTTCTATAAGATTTTTAGTGGGGTTCATGTGAAGTTTAGGTTCTATCAGGTTTTTAGTGAGGTTCATATAAAGTTTAGGTTCTATCAGGTTTTTAGTGGGGTTCATATAAAATTTAAGTTCTATCAGGTTTTTAGTGGGGTTCATGTAAAGTTTAGTTTCTATAAGATTTTTAGTGGGGTTCATGTGAAGTTTAGGTTCTATCAGGTTTTTAGTGGGGTTCATGTAAAGTTTAAGTTCTATCAGGTTTTTAGTGTGGTTCGTGTTGCATGTAAAGTTTAGGATCTATCAGGTTTTTAGTGGGGATTATGTAAGGTTTAGGATCTATCAGGTTTTTAGTGGGGTTCATGTAAAGTTTAAGTTCTATCAGGTTTTTAGTGGGGATTATGTAAAGTTTAGGATCTATCAGGTTTTTAGTGGGGTTCATGTAAAGTTTAAGTTCTATCAGGTTTTTAGTGGGGTTCATGTAAAGTTTAGGTTCTATCATGTTTTTAGTGGGGTTCATGTAAATTTTAAGTTCTATCAGGTTTTTAGTGGGGTTCATCTAAAGTTTAAGTTCTATCAGGTTTTTAGTGGGGTTCATGTAAAGTTTAGTTTCTATTATATTTTTAGTGGGGTTCATGTGAAGTTTAGGTTCTATCAGGTTTTAAGAGTGGTTCATGTAAAGTTTAAGTTGTATCAGGTTTTTAGTGGGGTTCGTGTTGCATATAAAGTTTAGGATCTATCAGGTTTTTAGTGGGGTTCATGTAAATTTTAGGTTCTATCAGGTTTTTAGTGGGGTTCATGTAAAGTTTAAGTTCTATCAGGTTTTTAGTGGGGTTCATGTAAAGTTTAGGTTCTATCAGGTTTCTAGTGAGGTTCATGTAAAGTTTAGGTTCTATCAGATTTTTAGTGAGGTTCATGTAAAGTTTAGGTTCTATCAGGTTTTTAGTGGGGTTCATATAAAATTTAAGTTCTATCAGGTTTTTAGTGGGGTTCATGTAAAGTTTAGTTTCTATAAGATTTTTAGTGGGGTTCATGTGAAGTTTAGGTTCTATCAGGTTTTTAGTGAGGTTCATGTAAAGTTTAGGTTCTATCAGGTTTTTAGTGGGGTTCATAGAAAATTTAAGTTCTATCAGGTTTTTAGTGGGGTTCATGTAAAGTTTAGTTTCTATAAGATTTTTAGTGGGGTTCATGTGAAGTTTAGGTTCTATCAGGTTTTTAGTGGGGTTCATGTAAAGTTTAAGTTCTATCAGGTTTTTAGTGTGGTTCGTGTTGCATGTAAAGTTTAGGATCTATCAGGTTTTTAGTGGGGATTATGTAAGGTTTAGGATCTATCAGGTTTTTAGTGGGGTTCATGTAAAGTTTAAGTTCTATCAGGTTTTTAGTGGGGATTATGTAAAGTTTAGGATCTATCAGGTTTTTAGTGGGGTTCATGTAAAGTTTAAGTTCTATCAGGTTTTTAGTGGGGTTCATGTAAAGTTTAGGTTCTATCATGTTTTTAGTGGGGTTCATGTAAATTTTAAGTTCTATCAGGTTTTTAGTGGGGTTCATCTAAAGTTTAAGTTCTATCAGGTTTTTAGTGGGGTTCATGTAAAGTTTAGTTTCTATTATATTTTTAGTGGGGTTCATGTGAAGTTTAGGTTCTATCAGGTTTTAAGAGTGGTTCATGTAAAGTTTAAGTTGTATCAGGTTTTTAGTGGGGTTCGTGTTGCATATAAAGTTTAGGATCTATCAGGTTTTTAGTGGGGTTCATGTAAATTTTAGGTTCTATCAGGTTTTTAGTGGGGTTCATGTAAAGTTTAAGTTCTATCAGGTTTTTAGTGGGGTTCATGTAAAGTTTAGGTTCTATCAGGTTTTTAGTGAGGTTCATGTAAAGTTTAGGTTCTATCAGATTTTTAGTGAGGTTCATGTAAAGTTTAGGTTCTATCAGGTTTTTAGTGGGGTTCATATAAAATTTAAGTTCTATCAGGTTTTTAGTGGGGTTCATGTAAAGTTTAGTTTCTATAAGATTTTTAGTGGGGTTCATGTGAAGTTTAGGTTCTATCAGGTTTTTAGTGAGGTTCATGTAAAGTTTAGGTTCTATCAGGTTTTTAGTGGGGTTCATAGAAAATTTAAGTTCTATCAGGTTTTTAGTGGGGTTCATGTAAAGTTTAGTTTCTATAAGATTTTTAGTGGGGTTCATGTGAAGTTTAGGTTCTATCAGGTTTTTAGTGGGGTTCATGTAAAGTTTAAGTTCTATCAGGTTTTTAGTGTGGTTCGTGTTTCATGTAAAGTTTAGGATCTATCAGGTTTTTAGTGGGGATTATGTAAGGTTTAGGATCTATCAGGTTTTTAGTGGGGTTCATGTAAAGTTTAAGTTCTATCAGGTTTTTAGTGGGGATTATGTAAAGTTTAGGATCTATCAGGTTTTTAGTGGGGTTCATGTAAAGTTTAAGTTCTATCAGGTTTTTAGTGGGGTTCATGTAAAGTTTAGGTTCTATCATGTTTTTAGTGGGGTTCATGTAAATTTTAAGTTCTATCAGGTTTTTAGTGGGGTTCATCTAAAGTTTAAGTTCTATCAGGTTTTTAGTGGGGTTCATGTAAAGTTTAGTTTCTATTATATTTTTAGTGGGGTTCATGTGAAGTTTAGGTTCTATCAGGTTTTAAGAGTGGTTCATGTAAAGTTTAAGTTGTATCAGGTTTTTAGTGGGGTTCGTGTTGCATATAAAGTTTAGGATCTATCAGGTTTTTAGTGGGGTTCATGTAAATTTTAGGTTCTATCAGGTTTTTAGTGGGGTTCATGTAAAGTTTAAGTTCTATCAGGTTTTTAGTGGGGTTCATGTAAAGTTTAGGTTCTATCAGGTTTTTAGTGAGGTTCATGTAAAGTTTAGGTTCTATCAGATTTTTAGTGAGGTTCATGTAAAGTTTAGGTTCTATCAGGTTTTTAGTGGGGTTCATATAAAATTTAAGTTCTATCAGGTTTTTAGTGGGGTTCATGTAAAGTTTAGTTTCTATAAGATTTTTAGTGGGGTTCATGTGAAGTTTAGGTTCTATCAGGTTTTTAGTGAGGTTCATGTAAAGTTTAGGTTCTATCAGGTTTTTAGTGGGGTTCATAGAAAATTTAAGTTCTATCAGGTTTTTAGTGGGGTTCATGTAAAGTTTAGTTTCTATAAGATTTTTAGTGGGGTTCATGTGAAGTTTAGGTTCTATCAGGTTTTTAGTGGGGTTCATGTAAAGTTTAAGTTCTATCAGGTTTTTAGTGTGGTTCGTGTTTCATGTAAAGTTTAGGATCTATCAGGTTTTTAGTGGGGATTATGTAAGGTTTAGGATCTATCAGGTTTTTAGTGGGGTTCATGTAAAGTTTAAGTTCTATCAGGTTTTTAGTGGGGATTATGTAAAGTTTAGGATCTATCAGGTTTTTAGTGGGGTTCATGTAAAGTTTAAGTTCTATCAGGTTTTTAGTGGGGTTCATGTAAAGTTTAGGTTCTATCATGTTTTTAGTGGGGTTCATGTAAATTTTAAGTTCTATCAGGTTTTTAGTGGGGTTCATCTAAAGTTTAAGTTCTATCAGGTTTTTAGTGGGATTCATGTAAAGTTTAGTTTCTATTATATTTTTAGTGGGGTTCATGTGAAGTTTAGGTTCTATCAGGTTTTAAGAGTGGTTCATGTAAAGTTTAAGTTGTATCAGGTTTTTAGTGGGGTTCGTGTTGCATATAAAGTTTAGGATCTATCAGGTTTTTAGTGGGGTTCATGTAAATTTTAGGTTCTATCAGGTTTTTAGTGGGGTTCATGTAAAGTTTAAGTTCTATCAGGTTTTAAGAGTGGTTCATGTAAAGTTTAAGTTGTATCAGGTTTTTAGTGGGGTTCGTGTTGCATATAAAGTTTAGGATCTATCAGGTTTTTAGTGGGGTTCATGTAAATTTTAGGTTCTATCATGTTTTTAGTAGGGTTCATGTAAAGTTTAAGTTCTATCAGGTTTTTAGTGGGGTTCATGTAAAGTTTAGGATCTATCAGGTTTTTAGTGGGGTTCATGTAAAGTTTAGTTTCTATTAGATTTTTAGTGGGGTTCATGTAAAGTTTAAGTTCTATCAGGTTTTTAGTGGGGTTCATGTAAATTTTAGGTTCTATCAGGTTTTTAGTGGGGTTCATGTAAAGTTTAAGTTCTATCAGGTTTTTAGTGGGGTTCATGTAAATTTTAGGTTCTATCAGGTTTTTAGTGGGGTTCATGTAAAGTTTAAGTTCTATCAGGTTTTTAGTGGGGTTAATGTAAAGTTTAAGTTCTATCAGGTTTTTAGTGGGGTTCATGTAAAGTTTAAGTTCTATCAGGTTTTTAGTGGGGATTATGTAAAGTTTAGGATCTATCAGGTTTTTAGTGGGGTTCATGTAAAGTTTAAGTTCTATCAGGTTTTTAGTGGGGTTCATGTAAAGTTTAGGTTCTATCATGTTTTTAGTGGGGTTCATGTAAATTTTAAGTTCTATCAGGTTTTTAGTGGGGTTCATCTAAAGTTTAAGTTCTATCAGGTTTTTAGTGGGGTTCATGTAAAGTTTAGTTTCTATTATATTTTTAGTGGGGTTCATGTGAAGTTTAGGTTCTATCAGGTTTTAAGAGTGGTTCATGTAAAGTTTAAGTTGTATCAGGTTTTTAGTGGGGTTCGTGTTGCATATAAAGTTTAGGATCTATCAGGTTTTTAGTGGGGTTCATGTAAATTTTAGGTTCTATCATGTTTTTAGTAGGGTTCATGTAAAGTTTAAGTTCTATCAGGTTTTTAGTGGGGTTCATGTAAAGTTTAGGATCTATCAGGTTTTTAGTGGGGTTCATGTAAATTTTAGGTTCTATCAGGTTTTTAGTGGGGTTCATGTAAAGTTTAAGTTCTATCAGGTTTTTAGTGGGGTTAATGTAAAGTTTAAGTTCTATCAGGTTTTTAGTGGGGTTCATGTAAAGTTTAAGTTCTATCAGGTTTTTAGTGGGGTTCATGTAAAGTTTAGTTTCTATTAGATTTTTAGTGGGGTTCATGTGAAGTTTAGGTTCTATCAGGTTTTTAGAGTGGTTCATGTAAAGTTTAAGTTCTATCAGGTTTTTAGTGGGGTTCGTGTTGCATGTAAAGTTTAGGATCTATTAAGTTTTGAGTGGGGTTCATGTAAAGTTTAGGTTCTATCAGGTTTTTAGTTAGGTTCATGTAAAGTTTAGGTTCTATCAGGTTTTTAGTGGGATTCATGTAAAGTTTAAGTTCTATTAGGTTTTTAGTGGGGTTCATGTAAAGTTTAGGTTCTATCAGGTTTTTAGTGGGGTTCATGTAAAGTTTAAGTTCTATCAGGTTTTTAGTGAGGTTCATGTAAAGTTTAGGTTCTATCATGTTTTTAGTAGGGTTCATGTAAAGTTTAAGTTCTATCTGGTTTTTAGTGGGGTTCATGTAAAGTTTAAGTTCTATCAGGTTTTTAGTGGGGTTCCTGTAAAGTTTAGTTTCTATTAGATTTTTAGTGGGGTTCATGTAAAGTTTAAGTTCTATCAGGTTTTTAGTGGGGTTCGTGTTGCATGTAAAGTTTAGGATCTATCAGGTTTTTAGTGGGGTTCATGTAAAGTTTAGGTTCTATCAGGTTTTTAGTGAGGTTCATGTAAAGTTTAGGTTCTATCAGATTTTTAGTGAGGTTCATGTAAAGTTTAGGTTCTATCAGGTTTTTAGTGGGGTTCATATAAAATTTAAGTTCTATCAGGTTTTTAGTGGGGTTCATGTAAAGTTTAGTTTCTATAAGATTTTTAGTGGGGTTCATGTGAAGTTTAGGTTCTATCAGGTTTTTAGTGGGGTTCATGTAAAGTTTAGGTTCTATCAGGTTTTTATTGAGGTTCATGTAAAGTTTAGGTTCTATCAGATTTTTAGTGGGGTTCATGTAAAGTTTAGTTTCTATAAGATTTTTAGTGGGGTTCATGTGAAGTTTAGGTTCTATCAGGTTTTTAGTGGGGTTCATGTAAAGTTTAGGTTCTATCAGGTTTTTAGTGAGGTTCATGTAAAGTTTAGGTTCTATCAGATTTTTAGTGAGGTTCATGTAAAGTTTAGGTTCTATCAGGTTTTTAGTGGGGTTCATATAAAATTTAAGTTCTATCAGGTTTTTAGTGGGGTTCATGTAAAGTTTAGTTTCTATTAGATTTTTAGTGGGGTTCATGTGAAGTTTAGGTTCTATCAGGTTTTTAGTGAGGTTCATGTAAAGTTTAGGTTCTATCAGGTTTTTAGTGGGGTTCATAGAAAATTTAAGTTCTATCAGGTTTTTAGTGGGGTTCATGTAAAGTTTAGTTTCTATTAGATTTTTAGTGGGGTTCATGTGAAGTTTAGGTTCTATCAGGTTTTTAGTGGGGTTCATGTAAAGTTTAAGTTCTATCAGGTTTTTAGTGGGGTTCATGTAAAGTTTAGATTCTATCATGTTTTTAGTGGGGTTCATGTAAAGTTTAGGTTCTATCAGGTTTTTAGTGGGGTTCATGTAAAGTTTAAGTTCTATCAGGTTTTTAGTGAGGTTCATGTAAAGTTTAGGTTCTATCATGTTTTTAGTAGGGTTCATGTAAAGTTTAAGTTCTATCTGGTTTTTAGTGGGGTTCATGTAAAGTTTAAGTTCTATCAGGTTTTTAGTGGGGTTCCTGTAAAGTTTAGTTTCTATTAGATTTTTAGTGGGGTTCATGTAAAGTTTAAGTTCTATCAGGTTTTTAGTGGGGTTCATGTAAAGTTTAGGTTCTATCAGGTTTTTAGTGAGGTTCATGTAAAGTTTAGGTTCTATCAGATTTTTAGTGAGGTTCATGTAAAGTTTAGGTTCTATCAGGTTTTTAGTGGGGTTCATATAAAATTTAAGTTCTATCAGGTTTTTAGTGGGGTTCATGTAAAGTTTAGTTTCTATAAGATTTTTAGTGGGGTTCATGTGAAGTTTAGGTTCTATCAGGTTTTTAGTGGGGTTCATGTAAAGTTTAGGTTCTATCAGGTTTTTAGTGAGGTTCATGTAAAGTTTAGGTTCTATCAGATTTTTAGTGAGGTTCATGTAAAGTTTAGGTTCTATCAGGTTTTTAGTGGGGTTCATATAAAATTTAAGTTCTATCAGGTTTTTAGTGGGGTTCATGTAAAGTTTAGTTTCTATTAGATTTTTAGTGGGGTTCATGTGAAGTTTAGGTTCTATCAGGTTTTTAGTGAGGTTCATGTAAAGTTTAGGTTCTATCAGGTTTTTAGTGGGGTTCATAGAAAATTTAAGTTCTATCAGGTTTTTAGTGGGGTTCATGTAAAGTTTAGTTTCTATTAGATTTTTAGTGGGGTTCATGTGAAGTTTAGGTTCTATCAGGTTTTTAGTGGGGTTCATGTAAAGTTTAAGTTCTATCAGGTTTTTAGTGTGGTTCGTGTTGCATGTAAAGTTTAGGATCTATCAGGTTTTTAGTGGGGATTATGTAAGGTTTAGGATCTATCAGGTTTTTAGTGGGGTTCATGTAAATTTTAAGTTCTATCAGGTTTTTAGTGGGGTTCATCTAAAGTTTAAGTTCTATCAGGTTTTTAGTGGGGTTCGTGTTGCATGTAAAGTTTAGGATCTATCAGGTTTTTAGTGGGGTTCATGTAAATTTTAGGTTCTATCAGGTTTTTAGTGGGGTTCATGTAAAGTTTAAGTTCTATCAGGTTTTTAGTGGGGTTCATGTAAAGTTTAGGTTCTATCATGTTTATAGTGGGGTTAATGTAAAGTTTAAGTTCTATCAGGTTTTTAGTGGGGTTCATGTAAAGTTTAAGTTCTATCAGGTTTTTAGTGGGGTTCATGTAAAGTTTAGATTCTATCATGTTTTTAGTGGGGTTCATGTAAAGTTTAGGTTCTATCAGGTTTTTAGTGGGGTTCATGTAAAGTTTAAGTTCTATCAGGTTTTTAGTGAGGTTCATGTAAAGTTTAGGTTCTATCATGTTTTTAGTAGGGTTCATGTAAAGTTTAAGTTCTATCTGGTTTTTAGTGGGGTTCATGTAAAGTTTAAGTTCTATCAGGTTTTTAGTGGGGTTCCTGTAAAGTTTAGTTTCTATTAGATTTTTAGTGGGGTTCATGTAAAGTTTAAGTTCTATCAGGTTTTTAGTGGGGTTCATGTAAAGTTTAGGTTCTATCAGGTTTTTAGTGAGGTTCATGTAAAGTTTAGGTTCTATCAGATTTTTAGTGAGGTTCATGTAAAGTTTAGGTTCTATCAGGTTTTTAGTGGGGTTCATATAAAATTTAAGTTCTATCAGGTTTTTAGTGGGGTTCATGTAAAGTTTAGTTTCTATAAGATTTTTAGTGGGGTTCATGTGAAGTTTAGGTTCTATCAGGTTTTTAGTGGGGTTCATGTAAAGTTTAGGTTCTATCAGGTTTTTAGTGAGGTTCATGTAAAGTTTAGGTTCTATCAGGTTTTTAGTGGGGTTCATGTAAAGTTTAGGTTCTATCAGGTTTTTAGTGAGGTTCATGTAAAGTTTAGGTTCTATCAGATTTTTAGTGGGGTTCATGTAAAGTTTAGTTTCTATAAGATTTTTAGTGGGGTTCATGTGAAGTTTAGGTTCTATCAGGTTTTTAGTGGGGTTCATGTAAAGTTTAGGTTCTATCAGGTTTTTAGTGAGGTTCATGTAAAGTTTAGGTTCTATCAGATTTTTAGTGAGGTTCATGTAAAGTTTAGGTTCTATCAGGTTTTTAGTGGGGTTCATATAAAATTTAAGTTCTATCAGGTTTTTAGTGGGGTTCATGTAAAGTTTAGTTTCTATTAGATTTTTAGTGGGGTTCATGTGAAGTTTAGGTTCTATCAGGTTTTTAGTGAGGTTCATGTAAAGTTTAGGTTCTATCAGGTTTTTAGTGGGGTTCATAGAAAATTTAAGTTCTATCAGGTTTTTAGTGGGGTTCATGTAAATTTTAGTTTCTATTAGATTTTTAGTGGGGTTCATGTGAAGTTTAGGTTCTATCAGGTTTTTAGTGGGGTTCATGTAAAGTTTAAGTTCTATCAGGTTTTTAGTGGGGTTCATGTAAAGTTTAGGTTCTATCATGTTTTTAGTGGGGTTCATGTAAATTTTAAGTTCTATCAGGTTTTTAGTGGGGTTCATCTAAAGTTTAAGTTCTATCAGGTTTTTAGTGGGGTTCATGTAAAGTTTAGTTTCTATTATATTTTTAGTGGGGTTCATGTGAAGTTTAGGTTCTATCAGGTTTTAAGAGTGGTTCATGTAAAGTTTAAGTTGTATCAGGTTTTTAGTGGGGTTCATGTAAAGTTTAAGTTCTATCAGGTTTTTAGTGGGGTTCATGTAAAGTTTAGGTTCTATCATGTTTTTAGTGGGGTTCATGTAAATTTTAAGTTCTATCAGGTTTTTAGTGGGGTTCATCTAAAGTTTAAGTTCTATCAGGTTTTTAGTGGGGTTCATGTAAAGTTTAGTTTCTATTATATTTTTAGTGGGGTTCATGTGAAGTTTAGGTTCTATCAGGTTTTAAGAGTGGTTCATGTAAAGTTTAAGTTGTATCAGGTTTTTAGTGGGGTTCGTGTTGCATATAAAGTTTAGGATCTATCAGGTTTTTAGTGGGGTTCATGTAAATTTTAGGTTCTATCAGGTTTTTAGTGGGGTTCATGTAAAGTTTAAGTTCTATCAGGTTTTTAGTGGGGTTCATGTAAAGTTTAGGTTCTATCAGGTTTTTAGTGAGGTTCATGTAAAGTTTAGGTTCTATCAGATTTTTAGTGAGGTTCATGTAAAGTTTAGGTTCTATCAGGTTTTTAGTGGGGTTCATATAAAATTTAAGTTCTATCAGGTTTTTAGTGGGGTTCATGTAAAGTTTAGTTTCTATAAGATTTTTAGTGGGGTTCATGTGAAGTTTAGGTTCTATCAGGTTATTAGTGAGGTTCATGTAAAGTTTAGGTTCTATCAGGTTTTTAGTGGGGTTCATAGAAAATTTAAGTTCTATCAGGTTTTTAGTGGGGTTCATGTAAAGTTTAGTTTCTATAAGATTTTTAGTGGGGTTCATGTGAAGTTTAGGTTCTATCAGGTTTTTAGTGGGGTTCATGTAAAGTTTAAGTTCTATCAGGTTTTTAGTGTGGTTCGTGTTTCATGTAAAGTTTAGGATCTATCAGGTTTTTAGTGGGGATTATGTAAGGTTTAGGATCTATCAGGTTTTTAGTGGGGTTCATGTAAAGTTTAAGTTCTATCAGGTTTTTAGTGGGGATTATGTAAAGTTTAGGATCTATCAGGTTTTTAGTGGGGTTCATGTAAAGTTTAAGTTCTATCAGGTTTTTAGTGGGGTTCATGTAAAGTTTAGGTTCTATCATGTTTATAGTGGGGTTAATGTAAAGTTTAAGTTCTATCAGGTTTTTAGTGGGGTTCATGTAAAGTTTAAGTTCTATCAGGTTTTTAGTGGGGTTCATGTAAAGTTTAGATTCTATCATGTTTTTAGTGGGGTTCATGTAAAGTTTAGGTTCTATCAGGTTTTTAGTGGGGTTCATGTAAAGTTTAAGTTCTATCAGGTTTTTAGTGAGGTTCATGTAAAGTTTAGGTTCTATCATGTTTTTAGTAGGGTTCATGTAAAGTTTAAGTTCTATCTGGTTTTTAGTGGGGTTCATGTAAAGTTTAAGTTCTATCAGGTTTTTAGTGGGGTTCCTGTAAAGTTTAGTTTCTATTAGATTTTTAGTGGGGTTCATGTAAAGTTTAAGTTCTATCAGGTTTTTAGTGGGGTTCATGTAAAGTTTAGGTTCTATCAGGTTTTTAGTGAGGTTCATGTAAAGTTTAGGTTCTATCAGATTTTTAGTGAGGTTCATGTAAAGTTTAGGTTCTATCAGGTTTTTAGTGGGGTTCATATAAAATTTAAGTTCTATCAGGTTTTTAGTGGGGTTCATGTAAAGTTTAGTTTCTATAAGATTTTTAGTGGGGTTCATGTGAAGTTTAGGTTCTATCAGGTTTTTAGTGGGGTTCATGTAAAGTTTAGGTTCTATCAGGTTTTTAGTGAGGTTCATGTAAAGTTTAGGTTCTATCAGGTTTTTAGTGGGGTTCATGTAAAGTTTAGGTTCTATCAGGTTTTTAGTGAGGTTCATGTAAAGTTTAGGTTCTATCAGATTTTTAGTGGGGTTCATGTAAAGTTTAGTTTCTATAAGATTTTTAGTGGGGTTCATGTGAAGTTTAGGTTCTATCAGGTTTTTAGTGGGGTTCATGTAAAGTTTAGGTTCTATCAGGTTTTTAGTGAGGTTCATGTAAAGTTTAGGTTCTATCAGATTTTTAGTGAGGTTCATGTAAAGTTTAGGTTCTATCAGGTTTTTAGTGGGGTTCATATAAAATTTAAGTTCTATCAGGTTTTTAGTGGGGTTCATGTAAAGTTTAGTTTCTATTAGATTTTTAGTGGGGTTCATGTGAAGTTTAGGTTCTATCAGGTTTTTAGTGAGGTTCATGTAAAGTTTAGGTTCTATCAGGTTTTTAGTGGGGTTCATAGAAAATTTAAGTTCTATCAGGTTTTTAGTGGGGTTCATGTAAATTTTAGTTTCTATTAGATTTTTAGTGGGGTTCATGTGAAGTTTAGGTTCTATCAGGTTTTTAGTGGGGTTCATGTAAAGTTTAAGTTCTATCAGGTTTTTAGTGGGGTTCATGTAAAGTTTAGGTTCTATCATGTTTTTAGTGGGGTTCATGTAAATTTTAAGTTCTATCAGGTTTTTAGTGGGGTTCATCTAAAGTTTAAGTTCTATCAGGTTTTTAGTGGGGTTCATGTAAAGTTTAGTTTCTATTATATTTTTAGTGGGGTTCATGTGAAGTTTAGGTTCTATCAGGTTTTAAGAGTGGTTCATGTAAAGTTTAAGTTGTATCAGGTTTTTAGTGGGGTTCATGTAAAGTTTAAGTTCTATCAGGTTTTTAGTGGGGTTCATGTAAAGTTTAGGTTCTATCATGTTTTTAGTGGGGTTCATGTAAATTTTAAGTTCTATCAGGTTTTTAGTGGGGTTCATCTAAAGTTTAAGTTCTATCAGGTTTTTAGTGGGGTTCATGTAAAGTTTAGTTTCTATTATATTTTTAGTGGGGTTCATGTGAAGTTTAGGTTCTATCAGGTTTTAAGAGTGGTTCATGTAAAGTTTAAGTTGTATCAGGTTTTTAGTGGGGTTCGTGTTGCATATAAAGTTTAGGATCTATCAGGTTTTTAGTGGGGTTCATGTAAATTTTAGGTTCTATCAGGTTTTTAGTGGGGTTCATGTAAAGTTTAAGTTCTATCAGGTTTTTAGTGGGGTTCATGTAAAGTTTAGGTTCTATCAGGTTTTTAGTGAGGTTCATGTAAAGTTTAGGTTCTATCAGATTTTTAGTGAGGTTCATGTAAAGTTTAGGTTCTATCAGGTTTTTAGTGGGGTTCATATAAAATTTAAGTTCTATCAGGTTTTTAGTGGGGTTCATGTAAAGTTTAGTTTCTATAAGATTTTTAGTGGGGTTCATGTGAAGTTTAGGTTCTATCAGGTTATTAGTGAGGTTCATGTAAAGTTTAGGTTCTATCAGGTTTTTAGTGGGGTTCATAGAAAATTTAAGTTCTATCAGGTTTTTAGTGGGGTTCATGTAAAGTTTAGTTTCTATAAGATTTTTAGTGGGGTTCATGTGAAGTTTAGGTTCTATCAGGTTTTTAGTGGGGTTCATGTAAAGTTTAAGTTCTATCAGGTTTTTAGTGTGGTTCGTGTTTCATGTAAAGTTTAGGATCTATCAGGTTTTTAGTGGGGATTATGTAAGGTTTAGGATCTATCAGGTTTTTAGTGGGGTTCATGTAAAGTTTAAGTTCTATCAGGTTTTTAGTGGGGATTATGTAAAGTTTAGGATCTATCAGGTTTTTAGTGGGGTTCATGTAAAGTTTAAGTTCTATCAGGTTTTTAGTGGGGTTCATGTAAAGTTTAGGTTCTATCATGTTATTAGTGGGGTTCATGTAAATTTTAAGTTCTATCAGGTTTTTAGTGGGGTTCATCTAAAGTTTAAGTTCTATCAGGTTTTTAGTGGGGTTCATGTAAAGTTTAGTTTCTATTATATTTTTAGTGGGGTTCATGTGAAGTTTAGGTTCTATCAGGTTTTAAGAGTGGTTCATGTAAAGTTTAAGTTGTATCAGGTTTTTAGTGGGGTTCGTGTTGCATATAAAGTTTAGGATCTATCAGGTTTTTAGTGGGGTTCATGTAAATTTTAGGTTCTATCAGGTTTTTAGTGGGGTTCATGTAAAGTTTAAGTTCTATCAGGTTTTTAGTGGGGTTCATGTAAAGTTTAGGTTCTATCATGTTTTTAGTAGGGTTCATGTAAAGTTTAAGTTCTATCAGGTTTTTAGTGGGGTTCATGTAAAGTTTAAGTTCTATCAGGTTTTTAGTGGGGATTATGTAAAGTTTAGGATCTATCAGGTTTTTAGTGGGGTTCATGTAAAGTTTAAGTTCTATCAGGTTTTTAGTGGGGTTCATGTAAAGTTTAGGTTCTATCATGTTTTTAGTGGGGTTCATGTAAATTTTAAGTTCTATCAGGTTTTTAGTGGGGTTCATCTAAAGTTTAAGTTCTATCAGGTTTTTAGTGGGGTTCATGTAAAGTTTAGTTTCTATTATATTTTTAGTGGGGTTCATGTGAAGTTTAGGTTCTATCAGGTTTTAAGAGTGGTTCATGTAAAGTTTAAGTTGTATCAGGTTTTTAGTGGGGTTCGTGTTGCATATAAAGTTTAGGATCTATCAGGTTTTTAGTGGGGTTCATGTAAATTTTAGGTTCTATCAGGTTTTTAGTGGGGTTCATGTAAAGTTTAAGTTCTATCAGGTTTTTAGTGGGGTTCATGTAAAGTTTAGGTTCTATCAGGTTTTTAGTGAGGTTCATGTAAAGTTTAGGTTCTATCAGATTTTTAGTGAGGTTCATGTAAAGTTTAGGTTCTATCAGGTTTTTAGTGGGGTTCATATAAAATTTAAGTTCTATCAGGTTTTTAGTGGGGTTCATGTAAAGTTTAGTTTCTATAAGATTTTTAGTGGGGTTCATGTGAAGTTTAGGTTCTATCAGGTTTTTAGTGAGGTTCATGTAAAGTTTAGGTTCTATCAGGTTTTTAGTGGGGTTCATAGAAAATTTAAGTTCTATCAGGTTTTTAGTGGGGTTCATGTAAAGTTTAGTTTCTATAAGATTTTTAGTGGGGTTCATGTGAAGTTTAGGTTCTATCAGGTTTTTAGTGGGGTTCATGTAAAGTTTAAGTTCTATCAGGTTTTTAGTGTGGTTCGTGTTTCATGTAAAGTTTAGGATCTATCAGGTTTTTAGTGGGGATTATGTAAGGTTTAGGATCTATCAGGTTTTTAGTGGGGTTCATGTAAAGTTTAAGTTCTATCAGGTTTTTAGTGGGGATTATGTAAAGTTTAGGATCTATCAGGTTTTTAGTGGGGTTCATGTAAAGTTTAAGTTCTATCAGGTTTTTAGTGGGGTTCATGTAAAGTTTAGGTTCTATCATGTTTTTAGTGGGGTTCATGTAAATTTTAAGTTCTATCAGGTTTTTAGTGGGGTTCATCTAAAGTTTAAGTTCTATCAGGTTTTTAGTGGGGTTCATGTAAAGTTTAGTTTCTATTATATTTTTAGTGGGGTTCATGTGAAGTTTAGGTTCTATCAGGTTTTAAGAGTGGTTCATGTAAAGTTTAAGTTGTATCAGGTTTTTAGTGGGGTTCGTGTTGCATATAAAGTTTAGGATCTATCAGGTTTTTAGTGGGGTTCATGTAAATTTTAGGTTCTATCAGGTTTTTAGTGGGGTTCATGTAAAGTTTAAGTTCTATCAGGTTTTTAGTGGGGTTCATGTAAAGTTTAGGTTCTATCATGTTTTTAGTAGGGTTCATGTAAAGTTTAAGTTCTATCTGGTTTTTAGTGGGGTTCATGTAAAGTTTAAGTTCTATCAGGTTTTTAGTGGGGTTCCTGTAAAGTTTAGTTTCTATTAGATTTTTAGTGGGGTTCATGTAAAGTTTAAGTTCTATCAGGTTTTTAGTGGGGTTCATGTAAAGTTTAGGTTCTATCAGGTTTTTAGTGAGGTTCATGTAAAGTTTAGGTTCTATCAGATTTTTAGTGAGGTTCATGTAAAGTTTAGGTTCTATCAGGTTTTTAGTGGGGTTCATATAAAATTTAAGTTCTATCAGGTTTTTAGTGGGGTTCATGTAAAGTTTAGTTTCTATAAGATTTTTAGTGGGGTTCATGTGAAGTTTAGGTTCTATCAGGTTTTTAGTGGGGTTCATGTAAAGTTTAGGTTCTATCAGGTTTTTAGTGAGGTTCATGTAAAGTTTAGGTTCTATCAGATTTTTAGTGAGGTTCATGTAAAGTTTAGGTTCTATCAGGTTTTTAGTGGGGTTCATATAAAATTTAAGTTCTATCAGGTTTTTAGTGGGGTTCATGTAAAGTTTAGTTTCTATTAGATTTTTAGTGGGGTTCATGTGAAGTTTAGGTTCTATCAGGTTTTTAGTGAGGTTCATGTAAAGTTTAGGTTCTATCAGGTTTTTAGTGGGGTTCATAGAAAATTTAAGTTCTATCAGGTTTTTAGTGTGGTTCGTGTTGCATGTAAAGTTTAGGATCTATCAGGTTTTTAGTGGGGATTATGTAAGGTTTAGGATCTATCAGGTTTTTAGTGGGGTTCATGTAAATTTTAAGTTCTATCAGGTTTTTAGTGGGGTTCATCTAAAGTTTAAGTTCTATCAGGTTTTTAGTGGGGTTCGTGTTGCATGTAAAGTTTAGGATCTATCAGGTTTTTAGTGGGGTTCATGTAAATTTTAGGTTCTATCAGGTTTTTAGTGGGGTTCATGTAAAGTTTAAGTTCTATCAGGTTTTTAGTGGGGTTCATGTAAAGTTTAGGTTCTATCATGTTTATAGTGGGGTTAATGTAAAGTTTAAGTTCTATCAGGTTTTTAGTGGGGTTCATGTAAAGTTTAAGTTCTATCAGGTTTTTAGTGGGGTTCATAGAAAATTTAAGTTCTATCAGGTTTTTAGTGGGGTTCATGTAAAGTTTAGTTTCTATAAGATTTTTAGTGGGGTTCATGTGAAGTTTAGGTTCTATCAGGTTTTTAGTGGGGTTCATGTAAAGTTTAAGTTCTATCAGGTTTTTAGTGTGGTTCGTGTTGCATGTAAAGTTTAGGATCTATCAGGTTTTTAGTGGGGTTCATGTAAATTTTAAGTTCTATCAGGTTTTTAGTGGGGTTCATCTAAAGTTTAAGTTCTATCAGGTTTTTAGTGGGGTTCATGTAAAGTTTAGTTTCTATTATATTTTTAGTGGGGTTCATGTGAAGTTTAGGTTCTATCATGTTTTTAGTGGGGTTCATGTAAATTTTAAGTTCTATCAGGTTTTTAGTGGGGTTCATCTAAAGTTTAAGTTCTATCAGGTTTTTAGTGGGGTTCATGTAAAGTTTAGTTTCTATTATATTTTTAGTGGGGTTCATGTGAAGTTTAGGTTCTATCAGGTTTTAAGAGTGGTTCATGTAAAGTTTAAGTTGTATCAGGTTTTTAGTGGGGTTCGTGTTGCATATAAAGTTTAGGATCTATCAGGTTTTTAGTGGGGTTCATGTAAATTTTAGGTTCTATCAGGTTTTTAGTGGGGTTCATGTAAAGTTTAAGTTCTATCAGGTTTTTAGTGGGGTTCATGTAAAGTTTAGGTTCTATCAGGTTTTTAGTGAGGTTCATGTAAAGTTTAGGTTCTATCAGATTTTTAGTGAGGTTCATGTAAAGTTTAGGTTCTATCAGGTTTTTAGTGGGGTTCATATAAAATTTAAGTTCTATCAGGTTTTTAGTGGGGTTCATGTAAAGTTTAGTTTCTATAAGATTTTTAGTGTGGTTCATGTGAAGTTTAGGTTCTATCAGGTTTTTAGTGAGGTTCATGTAAAGTTTAGGTTCTATCAGGTTTTTAGTGGGGTTTATAGAAAATTTAAGTTCTATCAGGTTTTTAGTGGGGTTCATGTAAAGTTTAGTTTCTATAAGATTTTTAGTGGGGTTCATGTGAAGTTTAGGTTCTATCAGGTTTTTAGTGGGGTTCATGTAAAGTTTAAGTTCTATCAGGTTTTTAGTGTGGTTCGTGTTGCATGTAAAGTTTAGGATCTATCAGGTTTTTAGTGGGGATTATGTAAGGTTTAGGATCTATCAGGTTTTTAGTGGGGTTCATGTAAAGTTTAAGTTCTATCAGGTTTTTAGTGGGGATTATGTAAAGTTTAGGATCTATCAGGTTTTTAGTGGGGTTCATGTAAAGTTTAGGTTCTATCATGTTTTTAGTGGGGTTCATGTAAATTTTAAGTTCTATCAGGTTTTTAGTGGGGTTCATCTAAAGTTTAAGTTCTATCAGGTTTTTAGTGGGGTTCATGTAAAGTTTAGTTTCTATTATATTTTTAGTGGGGTTCATGTGAAGTTTAGGTTCTATCAGGTTTTAAGAGTGGTTCATGTAAAGTTTAAGTTGTATCAGGTTTTTAGTGGGGTTCGTGTTGCATATAAAGTTTAGGATCTATCAGGTTTTTAGTGGGGTTCATGTAAATTTTAGGTTCTATCAGGTTTTTAGTGGGGTTCATGTAAAGTTTAAGTTCTATCAGGTTTTTAGTGGGGTTCATGTAAAGTTTAGGTTCTATCATGTTTTTAGTAGGGTTCATGTAAAGTTTAAGTTCTATCTGGTTTTTAGTGGGGTTCATGTAAAGTTTAAGTTCTATCAGGTTTTTAGTGGGGTTCCTGTAAAGTTTAGTTTCTATTAGATTTTTAGTGGGGTTCATGTAAAGTTTAAGTTCTATCAGGTTTTTAGTGGGGTTCATGTAAAGTTTAGGTTCTATCAGGTTTTTAGTGAGGTTCATGTAAAGTTTAGGTTCTATCAGATTTTTAGTGAGGTTCATGTAAAGTTTAGGTTCTATCAGGTTTTTAGTGGGGTTCATGTAAAGTTTAGTTTCTATAAGATTTTTAGTGGGGTTCATGTGAAGTTTAGGTTCTATCAGGTTTTTAGTGGGGTTCATGTAAAGTTTAGGTTCTATCAGGTTTTTAGTGAGGTTCATGTAAAGTTTAGGTTCTATCAGATTTTTAGTGAGGTTCATGTAAAGTTTAGGTTCTATCAGGTTTTTAGTGGGGTTCATATAAAATTTAAGTTCTATCAGGTTTTTAGTGGGGTTCATGTAAAGTTTAGTTTCTATTAGATTTTTAGTGGGGTTCATGTGAAGTTTAGGTTCTATCAGGTTTTTAGTGAGGTTCATGTAAAGTTTAGGTTCTATCAGGTTTTTAGTGAGGTTCATGTAAAGTTTAGGTTCTATCAGATTTTTAGTGAGGTTCATGTAAAGTTTAGGTTCTATCAGGTTTTTAGTGGGGTTCATATAAAATTTAAGTTCTATCAGGTTTTTAGTGGGGTTCATGTAAAGTTTAGTTTCTATAAGATTTTTAGTGTGGTTCATGTAAAGTTTAGGTTCTATCAGGTTTTTAGTGGGGTTTATAGAAAATTTAAGTTCTATCAGGTTTTTAGTGGGGTTCATGTAAAGTTTAGTTTCTATAAGATTTTTAGTGGGGTTCATGTGAAGTTTAGGTTCTATCAGGTTTTTAGTGGGGTTCATGTAAAGTTTAAGTTCTATCAGGTTTTTAGTGTGGTTCGTGTTGCATGTAAAGTTTAGGATCTATCAGGTTTTTAGTGGGGATTATGTAAGGTTTAGGATCTATCAGGTTTTTAGTGGGGTTCATGTAAAGTTTAAGTTCTATCAGGTTTTTAGTGGGGATTATGTAAAGTTTAGGATCTATCAGGTTTTTAGTGGGGTTCATGTAAAGTTTAAGTTCTATCAGGTTTTTAGTGGGGTTCATGTAAAGTTTAGGTTCTATCATGTTTTTAGTGGGGTTCATGTAAATTTTAAGTTCTATCAGGTTTTTAGTGGGGTTCATCTAAAGTTTAAGTTCTATCAGGTTTTTAGTGGGGTTCATGTAAAGTTTAGTTTCTATTATATTTTTAGTGGGGTTCATGTGAAGTTTAGGTTCTATCAGGTTTTAAGAGTGGTTCATGTAAAGTTTAAGTTGTATCAGGTTTTTAGTGGGGTTCGTGTTGCATATAAAGTTTAGGATCTATCAGGTTTTTAGTGGGGTTCATGTAAATTTTAGGTTCTATCAGGTTTTTAGTGGGGTTCATGTAAAGTTTAAGTTCTATCAGGTTTTTAGTGGGGTTCATGTAAAGTTTAGGTTCTATCATGTTTTTAGTAGGGTTCATGTAAAGTTTAAGTTCTATCTGGTTTTTAGTGGGGTTCATGTAAAGTTTAAGTTCTATCAGGTTTTTAGTGGGGTTCCTGTAAAGTTTAGTTTCTATTAGATTTTTAGTGGGGTTCATGTAAAGTTTAAGTTCTATCAGGTTTTTAGTGGGGTTCATGTAAAGTTTAGGTTCTATCAGGTTTTTAGTGAGGTTCATGTAAAGTTTAGGTTCTATCAGATTTTTAGTGAGGTTCATGTAAAGTTTAGGTTCTATCAGGTTTTTAGTGGGGTTCATATAAAATTTAAGTTCTATCAGGTTTTTAGTGGGGTTCATGTAAAGTTTAGTTTCTATAAGATTTTTAGTGGGGTTCATGTGAAGTTTAGGTTCTATCAGGTTTTTAGTGGGGTTCATGTAAAGTTTAGGTTCTATCAGGTTTTTAGTGAGGTTCATGTAAAGTTTAGGTTCTATCAGATTTTTAGTGAGGTTCATGTAAAGTTTAGGTTCTATCAGGTTTTTAGTGGGGTTCATATAAAATTTAAGTTCTATCAGGTTTTTAGTGGGGTTCATGTAAAGTTTAGTTTCTATTAGATTTTTAGTGGGGTTCATGTGAAGTTTAGGTTCTATCAGGTTTTTAGTGAGGTTCATGTAAAGTTTAGGTTCTATCAGGTTTTTAGTGGGGTTCATAGAAAATTTAAGTTCTATCAGGTTTTTAGTGTGGTTCGTGTTGCATGTAAAGTTTAGGATCTATCAGGTTTTTAGTGGGGATTATGTAAGGTTTAGGATCTATCAGGTTTTTAGTGGGGTTCATGTAAATTTTAAGTTCTATCAGGTTTTTAGTGGGGTTCATCTAAAGTTTAAGTTCTATCAGGTTTTTAGTGGGGTTCGTGTTGCATGTAAAGTTTAGGATCTATCAGGTTTTTAGTGGGGTTCATGTAAATTTTAGGTTCTATCAGGTTTTTAGTGGGGTTCATGTAAAGTTTAAGTTCTATCAGGTTTTTAGTGGGGTTCATGTAAAGTTTAGGTTCTATCATGTTTATAGTGGGGTTAATGTAAAGTTTAAGTTCTATCAGGTTTTTAGTGGGGTTCATGTAAAGTTTAAGTTCTATCAGGTTTTTAGTGGGGTTCATAGAAAATTTAAGTTCTATCAGGTTTTTAGTGGGGTTCATGTAAAGTTTAGTTTCTATAAGATTTTTAGTGGGGTTCATGTGAAGTTTAGGTTCTATCAGGTTTTTAGTGGGGTTCATGTAAAGTTTAAGTTCTATCAGGTTTTTAGTGTGGTTCGTGTTGCATGTAAAGTTTAGGATCTATCAGGTTTTTAGTGGGGTTCATGTAAATTTTAAGTTCTATCAGGTTTTTAGTGGGGTTCATCTAAAGTTTAAGTTCTATCAGGTTTTTAGTGGGGTTCATGTAAAGTTTAGTTTCTATTATATTTTTAGTGGGGTTCATGTGAAGTTTAGGTTCTATCATGTTTTTAGTGGGGTTCATGTAAATTTTAAGTTCTATCAGGTTTTTAGTGGGGTTCATCTAAAGTTTAAGTTCTATCAGGTTTTTAGTGGGGTTCATGTAAAGTTTAGTTTCTATTATATTTTTAGTGGGGTTCATGTGAAGTTTAGGTTCTATCAGGTTTTAAGAGTGGTTCATGTAAAGTTTAAGTTGTATCAGGTTTTTAGTGGGGTTCGTGTTGCATATAAAGTTTAGGATCTATCAGGTTTTTAGTGGGGTTCATGTAAATTTTAGGTTCTATCAGGTTTTTAGTGGGGTTCATGTAAAGTTTAAGTTCTATCAGGTTTTTAGTGGGGTTCATGTAAAGTTTAGGTTCTATCAGGTTTTTAGTGAGGTTCATGTAAAGTTTAGGTTCTATCAGATTTTTAGTGAGGTTCATGTAAAGTTTAGGTTCTATCAGGTTTTTAGTGGGGTTCATATAAAATTTAAGTTCTATCAGGTTTTTAGTGGGGTTCATGTAAAGTTTAGTTTCTATAAGATTTTTAGTGTGGTTCATGTGAAGTTTAGGTTCTATCAGGTTTTTAGTGAGGTTCATGTAAAGTTTAGGTTCTATCAGGTTTTTAGTGGGGTTTATAGAAAATTTAAGTTCTATCAGGTTTTTAGTGGGGTTCATGTAAAGTTTAGTTTCTATAAGATTTTTAGTGGGGTTCATGTGAAGTTTAGGTTCTATCAGGTTTTTAGTGGGGTTCATGTAAAGTTTAAGTTCTATCAGGTTTTTAGTGTGGTTCGTGTTGCATGTAAAGTTTAGGATCTATCAGGTTTTTAGTGGGGATTATGTAAGGTTTAGGATCTATCAGGTTTTTAGTGGGGTTCATGTAAAGTTTAAGTTCTATCAGGTTTTTAGTGGGGATTATGTAAAGTTTAGGATCTATCAGGTTTTTAGTGGGGTTCATGTAAAGTTTAGGTTCTATCATGTTTTTAGTGGGGTTCATGTAAATTTTAAGTTCTATCAGGTTTTTAGTGGGGTTCATCTAAAGTTTAAGTTCTATCAGGTTTTTAGTGGGGTTCATGTAAAGTTTAGTTTCTATTATATTTTTAGTGGGGTTCATGTGAAGTTTAGGTTCTATCAGGTTTTAAGAGTGGTTCATGTAAAGTTTAAGTTGTATCAGGTTTTTAGTGGGGTTCGTGTTGCATATAAAGTTTAGGATCTATCAGGTTTTTAGTGGGGTTCATGTAAATTTTAGGTTCTATCAGGTTTTTAGTGGGGTTCATGTAAAGTTTAAGTTCTATCAGGTTTTTAGTGGGGTTCATGTAAAGTTTAGGTTCTATCATGTTTTTAGTAGGGTTCATGTAAAGTTTAAGTTCTATCTGGTTTTTAGTGGGGTTCATGTAAAGTTTAAGTTCTATCAGGTTTTTAGTGGGGTTCCTGTAAAGTTTAGTTTCTATTAGATTTTTAGTGGGGTTCATGTAAAGTTTAAGTTCTATCAGGTTTTTAGTGGGGTTCATGTAAAGTTTAGGTTCTATCAGGTTTTTAGTGAGGTTCATGTAAAGTTTAGGTTCTATCAGATTTTTAGTGAGGTTCATGTAAAGTTTAGGTTCTATCAGGTTTTTAGTGGGGTTCATGTAAAGTTTAGTTTCTATAAGATTTTTAGTGGGGTTCATGTGAAGTTTAGGTTCTATCAGGTTTTTAGTGGGGTTCATGTAAAGTTTAGGTTCTATCAGGTTTTTAGTGAGGTTCATGTAAAGTTTAGGTTCTATCAGATTTTTAGTGAGGTTCATGTAAAGTTTAGGTTCTATCAGGTTTTTAGTGGGGTTCATATAAAATTTAAGTTCTATCAGGTTTTTAGTGGGGTTCATGTAAAGTTTAGTTTCTATTAGATTTTTAGTGGGGTTCATGTGAAGTTTAGGTTCTATCAGGTTTTTAGTGAGGTTCATGTAAAGTTTAGGTTCTATCAGGTTTTTAGTGGGGTTCATAGAAAATTTAAGTTCTATCAGGTTTTTAGTGGGGTTCATGTAAAGTTTAGTTTCTATTAGATTTTTAGTGGGGTTCATGTGAAGTTTAGGTTCTATCAGGTTTTTAGTGGGGTTCATGTAAAGTTTAAGTTCTATCAAGTTTTTAGTGTGGTTCGTGTTGCATGTAAAGTTTAGGATCTATCAGGTTTTTAGTGGGGATTATGTAAGGTTTAGGATCTATCAGGTTTTTAGTGGGGTTCATGTAAATTTTAAGTTCTATCAGGTTTTTAGTGGGGTTCATCTAAAGTTTAAGTTCTATCAGGTTTTTAGTGGGGTTCGTGTTGCATGTAAAGTTTAGGATCTATCAGGTTTTTAGTGGGGTTCATGTAAATTTTAGGTTCTATCAGGTTTTTAGTGGGGTTCATGTAAAGTTTAAGTTCTATCAGGTTTTTAGTGGGGTTCATGTAAAGTTTAGGTTCTATCATGTTTATAGTGGGGTTAATGTAAAGTTTAAGTTCTATCAGGTTTTTAGTGGGGTTCATGTAAAGTTTAAGTTCTATCAGGTTTTTAGTGGGGTTCATGTAAAGTTTAGATTCTATCATGTTTTTAGTGGGGTTCATGTAAAGTTTAGGTTCTATCAGGTTTTTAGTGGGGTTCATGTAAAGTTTAAGTTCTATCAGGTTTTTAGTGAGGTTCATGTAAAGTTTAGGTTCTATAATGTTTTTAGTAGGGTTCATGTAAAGTTTAAGTTCTATCTGGTTTTTAGTGGGGTTCATGTAAAGTTTAAGTTCTATCAGGTTTTTAGTGGGGTTCCTGTAAAGTTTAGTTTCTATTAGATTTTTAGTGGGGTTCATGTAAAGTTTAAGTTCTATCAGGTTTTTAGTGGGGTTCATGTAAAGTTTAGGTTCTATCAGGTTTTTAGTGAGGTTCATGTAAAGTTTAGGTTCTATCAGATTTTTAGTGAGGTTCATGTAAAGTTTAGGTTCTATCAGGTTTTTAGTGGGGTTCATATAAAATTTAAGTTCTATCAGGTTTTTAGTGGGGTTCATGTAAAGTTTAGTTTCTATAAGATTTTTAGTGGGGTTCATGTGAAGTTTAGGTTCTATCAGGTTTTTAGTGGGGTTCATGTAAAGTTTAGGTTCTATCAGGTTTTTAGTGAGGTTCATGTAAAGTTTAGGTTCTATCAGATTTTTAGTGAGGTTCATGTAAAGTTTAGGTTCTATCAGGTTTTTAGTGGGGTTCATATAAAATTTAAGTTCTATCAGGTTTTTAGTGGGGTTCATGTAAAGTTTAGTTTCTATTAGATTTTTAGTGGGGTTCATGTGAAGTTTAGGTTCTATCAGGTTTTTAGTGGGGTTCATGTAAAGTTTAGGTTCTATCAGGTTTTTAGTGAGGTTCATGTAAAGTTTAGGTTCTATCAGATTTTTAGTGGGGTTCATGTAAAGTTTAGTTTCTATAAGATTTTTAGTGGGGTTCATGTGAAGTTTAGGTTCTATCAGGTTTTTAGTGGGGTTCATGTAAAGTTTAGGTTCTATCAGGTTTTTAGTGAGGTTCATGTAAAGTTTAGGTTCTATCAGATTTTTAGTGAGGTTCATGTAAAGTTTAGGTTCTATCAGGTTTTTAGTGGGGTTCATATAAAATTTAAGTTCTATCATGTTTATAGTGGGGTTAATGTAAAGTTTAAGTTCTATCAGGTTTTTAGTGGGGTTCATGTAAAGTTTAAGTTCTATCAGGTTTTTAGTGGGGTTCATGTAAAGTTTAGATTCTATCATGTTTTTAGTGGGGTTCATGTAAAGTTTAGGTTCTATCAGGTTTTTAGTGGGGTTCATGTAAAGTTTAAGTTCTATCAGGTTTTTAGTGAGGTTCATGTAAAGTTTAGGTTCTATAATGTTTTTAGTAGGGTTCATGTAAAGTTTAAGTTCTATCTGGTTTTTAGTGGGGTTCATGTAAAGTTTAAGTTCTATCAGGTTTTTAGTGGGGTTCCTGTAAAGTTTAGTTTCTATTAGATTTTTAGTGGGGTTCATGTAAAGTTTAAGTTCTATCAGGTTTTTAGTGGGGTTCATGTAAAGTTTAGGTTCTATCAGGTTTTTAGTGAGGTTCATGTAAAGTTTAGGTTCTATCAGATTTTTAGTGAGGTTCATGTAAAGTTTAGGTTCTATCAGGTTTTTAGTGGGGTTCATATAAAATTTAAGTTCTATCAGGTTTTTAGTGGGGTTCATGTAAAGTTTAGTTTCTATAAGATTTTTAGTGGGGTTCATGTGAAGTTTAGGTTCTATCAGGTTTTTAGTGGGGTTCATGTAAAGTTTAGGTTCTATCAGGTTTTTAGTGAGGTTCATGTAAAGTTTAGGTTCTATCAGATTTTTAGTGAGGTTCATGTAAAGTTTAGGTTCTATCAGGTTTTTAGTGGGGTTCATATAAAATTTAAGTTCTATCAGGTTTTTAGTGGGGTTCATGTAAAGTTTAGTTTCTATTAGATTTTTAGTGGGGTTCATGTGAAGTTTAGGTTCTATCAGGTTTTTAGTGGGGTTCATGTAAAGTTTAGGTTCTATCAGGTTTTTAGTGAGGTTCATGTAAAGTTTAGGTTCTATCAGATTTTTAGTGGGGTTCATGTAAAGTTTAGTTTCTATAAGATTTTTAGTGGGGTTCATGTGAAGTTTAGGTTCTATCAGGTTTTTAGTGGGGTTCATGTAAAGTTTAGGTTCTATCAGGTTTTTAGTGAGGTTCATGTAAAGTTTAGGTTCTATCAGATTTTTAGTGAGGTTCATGTAAAGTTTAGGTTCTATCAGGTTTTTAGTGGGGTTCATATAAAATTTAAGTTCTATCAGGTTTTTAGTGGGGTTCATGTAAAGTTTAGTTTCTATTAGATTTTTAGTGGGGTTCATGTGAAGTTTAGGTTCTATCAGGTTTTTAGTGAGGTTCATGTAAAGTTTAGGTTCTATCAGGTTTTTAGTGGGGTTCATAGAAAATTTAAGTTCTATCAGGTTTTTAGTGGGGTTCATGTAAAGTTTAGTTTCTATTAGATTTTTAGTGGGGTTCATGTGAAGTTTAGGTTCTATCAGGTTTTTAGTGGGGTTCATGTAAAGTTTAAGTTCTATCAGGTTTTTAGTGTGGTTCGTGTTGCATGTAAAGTTTAGGATCTATCAGGTTTTTAGTGGGGATTATGTAAGGTTTAGGATCTATCAGGTTTTTAGTGGGGTTCATGTAAAGTTTAAGTTCTATCAGGTTTTTAGTGGGGATTATGTAAAGTTTAGGATCTATCATGTTTTTAGTGGGGTTCATGTAAAGTTTAGGTTCTATCAGGTTTTTAGTGGGGTTCATGTAAAGTTTAAGTTCTATCAGGTTTTTAGTGAGGTTCATGTAAAGTTTAGGTTCTATCATGTTTTTAGTAGGGTTCATGTAAAGTTTAAGTTCTATCTGGTTTTTAGTGGGGTTCATGTAAAGTTTAAGTTCTATCAGGTTTTTAGTGGGGTTCCTGTAAAGTATAGTTTCTATTAGATTTTTAGTGGGGTTCATGTAAAGTTTAAGTTCTATCAGGTTTTTAGTGGGGTTCGTGCTGCATGTAAAGTTTAGGATCTATCAGGTTTTTAGTGGGGTTCATGTAAAGTTTAGGTTCTATCAGGTTTTTAGTGAGGTTCATGTAAAGTTTAGGTTCTATCAGATTTTTAGTGAGGTTCATGTAAAGTTTAGGTTCTATCAGGTTTTTAGTGGGGTTCATATAAAATTTAAGTTCTATCAGGTTTTTAGTGGGGTTCATGTAAAGTTTAGTTTCTATAAGATTTTTAGTGGGGTTCATGTGAAGTTTAGGTTCTATCAGGTTTTTAGTGAGGTTCATGTAAAGTTTAGGTTCTATCAGGTTTTTAGTGGGGTTCATAGAAAATTTAAGTTCTATCAGGTTTTTAGTGGGGTTCATGTAAAGTTTAGTTTCTATAAGATTTTTAGTGGGGTTCATGTGAAGTTTAGGTTCTATCAGGTTTTTAGTGGGGTTCATGTAAAGTTTAAGTTCTATCAGGTTTTTAGTGTGGTTCGTGTTGCATGTAAAGTTTAGGATCTATCAGGTTTTTAGTGGGGATTATGTAAGGTTTAGGATCTATCAGGTTTTTAGTGGGGTTCATGTAAAGTTTAAGTTCTATCAGGTTTTTAGTGGGGATTATATAAAGTTTAGGATCTATCAGGTTTTTAGTGGGGTTCATGTAAAGTTTAAGTTCTATCAGGTTTTTAGTGGGGTTCATGTAAAGTTTAAGTTCTATCAGGTTTTTAGTGGGGTTCATGTAAAGTTTAGTTTCTATTAGATTTTTAGTGGGGTTCATGTGAAGTTTAGGTTCTATCAGGTTTTTAGTGAGGTTCATGTAAAGTTTAGGTTCTATCAGGTTTTTAGTGAGGTTCATGTAAAGTTTAGGTTCTATCAGATTTTTAGTGAGGTTCATGTAAAGTTTAGGTTCTATCAGGTTTTTAGTGGGGTTCATATAAAATTTAAGTTCTATCAGGTTTTTAGTGGGGTTCATGTAAAGTTTAGTTTCTATAAGATTTTTAGTGTGGTTCATGTAAAGTTTAGGTTCTATCAGGTTTTTAGTGGGGTTTATAGAAAATTTAAGTTCTATCAGGTTTTTAGTGGGGTTCATGTAAAGTTTAGTTTCTATAAGATTTTTAGTGGGGTTCATGTGAAGTTTAGGTTCTATCAGGTTTTTAGTGGGGTTCATGTAAAGTTTAAGTTCTATCAGGTTTTTAGTGTGGTTCGTGTTGCATGTAAAGTTTAGGATCTATCAGGTTTTTAGTGGGGATTATGTAAGGTTTAGGATCTATCAGGTTTTTAGTGGGGTTCATGTAAAGTTTAAGTTCTATCAGGTTTTTAGTGGGGATTATGTAAAGTTTAGGATCTATCAGGTTTTTAGTGGGGTTCATGTAAAGTTTAAGTTCTATCAGGTTTTTAGTGGGGTTCATGTAAAGTTTAGGTTCTATCATGTTTTTAGTGGGGTTCATGTAAATTTTAAGTTCTATCAGGTTTTTAGTGGGGTTCATCTAAAGTTTAAGTTCTATCAGGTTTTTAGTGGGGTTCATGTAAAGTTTAGTTTCTATTATATTTTTAGTGGGGTTCATGTGAAGTTTAGGTTCTATCAGGTTTTAAGAGTGGTTCATGTAAAGTTTAAGTTGTATCAGGTTTTTAGTGGGGTTCGTGTTGCATATAAAGTTTAGGATCTATCAGGTTTTTAGTGGGGTTCATGTAAATTTTAGGTTCTATCAGGTTTTTAGTGGGGTTCATGTAAAGTTTAAGTTCTATCAGGTTTTTAGTGGGGTTCATGTAAAGTTTAGGTTCTATCATGTTTTTAGTAGGGTTCATGTAAAGTTTAAGTTCTATCTGGTTTTTAGTGGGGTTCATGTAAAGTTTAAGTTCTATCAGGTTTTTAGTGGGGTTCCTGTAAAGTTTAGTTTCTATTAGATTTTTAGTGGGGTTCATGTAAAGTTTAAGTTCTATCAGGTTTTTAGTGGGGTTCATGTAAAGTTTAGGTTCTATCAGGTTTTTAGTGAGGTTCATGTAAAGTTTAGGTTCTATCAGATTTTTAGTGAGGTTCATGTAAAGTTTAGGTTCTATCAGGTTTTTAGTGGGGTTCATATAAAATTTAAGTTCTATCAGGTTTTTAGTGGGGTTCATGTAAAGTTTAGTTTCTATAAGATTTTTAGTGGGGTTCATGTGAAGTTTAGGTTCTATCAGGTTTTTAGTGGGGTTCATGTAAAGTTTAGGTTCTATCAGGTTTTTAGTGAGGTTCATGTAAAGTTTAGGTTCTATCAGATTTTTAGTGAGGTTCATGTAAAGTTTAGGTTCTATCAGGTTTTTAGTGGGGTTCATATAAAATTTAAGTTCTATCAGGTTTTTAGTGGGGTTCATGTAAAGTTTAGTTTCTATTAGATTTTTAGTGGGGTTCATGTGAAGTTTAGGTTCTATCAGGTTTTTAGTGAGGTTCATGTAAAGTTTAGGTTCTATCAGGTTTTTAGTGGGGTTCATAGAAAATTTAAGTTCTATCAGGTTTTTAGTGTGGTTCGTGTTGCATGTAAAGTTTAGGATCTATCAGGTTTTTAGTGGGGATTATGTAAGGTTTAGGATCTATCAGGTTTTTAGTGGGGTTCATGTAAATTTTAAGTTCTATCAGGTTTTTAGTGGGGTTCATCTAAAGTTTAAGTTCTATCAGGTTTTTAGTGGGGTTCGTGTTGCATGTAAAGTTTAGGATCTATCAGGTTTTTAGTGGGGTTCATGTAAATTTTAGGTTCTATCAGGTTTTTAGTGGGGTTCATGTAAAGTTTAAGTTCTATCAGGTTTTTAGTGGGGTTCATGTAAAGTTTAGGTTCTATCATGTTTATAGTGGGGTTAATGTAAAGTTTAAGTTCTATCAGGTTTTTAGTGGGGTTCATGTAAAGTTTAAGTTCTATCAGGTTTTTAGTGGGGTTCATAGAAAATTTAAGTTCTATCAGGTTTTTAGTGGGGTTCATGTAAAGTTTAGTTTCTATAAGATTTTTAGTGGGGTTCATGTGAAGTTTAGGTTCTATCAGGTTTTTAGTGGGGTTCATGTAAAGTTTAAGTTCTATCAGGTTTTTAGTGTGGTTCGTGTTGCATGTAAAGTTTAGGATCTATCAGGTTTTTAGTGGGGTTCATGTAAATTTTAAGTTCTATCAGGTTTTTAGTGGGGTTCATCTAAAGTTTAAGTTCTATCAGGTTTTTAGTGGGGTTCATGTAAAGTTTAGTTTCTATTATATTTTTAGTGGGGTTCATGTGAAGTTTAGGTTCTATCATGTTTTTAGTGGGGTTCATGTAAATTTTAAGTTCTATCAGGTTTTTAGTGGGGTTCATCTAAAGTTTAAGTTCTATCAGGTTTTTAGTGGGGTTCATGTAAAGTTTAGTTTCTATTATATTTTTAGTGGGGTTCATGTGAAGTTTAGGTTCTATCAGGTTTTAAGAGTGGTTCATGTAAAGTTTAAGTTGTATCAGGTTTTTAGTGGGGTTCGTGTTGCATATAAAGTTTAGGATCTATCAGGTTTTTAGTGGGGTTCATGTAAATTTTAGGTTCTATCAGGTTTTTAGTGGGGTTCATGTAAAGTTTAAGTTCTATCAGGTTTTTAGTGGGGTTCATGTAAAGTTTAGGTTCTATCAGGTTTTTAGTGAGGTTCATGTAAAGTTTAGGTTCTATCAGATTTTTAGTGAGGTTCATGTAAAGTTTAGGTTCTATCAGGTTTTTAGTGGGGTTCATATAAAATTTAAGTTCTATCAGGTTTTTAGTGGGGTTCATGTAAAGTTTAGTTTCTATAAGATTTTTAGTGTGGTTCATGTGAAGTTTAGGTTCTATCAGGTTTTTAGTGAGGTTCATGTAAAGTTTAGGTTCTATCAGGTTTTTAGTGGGGTTTATAGAAAATTTAAGTTCTATCAGGTTTTTAGTGGGGTTCATGTAAAGTTTAGTTTCTATAAGATTTTTAGTGGGGTTCATGTGAAGTTTAGGTTCTATCAGGTTTTTAGTGGGGTTCATGTAAAGTTTAAGTTCTATCAGGTTTTTAGTGTGGTTCGTGTTGCATGTAAAGTTTAGGATCTATCAGGTTTTTAGTGGGGATTATGTAAGGTTTAGGATCTATCAGGTTTTTAGTGGGGTTCATGTAAAGTTTAAGTTCTATCAGGTTTTTAGTGGGGATTATGTAAAGTTTAGGATCTATCAGGTTTTTAGTGGGGTTCATGTAAAGTTTAGGTTCTATCATGTTTTTAGTGGGGTTCATGTAAATTTTAAGTTCTATCAGGTTTTTAGTGGGGTTCATCTAAAGTTTAAGTTCTATCAGGTTTTTAGTGGGGTTCATGTAAAGTTTAGTTTCTATTATATTTTTAGTGGGGTTCATGTGAAGTTTAGGTTCTATCAGGTTTTAAGAGTGGTTCATGTAAAGTTTAAGTTGTATCAGGTTTTTAGTGGGGTTCGTGTTGCATATAAAGTTTAGGATCTATCAGGTTTTTAGTGGGGTTCATGTAAATTTTAGGTTCTATCAGGTTTTTAGTGGGGTTCATGTAAAGTTTAAGTTCTATCAGGTTTTTAGTGGGGTTCATGTAAAGTTTAGGTTCTATCATGTTTTTAGTAGGGTTCATGTAAAGTTTAAGTTCTATCTGGTTTTTAGTGGGGTTCATGTAAAGTTTAAGTTCTATCAGGTTTTTAGTGGGGTTCCTGTAAAGTTTAGTTTCTATTAGATTTTTAGTGGGGTTCATGTAAAGTTTAAGTTCTATCAGGTTTTTAGTGGGGTTCATGTAAAGTTTAGGTTCTATCAGGTTTTTAGTGAGGTTCATGTAAAGTTTAGGTTCTATCAGATTTTTAGTGAGGTTCATGTAAAGTTTAGGTTCTATCAGGTTTTTAGTGGGGTTCATGTAAAGTTTAGTTTCTATAAGATTTTTAGTGGGGTTCATGTGAAGTTTAGGTTCTATCAGGTTTTTAGTGGGGTTCATGTAAAGTTTAGGTTCTATCAGGTTTTTAGTGAGGTTCATGTAAAGTTTAGGTTCTATCAGATTTTTAGTGAGGTTCATGTAAAGTTTAGGTTCTATCAGGTTTTTAGTGGGGTTCATATAAAATTTAAGTTCTATCAGGTTTTTAGTGGGGTTCATGTAAAGTTTAGTTTCTATTAGATTTTTAGTGGGGTTCATGTGAAGTTTAGGTTCTATCAGGTTTTTAGTGAGGTTCATGTAAAGTTTAGGTTCTATCAGGTTTTTAGTGGGGTTCATAGAAAATTTAAGTTCTATCAGGTTTTTAGTGGGGTTCATGTAAAGTTTAGTTTCTATTAGATTTTTAGTGGGGTTCATGTGAAGTTTAGGTTCTATCAGGTTTTTAGTGGGGTTCATGTAAAGTTTAAGTTCTATCAAGTTTTTAGTGTGGTTCGTGTTGCATGTAAAGTTTAGGATCTATCAGGTTTTTAGTGGGGATTATGTAAGGTTTAGGATCTATCAGGTTTTTAGTGGGGTTCATGTAAATTTTAAGTTCTATCAGGTTTTTAGTGGGGTTCATCTAAAGTTTAAGTTCTATCAGGTTTTTAGTGGGGTTCGTGTTGCATGTAAAGTTTAGGATCTATCAGGTTTTTAGTGGGGTTCATGTAAATTTTAGGTTCTATCAGGTTTTTAGTGGGGTTCATGTAAAGTTTAAGTTCTATCAGGTTTTTAGTGGGGTTCATGTAAAGTTTAGGTTCTATCATGTTTATAGTGGGGTTAATGTAAAGTTTAAGTTCTATCAGGTTTTTAGTGGGGTTCATGTAAAGTTTAAGTTCTATCAGGTTTTTAGTGGGGTTCATGTAAAGTTTAGATTCTATCATGTTTTTAGTGGGGTTCATGTAAAGTTTAGGTTCTATCAGGTTTTTAGTGGGGTTCATGTAAAGTTTAAGTTCTATCAGGTTTTTAGTGAGGTTCATGTAAAGTTTAGGTTCTATAATGTTTTTAGTAGGGTTCATGTAAAGTTTAAGTTCTATCTGGTTTTTAGTGGGGTTCATGTAAAGTTTAAGTTCTATCAGGTTTTTAGTGGGGTTCCTGTAAAGTTTAGTTTCTATTAGATTTTTAGTGGGGTTCATGTAAAGTTTAAGTTCTATCAGGTTTTTAGTGGGGTTCATGTAAAGTTTAGGTTCTATCAGGTTTTTAGTGAGGTTCATGTAAAGTTTAGGTTCTATCAGATTTTTAGTGAGGTTCATGTAAAGTTTAGGTTCTATCAGGTTTTTAGTGGGGTTCATATAAAATTTAAGTTCTATCAGGTTTTTAGTGGGGTTCATGTAAAGTTTAGTTTCTATAAGATTTTTAGTGGGGTTCATGTGAAGTTTAGGTTCTATCAGGTTTTTAGTGGGGTTCATGTAAAGTTTAGGTTCTATCAGGTTTTTAGTGAGGTTCATGTAAAGTTTAGGTTCTATCAGATTTTTAGTGAGGTTCATGTAAAGTTTAGGTTCTATCAGGTTTTTAGTGGGGTTCATATAAAATTTAAGTTCTATCAGGTTTTTAGTGGGGTTCATGTAAAGTTTAGTTTCTATTAGATTTTTAGTGGGGTTCATGTGAAGTTTAGGTTCTATCAGGTTTTTAGTGGGGTTCATGTAAAGTTTAGGTTCTATCAGGTTTTTAGTGAGGTTCATGTAAAGTTTAGGTTCTATCAGATTTTTAGTGGGGTTCATGTAAAGTTTAGTTTCTATAAGATTTTTAGTGGGGTTCATGTGAAGTTTAGGTTCTATCAGGTTTTTAGTGGGGTTCATGTAAAGTTTAGGTTCTATCAGGTTTTTAGTGAGGTTCATGTAAAGTTTAGGTTCTATCAGATTTTTAGTGAGGTTCATGTAAAGTTTAGGTTCTATCAGGTTTTTAGTGGGGTTCATATAAAATTTAAGTTCTATCATGTTTATAGTGGGGTTAATGTAAAGTTTAAGTTCTATCAGGTTTTTAGTGGGGTTCATGTAAAGTTTAAGTTCTATCAGGTTTTTAGTGGGGTTCATGTAAAGTTTAGATTCTATCATGTTTTTAGTGGGGTTCATGTAAAGTTTAGGTTCTATCAGGTTTTTAGTGGGGTTCATGTAAAGTTTAAGTTCTATCAGGTTTTTAGTGAGGTTCATGTAAAGTTTAGGTTCTATAATGTTTTTAGTAGGGTTCATGTAAAGTTTAAGTTCTATCTGGTTTTTAGTGGGGTTCATGTAAAGTTTAAGTTCTATCAGGTTTTTAGTGGGGTTCCTGTAAAGTTTAGTTTCTATTAGATTTTTAGTGGGGTTCATGTAAAGTTTAAGTTCTATCAGGTTTTTAGTGGGGTTCATGTAAAGTTTAGGTTCTATCAGGTTTTTAGTGAGGTTCATGTAAAGTTTAGGTTCTATCAGATTTTTAGTGAGGTTCATGTAAAGTTTAGGTTCTATCAGGTTTTTAGTGGGGTTCATATAAAATTTAAGTTCTATCAGGTTTTTAGTGGGGTTCATGTAAAGTTTAGTTTCTATAAGATTTTTAGTGGGGTTCATGTGAAGTTTAGGTTCTATCAGGTTTTTAGTGGGGTTCATGTAAAGTTTAGGTTCTATCAGGTTTTTAGTGAGGTTCATGTAAAGTTTAGGTTCTATCAGATTTTTAGTGAGGTTCATGTAAAGTTTAGGTTCTATCAGGTTTTTAGTGGGGTTCATATAAAATTTAAGTTCTATCAGGTTTTTAGTGGGGTTCATGTAAAGTTTAGTTTCTATTAGATTTTTAGTGGGGTTCATGTGAAGTTTAGGTTCTATCAGGTTTTTAGTGGGGTTCATGTAAAGTTTAGGTTCTATCAGGTTTTTAGTGAGGTTCATGTAAAGTTTAGGTTCTATCAGATTTTTAGTGGGGTTCATGTAAAGTTTAGTTTCTATAAGATTTTTAGTGGGGTTCATGTGAAGTTTAGGTTCTATCAGGTTTTTAGTGGGGTTCATGTAAAGTTTAGGTTCTATCAGGTTTTTAGTGAGGTTCATGTAAAGTTTAGGTTCTATCAGATTTTTAGTGAGGTTCATGTAAAGTTTAGGTTCTATCAGGTTTTTAGTGGGGTTCATATAAAATTTAAGTTCTATCAGGTTTTTAGTGGGGTTCATGTAAAGTTTAGTTTCTATTAGATTTTTAGTGGGGTTCATGTGAAGTTTAGGTTCTATCAGGTTTTTAGTGAGGTTCATGTAAAGTTTAGGTTCTATCAGGTTTTTAGTGGGGTTCATAGAAAATTTAAGTTCTATCAGGTTTTTAGTGGGGTTCATGTAAAGTTTAGTTTCTATTAGATTTTTAGTGGGGTTCATGTGAAGTTTAGGTTCTATCAGGTTTTTAGTGGGGTTCATGTAAAGTTTAAGTTCTATCAGGTTTTTAGTGTGGTTCGTGTTGCATGTAAAGTTTAGGATCTATCAGGTTTTTAGTGGGGATTATGTAAGGTTTAGGATCTATCAGGTTTTTAGTGGGGTTCATGTAAAGTTTAAGTTCTATCAGGTTTTTAGTGGGGATTATGTAAAGTTTAGGATCTATCATGTTTTTAGTGGGGTTCATGTAAAGTTTAGGTTCTATCAGGTTTTTAGTGGGGTTCATGTAAAGTTTAAGTTCTATCAGGTTTTTAGTGAGGTTCATGTAAAGTTTAGGTTCTATCATGTTTTTAGTAGGGTTCATGTAAAGTTTAAGTTCTATCTGGTTTTTAGTGGGGTTCATGTAAAGTTTAAGTTCTATCAGGTTTTTAGTGGGGTTCCTGTAAAGTATAGTTTCTATTAGATTTTTAGTGGGGTTCATGTAAAGTTTAAGTTCTATCAGGTTTTTAGTGGGGTTCGTGCTGCATGTAAAGTTTAGGATCTATCAGGTTTTTAGTGGGGTTCATGTAAAGTTTAGGTTCTATCAGGTTTTTAGTGAGGTTCATGTAAAGTTTAGGTTCTATCAGATTTTTAGTGAGGTTCATGTAAAGTTTAGGTTCTATCAGGTTTTTAGTGGGGTTCATATAAAATTTAAGTTCTATCAGGTTTTTAGTGGGGTTCATGTAAAGTTTAGTTTCTATAAGATTTTTAGTGGGGTTCATGTGAAGTTTAGGTTCTATCAGGTTTTTAGTGAGGTTCATGTAAAGTTTAGGTTCTATCAGGTTTTTAGTGGGGTTCATAGAAAATTTAAGTTCTATCAGGTTTTTAGTGGGGTTCATGTAAAGTTTAGTTTCTATAAGATTTTTAGTGGGGTTCATGTGAAGTTTAGGTTCTATCAGGTTTTTAGTGGGGTTCATGTAAAGTTTAAGTTCTATCAGGTTTTTAGTGTGGTTCGTGTTGCATGTAAAGTTTAGGATCTATCAGGTTTTTAGTGGGGATTATGTAAGGTTTAGGATCTATCAGGTTTTTAGTGGGGTTCATGTAAAGTTTAAGTTCTATCAGGTTTTTAGTGGGGATTATATAAAGTTTAGGATCTATCAGGTTTTTAGTGGGGTTCATGTAAAGTTTAAGTTCTATCAGGTTTTTAGTGGGGTTCATGTAAAGTTTAGGTTCTATCATGTTTTTAGTGGGGTTCATGTAAATTTTAAGTTCTATCAGGTTTTTAGTGGGGTTCATCTAAAGTTTAAGTTCTATCAGGTTTTTAGTGGGGTTCATGTAAAGTTTAGTTTCTATTATATTTTTAGTGGGGTTCATGTGAAGTTTAGGTTCTATCAGGTTTTAAGAGTGGTTCATGTAAAGTTTAAGTTGTATCAGGTTTTTAGTGGGGTTCGTGTTGCATATAAAGTTTAGGATCTATCAGGTTTTTAGTGGGGTTCATGTAAATTTTATGTTCTATCAGGTTTTTAGTGGGGTTCATGTAAAGTTTAGATTCTATCATGTTTTTAGTGGGGTTCATGTAAAGTTTAGGTTCTATCAGGTTTTTAGTGGGGTTCATGTAAAGTTTAAGTTCTATCAGGTTTTTAGTGAGGTTCATGTAAAGTTTAGGTTCTATAATGTTTTTAGTAGGGTTCATGTAAAGTTTAAGTTCTATCTGGTTTTTAGTGGGGTTCATGTAAAGTTTAAGTTCTATCAGGTTTTTAGTGGGGTTCCTGTAAAGTTTAGTTTCTATTAGATTTTTAGTGGGGTTCATGTAAAGTTTAAGTTCTATCAGGTTTTTAGTGGGGTTCATGTAAAGTTTAGGTTCTATCAGGTTTTTAGTGAGGTTCATGTAAAGTTTAGGTTCTATCAGATTTTTAGTGAGGTTCATGTAAAGTTTAGGTTCTATCAGGTTTTTAGTGGGGTTCATATAAAATTTAAGTTCTATCAGGTTTTTAGTGGGGTTCATGTAAAGTTTAGTTTCTATAAGATTTTTAGTGGGGTTCATGTGAAGTTTAGGTTCTATCAGGTTTTTAGTGGGGTTCATGTAAAGTTTAGGTTCTATCAGGTTTTTAGTGAGGTTCATGTAAAGTTTAGGTTCTATCAGATTTTTAGTGAGGTTCATGTAAAGTTTAGGTTCTATCATGTTTTTAGTGGGGTTCATATAAAATTTAAGTTCTATCAGGTTTTTAGTGGGGTTCATGTAAAGTTTAGTTTCTATTAGATTTTTAGTGGGGTTCATGTGAAGTTTAGGTTCTATCAGGTTTTTAGTGGGGTTCATGTAAAGTTTAGGTTCTATCAGGTTTTTAGTGAGGTTCATGTAAAGTTTAGGTTCTATCAGATTTTTAGTGGGGTTCATGTAAAGTTTAGTTTCTATAAGATTTTTAGTGGGGTTCATGTGAAGTTTAGGTTCTATCAGGTTTTTAGTGGGGTTCATGTAAAGTTTAGGTTCTATCAGGTTTTTAGTGAGGTTCATGTAAAGTTTAGGTTCTATCAGATTTTTAGTGAGGTTCATGTAAAGTTTAGGTTCTATCAGGTTTTTAGTGGGGTTCATATAAAATTTAAGTTCTATCAGGTTTTTAGTGGGGTTCATGTAAAGTTTAGTTTCTATTAGATTTTTAGTGGGGTTCATGTGAAGTTTAGGTTCTATCAGGTTTTTAGTGAGGTTCATGTAAAGTTTAGGTTCTATCAGGTTTTTAGTGGGGTTCATAGAAAATTTAAGTTCTATCAGGTTTTTAGTGGGGTTCATGTAAAGTTTAGTTTCTATTAGATTTTTAGTGGGGTTCATGTGAAGTTTAGGTTCTATCAGGTTTTTAGTGGGGTTCATGTAAAGTTTAAGTTCTATCAGGTTTTTAGTGTGGTTCGTGTTGCATGTAAAGTTTAGGATCTATCAGGTTTTTAGTGGGGATTATGTAAGGTTTAGGATCTATCAGGTTTTTAGTGGGGTTCATGTAAAGTTTAAGTTCTATCAGGTTTTTAGTGGGGATTATGTAAAGTTTAGGATCTATCATGTTTTTAGTGGGGTTCATGTAAAGTTTAGGTTCTATCAGGTTTTTAGTGGGGTTCATGTAAAGTTTAAGTTCTATCAGGTTTTTAGTGAGGTTCATGTAAAGTTTAGGTTCTATCATGTTTTTAGTAGGGTTCATGTAAAGTTTAAGTTCTATCTGGTTTTTAGTGGGGTTCATGTAAAGTTTAAGTTCTATCAGGTTTTTAGTGGGGTTCCTGTAAAGTATAGTTTCTATTAGATTTTTAGTGGGGTTCATGTAAAGTTTAAGTTCTATCAGGTTTTTAGTGGGGTTCGTGCTGCATGTAAAGTTTAGGATCTATCAGGTTTTTAGTGGGGTTCATGTAAAGTTTAGGTTCTATCAGGTTTTTAGTGAGGTTCATGTAAAGTTTAGGTTCTATCAGATTTTTAGTGAGGTTCATGTAAAGTTTAGGTTCTATCAGGTTTTTAGTGGGGTTCATATAAAATTTAAGTTCTATCAGGTTTTTAGTGGGGTTCATGTAAAGTTTAGTTTCTATAAGATTTTTAGTGGGGTTCATGTGAAGTTTAGGTTCTATCAGGTTTTTAGTGAGGTTCATGTAAAGTTTAGGTTCTATCAGGTTTTTAGTGGGGTTCATAGAAAATTTAAGTTCTATCAGGTTTTTAGTGGGGTTCATGTAAAGTTTAGTTTCTATAAGATTTTTAGTGGGGTTCATGTGAAGTTTAGGTTCTATCAGGTTTTTAGTGGGGTTCATGTAAAGTTTAAGTTCTATCAGGTTTTTAGTGTGGTTCGTGTTGCATGTAAAGTTTAGGATCTATCAGGTTTTTAGTGGGGATTATGTAAGGTTTAGGATCTATCAGGTTTTTAGTGGGGTTCATGTAAAGTTTAAGTTCTATCAGGTTTTTAGTGGGGATTATATAAAGTTTAGGATCTATCAGGTTTTTAGTGGGGTTCATGTAAAGTTTAAGTTCTATCAGGTTTTTAGTGGGGTTCATGTAAAGTTTAGGTTCTATCATGTTTTTAGTGGGGTTCATGTAAATTTTAAGTTCTATCAGGTTTTTAGTGGGGTTCATCTAAAGTTTAAGTTCTATCAGGTTTTTAGTGGGGTTCATGTAAAGTTTAGTTTCTATTATATTTTTAGTGGGGTTCATGTGAAGTTTAGGTTCTATCAGGTTTTAAGAGTGGTTCATGTAAAGTTTAAGTTGTATCAGGTTTTTAGTGGGGTTCGTGTTGCATATAAAGTTTAGGATCTATCAGGTTTTTAGTGGGGTTCATGTAAATTTTATGTTCTATCAGGTTTTTAGTGGGGTTCATGTAAAGTTTAAGTTCTATCAGGTTTTTAGTGGGGTTCATGTAAAGTTTAGGTTCTATCAGGTTTTTAGTGAGGTTCATGTAAAGTTTAGGTTCTATCAGATTTTTAGTGAGGTTCATGTAAAGTTTAGGTTCTATCAGGTTTTTAGTAGGGTTCATATAAAATTTAAGTTCTATCAGGTTTTTAGTGGGGTTCATGTAAAGTTTAGTTTCTATAAGATTTTTAGTGGGGTTCATGTGAAGTTTAGGTTCTATCTGGTTTTTAGTGAGGTTCATGTAAAGTTTAGGTTCTATCAGGTTTTTAGTGGGGTTTATAGAAAATTTAAGTTCTATCAGGTTTTTAGTGGGGTTCATGTAAAGTTTAGTTTCTATAAGATTTTTAGTGGGGTTCATGTGAAGTTTAGGTTCTATCAGGTTTTTAGTGGGGTTCATGTAAAGTTTAAGTTCTATCAGGTTTTTAGTGTGGTTCGTGTTGCATGTAAAGTTTAGGATCTATCAGGTTTTTAGTGGGGATTATGTAAGGTTTAGGATCTATCAGGTTTTTAGTGGGGTTCATGTAAAGTTTAAGTTCTATCAGGTTTTTAGTGGGGATTATGTAAAGTTTAGGATCTATCAGGTTTTTAGTGGGGTTCATGTAAAGTTTAAGTTCTATCAGGTTTTTAGTGGGGTTCATGTAAAGTTTAGGTTCTATCATGTTTTTAGTGGGGTTCATGTAAATTTTAAGTTCTATCAGGTTTTTAGTGGGGTTCATCTAAAGTTTAAGTTCTATCAGGTTTTTAGTGGGGTTCATGTAAAGTTTAGTTTCTATTATATTTTTAGTGGGGTTCATGTGAAGTTTAGGTTCTATCAGGTTTTAAGAGTGGTTCATGTAAAGTTTAAGTTGTATCAGGTTTTTAGTGGGGTTCGTGTTGCATATAAAGTTTAGGATCTATCAGGTTTTTAGTGGGGTTCATGTAAATTTTAGGTTCTATCAGGTTTTTAGTGGGGTTCATGTAAAGTTTAAGTTCTATCAGGTTTTTAGTGGGGTTCATGTAAAGTTTAGGTTCTATCATGTTTTTAGTAGGGTTCATGTAAAGTTTAAGTTCTATCAGGTTTTTAGTGGGGTTCATGTAAAGTTTAGGATCTATCAGGTTTTTAGTGGGGTTCATGTAAATTTTAGGTTCTATCAGGTTTTTAGTGGGGTTCATGTAAAGTTTAAGTTCTATCAGGTTTTTAGTGGGGTTAATGTAAAGTTTAAGTTCTATCAGGTTTTTAGTGGGGTTCATGTAAAGTTTAAGTTCTATCAGGTTTTTAGTGGGGTTCATGTAAAGTTTAGTTTCTATTAGATTTTTAGTGGGGTTCATGTGAAGTTTAGGTTCTATCAGGTTTTTAGAGTGGTTCATGTAAAGTTTAAGTTCTATCAGGTTTTTAGTGGGGTTCATCTAAAGTTTAAGTTCTATCAGGTTTTTAGTGGGGTTCATGTAAAGTTTAGTTTCTATTATATTTTTAGTGGGGTTCATGTGAAGTTTAGGTTCTATCAGGTTTTAAGAGTGGTTCATGTAAAGTTTAAGTTGTATCAGGTTTTTAGTGGGGTTCGTGTTGCATATAAAGTTTAGGATCTATCAGGTTTTTAGTGGGGTTCATGTAAATTTTAGGTTCTATCAGGTTTTTAGTGGGGTTCATGTAAAGTTTAAGTTCTATCAGGTTTTTAGTGGGGTTCATGTAAAGTTTAGGTTCTATCAGGTTTTTAGTGAGGTTCATGTAAAGTTTAGGTTCTATCAGATTTTTAGTGAGGTTCATGTAAAGTTTAGGTTCTATCAGGTTTTTAGTAGGGTTCATATAAAATTTAAGTTCTATCAGGTTTTTAGTGGGGTTCATGTAAAGTTTAGTTTCTATAAGATTTTTAGTGGGGTTCATGTGAAGTTTAGGTTCTATCAGGTTTTTAGTGAGGTTCATGTAAAGTTTAGGTTCTATCAGGTTTTTAGTGGGGTTTATAGAAAATTTAAGTTCTATCAGGTTTTTAGTGGGGTTCATGTAAAGTTTAGTTTCTATAAGATTTTTAGTGGGGTTCATGTGAAGTTTAGGTTCTATCAGGTTTTTAGTGGGGTTCATGTAAAGTTTAAGTTCTATCAGGTTTTTAGTGTGGTTCGTGTTGCATGTAAAGTTTAGGATCTATCAGGTTTTTAGTGGGGATTATGTAAGGTTTAGGATCTATCAGGTTTTTAGTGGGGTTCATGTAAAGTTTAAGTTCTATCAGGTTTTTAGTGGGGATTATGTAAAGTTTAGGATCTATCAGGTTTTTAGTGGGGTTCATGTAAAGTTTAAGTTCTATCAGGTTTTTAGTGGGGTTCATGTAAAGTTTAGGTTCTATCATGTTTTTAGTGGGGTTCATGTAAATGTTAAGTTCTATCAGGTTTTTAGTGGGGTTCATCTAAAGTTTAGGTTCTATCATGTTTTTAGTGGGGTTCATGTAAATGTTAAGTTCTATCAGGTTTTTAGTGGGGTTCATGTAAAGTTTAGTTTCTATAAGATTTTTAGTGGGGTTCATGTGAAGTTTAGGTTCTATCAGGTTTTTAGTGGGGTTCATGTAAAGTTTAAGTTCTATCAGGTTTTTAGTGTGGTTCGTGTTGCATGTAAAGTTTAGGATCTATCAGGTTTTTAGTGGGGATTATGTAAGGTTTAGGATCTATCAGGTTTTTAGTGGGGTTCATGTAAAGTTTAAGTTCTATCAGGTTTTTAGTGGGGATTATATAAAGTTTAGGATCTATCAGGTTTTTAGTGGGGTTCATGTAAAGTTTAAGTTCTATCAGGTTTTTAGTGGGGTTCATGTAAAGTTTAGGTTCTATCATGTTTTTAGTGGGGTTCATGTAAATTTTAAGTTCTATCAGGTTTTTAGTGGGGTTCATCTAAAGTTTAAGTTCTATCAGGTTTTTAGTGGGGTTCATGTAAAGTTTAGTTTCTATTATATTTTTAGTGGGGTTCATGTGAAGTTTAGGTTCTATCAGGTTTTAAGAGTGGTTCATGTAAAGTTTAAGTTGTATCAGGTTTTTAGTGGGGTTCGTGTTGCATATAAAGTTTAGGATCTATCAGGTTTTTAGTGGGGTTCATGTAAATTTTATGTTCTATCAGGTTTTTAGTGGGGTTCATGTAAAGTTTAAGTTCTATCAGGTTTTTAGTGGGGTTCATGTAAAGTTTAGGTTCTATCAGGTTTTTAGTGAGGTTCATGTAAAGTTTAGGTTCTATCAGATTTTTAGTGAGGTTCATGTAAAGTTTAGGTTCTATCAGGTTTTTAGTAGGGTTCATATAAAATTTAAGTTCTATCAGGTTTTTAGTGGGGTTCATGTAAAGTTTAGTTTCTATAAGATTTTTAGTGGGGTTCATGTGAAGTTTAGGTTCTATCTGGTTTTTAGTGAGGTTCATGTAAAGTTTAGGTTCTATCAGGTTTTTAGTGGGGTTTATAGAAAATTTAAGTTCTATCAGGTTTTTAGTGGGGTTCATGTAAAGTTTAGTTTCTATAAGATTTTTAGTGGGGTTCATGTGAAGTTTAGGTTCTATCAGGTTTTTAGTGGGGTTCATGTAAAGTTTAAGTTCTATCAGGTTTTTAGTGTGGTTCGTGTTGCATGTAAAGTTTAGGATCTATCAGGTTTTTAGTGGGGATTATGTAAGGTTTAGGATCTATCAGGTTTTTAGTGGGGTTCATGTAAAGTTTAAGTTCTATCAGGTTTTTAGTGGGGATTATGTAAAGTTTAGGATCTATCAGGTTTTTAGTGGGGTTCATGTAAAGTTTAAGTTCTATCAGGTTTTTAGTGGGGTTCATGTAAAGTTTAGGTTCTATCATGTTTTTAGTGGGGTTCATGTAAATTTTAAGTTCTATCAGGTTTTTAGTGGGGTTCATCTAAAGTTTAAGTTCTATCAGGTTTTTAGTGGGGTTCATGTAAAGTTTAGTTTCTATTATATTTTTAGTGGGGTTCATGTGAAGTTTAGGTTCTATCAGGTTTTAAGAGTGGTTCATGTAAAGTTTAAGTTGTATCAGGTTTTTAGTGGGGTTCGTGTTGCATATAAAGTTTAGGATCTATCAGGTTTTTAGTGGGGTTCATGTAAATTTTAGGTTCTATCAGGTTTTTAGTGGGGTTCATGTAAAGTTTAAGTTCTATCAGGTTTTTAGTGGGGTTCATGTAAAGTTTAGGTTCTATCATGTTTTTAGTAGGGTTCATGTAAAGTTTAAGTTCTATCAGGTTTTTAGTGGGGTTCATGTAAAGTTTAGGATCTATCAGGTTTTTAGTGGGGTTCATGTAAATTTTAGGTTCTATCAGGTTTTTAGTGGGGTTCATGTAAAGTTTAAGTTCTATCAGGTTTTTAGTGGGGTTAATGTAAAGTTTAAGTTCTATCAGGTTTTTAGTGGGGTTCATGTAAAGTTTAAGTTCTATCAGGTTTTTAGTGGGGTTCATGTAAAGTTTAGTTTCTATTAGATTTTTAGTGGGGTTCATGTGAAGTTTAGGTTCTATCAGGTTTTTAGAGTGGTTCATGTAAAGTTTAAGTTCTATCAGGTTTTTAGTGGGGTTCATCTAAAGTTTAAGTTCTATCAGGTTTTTAGTGGGGTTCATGTAAAGTTTAGTTTCTATTATATTTTTAGTGGGGTTCATGTGAAGTTTAGGTTCTATCAGGTTTTAAGAGTGGTTCATGTAAAGTTTAAGTTGTATCAGGTTTTTAGTGGGGTTCGTGTTGCATATAAAGTTTAGGATCTATCAGGTTTTTAGTGGGGTTCATGTAAATTTTAGGTTCTATCAGGTTTTTAGTGGGGTTCATGTAAAGTTTAAGTTCTATCAGGTTTTTAGTGGGGTTCATGTAAAGTTTAGGTTCTATCAGGTTTTTAGTGAGGTTCATGTAAAGTTTAGGTTCTATCAGATTTTTAGTGAGGTTCATGTAAAGTTTAGGTTCTATCAGGTTTTTAGTAGGGTTCATATAAAATTTAAGTTCTATCAGGTTTTTAGTGGGGTTCATGTAAAGTTTAGTTTCTATAAGATTTTTAGTGGGGTTCATGTGAAGTTTAGGTTCTATCAGGTTTTTAGTGAGGTTCATGTAAAGTTTAGGTTCTATCAGGTTTTTAGTGGGGTTTATAGAAAATTTAAGTTCTATCAGGTTTTTAGTGGGGTTCATGTAAAGTTTAGTTTCTATAAGATTTTTAGTGGGGTTCATGTGAAGTTTAGGTTCTATCAGGTTTTTAGTGGGGTTCATGTAAAGTTTAAGTTCTATCAGGTTTTTAGTGTGGTTCGTGTTGCATGTAAAGTTTAGGATCTATCAGGTTTTTAGTGGGGATTATGTAAGGTTTAGGATCTATCAGGTTTTTAGTGGGGTTCATGTAAAGTTTAAGTTCTATCAGGTTTTTAGTGGGGATTATGTAAAGTTTAGGATCTATCAGGTTTTTAGTGGGGTTCATGTAAAGTTTAAGTTCTATCAGGTTTTTAGTGGGGTTCATGTAAAGTTTAGGTTCTATCATGTTTTTAGTGGGGTTCATGTAAATGTTAAGTTCTATCAGGTTTTTAGTGGGGTTCATCTAAAGTTTAGGTTCTATCATGTTTTTAGTGGGGTTCATGTAAATGTTAAGTTCTATCAGGTTTTTAGTGGGGTTCATGTAAAGTTTAGTTTCTATTATATTTTTAGTGGGGTTCATGTGAAGTTTAGGTTCTATCAGGTTTTAAGAGTGGTTCATGTAAAGTTTAAGTTGTATCAGGTTTTTAGTGGGGTTCGTGTTGCATATAAAGTTTAGGATCTATCAGGTTTTTAGTGGGGTTCATGTAAATTTTAGGTTCTATCAGGTTTTTAGTGGGGTTCATGTAAAGTTTAAGTTCTATCAGGTTTTTAGTGGGGTTCATGTAAAGTTTAGGTTCTATCATGTTTTTAGTAGGGTTCATGTAAAGTTTAAGTTCTATCAGGTTTTTAGTGGGGTTCATGTAAAGTTTAGGATCTATCAGGTTTTTAGTGGGGTTCATGTAAATTTTAGGTTCTATCAGGTTTTTAGTGGGGTTCATGTAAAGTTTAAGTTCTATCAGGTTTTTAGTGGGGTTAATGTAAAGTTTAAGTTCTATCAGGTTTTTAGTGGGGTTCATGTAAAGTTTAAGTTCTATCAGGTTTTTAGTGGGGTTCATGTAAAGTTTAGTTTCTATTAGATTTTTAGTGGGGTTCATGTGAAGTTTAGGTTCTATCAGGTTTTTAGAGTGGTTCATGTAAAGTTTAAGTTCTATCAGGTTTTTAGTGGGGTTCGTGTTGCATGTAAAGTTTAGGATCTATTAAGTTTTGAGTGGGGTTCATGTAAAGTTTAGGTTCTATCAGGTTTTTAGTTAGGTTCATGTAAAGTTTAGGTTCTATCAGGTTTTTAGTGGGATTCATGTAAAGTTTAAGTTCTATTAGGTTTTTAGTGGGGTTCATGTAAAGTTTAGGTTCTATCAGGTTTTTAGTGGGGTTCATGTAAAGTTTAAGTTCTATCAGGTTTTTAGTGAGGTTCATGTAAAGTTTAGGTTCTATCATGTTTTTAGTAGGGTTCATGTAAAGTTTAAGTTCTATCTGGTTTTTAGTGGGGTTCATGTAAAGTTTAAGTTCTATCAGGTTTTTAGTGGGGTTCCTGTAAAGTTTAGTTTCTATTAGATTTTTAGTGGGGTTCATGTAAAGTTTAAGTTCTATCAGGTTTTTAGTGGGGTTCGTGTTGCATGTAAAGTTTAGGATCTATCAGGTTTTTAGTGGGGTTCATGTAAAGTTTAGGTTCTATCAGGTTTTTAGTGAGGTTCATGTAAAGTTTAGGTTCTATCAGATTTTTAGTGAGGTTCATGTAAAGTTTAGGTTCTATCAGGTTTTTAGTGGGGTTCATATAAAATTTAAGTTCTATCAGGTTTTTAGTGGGGTTCATGTAAAGTTTAGTTTCTATAAGATTTTTAGTGGGGTTCATGTGAAGTTTAGGTTCTATCAGGTTTTTAGTGGGGTTCATGTAAAGTTTAGGTTCTATCAGGTTTTTAGTGAGGTTCATGTAAAGTTTAGGTTCTATCAGATTTTTAGTGGGGTTCATGTAAAGTTTAGTTTCTATAAGATTTTTAGTGGGGTTCATGTGAAGTTTAGGTTCTATCAGGTTTTTAGTGGGGTTCATGTAAAGTTTAGGTTCTATCAGGTTTTTAGTGAGGTTCATGTAAAGTTTAGGTTCTATCAGATTTTTAGTGAGGTTCATGTAAAGTTTAGGTTCTATCAGGTTTTTAGTGGGGTTCATATAAAATTTAAGTTCTATCAGGTTTTTAGTGGGGTTCATGTAAAGTTTAGTTTCTATTAGATTTTTAGTGGGGTTCATGTGAAGTTTAGGTTCTATCAGGTTTTTAGTGAGGTTCATGTAAAGTTTAGGTTCTATCAGGTTTTTAGTGGGGTTCATAGAAAATTTAAGTTCTATCAGGTTTTTAGTGGGGTTCATGTAAAGTTTAGTTTCTATTAGATTTTTAGTGGGGTTCATGTGAAGTTTAGGTTCTATCAGGTTTTTAGTGGGGTTCATGTAAAGTTTAGTTTCTATTAGATTTTTAGTGGGGTTCATGTGAAGTTTAGGTTCTATCAGGTTTTTAGTGTGGTTCGTGTTGCATGTAAAGTTTAGGATCTATCAGGTTTTTAGTGGGGATTATGTAAGGTTTAGGATCTATCAGGTTTTTAGTGGGGTTCATGTAAAGTTTAAGTTCTATCACGTTTTTAGTGGGGATTATGTAAAGTTTAGGATCTATCATGTTTTTAGTGGGGTTCATGTAAATTTTAAGTTCTATCAGGTTTTTAGTGGGGTTCATCTAAAGTTTAAGTTCTATCAGGTTTTTAGTGGGGTTCGTGTTGCATGTAAAGTTTAGGATCTATCAGGTTTTTAGTGGGGTTCATGTAAATTTTAGGTTCTATCAGGTTTTTAGTGGGGTTCATGTAAAGTTTAAGTTCTATCAGGTTTTTAGTGGGGTTCATGTAAAGTTTAGATTCTATCATGTTTTTAGTGGGGTTCATGTAAAGTTTAGGTTCTATCAGGTTTTTAGTGGGGTTCATGTAAAATTTAAGTTCTATCAGGTTTTTAGTGAGGTTCATGTAAAGTTTAGGTTCTATCATGTTTTTAGTAGGGTTCATGTAAAGTTTAAGTTCTATCTGGTTTTTAGTGGGGTTCATGTAAAGTTTAAGTTCTATCAGGTTTTTAGTGGGGTTCCTGTAAAGTTTAGTTTCTATTAGATTTTTAGTGGGGTTCATGTAAAGTTTAAGTTCTATCAGGTTTTTAGTGGGGTTCATGTAAAGTTTAGGTTCTATCAGGTTTTTAGTGAGGTTCATGTAAAGTTTAGGTTCTATCAGATTTTTAGTGAGGTTCATGTAAAGTTTAGGTTCTATCAGGTTTTTAGTGGGGTTCATATAAAATTTAAGTTCTATCAGGTTTTTAGTGGGGTTCATGTAAAGTTTAGTTTCTATAAGATTTTTAGTGGGGTTCATGTGAAGTTTAGGTTCTATCAGGTTTTTAGTGGGGTTCATGTAAAGTTTAGGTTCTATCAGGTTTTTAGTGAGGTTCATGTAAAGTTTAGGTTCTATCAGATTTTTAGTGAGGTTCATGTAAAGTTTAGGTTCTATCAGGTTTTTAGTGGGGTTCATATAAAATTTAAGTTCTATCAGGTTTTTAGTGGGGTTCATGTAAAGTTTAGTTTCTATTAGATTTTTAGTGGGGTTCATGTGAAGTTTAGGTTCTATCAGGTTTTTAGTGAGGTTCATGTAAAGTTTAGGTTCTATCAGGTTTTTAGTGGGGTTCATAGAAAATTTAAGTTCTATCAGGTTTTTAGTGGGGTTCATGTAAAGTTTAGTTTCTATTAGATTTTTAGTGGGGTTCATGTGAAGTTTAGGTTCTATCAGGTTTTTAGTGGGGTTCATGTAAAGTTTAAGTTCTATCAGGTTTTTAGTGTGGTTCGTGTTGCATGTAAAGTTTAGGATCTATCAGGTTTTTAGTGGGGATTATGTAAGGTTTAGGATCTATCAGGTTTTTAGTGGGGTTCATGTAAATTTTAAGTTCTATCAGGTTTTTAGTGGGGTTCATCTAAAGTTTAAGTTCTATCAGGTTTTTAGTGGGGTTCGTGTTGCATGTAAAGTTTAGGATCTATCAGGTTTTTAGTGGGGTTCATGTAAAGTTTAGGTTCTATCAGGTTTTTAGTGGGGTTCATGTAAAGTTTAAGTTCTATCAGGTTTTTAGTGGGGTTCATGTAAAGTTTAGGTTCTATCATGTTTATAGTGGGGTTAATGTAAAGTTTAAGTTCTATCAGGTTTTTAGTGGGGTTCATGTAAAGTTTAAGTTCTATCAGGTTTTTAGTGGGGTTCATGTAAAGTTTAGATTCTATCATGTTTTTAGTGGGGTTCATGTAAAGTTTAGGTTCTATCAGGTTTTTAGTGGGGTTCATGTAAAGTTTAAGTTCTATCAGGTTTTTAGTGAGGTTCATGTAAAGTTTAGGTTCTATCATGTTTTTAGTAGGGTTCATGTAAAGTTTAAGTTCTATCTGGTTTTTAGTGGGGTTCATGTAAAGTTTAAGTTCTATCAGGTTTTTAGTGGGGTTCCTGTAAAGTTTAGTTTCTATTAGATTTTTAGTGGGGTTCATGTAAAGTTTAAGTTCTATCAGGTTTTTAGTGGGGTTCATGTAAAGTTTAGGTTCTATCAGGTTTTTAGTGAGGTTCATGTAAAGTTTAGGTTCTATCAGATTTTTAGTGAGGTTCATGTAAAGTTTAGGTTCTATCAGGTTTTTAGTGGGGTTCATATAAAATTTAAGTTCTATTAGGTTTTTAGTGGGGTTCATGTAAAGTTTAGTTTCTATAAGATTTTTAGTGGGGTTCATGTGAAGTTTAGGTTCTATCAGGTTTTTAGTGGGGTTCATGTAAAGTTTAGGTTCTATCAGGTTTTTAGTGAGGTTCATGTAAAGTTTAGGTTCTATCAGATTTTTAGTGAGGTTCATGTAAAGTTTAGGTTCTATCAGGTTTTTAGTGGGGTTCATATAAAATTTAAGTTCTATCAGGTTTTTAGTGGGGTTCATGTAAAGTTTAGTTTCTATTAGATTTTTAGTGGGGTTCATGTGAAGTTTAGGTTCTATCAGGTTTTTAGTGAGGTTCATGTAAAGTTTAGGTTCTATCAGGTTTTTAGTGGGGTTCATAGAAAATTTAAGTTCTATCAGGTTTTTAGTGGGGTTTATGTAAAGTTTAGTTTCTATTAGATTTTTAGTGGGGTTCATGTGAAGTTTAGGTTCTATCAGGTTTTTAGTGGGGTTCATGTAAAGTTTAAGTTCTATCAGGTTTTTAGTGTGGTTCGTGTTGCATGTAAAGTTTAGGATCTATCAGGTTTTTAGTGGGGATTATGTAAGGTTTAGGATCTATCAGGTTTTTAGTGGGGTTCATGTAAAGTTTAAGTTCTATCAGGTTTTTAGTGGGGATTATGTAAAGTTTAGGATCTATCATGTTTTTAGTGGGGTTCATGTAAATTTTAAGTTCTATCAGGTTTTTAGTGGGGTTCATCTAAAGTTTAAGTTCTATCAGGTTTTTAGTGGGGTTCATGTGAAGTTTAGGTTCTATCAGGTTTTAAGAGTGGTTCATGTAAAATTTAAGTTCTATCAGGTTTTTAGTGGGGTTCGTGTTGCATGTAAAGTTTAGGATCTATCAGGTTTTTAGTGGGGTTCATGTAAATTTTAGGTTCTATCAGGTTTTTAGTGGGGTTCATGTAAAGTTTAAGTTCTATCAGGTTTTTAGTGGGGTTCATGTAAAGTTTAGGTTCTATCATGTTTATAGTGGGGTTAATGTAAAGTTTAAGTTCTATCAGGTTTTTAGTGGGGTTCATGTAAAGTTTAAGTTCTATCAGGTTTTTAGTGGGGTTCATGTAAAGTTTAGATTCTATCATGTTTTTAGTGGGGTTCATGTAAAGTTTAAGTTCTATCAGGTTTTTAGTGTGGTTCGTGTTGCATGTAAAGTTTAGGATCTATCAGGTTTTTAGTGGGGATTATGTAAGGTTTAGGATCTATCAGGTTTTTAGTGGGGTTCATGTAAAGTTTAAGTTCTATCACGTTTTTAGTGGGGTTCATGTGAAGTTTAGGTTCTATCAGGTTTTTAGAGTGGTTCATGTAAAGTTTAAGTTCTATCAGGTTTTTAGTGGGGTTCATCTAAAGTTTAAGTTCTATCAGGTTTTTAGTGGGGTTCATGTAAAGTTTAGTTTCTATTATATTTTTAGTGGGGTTCATGTGAAGTTTAGGTTCTATCAGGTTTTAAGAGTGGTTCATGTAAAGTTTAAGTTGTATCAGGTTTTTAGTGGGGTTCGTGTTGCATATAAAGTTTAGGATCTATCAGGTTTTTAGTGGGGTTCATGTAAATTTTAGGTTCTATCAGGTTTTTAGTGGGGTTCATGTAAAGTTTAAGTTCTATCAGGTTTTTAGTGGGGTTCATGTAAAGTTTAGGTTCTATCAGGTTTTTAGTGAGGTTCATGTAAAGTTTAGGTTCTATCAGATTTTTAGTGAGGTTCATGTAAAGTTTAGGTTCTATCAGGTTTTTAGTGGGGTTTATAGAAAATTTAAGTTCTATCAGGTTTTTAGTGGGGTTCATGTAAAGTTTAGTTTCTATAAGATTTTTAGTGGGGTTCATGTGAAGTTTAGGTTCTATCAGGTTTTTAGTGGGGTTCATGTAAAGTTTAAGTTCTATCAGGTTTTTAGTGTGGTTCGTGTTGCATGTAAAGTTTAGGATCTATCAGGTTTTTAGTGGGGATTATGTAAGGTTTAGGATCTATCAGGTTTTTAGTGGGGTTCATGTAAAGTTTAAGTTCTATCAGGTTTTTAGTGGGGATTATGTAAAGTTTAGGATCTATCAGGTTTTTAGTGGGGTTCATGTAAAGTTTAAGTTCTATCAGGTTTTTAGTGGGGTTCATGTAAAGTTTAGGTTCTATCATGTTTTTAGTGGGGTTCATGTAAATTTTAAGTTCTATCAGGTTTTTAGTGGGGTTCATCTAAAGTTTAAGTTCTATCAGGTTTTTAGTGGGGTTCATGTAAAGTTTAGTTTCTATTATATTTTTAGTGGGGTTCATGTGAAGTTTAGGTTCTATCAGGTTTTAAGAGTGGTTCATGTAAAGTTTAAGTTGTATCAGGTTTTTAGTGGGGTTCGTGTTGCATATAAAGTTTAGGATCTATCAGGTTTTTAGTGGGGTTCATGTAAATTTTAGGTTCTATCAGGTTTTTAGTGGGGTTCATGTAAAGTTTAAGTTCTATCAGGTTTTTAGTGGGGTTCATGTAAAGTTTAGGTTCTATCATGTTTTTAGTAGGGTTCATGTAAAGTTTAAGTTCTATCAGGTTTTTAGTGGGGTTCATGTAAAGTTTAGGATCTATCAGGTTTTTAGTGGGGTTCATGTAAATTTTAGGTTCTATCAGGTTTTTAGTGGGGTTCATGTAAAGTTTAAGTTCTATCAGGTTTTTAGTGGGGTTAATGTAAAGTTTAAGTTCTATCAGGTTTTTAGTGGGGTTCATGTAAAGTTTAAGTTCTATCAGGTTTTTAGTGGGGTTCATGTAAAGTTTAGTTTCTATTAGATTTTTAGTGGGGTTCATGTGAAGTTTAGGTTCTATCAGGTTTTTAGAGTGGTTCATGTAAAGTTTAAGTTCTATCAGGTTTTTAGTGGGGTTCATCTAAAGTTTAAGTTCTATCAGGTTTTTAGTGGGGTTCATGTAAAGTTTAGTTTCTATTATATTTTTAGTGGGGTTCATGTGAAGTTTAGGTTCTATCAGGTTTTAAGAGTGGTTCATGTAAAGTTTAAGTTGTATCAGGTTTTTAGTGGGGTTCGTGTTGCATATAAAGTTTAGGATCTATCAGGTTTTTAGTGGGGTTCATGTAAATTTTAGGTTCTATCAGGTTTTTAGTGGGGTTCATGTAAAGTTTAAGTTCTATCAGGTTTTTAGTGGGGTTCATGTAAAGTTTAGGTTCTATCAGGTTTTTAGTGAGGTTCATGTAAAGTTTAGGTTCTATCAGATTTTTAGTGAGGTTCATGTAAAGTTTAGGTTCTATCAGGTTTTTAGTAGGGTTCATATAAAATTTAAGTTCTATCAGGTTTTTAGTGGGGTTCATGTAAAGTTTAGTTTCTATAAGATTTTTAGTGGGGTTCATGTGAAGTTTAGGTTCTATCAGGTTTTTAGTGAGGTTCATGTAAAGTTTAGGTTCTATCAGGTTTTTAGTGGGGTTTATAGAAAATTTAAGTTCTATCAGGTTTTTAGTGGGGTTCATGTAAAGTTTAGTTTCTATAAGATTTTTAGTGGGGTTCATGTGAAGTTTAGGTTCTATCAGGTTTTTAGTGGGGTTCATGTAAAGTTTAAGTTCTATCAGGTTTTTAGTGTGGTTCGTGTTGCATGTAAAGTTTAGGATCTATCAGGTTTTTAGTGGGGATTATGTAAGGTTTAGGATCTATCAGGTTTTTAGTGGGGTTCATGTAAAGTTTAAGTTCTATCAGGTTTTTAGTGGGGATTATGTAAAGTTTAGGATCTATCAGGTTTTTAGTGGGGTTCATGTAAAGTTTAAGTTCTATCAGGTTTTTAGTGGGGTTCATGTAAAGTTTAGGTTCTATCATGTTTTTAGTGGGGTTCATGTAAATTTTAAGTTCTATCAGGTTTTTAGTGGGGTTCATCTAAAGTTTAAGTTCTATCAGGTTTTTAGTGGGGTTCATGTAAAGTTTAGTTTCTATTATATTTTTAGTGGGGTTCATGTGAAGTTTAGGTTCTATCAGGTTTTAAGAGTGGTTCATGTAAAGTTTAAGTTGTATCAGGTTTTTAGTGGGGTTCGTGTTGCATATAAAGTTTAGGATCTATAAGGTTTTTAGTGGGGTTCATGTAAATTTTAGGTTCTATCAGGTTTTTAGTGGGGTTCATGTAAAGTTTAAGTTCTATCAGGTTTTTAGTGGGGTTCATGTAAAGTTTAGGTTCTATCATGTTTTTAGTAGGGTTCATGTAAAGTTTAAGTTCTATCAGGTTTTTAGTGGGGTTCATGTAAAGTTTAGGATCTATCAGGTTTTTAGTGGGGTTCATGTAAATTTTAGGTTCTATCAGGTTTTTAGTGGGGTTCATGTAAAGTTTAAGTTCTATCAGGTTTTTAGTGGGGTTAATGTAAAGTTTAAGTTCTATCAGGTTTTTAGTGGGGTTCATGTAAAGTTTAAGTTCTATCAGGTTTTTAGTGGGGTTCATGTAAAGTTTAGTTTCTATTAGATTTTTAGTGGGGTTCATGTGAAGTTTAGGTTCTATCAGGTTTTTAGAGTGGTTCATGTAAAGTTTAAGTTCTATCAGGTTTTTAGTGGGGTTCGTGTTGCATGTAAAGTTTAGGATCTATTAAGTTTTGAGTGGGGTTCATGTAAAGTTTAGGTTCTATCAGGTTTTTAGTTAGGTTCATGTAAAGTTTAGGTTCTATCAGGTTTTTAGTGGGATTCATGTAAAGTTTAAGTTCTATTAGGTTTTTAGTGGGGTTCATGTAAAGTTTAGGTTCTATCAGGTTTTTAGTGGGGTTCATGTAAAGTTTAAGTTCTATCAGGTTTTTAGTGAGGTTCATGTAAAGTTTAGGTTCTATCATGTTTTTAGTAGGGTTCATGTAAAGTTTAAGTTCTATCTGGTTTTTAGTGGGGTTCATGTAAAGTTTAAGTTCTATCAGGTTTTTAGTGGGGTTCCTGTAAAGTTTAGTTTCTATTAGATTTTTAGTGGGGTTCATGTAAAGTTTAAGTTCTATCAGGTTTTTAGTGGGGTTCGTGTTGCATGTAAAGTTTAGGATCTATCAGGTTTTTAGTGGGGTTCATGTAAAGTTTAGGTTCTATCAGGTTTTTAGTGAGGTTCATGTAAAGTTTAGGTTCTATCAGATTTTTAGTGAGGTTCATGTAAAGTTTAGGTTCTATCAGGTTTTTAGTGGGGTTCATATAAAATTTAAGTTCTATCAGGTTTTTAGTGGGGTTCATGTAAAGTTTAGTTTCTATAAGATTTTTAGTGGGGTTCATGTGAAGTTTAGGTTCTATCAGGTTTTTAGTGGGGTTCATGTAAAGTTTAGGTTCTATCAGGTTTTTAGTGAGGTTCATGTAAAGTTTAGGTTCTATCAGATTTTTAGTGGGGTTCATGTAAAGTTTAGTTTCTATAAGATTTTTAGTGGGGTTCATGTGAAGTTTAGGTTCTATCAGGTTTTTAGTGGGGTTCATGTAAAGTTTAGGTTCTATCAGGTTTTTAGTGAGGTTCATGTAAAGTTTAGGTTCTATCAGATTTTTAGTGAGGTTCATGTAAAGTTTAGGTTCTATCAGGTTTTTAGTGGGGTTCATATAAAATTTAAGTTCTATCAGGTTTTTAGTGGGGTTCATGTAAAGTTTAGTTTCTATTAGATTTTTAGTGGGGTTCATGTGAAGTTTAGGTTCTATCAGGTTTTTAGTGAGGTTCATGTAAAGTTTAGGTTCTATCAGGTTTTTAGTGGGGTTCATAGAAAATTTAAGTTCTATCAGGTTTTTAGTGGGGTTCATGTAAAGTTTAGTTTCTATTAGATTTTTAGTGGGGTTCATGTGAAGTTTAGGTTCTATCAGGTTTTTAGTGGGGTTCATGTAAAGTTTAGTTTCTATTAGATTTTTAGTGGGGTTCATGTGAAGTTTAGGTTCTATCAGGTTTTTAGTGTGGTTCGTGTTGCATGTAAAGTTTAGGATCTATCAGGTTTTTAGTGGGGATTATGTAAGGTTTAGGATCTATCAGGTTTTTAGTGGGGTTCATGTAAAGTTTAAGTTCTATCACGTTTTTAGTGGGGATTATGTAAAGTTTAGGATCTATCATGTTTTTAGTGGGGTTCATGTAAATTTTAAGTTCTATCAGGTTTTTAGTGGGGTTCATCTAAAGTTTAAGTTCTATCAGGTTTTTAGTGGGGTTCGTGTTGCATGTAAAGTTTAGGATCTATCAGGTTTTTAGTGGGGTTCATGTAAATTTTAGGTTCTATCAGGTTTTTAGTGGGGTTCATGTAAAGTTTAAGTTCTATCAGGTTTTTAGTGGGGTTCATGTAAAGTTTAGATTCTATCATGTTTTTAGTGGGGTTCATGTAAAGTTTAGGTTCTATCAGGTTTTTAGTGGGGTTCATGTAAAATTTAAGTTCTATCAGGTTTTTAGTGAGGTTCATGTAAAGTTTAGGTTCTATCATGTTTTTAGTAGGGTTCATGTAAAGTTTAAGTTCTATCTGGTTTTTAGTGGGGTTCATGTAAAGTTTAAGTTCTATCAGGTTTTTAGTGGGGTTCCTGTAAAGTTTAGTTTCTATTAGATTTTTAGTGGGGTTCATGTAAAGTTTAAGTTCTATCAGGTTTTTAGTGGGGTTCATGTAAAGTTTAGGTTCTATCAGGTTTTTAGTGAGGTTCATGTAAAGTTTAGGTTCTATCAGATTTTTAGTGAGGTTCATGTAAAGTTTAGGTTCTATCAGGTTTTTAGTGGGGTTCATATAAAATTTAAGTTCTATCAGGTTTTTAGTGGGGTTCATGTAAAGTTTAGTTTCTATAAGATTTTTAGTGGGGTTCATGTGAAGTTTAGGTTCTATCAGGTTTTTAGTGGGGTTCATGTAAAGTTTAGGTTCTATCAGGTTTTTAGTGAGGTTCATGTAAAGTTTAGGTTCTATCAGATTTTAAGAGTGGTTCATGTAAAGTTTAAGTTGTATCAGGTTTTTAGTGGGGTTCGTGTTGCATATAAAGTTTAGATCTATCAGGTTTTTAGTGGGGTTCATGTAAATTTTAGGTTCTATCAGGTGTTTAGTGGGGTTCATGTAAAGTTTAAGTTCTATCAGGTTTTTAGTGGGGTTCATGTAAAGTTTAGGTTCTATCATGTTTTTAGTAGGGTTCATGTAAAGTTTAAGTTCTATCAGGTTTTTAGTGGGGTTCATGTAAAGTTTAGGATCTATCAGGTTTTTAGTGGGGTTCATGTAAATTTTAGGTTCTATCAGGTTTTTAGTGGGGTTCATGTAAAGTTTAAGTTCTATCAGGTTTTTAGTGGGGTTAATGTAAAGTTTAAGTTCTATCAGGTTTTTAGTGGGGTTCATGTAAAGTTTAAGTTCTATCAGGTTTTTAGTGGGGTTCATGTAAAGTTTAGTTTCTATTAGATTTTTAGTGGGGTTCATGTGAAGTTTAGGTTCTATCAGGTTTTTAGAGTGGTTCATGTAAAGTTTAAGTTCTATCAGGTTTTTAGTGGGGTTCATCTAAAGTTTAAGTTCTATCAGGTTTTTAGTGGGGTTCATGTAAAGTTTAGTTTCTATTATATTTTTAGTGGGGTTCATGTGAAGTTTAGGTTCTATCAGGTTTTAAGAGTGGTTCATGTAAAGTTTAAGTTGTATCAGGTTTTTAGTGGGGTTCGTGTTGCATATAAAGTTTAGGATCTATCAGGTTTTTAGTGGGGTTCATGTAAATTTTAGGTTCTATCAGGTTTTTAGTGGGGTTCATGTAAAGTTTAAGTTCTATCAGGTTTTTAGTGGGGTTCATGTAAAGTTTAGGTTCTATCAGGTTTTTAGTGAGGTTCATGTAAAGTTTAGGTTCTATCAGATTTTTAGTGAGGTTCATGTAAAGTTTAGGTTCTATCAGGTTTTTAGTAGGGTTCATATAAAATTTAAGTTCTATCAGGTTTTTAGTGGGGTTCATGTAAAGTTTAGTTTCTATAAGATTTTTAGTGGGGTTCATGTGAAGTTTAGGTTCTATCAGGTTTTTAGTGAGGTTCATGTAAAGTTTAGGTTCTATCAGGTTTTTAGTGGGGTTTATAGAAAATTTAAGTTCTATCAGGTTTTTAGTGGGGTTCATGTAAAGTTTAGTTTCTATAAGATTTTTAGTGGGGTTCATGTGAAGTTTAGGTTCTATCAGGTTTTTAGTGGGGTTCATGTAAAGTTTAAGTTCTATCAGGTTTTTAGTGTGGTTCGTGTTGCATGTAAAGTTTAGGATCTATCAGGTTTTTAGTGGGGATTATGTAAGGTTTAGGATCTATCAGGTTTTTAGTGGGGTTCATGTAAAGTTTAAGTTCTATCAGGTTTTTAGTGGGGATTATGTAAAGTTTAGGATCTATCAGGTTTTTAGTGGGGTTCATGTAAAGTTTAAGTTCTATCAGGTTTTTAGTGGGGTTCATGTAAAGTTTAGGTTCTATCATGTTTTTAGTGGGGTTCATGTAAATTTTAAGTTCTATCAGGTTTTTAGTGGGGTTCATCTAAAGTTTAAGTTCTATCAGGTTTTTAGTGGGGTTCATGTAAAGTTTAGTTTCTATTATATTTTTAGTGGGGTTCATGTGAAGTTTAGGTTCTATCAGGTTTTAAGAGTGGTTCATGTAAAGTTTAAGTTGTATCAGGTTTTTAGTGGGGTTCGTGTTGCATATAAAGTTTAGGATCTATAAGGTTTTTAGTGGGGTTCATGTAAATTTTAGGTTCTATCAGGTTTTTAGTGGGGTTCATGTAAAGTTTAAGTTCTATCAGGTTTTTAGTGGGGTTCATGTAAAGTTTAGGTTCTATCATGTTTTTAGTAGGGTTCATGTAAAGTTTAAGTTCTATCAGGTTTTTAGTGGGGTTCATGTAAAGTTTAGGATCTATCAGGTTTTTAGTGGGGTTCATGTAAATTTTAGGTTCTATCAGGTTTTTAGTGGGGTTCATGTAAAGTTTAAGTTCTATCAGGTTTTTAGTGGGGTTAATGTAAAGTTTAAGTTCTATCAGGTTTTTAGTGGGGTTCATGTAAAGTTTAAGTTCTATCAGGTTTTTAGTGGGGTTCATGTAAAGTTTAGTTTCTATTAGATTTTTAGTGGGGTTCATGTGAAGTTTAGGTTCTATCAGGTTTTTAGAGTGGTTCATGTAAAGTTTAAGTTCTATCAGGTTTTTAGTGGGGTTCGTGTTGCATGTAAAGTTTAGGATCTATTAAGTTTTGAGTGGGGTTCATGTAAAGTTTAGGTTCTATCAGGTTTTTAGTTAGGTTCATGTAAAGTTTAGGTTCTATCAGGTTTTTAGTGGGATTCATGTAAAGTTTAAGTTCTATTAGGTTTTTAGTGGGGTTCATGTAAAGTTTAGGTTCTATCAGGTTTTTAGTGGGGTTCATGTAAAGTTTAAGTTCTATCAGGTTTTTAGTGAGGTTCATGTAAAGTTTAGGTTCTATCATGTTTTTAGTAGGGTTCATGTAAAGTTTAAGTTCTATCTGGTTTTTAGTGGGGTTCATGTAAAGTTTAAGTTCTATCAGGTTTTTAGTGGGGTTCCTGTAAAGTTTAGTTTCTATTAGATTTTTAGTGGGGTTCATGTAAAGTTTAAGTTCTATCAGGTTTTTAGTGGGGTTCGTGTTGCATGTAAAGTTTAGGATCTATCAGGTTTTTAGTGGGGTTCATGTAAAGTTTAGGTTCTATCAGGTTTTTAGTGAGGTTCATGTAAAGTTTAGGTTCTATCAGATTTTTAGTGAGGTTCATGTAAAGTTTAGGTTCTATCAGGTTTTTAGTGGGGTTCATATAAAATTTAAGTTCTATCAGGTTTTTAGTGGGGTTCATGTAAAGTTTAGTTTCTATAAGATTTTTAGTGGGGTTCATGTGAAGTTTAGGTTCTATCAGGTTTTTAGTGGGGTTCATGTAAAGTTTAGGTTCTATCAGGTTTTTAGTGAGGTTCATGTAAAGTTTAGGTTCTATCAGATTTTTAGTGGGGTTCATGTAAAGTTTAGTTTCTATAAGATTTTTAGTGGGGTTCATGTGAAGTTTAGGTTCTATCAGGTTTTTAGTGGGGTTCATGTAAAGTTTAGGTTCTATCAGGTTTTTAGTGAGGTTCATGTAAAGTTTAGGTTCTATCAGATTTTTAGTGAGGTTCATGTAAAGTTTAGGTTCTATCAGGTTTTTAGTGGGGTTCATATAAAATTTAAGTTCTATCAGGTTTTTAGTGGGGTTCATGTAAAGTTTAGTTTCTATTAGATTTTTAGTGGGGTTCATGTGAAGTTTAGGTTCTATCAGGTTTTTAGTGAGGTTCATGTAAAGTTTAGGTTCTATCAGGTTTTTAGTGGGGTTCATAGAAAATTTAAGTTCTATCAGGTTTTTAGTGGGGTTCATGTAAAGTTTAGTTTCTATTAGATTTTTAGTGGGGTTCATGTGAAGTTTAGGTTCTATCAGGTTTTTAGTGGGGTTCATGTAAAGTTTAGTTTCTATTAGATTTTTAGTGGGGTTCATGTGAAGTTTAGGTTCTATCAGGTTTTTAGTGTGGTTCGTGTTGCATGTAAAGTTTAGGATCTATCAGGTTTTTAGTGGGGATTATGTAAGGTTTAGGATCTATCAGGTTTTTAGTGGGGTTCATGTAAAGTTTAAGTTCTATCACGTTTTTAGTGGGGATTATGTAAAGTTTAGGATCTATCATGTTTTTAGTGGGGTTCATGTAAATTTTAAGTTCTATCAGGTTTTTAGTGGGGTTCATCTAAAGTTTAAGTTCTATCAGGTTTTTAGTGGGGTTCGTGTTGCATGTAAAGTTTAGGATCTATCAGGTTTTTAGTGGGGTTCATGTAAATTTTAGGTTCTATCAGGTTTTTAGTGGGGTTCATGTAAAGTTTAAGTTCTATCAGGTTTTTAGTGGGGTTCATGTAAAGTTTAGATTCTATCATGTTTTTAGTGGGGTTCATGTAAAGTTTAGGTTCTATCAGGTTTTTAGTGGGGTTCATGTAAAATTTAAGTTCTATCAGGTTTTTAGTGAGGTTCATGTAAAGTTTAGGTTCTATCATGTTTTTAGTAGGGTTCATGTAAAGTTTAAGTTCTATCTGGTTTTTAGTGGGGTTCATGTAAAGTTTAAGTTCTATCAGGTTTTTAGTGGGGTTCCTGTAAAGTTTAGTTTCTATTAGATTTTTAGTGGGGTTCATGTAAAGTTTAAGTTCTATCAGGTTTTTAGTGGGGTTCATGTAAAGTTTAGGTTCTATCAGGTTTTTAGTGAGGTTCATGTAAAGTTTAGGTTCTATCAGATTTTTAGTGAGGTTCATGTAAAGTTTAGGTTCTATCAGGTTTTTAGTGGGGTTCATATAAAATTTAAGTTCTATCAGGTTTTTAGTGGGGTTCATGTAAAGTTTAGTTTCTATAAGATTTTTAGTGGGGTTCATGTGAAGTTTAGGTTCTATCAGGTTTTTAGTGGGGTTCATGTAAAGTTTAGGTTCTATCAGGTTTTTAGTGAGGTTCATGTAAAGTTTAGGTTCTATCAGATTTTTAGTGAGGTTCATGTAAAGTTTAGGTTCTATCAGGTTTTTAGTGGGGTTCATATAAAATTTAAGTTCTATCAGGTTTTTAGTGGGGTTCATGTAAAGTTTAGTTTCTATTAGATTTTTAGTGGGGTTCATGTGAAGTTTAGGTTCTATCAGGTTTTTAGTGAGGTTCATGTAAAGTTTAGGTTCTATCAGGTTTTTAGTGGGGTTCATAGAAAATTTAAGTTCTATCAGGTTTTTAGTGGGGTTCATGTAAAGTTTAGTTTCTATTAGATTTTTAGTGGGGTTCATGTGAAGTTTAGGTTCTATCAGGTTTTTAGTGGGGTTCATGTAAAGTTTAAGTTCTATCAGGTTTTTAGTGTGGTTCGTGTTGCATGTAAAGTTTAGGATCTATCAGGTTTTTAGTGGGGATTATGTAAGGTTTAGGATCTATCAGGTTTTTAGTGGGGTTCATGTAAATTTTAAGTTCTATCAGGTTTTTAGTGGGGTTCATCTAAAGTTTAAGTTCTATCAGGTTTTTAGTGGGGTTCGTGTTGCATGTAAAGTTTAGGATCTATCAGGTTTTTAGTGGGGTTCATGTAAAGTTTAGGTTCTATCAGGTTTTTAGTGGGGTTCATGTAAAGTTTAAGTTCTATCAGGTTTTTAGTGGGGTTCATGTAAAGTTTAGGTTCTATCATGTTTATAGTGGGGTTAATGTAAAGTTTAAGTTCTATCAGGTTTTTAGTGGGGTTCATGTAAAGTTTAAGTTCTATCAGGTTTTTAGTGGGGTTCATGTAAAGTTTAGATTCTATCATGTTTTTAGTGGGGTTCATGTAAAGTTTAGGTTCTATCAGGTTTTTAGTGGGGTTCATGTAAAGTTTAAGTTCTATCAGGTTTTTAGTGAGGTTCATGTAAAGTTTAGGTTCTATCATGTTTTTAGTAGGGTTCATGTAAAGTTTAAGTTCTATCTGGTTTTTAGTGGGGTTCATGTAAAGTTTAAGTTCTATCAGGTTTTTAGTGGGGTTCCTGTAAAGTTTAGTTTCTATTAGATTTTTAGTGGGGTTCATGTAAAGTTTAAGTTCTATCAGGTTTTTAGTGGGGTTCATGTAAAGTTTAGGTTCTATCAGGTTTTTAGTGAGGTTCATGTAAAGTTTAGGTTCTATCAGATTTTTAGTGAGGTTCATGTAAAGTTTAGGTTCTATCAGGTTTTTAGTGGGGTTCATATAAAATTTAAGTTCTATCAGGTTTTTAGTGGGGTTCATGTAAAGTTTAGTTTCTATAAGATTTTTAGTGGGGTTCATGTGAAGTTTAGGTTCTATCAGGTTTTTAGTGGGGTTCATGTAAAGTTTAGGTTCTATCAGGTTTTTAGTGAGGTTCATGTAAAGTTTAGGTTCTATCAGATTTTTAGTGAGGTTCATGTAAAGTTTAGGTTCTATCAGGTTTTTAGTGGGGTTCATATAAAATTTAAGTTCTATCAGGTTTTTAGTGGGGTTCATGTAAAGTTTAGTTTCTATTAGATTTTTAGTGGGGTTCATGTGAAGTTTAGGTTCTATCAGGTTTTTAGTGAGGTTCATGTAAAGTTTAGGTTCTATCAGGTTTTTAGTGGGGTTCATAGAAAATTTAAGTTCTATCAGGTTTTTAGTGGGGTTTATGTAAAGTTTAGTTTCTATTAGATTTTTAGTGGGGTTCATGTGAAGTTTAGGTTCTATCAGGTTTTTAGTGGGGTTCATGTAAAGTTTAAGTTCTATCAGGTTTTTAGTGTGGTTCGTGTTGCATGTAAAGTTTAGGATCTATCAGGTTTTTAGTGGGGATTATGTAAGGTTTAGGATCTATCAGGTTTTTAGTGGGGTTCATGTAAAGTTTAAGTTCTATCAGGTTTTTAGTGGGGATTATGTAAAGTTTAGGATCTATCATGTTTTTAGTGGGGTTCATGTAAATTTTAAGTTCTATCAGGTTTTTAGTGGGGTTCATCTAAAGTTTAAGTTCTATCAGGTTTTTAGTGGGGTTCATGTGAAGTTTAGGTTCTATCAGGTTTTAAGAGTGGTTCATGTAAAATTTAAGTTCTATCAGGTTTTTAGTGGGGTTCGTGTTGCATGTAAAGTTTAGGATCTATCAGGTTTTTAGTGGGGTTCATGTAAATTTTAGGTTCTATCAGGTTTTTAGTGGGGTTCATGTAAAGTTTAAGTTCTATCAGGTTTTTAGTGGGGTTCATGTAAAGTTTAGGTTCTATCATGTTTATAGTGGGGTTAATGTAAAGTTTAAGTTCTATCAGGTTTTTAGTGGGGTTCATGTAAAGTTTAAGTTCTATCAGGTTTTTAGTGGGGTTCATGTAAAGTTTAGATTCTATCATGTTTTTAGTGGGGTTCATGTAAAGTTTAAGTTCTATCAGGTTTTTAGTGTGGTTCGTGTTGCATGTAAAGTTTAGGATCTATCAGGTTTTTAGTGGGGATTATGTAAGGTTTAGGATCTATCAGGTTTTTAGTGGGGTTCATGTAAAGTTTAAGTTCTATCACGTTTTTAGTGGGGATTATGTAAAGTTTAGGATCTATCATGTTTTTAGTGGGGTTCATGTAAATTTTAAGTTCTATCAGGTTTTTAGTGGGGTTCATCTAAAGTTTAAGTTCTATCAGGTTTTTAGTGGGGTTCGTGTTGCATGTAAAGTTTAGGATCTATCAGGTTTTTAGTGGGGTTCATGTAAATTTTAGGTTCTATCAGGTTTTTAGTGGGGTTCATGTAAAGTTTAAGTTCTATCAGGTTTTTAGTGGGGTTCATGTAAAGTTTAGATTCTATCATGTTTTTAGTGGGGTTCATGTAAAGTTTAGGTTCTATCAGGTTTTTAGTGGGGTTCATGTAAAATTTAAGTTCTATCAGGTTTTTAGTGAGGTTCATGTAAAGTTTAGGTTCTATCATGTTTTTAGTAGGGTTCATGTAAAGTTTAAGTTCTATCTGGTTTTTAGTGGGGTTCATGTAAAGTTTAAGTTCTATCAGGTTTTTAGTGGGGTTCCTGTAAAGTTTAGTTTCTATTAGATTTTTAGTGGGGTTCATGTAAAGTTTAAGTTCTATCAGGTTTTTAGTGGGGTTCATGTAAAGTTTAGGTTCTATCAGGTTTTTAGTGAGGTTCATGTAAAGTTTAGGTTCTATCAGATTTTTAGTGAGGTTCATGTAAAGTTTAGGTTCTATCAGGTTTTTAGTGGGGTTCATATAAAATTTAAGTTCTATCAGGTTTTTAGTGGGGTTCATGTAAAGTTTAGTTTCTATAAGATTTTTAGTGGGGTTCATGTGAAGTTTAGGTTCTATCAGGTTTTTAGTGGGGTTCATGTAAAGTTTAGGTTCTATCAGGTTTTTAGTGAGGTTCATGTAAAGTTTAGGTTCTATCAGATTTTTAGTGGGGTTCATGTAAAGTTTAGTTTCTATTAGATTTTTAGTGGGGTTCATGTGAAGTTTAGGTTCTATCAGGTTTTTAGTGGGGTTCATGTAAAGTTTAAGTTCTATCAGGTTTTTAGTGTGGTTCGTGTTGCATGTAAAGTTTAGGATCTATCAGGTTTTTAGTGGGGATTATGTAAGGTTTAGGATCTATCAGGTTTTTAGTGGGGTTCATGTAAATTTTAAGTTCTATCAGGTTTTTAGTGGGGTTCATCTAAAGTTTAAGTTCTATCAGGTTTTTAGTGGGGTTCGTGTTGCATGTAAAGTTTAGGATCTATCAGGTTTTTAGTGGGGTTCATGTAAAGTTTAGGTTCTATCAGGTTTTTAGTGGGGTTCATGTAAAGTTTAAGTTCTATCAGGTTTTTAGTGGGGTTCATGTAAAGTTTAGGTTCTATCATGTTTATAGTGGGGTTAATGTAAAGTTTAAGTTCTATCAGGTTTTTAGTGGGGTTCATGTAAAGTTTAAGTTCTATCAGGTTTTTAGTGGGGTTCATGTAAAGTTTAGATTCTATCATGTTTTTAGTGGGGTTCATGTAAAGTTTAGGTTCTATCAGGTTTTTAGTGGGGTTCATGTAAAGTTTAAGTTCTATCAGGTTTTTAGTGAGGTTCATGTAAAGTTTAGGTTCTATCATGTTTTTAGTAGGGTTCATGTAAAGTTTAAGTTCTATCTGGTTTTTAGTGGGGTTCATGTAAAGTTTAAGTTCTATCAGGTTTTTAGTGGGGTTCCTGTAAAGTTTAGTTTCTATTAGATTTTTAGTGGGGTTCATGTAAAGTTTAAGTTCTATCAGGTTTTTAGTGGGGTTCATGTAAAGTTTAGGTTCTATCAGGTTTTTAGTGAGGTTCATGTAAAGTTTAGGTTCTATCAGATTTTTAGTGAGGTTCATGTAAAGTTTAGGTTCTATCAGGTTTTTAGTGGGGTTCATATAAAATTTAAGTTCTATCAGGTTTTTAGTGGGGTTCATGTAAAGTTTAGTTTCTATAAGATTTTTAGTGGGGTTCATGGGAAGTTTAGGTTCTATCAGGTTTTTAGTGGGGTTCATGTAAAGTTTAGGTTCTATCAGGTTTTTAGTGAGGTTCATGTAAAGTTTAGGTTCTATCAGATTTTTAGTGAGGTTCATGTAAAGTTTAGGTTCTATCAGGTTTTTAGTGGGGTTCATATAAAATTTAAGTTCTATCAGGTTTTTAGTGGGGTTCATGTAAAGTTTAGTTTCTATTAGATTTTTAGTGGGGTTCATGTGAAGTTTAGGTTCTATCAGGTTTTTAGTGAGGTTCATGTAAAGTTTAGGTTCTATCAGGTTTTTAGTGGGGTTCATAGAAAATTTAAGTTCTATCAGGTTTTTAGTGGGGTTCATGTAAAGTTTAAGTTCTATCAGGTTTTTAGTGGGGTTAATGTAAAGTTTAAGTTCTATCAGGTTTTTAGTGGGGTTCATGTAAAGTTTAAGTTCTATCAGGTTTTTAGTGGGGTTCATGTGAAGTTTAGGTTCTATCAGGTTTTTAGAGTGGTTCATGTAAAGTTTAAGTTCTATCAGGTTTTTAGTGGGGTTCGTGTTGCATGTAAAGTTTAGGATCTATTAAGTTTTGAGTGGGGTTCATGTAAAGTTTAGGTTCTATCAGGTTTTTAGTTAGGTTCATGTAAAGTTTAGGTTCTATCAGGTTTTTAGTGGGATTCATGTAAAGTTTAAGTTCTATTAGGTTTTTAGTGGGGTTCATGTAAAGTTTAGGTTCTATCAGGTTTTTAGTGAGGTTCATGTAAAGTTTAGGTTCTATCAGATTTTTAGTGAGGTTCATGTAAAGTTTAGGTTCTATCAGGTTTTTAGTGGGGTTCATATAAAATTTAAGTTCTATCAGGTTTTTAGTGGGGTTCATGTAAAGTTTAGTTTCTATAAGATTTTTAGTGGGGTTCATGTGAAGTTTAGGTTCTATCAGGTTTTTAGTGAGGTTCATGTAAAGTTTAGGTTCTATCAGGTTTTTAGTGGGGTTCATAGAAAATTTAAGTTCTATCAGGTTTTTAGTCGGGTTCATGTAAAGTTTAGTTTCTATAAGATTTTTAGTGGGGTTCATGTGAAGTTTAGGTTCTATCAGGTTTTTAGTGGGGTTCATGTAAAGTTTAAGTTCTATCAGGTTTTTAGTGTGGTTCGTGTTGCATGTAAAGTTTAGGATCTATCAGGTTTTTAGTGGGGATTATGTAAGGTTTAGGATCTATCAGGTTTTTAGTGGGGTTCATGTAAAGTTTAAGTTCTATCAGGTTTTTAGTGGGGATTATGTAAAGTTTAGGATCTATCAGGTTTTTAGTGGGGTTCATGTAAAGTTTAAGTTCTATCAGGTTTTTAGTGGGGTTCATGTAAAGTTTAGGTTCTATCATGTTTTTAGTGGGGTTCATGTAAATTTTAAGTTCTATCAGGTTTTTAGTGGGGTTCATGTAAAGTTTAGTTTCTATAAGATTTTTAGTGGGGTTCATGTGAAGTTTAGGTTCTATCAGGTTTTTAGTGGGGTTCATGTAAAGTTTAGGTTCTATCAGGTTTTTAGTGAGGTTCATGTAAAGTTTAGGTTCTATCAGATTTTTAGTGGGGTTCATGTAAAGTTTAGTTTCTATAAGATTTTTAGTGGGGTTCATGTGAAGTTTAGGTTCTATCAGGTTTTTAGTGGGGTTCATGTAAAGTTTAGGTTCTATCAGGTTTTTAGTGAGGTTCATGTAAAGTTTAGGTTCTATCAGGTTTTTAGTGAGGTTCATGTAAAGTTTAGGTTCTATCAGATTTTTAGTGGGGTTCATGTAAAGTTTAGTTTCTATTAGATTTTTAGTGGGGTTCATGTGAAGTTTAGGTTCTATCAGGTTTTTAGAGTGGTTCATGTAAAGTTTAAGTTCTATCAGGTTTTTAGTGAGGTTCATGTAAAGTTTAGGTTCTATCAGATTTTTAGTGAGGTTCATGTAAAGTTTAGGTTCTATCAGGTTTTTAGTGGGGTTCATGTAAAGTTTAAGTTCTATCAGGTTTTTAGTGGGGTTCATGTAAAGTTTAGTTTCTATAAGATTTTTAGTGGGGTTCATGTGAAGTTTAGGTTCTATCAGGTTTTTAGTGGGGTTCATGTAAAGTTTAGGTTCTATCAGGTTTTTAGTGAGGTTCATGTAAAGTTTAGGTTCTATCAGATTTTTAGTGGGGTTCATGTAAAGTTTAGTTTCTATAAGATTTTTAGTGGGGTTCATGTGAAGTTTAGGTTCTATCAGGTTTTTAGTGGGGATTATGTAAGGTTTAGGATCTATCAGGTTTTTAGTGGGGTTCATGTAAAGTTTAAGTTCTATCAGGTTTTTAGTGGGGATTATGTAAAGTTTAGGATCTATCAGGTTTTTAGTGGGGTTCATGTAAAGTTTAAGTTCTATCAGGTTTTTAGTGGGGTTCATGTAAAGTTTAGGTTCTATCATGTTTTTAGTGGGGTTCATGTAAATTTTAAGTTCTATCAGGTTTTTAGTGGGGTTCATGTAAAGTTTAGTTTCTATAAGATTTTTAGTGGGGTTCATGTGAAGTTTAGGTTCTATCAGGTTTTTAGTGGGGTTCATGTAAAGTTTAGGTTCTATCAGGTTTTTAGTGAGGTTCATGTAAAGTTTAGGTTCTATCAGATTTTTAGTGGGGTTCATGTAAAGTTTAGTTTCTATAAGATTTTTAGTGGGGTTCATGTGAAGTTTAGGTTCTATCAGGTTTTTAGTGGGGTTCATGTAAAGTTTAGGTTCTATCAGGTTTTTAGTGAGGTTCATGTAAAGTTTAGGTTCTATCAGGTTTTTAGTGAGGTTCATGTAAAGTTTAGGTTCTATCAGATTTTTAGTGGGGTTCATGTAAAGTTTAGTTTCTATTAGATTTTTAGTGGGGTTCATGTGAAGTTTAGGTTCTATCAGGTTTTTAGAGTGGTTCATGTAAAGTTTAAGTTCTATCAGGTTTTTAGTGAGGTTCATGTAAAGTTTAGGTTCTATCAGATTTTTAGTGAGGTTCATGTAAAGTTTAGGTTCTATCAGGTTTTTAGTGGGGTTCATATAAAATTTAAGTTCTATCAAGTTTTTAGTGGGGTTCATGTAAAGTTTAGTTTCTATAAGATTTTTAGTGGGGTTCATGTGAAGTTTAGGTTCTATCAGGTTTTTAGTGGGGTTCATGTAAAGTTTAGGTTCTATCAGGTTTTTAGTGAGGTTCATGTAAAGTTTAGGTTCTATCAGATTTTTAGTGGGGTTCATGTAAAGTTTAGTTTCTATAAGATTTTTAGTGGGGTTCATGTGAAGTTTAGGTTCTATCAGGTTTTTAGTGGGGTTCATGTAAAGTTTAGGTTCTATCAGGTTTTTAGTGAGGTTCATGTAAAGTTTAGGTTCTATCAGATTTTTAGTGAGGTTCATGTAAAGTTTAGGTTCTATCAGGTTTTTAGTGGGGTTCATATAAAATTTAAGTTCTATCAGGTTTTTAGTGGGGTTCATGTAAAGTTTAGTTTCTATTAGATTTTTAGTGGGGTTCATGTGAAGTTTAGGTTCTATCAGGTTTTTAGTGAGGTTCATGTAAAGTTTAGGTTCTATCAGGTTTTTAGTGGGGTTCATAGAAAATTTAAGTTCTATCAGGTTTTTAGTGGGGTTCATGTAAAGTTTAGTTTCTATTAGATTTTTAGTGGGGTTCATGTGAAGTTTAGGTTCTATCAGGTTTTTAGTGGGGTTCATGTAAAGTTTAAGTTCTATCAGATTTTTAGTGTGGTTCGTGTTGCATGTAAAGTTTAGGATCTATCAGGTTTTTAGTGGGGATTATGTAAGGTTTAGGATCTATCAGGTTTTTAGTGGGGTTCATGTAAAGTTTAAGTTCTATCAGGTTTTTAGTGGGGATTATGTAAAGTTTAGGATCTATCATGTTTTTAGTGGGGTTCATGTAAATTTTAAGTTCTATCAGGTTTTTAGTGGGGTTCATCTAAAGTTTAAGTTCTATCAGGTTTTTAGTGGGGTTCGTGTTGCATGTAAAGTTTAGGATCTATCAGGTTTTTAGTGGGGTTCATGTAAATTTTAGGTTCTATCAGGTTTTTAGTGGGGTTCATGTAAAGTTTAAGTTCTATCAGGTTTTTAGTGGGGTTCATGTAAAGTTTAGATTCTATCATGTTTTTAGTGGGGTTCATGTAAAGTTTAGGTTCTATCAGGTTTTTAGTGGGGTTCATGTAAAGTTTAAGTTCTATCAGGTTTTTAGAGAGGTTCATGTAAAGTTTAGGTTCTATCATGTTTTTAGTAGGGTTCATGTAAAGTTTAAGTTCTATCTGGTTTTTAGTGGGGTTCATGTAAAGTTTAGGTTCTATCAGATTTTTAGTGGGGTTCATGTAAAGTTTAGTTTCTATTAGATTTTTAGTGGGGTTCATGTGAAGTTTAGGTTCTATCAGGTTTTTAGTGGGGTTCATGTAAAGTTTAAGTTCTATCAGGTTTTTAGTGTGGTTCGTGTTGCATGTAAAGTTTAGGATCTATCAGGTTTTTAGTGGGGATTATGTAAGGTTTAGGATCTATCAGGTTTTTAGTGGGGTTCATGTAAATTTTAAGTTCTATCAGGTTTTTAGTGGGGTTCATCTAAAGTTTAAGTTCTATCAGGTTTTTAGTGGGGTTCGTGTTGCATGTAAAGTTTAGGATCTATCAGGTTTTTAGTGGGGTTCATGTAAAGTTTAGGTTCTATCAGGTTTTTAGTGGGGTTCATGTAAAGTTTAAGTTCTATCAGGTTTTTAGTGGGGTTCATGTAAAGTTTAGGTTCTATCATGTTTATAGTGGGGTTAATGTAAAGTTTAAGTTCTATCAGGTTTTTAGTGGGGTTCATGTAAAGTTTAAGTTCTATCAGGTTTTTAGTGGGGTTCATGTAAAGTTTAGATTCTATCATGTTTTTAGTGGGGTTCATGTAAAGTTTAGGTTCTATCAGGTTTTTAGTGGGGTTCATGTAAAGTTTAAGTTCTATCAGGTTTTTAGTGAGGTTCATGTAAAGTTTAGGTTCTATCATGTTTTTAGTAGGGTTCATGTAAAGTTTAAGTTCTATCTGGTTTTTAGTGGGGTTCATGTAAAGTTTAAGTTCTATCAGGTTTTTAGTGAGGTTCATGTAAAGTTTAGGTTCTATCAGATTTTTAGTGAGGTTCATGTAAAGTTTAGGTTCTATCAGGTTTTTAGTGGGGTTCATATAAAATTTAAGTTCTATCAGGTTTTTAGTGGGGTTCATGTAAAGTTTAGTTTCTATAAGATTTTTAGTGGGGTTCATGGGAAGTTTAGGTTCTATCAGGTTTTTAGTGGGGTTCATGTAAAGTTTAGGTTCTATCAGGTTTTTAGTGAGGTTCATGTAAAGTTTAGGTTCTATCAGATTTTTAGTGAGGTTCATGTAAAGTTTAGGTTCTATCAGGTTTTTAGTGGGGTTCATATAAAATTTAAGTTCTATCAGGTTTTTAGTGGGGTTCATGTAAAGTTTAGTTTCTATTAGATTTTTAGTGGGGTTCATGTGAAGTTTAGGTTCTATCAGGTTTTTAGTGAGGTTCATGTAAAGTTTAGGTTCTATCAGGTTTTTAGTGGGGTTCATAGAAAATTTAAGTTCTATCAGGTTTTTAGTGGGGTTTATGTAAAGTTTAGTTTCTATTAGATTTTTAGTGGGGATTATGTAAGGTTTAGGATCTATCAGGTTTTTAGTGGGGTTCATGTAAAGTTTAACTTCTATCAGGTTTTTAGTGGGGATTATGTAAAGTTTAGGATCTATCATATTTTTAGTGGGGTTCATGTAAATTTTAAGTTCTATCAGGTTTTTAGTGGGGTTCATCTAAAGTTTAAGTTCTATCAGGTTTTTAGTGGGGTTCATGTGAAGTTTAGGTTCTATCAGGTTTTAAGAGTGGTTCATGTAAAGTTTAAGTTCTATCAGGTTTTTAGTGGGGTTCGTGTTGCATGTAAAGTTTAGGATCTATCAGGTTTTTAGTGGGGTTCATGTAAATTTTAGGTTCTATCAGGTTTTTAGTGGGGTTCATGTAAAGTTTAAGTTCTATCAGGTTTTTAGTGTGGTTCATGTAAAGTTTAGGTTCTATCATGTTTATAGTGGGATTAATGTAAAGTTTAAGTTCTATCAGGTTTTTAGTGGGGTTCATGTAAAGTTTAAGTTCTATCAGGTTTTTAGTCGGGTTCATGTAAAGTTTAGTTTCTATTAGATTTTTAGTGGGGTTCATGTGAAGTTTAGGTTCTATCAGGTTTTTAGAGTGGTTCATGTAAAGTTTAAGTTCTATCAGGTTTTTAGTGGGGTTCGTGTTGCATGTAAAGTTTAGGATCTATTAGGTTTTTAGTGGGGTTCATGTAAAGTTTAGGTTCTATCAGGTTTTTAGTTAGGTTCATGTAAAGTTTATGTTCTATCAGGTTTTTAGTGGGATTCATGTAAAGTTTAAGTTCTATTAGGTTTTTAGTGGGGTTCATGTAAAGTTTAGGTTCTATCAGGTTTTTAGTGAGGTTCATGTACAGTTTAGGTTCTATCAGGTTTTTAGTGAGGTTCATGTAAAGTTTAGGTTCTATCAGGTTTTTAGTGGGGTTCATATAAAATTTAAGTTCTATCAGGTTTTTAGTGGGGTTCATGTAAAGTTTAGTTTCTATAAGATTTTTAGTGGGGTTCATGTGAAGTTTAGGTTCTATCAGGTTTTTAGTGGGGTTCATGTAAAGTTTAGGTTCTATCAGGTTTTTAGTGAGGTTCATGTAAAGTTTAGGTTCTATCAGATTTTTAGTGAGGTTCATGTAAAGTTTAGGTTCTATCAGGTTTTTAGTGGGGTTCATAGAAAATTTAAGTTCTATCAGGTTTTTAGTGGGGTTCATGTAAAGTTTAGGATCTATCAGGTTTTTAGTGGGGATTATGTAAGGTTTATGATCTATCAGGTTTTTAGTGGGGTTCATGTAAAGTTTAACTTCTATCAGGTTTTTAGTGGGGATTATGTAAAGTTTAGGATCTATCATGTTTATAGTGGGGTTCATGTAAATTTTAAGTTCTATCAGGTTTTTAGTGGGGTTCATCTAAAGTTTAAGTTCTATCAGGTTTTTAGTGGGGTTCATGTGAAGTTTAGGTTCTATCAGGTTTTAAGAGTGGTTCATGTAAAGTTTAAGTTCTATCAGGTTTTTAGTGGGGTTCGTGTTGCATGTAAAGTTTAGGATCTATCAGGTTTTTAGTGGGGATTATGTAAGGTTTAGGATCTATCAGGTTTTTAGTGGGGTTCATGTAAAGTTTAAGTTCTATTAGGTTTTTAGTGAGGTTCATGTAAAGTTTAGGTTCTATCAGGTTTTTAGTGGGGTTCATATAAAATTTAAGTTCTATCAGGTTTTTAGTGGGGTTCATGTAAAGTTTAGTTTCTATTAGATTTTCAGTGGGTTCATGTGAAGTTTAGGTTCTATCAGGTTTTTAGTGGGGTTCATGTAAAGTTTAAGTTCTATCAGGTTTTTAGTGTGGTTCGTGTTGCATGTAAAGTTTAGGATCTATCAGGTTTTTAGTGGGGATTATGTAAGGTTTAGGATCTATCAGGTTTTTAGTGGGGTTCATGTAAATTTTAAGTTCTATCAGGTTTTTAGTGGGGTTCATCTAAAGTTTAAGTTCTATCAGGTTTTTAGTGGGGTTCGTGTTGCATGTAAAGTTTAGGATCTATCAGGTTTTTAGTGGGGTTCATGTAAAGTTTAGGTTCTATCAGGTTTTTAGTGGGGTTCATGTAAAGTTTAAGTTCTATCAGGTTTTTAGTGGGGTTCATGTAAAGTTTAGGTTCTATCATGTTTATAGTGGGGTTAATGTAAAGTTTAAGTTCTATCAGGTTTTTAGTGGGGTTCATGTAAAGTTTAAGTTCTATCAGGTTTTTAGTGGGGTTCATGTAAAGTTTAGATTCTATCATGTTTTTAGTGGGGTTCATGTAAAGTTTAGGTTCTATCAGGTTTTTAGTGGGGTTCATGTAAAGTTTAAGTTCTATCAGGTTTTTAGTGAGGTTCATGTAAAGTTTAGGTTCTATCATGTTTTTAGTAGGGTTCATGTAAAGTTTAAGTTCTATCTGGTTTTTAGTGGGGTTCATGTAAAGTTTAAGTTCTATCAGGTTTTTAGTGAGGTTCATGTAAAGTTTAGGTTCTATCAGATTTTTAGTGAGGTTCATGTAAAGTTTAGGTTCTATCAGGTTTTTAGTGGGGTTCATATAAAATTTAAGTTCTATCAGGTTTTTAGTGGGGTTCATGTAAAGTTTAGTTTCTATAAGATTTTTAGTGGGGTTCATGGGAAGTTTAGGTTCTATCAGGTTTTTAGTGGGGTTCATGTAAAGTTTAGGTTCTATCAGGTTTTTAGTGAGGTTCATGTAAAGTTTAGGTTCTATCAGATTTTTAGTGAGGTTCATGTAAAGTTTAGGTTCTATCAGGTTTTTAGTGGGGTTCATATAAAATTTAAGTTCTATCAGGTTTTTAGTGGGGTTCATGTAAAGTTTAGTTTCTATTAGATTTTTAGTGGGGTTCATGTGAAGTTTAGGTTCTATCAGGTTTTTAGTGAGGTTCATGTAAAGTTTAGGTTCTATCAGGTTTTTAGTGGGGTTCATAGAAAATTTAAGTTCTATCAGGTTTTTAGTGGGGTTTATGTAAAGTTTAGTTTCTATTAGATTTTTAGTGGGGATTATGTAAGGTTTAGGATCTATCAGGTTTTTAGTGGGGTTCATGTAAAGTTTAACTTCTATCAGGTTTTTAGTGGGGATTATGTAAAGTTTAGGATCTATCATATTTTTAGTGGGGTTCATGTAAATTTTAAGTTCTATCAGGTTTTTAGTGGGGTTCATCTAAAGTTTAAGTTCTATCAGGTTTTTAGTGGGGTTCATGTGAAGTTTAGGTTCTATCAGGTTTTAAGAGTGGTTCATGTAAAGTTTAAGTTCTATCAGGTTTTTAGTGGGGTTCGTGTTGCATGTAAAGTTTAGGATCTATCAGGTTTTTAGTGGGGTTCATGTAAATTTTAGGTTCTATCAGGTTTTTAGTGGGGTTCATGTAAAGTTTAAGTTCTATCAGGTTTTTAGTGTGGTTCATGTAAAGTTTAGGTTCTATCATGTTTATAGTGGGATTAATGTAAAGTTTAAGTTCTATCAGGTTTTTAGTGGGGTTCATGTAAAGTTTAAGTTCTATCAGGTTTTTAGTGGGGTTCATGTAAAGTTTAGTTTCTATTAGATTTTTAGTGGGGTTCATGTGAAGTTTAGGTTCTATCAGGTTTTTAGAGTGGTTCATGTAAAGTTTAAGTTCTATCAGGTTTTTAGTGGGGTTCGTGTTGCATGTAAAGTTTAGGATCTATTAGGTTTTTAGTGGGGTTCATGTAAAGTTTAGGTTCTATCAGGTTTTTAGTTAGGTTCATGTAAAGTTTATGTTCTATCAGGTTTTTAGTGGGATTCATGTAAAGTTTAAGTTCTATTAGGTTTTTAGTGGGGTTCATGTAAAGTTTAGGTTCTATCAGGTTTTTAGTGAGGTTCATGTACAGTTTAGGTTCTATCAGGTTTTTAGTGAGGTTCATGTAAAGTTTAGGTTCTATCAGGTTTTTAGTGGGGTTCATATAAAATTTAAGTTCTATCAGGTTTTTAGTGGGGTTCATGTAAAGTTTAGTTTCTATAAGATTTTTAGTGGGGTTCATGTGAAGTTTAGGTTCTATCAGGTTTTTAGTGGGGTTCATGTAAAGTTTAGGTTCTATCAGGTTTTTAGTGAGGTTCATGTAAAGTTTAGGTTCTATCAGATTTTTAGTGAGGTTCATGTAAAGTTTAGGTTCTATCAGGTTTTTAGTGGGGTTCATAGAAAATTTAAGTTCTATCAGGTTTTTAGTGGGGTTCATGTAAAGTTTAGGATCTATCAGGTTTTTAGTGGGGATTATGTAAGGTTTATGATCTATCAGGTTTTTAGTGGGGTTCATGTAAAGTTTAACTTCTATCAGGTTTTTAGTGGGGATTATGTAAAGTTTAGGATCTATCATGTTTATAGTGGGGTTCATGTAAATTTTAAGTTCTATCAGGTTTTTAGTGGGGTTCATCTAAAGTTTAAGTTCTATCAGGTTTTTAGTGGGGTTCATGTGAAGTTTAGGTTCTATCAGGTTTTAAGAGTGGTTCATGTAAAGTTTAAGTTCTATCAGGTTTTTAGTGGGGTTCGTGTTGCATGTAAAGTTTAGGATCTATCAGGTTTTTAGTGGGGATTATGTAAGGTTTAGGATCTATCAGGTTTTTAGTGGGGTTCATGTAAAGTTTAAGTTCTATTAGGTTTTTAGTGAGGTTCATGTAAAGTTTAGGTTCTATCAGGTTTTTAGTGGGGTTCATATAAAATTTAAGTTCTATCAGGTTTTTAGTGGGGTTCATGTAAAGTTTAGTTTCTATTAGATTTTCAGTGGGTTCATGTGAAGTTTAGGTTCTATCAGGTTTTTAGTGAGGTTCATGTAAAGTTTAGGTTCTATCAGGTTTTTAGTGGGGTTCATAGAAAATTTAAGTTCTATCAGGTTTTTAGTGGGGTTCATGTAAAGTTTAGTTTCTATTAGATTTTTAGTGGGGTTCATGTGAAGTTTAGGTTCTATCAGGTTTTTAGTGGGGTTCATGTAAAGTTTAAGTTCTATCAGGTTTTTAGTGTGGTTCGTGTTGCATGTAAAGTTTAGGATCTATCAGGTTTTTAGTGGGGATTATGTAAGGTTTAGGATCTATCAGGTTTTTAGTGGGGTTCATGTAAAGTTTAAGTTCTATCAGGTTTTAAGTGGGGATTATGTAAAGTTTAGGATCTATCATGTTTTTAGTGGGGTTCATGTAAATTTTAAGTTCTATCAGGTTTTTAGTGGGGTTCATCTAAAGTTTAAGTTCTATCAGGTTTTTAGTGGGGTTCATGTGAAGTTTAGGTTCTATCAGGTTTTAAGAGTGGTTCATGTAAAATTTAAGTTCTATCAGGTTTTTAGTGGGGTTCGTGTTGCATGTAAAGTTTAGGATCTATCAGGTTTTTAGTGGGGTTCATGTAAATTTTAGGTTCTATCAGGTTTTTAGTGGGGTTCATGTAAAGTTTAAGTTCTATCAGGTTTTTAGTGGGGTTCATGTAAAGTTTAGGTTCTATCATGTTTATAGTGGGGTTAATGTAAAGTTTAAGTTCTATCAGGTTTTTAGTGGGGTTCATGTAAAGTTTAAGTTCTATCAGGTTTTTAGTGGGGTTCATGTAAAGTTTAGATTCTATCATGTTTTTAGTGGGGTTCATGTTAAGTTTAGGTTCTAGCAGGTTTTTAGTGGGGTTCATGTAAAGTTTAAGTTCTATCAGGTTTTTAGTGAGGTTCATGTAAAGTTTAGGTTCTATCATGTTTTTAGTAGGGTTCATGTAAAGTTTAAGTTCTATCTGGTTTTTAGTGGGGTTCATGTAAAGTTTAAGTTCTATCAGGTTTTTAGTGGGGTTTCTGTAAAGTTTAGTTTCTATTAGATTTTTAGTGGGGTTCATGTAAAGTTTAAGTTCTATCAGGTTTTTAGTGGGGTTCGTGTTGCATGTAAAGTTTAGGATCTATCATGTTTTTATTGGGGTTCATGTAAAGTTTAGGTTCTATCAGGTTTTTAGTGAGGTTCATGTAAAGTTTAGGTTCTATCAGATTTTTAGTGAGGTTCATGTAAAGTTTAGGTTCTATCAGGTTTTTAGTGGGGTTCATATAAAATTTAAGTTCTATCAGGTTTTTAGTGGGGTTCATGTAAAGTTTAGTTTCTATAAGATTTTTAGTGGGGTTCATGTGAAGTTTAGGTTCTATCAGGTTTTTAGTGAGGTTCATGTAAAGTTTAGGTTCTATCAGGTTTTTAGTGGGGTTCATAGAAAATTTAAGTTCTATCAGGTTTTTAGTCGGGTTCATGTAAAGTTTAGTTTCTATAAGATTTTTAGTGGGGTTCATGTGAAGTTTAGGTTCTATCAGGTTTTTAGTGGGGTTCATGTAAAGTTTAAGTTCTATCAGGTTTTTAGTGTGGTTCGTGTTGCATGTAAAGTTTAGGATCTATCAGGTTTTTAGTGGGGATTATGTAAGGTTTAGGATCTATCAGGTTTTTAGTGGGGTTCATGTAAAGTTTAAGTTCTATCAGGTTTTTAGTGGGGATTATGTAAAGTTTAGGATCTATCAGGTTTTTAGTGGGGTTCATGTAAAGTTTAAGTTCTATCAGGTTTTTAGTGGGGTTCATGTAAAGTTTAGGTTCTATCATGTTTTTAGTGGGGTTCATGTAAATTTTAAGTTCTATCAGGTTTTTAGTGGGGTTCATCTAAAGTTTAAGTTCTATCAGGTTTTTAGTGGGGTTCATGTAAAGTTTAGTTTCTATTATATTTTTAGTGGGGTTCATGTGAAGTTTAGGTTCTATCAGGTTTTAAGAGTGGTTCATGTAAAGTTTAAGTTCTATCAGGTTTTTAGTGGGGTTCGTGTTGCATGTAAAGTTTAGGATCTATCAGGTTTTTAGTGGGGTTCATGTAAATTTTAGGTTCTATCAGGTTTTTAGTGGGGTTCATGTAAAGTTTAAGTTCTATCAGGTTTTTAGTGGGGTTCATGTAAAGTTTAGGTTCTATCATGTTTTTAGTCGGGTTCATGTAAAGTTTAGTTTCTATAAGATTTTTAGTGGGGTTCATGTGAAGTTTAGGTTCTATCAGGTTTTTAGTGGGGTTCATGTAAAGTTTAAGTTCTATCAGGTTTTTAGTGTGGTTCGTGTTGCATGTAAAGTTTAGGATCTATCAGGTTTTTAGTGGGGATTATGTAAGGTTTAGGATCTATCAGGTTTTTAGTGGGGTTCATGTAAAGTTTAAGTTCTATCAGGTTTTTAGTGGGGATTATGTAAAGTTTAGGATCTATCAGGTTTTTAGTGGGGTTCATGTAAAGTTTAAGTTCTATCAGGTTTTTAGTGGGGTTCATGTAAAGTTTAGGTTCTATCATGTTTTTAGTGGGGTTCATGTAAATTTTAAGTTCTATCAGGTTTTTAGTGGGGTTCATCTAAAGTTTAAGTTCTATCAGGTTTTTAGTGGGGTTCATGTAAAGTTTAGTTTCTATTATATTTTTAGTGGGGTTCATGTGAAGTTTAGGTTCTATCAGGTTTTAAGAGTGGTTCATGTAAAGTTTAAGTTCTATCAGGTTTTTAGTGGGGTTCGTGTTGCATGTAAAGTTTAGGATCTATCAGGTTTTTAGTGGGGTTCATGTAAATTTTAGGTTCTATCAGGTTTTTAGTGGGGTTCATGTAAAGTTTAAGTTCTATCAGGTTTTTAGTGGGGTTCATGTAAAGTTTAGGTTCTATCATGTTTTTAGTAGGGTTCATGTAAAGTTTAAGTTCTATCAGGTTTTTAGTGGGGTTCATGTAAAGTTTAGTTTCTATTATATTTTTAGTGGGGTTCATGTGAAGTTTAGGTTCTATCAGGTTTTAAGAGTGGTTCATGTAAAGTTTAAGTTCTATCAGGTTTTTAGTGGGGTTCGTGTTGCATGTAAAGTTTAGGATCTATCAGGTTTTTAGTGGGGTTCATGTAAATTTTAGGTTCTATCAGGTTTTTAGTGGGGTTCATGTAAAGTTTAAGTTCTATCAGGTTTTTAGTGGGGTTAATGTAAAGTTTAAGTTCTATCAGGTTTTTAGTGGGGTTCATGTAAAGTTTAAGTTCTATCAGGTTTTTAGTGGGGTTCATGTAAAGTTTAGTTTCTATTAGATTTTTAGTGGGGTTCATGTGAAGTTTAGGTTCTATCAGGTTTTTAGAGTGGTTCATGTAAAGTTTAAGTTCTATCAGGTTTTTAGTGGGGTTCTTGTAAAGTTTAAGTTCTATTAGGTTTTTAGTGGGGTTCATGTAAAGTTTAGGTTCTATCAGGTTTTTAGTGGGGTTCATGTAAAGTTTAAGTTCTATCAGGTTTTTAGTGAGGTTCATGTAAAGTTTAGGTTCTATCATGTTTTTAGTAGGGTTCATGTAAAGTTTAATTTCTATCTGGTTTTTAGTGGGGTTCATGTAAAGTTTAAGTTCTATCAGGTTTTTAGTGGGGTTCCTGTAAAGTTTAGTTTCTATTAGATTTTTAGTGGGGTTCATGTAAAGTTTAAGTTCTATCAGGTTTTTAGTGGGGTTCGTGTTGCATGTAAAGTTTAGGATCTATCAGGTTTTTAGTGGGGTTCATGTAAAGTTTAGGTTCTATCATGTTTTTAGTGGGGTTCATGTAAATTTTAAGTTCTATCAGGTTTTTAGTGGGGTTCATCTAAAGTTTAAGTTCTATCAGGTTTTTAGTGGGGTTCATGTAAAGTTTAGTTTCTATTATATTTTTAGTGGGGTTCATGTGAAGTTTAGGTTCTATCAGGTTTTAAGAGTGGTTCATGTAAAGTTTAAGTTCTATCAGGTTTTTAGTGGGGTTCGTGTTGCATGTAAAGTTTAGGATCTATCAGGTTTTTAGTGGGGTTCATGTAAAGTTTAGGTTCTATCAGGTTTTTAGTGAGGTTCATGTAAAGTTTAGGTTCTATCAGGTTTTTAGTGAGGTTCATGTAAAGTTTAGGTTCTATCAGATTTTTAGTGAGGTTCATGTAAAGTTTAGGTTCTATCAGGTTTTTAGTGGGGTTCATATAAAATTTAAGTTCTATCAGGTTTTTAGTGGGGTTCATGTAAAGTTTAGTTTCTATTAGATTTTTAGTGGGGTTCATGTGAAGTTTAGGTTCTATCAGGTTTTTAGTGAGGTTCATGTAAAGTTTAGGTTCTATCAGGTTTTTAGTGGGGTTCATAGAAAATTTAAGTTCTATCAGGTTTTTAGTGGGGTTCATGTAAAGTTTAGTTTCTATAAGATTTTTAGTGGGGTTCATGTGAAGTTTAGGTTCTATCAGGTTTTTAGTGGGGTTCATGTAAAGTTTAAGTTCTATCAGGTTTTTAGTGTGGTTCGTGTTGCATGTAAAGTTTAGGATCTATCAGGTTTTTTGTGGGGATTATGTAAGGTTTAGGATCTATCAGGTTTTTAGTGGGGTTCATGTAAAGTTTAAGTTCTATCAGGTTTTTAGTGGGGATTATGTAAAGTTTAGGATCTATCATGTTTTTAGTGGGGTTCATGTAAATTTTAAGTTCTATCAGGTTTTTAGTGGGGTTCATCTAAAGTTTAAGTTCTATCAGGTTTTTAGTGGGGTTCATGTGAAGTTTAGGTTCTATCAGGTTTTAAGAGTGGTTCATGTAAAGTTTAAGTTCTATCAGGTTTTTAGTGGGGTTCGTGTTGCATGTAAAGTTTAGGATCTATCAGGTTTTTAGTGGGGTTCATGTAAATTTTAGGTTCTATCAGGTTTTTAGTGGGGTTCATGTAAAGTTTAAGTTCTATCAGGTTTTTAGTGGGGTTCATGTAAAGTTTAGGTTCTATCATGTTTATAGTGGGGTTAATGTAAAGTTTAAGTTCTATCAGGTTTTTAGTGGGGTTCATGTAAAGTTTAAGTTCTATCAGGTTTTTAGTGGGGTTCATGTAAAGTTTAGTTTCTATTAGATTTTTAGTGGGGTTCATGTGAAGTTTAGGTTCTATCAGGTTTTTAGAGTGGTTCATGTAAAGTTTAGGTTCTATCAGGTTTTTAGTGGGGTTCATAGAAAATTTAAGTTCTATCAGGTTTTTAGTGGGGTTCATGTAAAGTTTAGTTTCTATAAGATTTTTAGTGGGGTTCATGTGAAGTTTAGGTTCTATCAGGTTTTTAGTGGGGTTCATGTAAAGTTTAAGTTCTATCAGGTTTTTAGTGTGGTTCGTGTTGCATGTAAAGTTTAGGATCTATCAGGTTTTTAGTGGGGATTATGTAAGGTTTAGGATCTATCAGGTTTTTAGTGGGGTTCATGTAAAGTTTAAGTTCTATCAGGTTTTTAGTGGGGATTATGTAAAGTTTAGGATCTATCAGGTTTTTAGTGGGGTTCATGTAAAGTTTAAGTTCTATCAGGTTTTTAATGGGGTTCATGTAAAGTTTAGGTTCTATCATGTTTTTAGTGGGGTTCATGTAAATTTTAAGTTCTATCAGGTTTTTAGTGGGGTTCATCTAAAGTTTAAGTTCTATCAGGTTTTTAGTGGGGTTCATGTAAAGTTTAGTTTCTATTATATTTTTAGTGGGGTTCATGTGAAGTTTAGGTTCTATCAGGTTTTAAGAGTGGTTCATGTAAAGTTTAAGTTGTATCAGGTTTTTAGTGGGGTTCGTGTTGCATATAAAGTTTAGATCTATCAGGTTTTTAGTGGGGTTCATGTAAATTTTAGGTTCTATCAGGTGTTTAGTGGGGTTCATGTAAAGTTTAAGTTCTATCAGGTTTTTAGTGGGGTTCATGTAAAGTTTAGGTTCTATCATGTTTTTAGTAGGGTTCATGTAAAGTTTAAGTTCTATCAGGTTTTTAGTGGGGTTCATGTAAAGTTTAGGATCTATCAGGTTTTTAGTGGGGTTCATGTAAATTTTAGGTTCTATCAGGTTTTTAGTGGGGTTCATGTAAAGTTTAAGTTCTATCAGGTTTTTAGTGGGGTTAATGTAAAGTTTAAGTTCTATCAGGTTTTTAGTGGGGTTCATGTAAAGTTTAAGTTCTATCAGGTTTTTAGTGGGGTTCATGTGAAGTTTAGGTTCTATCAGGTTTTTAGAGTGGTTCATGTAAAGTTTAAGTTCTATCAGGTTTTTAGTGGGGTTCGTGTTGCATGTAAAGTTTAGGATCTATTAAGTTTTGAGTGGGGTTCATGTAAAGTTTAGGTTCTATCAGGTTTTTAGTTAGGTTCATGTAAAGTTTAGGTTCTATCAGGTTTTTAGTGGGATTCATGTAAAGTTTAAGTTCTATTAGGTTTTTAGTGGGGTTCATGTAAAGTTTAGGTTCTATCAGGTTTTTAGTGAGGTTCATGTAAAGTTTAGGTTCTATCAGATTTTTAGTGAGGTTCATGTAAAGTTTAGGTTCTATCAGGTTTTTAGTGGGGTTCATATAAAATTTAAGTTCTATCAGGTTTTTAGTGGGGTTCATGTAAAGTTTAGTTTCTATAAGATTTTTAGTGGGGTTCATGTGAAGTTTAGGTTCTATCAGGTTTTTAGTGAGGTTCATGTAAAGTTTAGGTTCTATCAGGTTTTTAGTGGGGTTCATAGAAAATTTAAGTTCTATCAGGTTTTTAGTCGGGTTCATGTAAAGTTTAGTTTCTATAAGATTTTTAGTGGGGTTCATGTGAAGTTTAGGTTCTATCAGGTTTTTAGTGGGGTTCATGTAAAGTTTAAGTTCTATCAGGTTTTTAGTGTGGTTCGTGTTGCATGTAAAGTTTAGGATCTATCAGGTTTTTAGTGGGGATTATGTAAGGTTTAGGATCTATCAGGTTTTTAGTGGGGTTCATGTAAAGTTTAAGTTCTATCAGGTTTTTAGTGGGGATTATGTAAAGTTTAGGATCTATCAGGTTTTTAGTGGGGTTCATGTAAAGTTTAAGTTCTATCAGGTTTTTAGTGGGGTTCATGTAAAATTTAGGTTCTATCATGTTTTTAGTGGGGTTCATGTAAATTTTAAGTTCTATCAGGTTTTTAGTGGGGTTCATCTAAAGTTTAAGTTCTATCAGGTTTTTAGTGGGGTTCATGTAAAGTTTAGTTTCTATTATATTTTTAGTGGGGTTCATGTGAAGTTTAGGTTCTATCAGGTTTTAAGAGTGGTTCATGTAAAGTTTAAGTTCTATCAGGTTTTTAGTGGGGTTCGTGTTGCATGTAAAGTTTAGGATCTATCAGGTTTTTAGTGGGGTTCATGTAAATTTTAGGTTCTATCAGGTTTTTAGTGGGGTTCATGTAAAGTTTAAGTTCTATCAGGTTTTTAGTGGGGTTCATGTAAAGTTTAGGTTCTATCATGTTTTTAGTCGGGTTCATGTAAAGTTTAGTTTCTATTAGATTTTTAGTGGGGTTCATGTGAAGTTTAGGTTCTATCAGGTTTTTAGTGGGGTTCATGTAAAGTTTAAGTTCTATCAGGTTTTTAGTGTGGTTCGTGTTGCATGTAAAGTTTAGGATCTATCAGGTTTTTAGTGGGGATTATGTAAGGTTTAGGATCTATCAGGTTTTTAGTGGGGTTCATGTAAAGTTTAAGTTCTATCAGGTTTTTAGTGGGGATTATGTAAAGTTTAGGATCTATCAGGTTTTTAGTGGGGTTCATGTAAAGTTTAAGTTCTATCAGGTTTTTAGTGGGGTTCATGTAAAGTTTAGGTTCTATCATGTTTTTAGTGGGGTTCATGTAAATTTTAAGTTCTATCAGGTTTTTAGTGGGGTTCATCTAAAGTTTAAGCTCTATCAGGTTTTTAGTGGGGTTCATGTAAAGTTTAGTTTCTATTATATTTTTAGTGGGGTTCATGTGAAGTTTAGGTTCTATCAGGTTTTAAGAGTGGTTCATGTAAAGTTTAAGTTCTATCAGGTTTTTAGTGGGGTTCGTGTTGCATGTAAAGTTTAGGATCTATCAGGTTTTTAGTGGGGTTCATGTAAATTTTAGGTTCTATCAGGTTTTTAGTGGGGTTCATGTAAAGTTTAAGTTCTATCAGGTTTTTAGTGGGGTTCATGTAAAGTTTAGGTTCTATCATGTTTTTAGTAGGGTTCATGTAAAGTTTAAGTTCTATCAGGTTTTTAGTGGGGTTCATGTAAAGTTTAGTTTCTATTATATTTTTAGTGGGGTTCATGTGAAGTTTAGGTTCTATCAGGTTTTAAGAGTGGTTCATGTAAAGTTTAAGTTCTATCAGGTTTTTAGTGGGGTTCGTGTTGCATGTAAAGTTTAGGATCTATCAGGTTTTTAGTGGGGTTCATGTAAATTTTAGGTTCTATCAGGTTTTTAGTGGGGTTCATGTAAAGTTTAAGTTCTATCAGGTTTTTAGTGGGGTTAATGTAAAGTTTAAGTTCTATCAGGTTTTTAGTGGGGTTCATGTAAAGTTTAAGTTCTATCAGGTTTTTAGTGGGGTTCATGTAAAGTTTAGTTTCTATTAGATTTTTAGTGGGGTTCATGTGAAGTTTAGGTTCTATCAGGTTTTTAGAGTGGTTCATGTAAAGTTTAAGTTCTATCAGGTTTTTAGTGGGGTTCTTGTAAAGTTTAAGTTCTATTAGGTTTTTAGTGGGGTTCATGTAAAGTTTAGGTTCTATCAGGTTTTTAGTGGGGTTCATGTAAAGTTTAAGTTCTATCAGGTTTTTAGTGAGGTTCATGTAAAGTTTAGGTTCTATCATGTTTTTAGTAGGGTTCATGTAAAGTTTAATTTCTATCTGGTTTTTAGTGGGGTTCATGTAAAGTTTAAGTTCTATCAGGTTTTTAGTGGGGTTCCTGTAAAGTTTAGTTTCTATTAGATTTTTAGTGGGGTTCATGTAAAGTTTAAGTTCTATCAGGTTTTTAGTGGGGTTCGTGTTGCATGTAAAGTTTAGGATCTATCAGGTTTTTAGTGGGGTTCATGTAAAGTTTAGGTTCTATCATGTTTTTAGTGGGGTTCATGTAAATTTTAAGTTCTATCAGGTTTTTAGTGGGGTTCATCTAAAGTTTAAGTTCTATCAGGTTTTTAGTGGGGTTCATGTAAAGTTTAGTTTCTATTATATTTTTAGTGGGGTTCATGTGAAGTTTAGGTTCTATCAGGTTTTAAGAGTGGTTCATGTAAAGTTTAAGTTCTATCAGGTTTTTAGTGGGGTTCGTGTTGCATGTAAAGTTTAGGATCTATCAGGTTTTTAGTGGGGTTCATGTAAAGTTTAGGTTCTATCAGGTTTTTAGTGAGGTTCATGTAAAGTTTAGGTTCTATCAGGTTTTTAGTGAGGTTCATGTAAAGTTTAGGTTCTATCAGATTTTTAGTGAGGTTCATGTAAAGTTTAGGTTCTATCAGGTTTTTAGTGGGGTTCATATAAAATTTAAGTTCTATCAGGTTTTTAGTGGGGTTCATATAAAATTTAAGTTCTATCAGGTTTTTAGTGGGGTTCATGTAAAGTTTAGTTTCTATTAGATTTTTAGTGGGGTTCATGTGAAGTTTAGGTTCTATCAGGTTTTTAGTGAGGTTCATGTAAAGTTTAGGTTCTATCAGGTTTTTAGTGGGGTTCATAGAAAATTTAAGTTCTATCAGGTTTTTAGTGGGGTTCATGTAAAGTTTAGTTTCTATAAGATTTTTAGTGGGGTTCATGTGAAGTTTAGGTTCTATCAGGTTTTTAGTGGGGTTCATGTAAAGTTTAAGTTCTATCAGGTTTTTAGTGTGGTTCGTGTTGCATGTAAAGTTTAGGATCTATCAGGTTTTTTGTGGGGATTATGTAAGGTTTAGGATCTATCAGGTTTTTAGTGGGGTTCATGTAAAGTTTAAGTTCTATCAGGTTTTTAGTGGGGATTATGTAAAGTTTAGGATCTATCATGTTTTTAGTGGGGTTCATGTAAATTTTAAGTTCTATCAGGTTTTTAGTGGGGTTCATCTAAAGTTTAAGTTCTATCAGGTTTTTAGTGGGGTTCATGTGAAGTTTAGGTTCTATCAGGTTTTAAGAGTGGTTCATGTAAAGTTTAAGTTCTATCAGGTTTTTAGTGGGGTTCGTGTTGCATGTAAAGTTTAGGATCTATCAGGTTTTTAGTGGGGTTCATGTAAATTTTAGGTTCTATCAGGTTTTTAGTGGGGTTCATGTAAAGTTTAAGTTCTATCAGGTTTTTAGTGGGGTTCATGTAAAGTTTAGGTTCTATCATGTTTATAGTGGGGTTAATGTAAAGTTTAAGTTCTATCAGGTTTTTAGTGGGGTTCATGTAAAGTTTAAGTTCTATCAGGTTTTTAGTGGGGTTCATGTAAAGTTTAGTTTCTATTAGATTTTTAGTGGGGTTCATGTGAAGTTTAGGTTCTATCAGGTTTTTAGAGTGGTTCATGTAAAGTTTAGGTTCTATCAGGTTTTTAGTGGGGTTCATAGAAAATTTAAGTTCTATCAGGTTTTTAGTGGGGTTCATGTAAAGTTTAGTTTCTATAAGATTTTTAGTGGGGTTCATGTGAAGTTTAGGTTCTATCAGGTTTTTAGTGGGGTTCATGTAAAGTTTAAGTTCTATCAGGTTTTTAGTGTGGTTCGTGTTGCATGTAAAGTTTAGGATCTATCAGGTTTTTAGTGGGGATTATGTAAGGTTTAGGATCTATCAGGTTTTTAGTGGGGTTCATGTAAAGTTTAAGTTCTATCAGGTTTTTAGTGGGGATTATGTAAAGTTTAGGATCTATCAGGTTTTTAGTGGGGTTCATGTAAAGTTTAAGTTCTATCAGGTTTTTAATGGGGTTCATGTAAAGTTTAGGTTCTATCATGTTTTTAGTGGGGTTCATGTAAATTTTAAGTTCTATCAGGTTTTTAGTGGGGTTCATCTAAAGTTTAAGTTCTATCAGGTTTTTAGTGGGGTTCATGTAAAGTTTAGTTTCTATTATATTTTTAGTGGGGTTCATGTGAAGTTTAGGTTCTATCAGGTTTTAAGAGTGGTTCATGTAAAGTTTAAGTTGTATCAGGTTTTTAGTGGGGTTCGTGTTGCATATAAAGTTTAGGATCTATCAGGTTTTTAGTGGGGTTCATGTAAATTTTAGGTTCTATCAGGTGTTTAGTGGGGTTCATGTAAAGTTTAAGTTCTATCAGGTTTTTAGTGGGGTTCATGTAAAGTTTAGGTTCTATCATGTTTTTAGTAGGGTTCATGTAAAGTTTAAGTTCTATCAGGTTTTTAGTGGGGTTCATGTAAAGTTTAGGATCTATCAGGTTTTTAGTGGGGTTCATGTAAATTTTAGGTTCTATCAGGTTTTTAGTGGGGTTCATGTAAAGTTTAAGTTCTATCAGGTTTTTAGTGGGGTTAATGTAAAGTTTAAGTTCTATCAGGTTTTTAGTGGGGTTCATGTAAAGTTTAAGTTCTATCAGGTTTTTAGTGGGGTTCATGTGAAGTTTAGGTTCTATCAGGTTTTTAGAGTGGTTCATGTAAAGTTTAAGTTCTATCAGGTTTTTAGTGGGGTTCGTGTTGCATGTAAAGTTTAGGATCTATTAAGTTTTGAGTGGGGTTCATGTAAAGTTTAGGTTCTATCAGGTTTTTAGTTGGGTTCATGTAAAGTTTAGGTTCTATCAGGTTTTTAGTTAGGTTCATGTAAAGTCTAGGTTCTATCAGGTTTTTAGTGGGATTCATGTAAAGTTTAAGTTCTATTAGGTTTTTAGTGGGGTTCATGTAAAGTTTAGGTTCTATCAGGTTTTTAGTGGGTTTCATGTAAAGTTTAAGTTCTATCAGGTTTTTAGTGAGGTTCATGTAAAGTTTAGGTTCTATCATGTTTTTAGTAGGGTTCATGTAAAGTTTAAGTTCTATCTGGTTTTTAGTGGGGTTCATGTAAAGTTTAAGTTCTATCAGGTTTTTAGTGGGGTTCCTGTAAAGTTTAGTTTCTATTAGATTTTTAGTGGGGTTCATGTAAAGTTTAAGTTCTATCAGGTTTTTAGTGGGGTTCGTGTTGCATGTAAAGTTTAGGATCTATCAGGTTTTTAGTGGGGTTCATGTAAAGTTTAGGTTCTATCAGGTTTTTAGTGAGGTTCATGTAAAGTTTAGGTTCTATCAGATTTTTAGTGAGGTTCATGTAAAGCTTAGGTTCTATCAGGTTTTTAGTGGGGTTCATATAAAATTTAAGTTCTATCAGGTTTTTAGTGGGGTTCATGTAAAGTTTAGTTTCTATAAGATTTTTAGTGGGGTTCATGTGAAGTTTAGGTTCTATCAGGTTTTTAGTGGGGTTCATGTAAAGTTTAGGTTCTATCAGGTTTTTAGTGAGGTTCATGTAAAGTTTAGGTTCTATCAGATTTTTAGTGGGGTTCATGTAAAGTTTAGTTTCTATAAGATTTTTAGTGGGGTTCATGTGAAGTTTAGGTTCTATCAGGTTTTTAGTGGGGTTCATGTAAAGTTTAGGTTCTATCAGGTTTTTAGTGAGGTTCATGTAAAGTTTAGGTTCTATCAGATTTTTAGTGAGGTTCATGTAAAGTTTAGGTTCTATCAGGTTTTTAGTGGGGTTCATATAAAATTTAAGTTCTATCAGGTTTTTAGTGGGGTTCATGTAAAGTTTAGTTTCTATTAGATTTTTAGTGGGGTTCATGTGAAGTTTAGGTTCTATCAGGTTTTTAGTGAGGTTCATGTAAAGTTTAGGTTCTATCAGGTTTTTAGTGGGGTTCATAGAAAATTTAAGTTCTATCAGGTTTTTAGTGGGGTTCATGTAAAGTTTAGTTTCTATTAGATTTTTAGTGGGGTTCATGTGAAGTTTAGGTTCTATCAGGTTTTTAGTGGGGTTCATGTAAAGTTTAAGTTCTATCAGGTTTTTAGTGTGGTTCGTGTTGCATGTAAAGTTTAGGATCTATCAGGTTTTTAGTGGGGATTATGTAAGGTTTAGGATCTATCAGGTTTTTAGTGGGGTTCATGTAAAGTTTAAGTTCTATCAGGTTTTTAGTGGGGATTATGTAAAGTTTAGGATCTATCATGTTTTTAGTGGGGTTCATGTAAATTTTAAGTTCTATCAGGTTTTTAGTGGGGTTCATCTAAAGTTTAAGTTCTATCAGGTTTTTAGTGGGGTTCGTGTTGCATGTAAAGTTTAGGATCTATCAGGTTTTTAGTGGGGTTCATGTAAATTTTAGGTTCTATCAGGTTTTTAGTGGGGTTCATGTAAAGTTTAAGTTCTATCAGGTTTTTAGTGGGGTTCATGTAAAGTTTAGATTCTATCATGTTTTTAGTGGGGTTCATGTAAAGTTTAGGTTCTATCAGGTTTTTAGTGGGGTTCATGTAAAGTTTAAGTTCTATCAGGTTTTTAGTGAGGTTCATGTAAAGTTTAGGTTCTATCATGTTTTTAGTAGGGTTCATGTAAAGTTTAAGTTCTATCTGGTTTTTAGTGGGGTTCATGTAAAGTTTAAGTTCTATCAGGTTTTTAGTGGGGTTCCTGTAAAGTTTAGTTTCTATTAGATTTTTAGTGGGGTTCATGTAAAGTTTAAGTTCTATCAGGTTTTTAGTGGGGTTCATGTAAAGTTTAGGTTCTATCAGGTTTTTAGTGAGGTTCATGTAAAGTTTAGGTTCTATCAGGTTTTTAGAGTGGTTCATGTAAAGTTTAAGTTCTATCAGGTTTTTAGTGGGGTTCGTGTTGCATGTAAAGTTTAGGATCTATTAGGTTTTTAGTGGGGTTCATGTAAAGTTTAGGTTCTATCAGGTTTTTAGTTAGGTTCATGTAAAGTTTAGGTTCTATCAGGTTTTTAGTGGGATTAATGTAAAGTTTAAGTTCTATTAGGTTTTTAGTGGGGTTCATGTAAAGTTTAGGTTCTATCAGGTTTTTAGTGAGGTTCATGTAAAGTTTAGGTTCTATCAGGTTTTTAGTGAGGTTCATGTAAAGTTTAGGTTCTATCAGGTTTTTAGTGGGGTTCATATAAAATTTAAGTTCTATCAGGTTTTTAGTGGGGTTCATGTAAAGTTTAGTTTCTATAAGATTTTTAGTGGGGTTCATGTGAAGTTTAGGTTCTATCAGGTTTTTAGTGGGGTTCATGTAAAGTTTAGGTTCTATCAGGTTTTTAGTGAGGTTCATGTAAAGTTTAGGTTCTATCAGATTTTTAGTGAGGTTCATGTAAAGTTTAGGTTCTATCAGGTTTTTAGTGGGGTTCATATAAAATTTAAGTTCTATCAGGTTTATAGTGGGGTTCATGTAAAGTTTAGTTTCTATTAGATTTTTAGTGGGGTTCATGTGAAGTTTAGGTTCTATCAGGTTTTTAGTGAGGTTCATGTAAAGTTTAGGTTCTATCAGGTTTTTAGTGGGGTTCATAGAAAATTTAAGTTCTATCAGGTTTTTAGTGGGGTTCATGTAAAGTTTAGTTTCTATTAGATTTTTAGTGGGGTTCATGTGAAGTTTAGGTTCTATCAGGTTTTTAGTGGGGTTCATGTAAAGTTTAAGTTCTATCAGGTTTTTAGTGTGGTTCGTGTTGCATGTAAAGTTTAGGATCTATCAGGTTTTTAGTGGGGATTATGTAAGGTTTAGGATCTATCAGGTTTTTAGTGGGGTTCATGTAAAGTTTAAGTTCTATCAGGTTTTTAGTGGGGATTATGTAAAGTTTATGATCTATCATGTTTTTAGTGGGGTTCATGTAAATTTTAAGTTCTATCAGGTTTTTAGTGGGGTTCATCTAAAGTTTAAGTTCTATCAGGTTTTTAGTGGGGTTCGTGTTGCATGTAAAGTTTAGGATCTATCAGGTTTTTAGTGGGGTTCATGTAAATTTTAGGTTCTATCAGGTTTTTAGTGGGGTTCATGTAAAGTTTAGATTCTATCAGGTTTTTAGTGGGGTTCATGTAAAGTTTAGGTTCTATCATGTTTATAGTGGGGTTAATGTAAAGTTTAAGTTCTATCAGGTTTTTAGTGGGGTTCATGTAAAGTTTAAGTTCTATCAGGTTTTTAGTGGGGTTCATGTAAAGTTTATATTCTATCATGTTTTTAGTGGGGTTCATGTAAAGTTTAGGTTCTATCAGGTTTTTAGTGGGGTTCATGTAAAGTTTAAGTTCTATCAGGTTTTTAGTGAGGTTCATGTAAAGTTTAGGTTCTATCATGTTTTTAGTAGGGTTCATGTAAAGTTTAAGTTCTATCTGGTTTATAGTGGGGTTCATGTAAAGTTTAAGTTCTATCAGGTTTTTAGTGGGGTTCCTGTAAAGTTTAGTTTCTATTAGATTTTTAGTGGGGTTCATGTAAAGTTTAAGGTCTATCAGGTTTTTAGTGGGGTTCATGTAAAGTTTAGGTTCTATCAGGTTTTTAGTGAGGTTCATGTAAAGTTTAGGTTCTATCAGATTTTTAGTGAGGTTCATGTAAAGTTTAGGTTCTATCAGGTTTTTAGTGGGGTTCATATAAAATTTAAGTTCTATCAGGTTTTTAGTGGGGTTCATGTAAAGTTTAGTTTCTATAAGATTTTTAGTGGGGTTCATGTGAAGTTTAGGTTCTATCAGGTTTTTAGTGGGGTTCATGTAAAGTTTAGGTTCTATCAAGTTTTTAGTGAGGTTCATGTAAAGTTTAGGTTCTATCAGATTTTTAGTGAGGTTCATGTAAAGTTTAGGTTCTATCAGGTTTTTAGTGGGGTTCATATAAAATTTAAGTTCTATCAGGTTTTTAGTGGGGTTCATGTGAAGTTTAGGTTCTATCAGGTTTTTAGTGAGGTTCATGTAAAGTTTAGGTTCTATCAGATTTTTAGTGAGGTTCATGTAAAGTTTAGGTTCTATCAGGTTTTTAGTGAGGTTCATGTAAAGTTTAGGTTCTATCAGGTTTTTAGTGAGGTTCATGTAAAGTTTAGGTTCTATCAGGTTTTTAGTGGGGTTCATAGAAAATTTAAGTTCTATCAGGTTTTTAGTGGGGTTCATGTAAAGTTTAGTTTCTATTAGATTTTTAGTGGGGTTCATGTGAAGTTTAGGTTCTATCAGGTTTTTAGTGGGGTTCATGTAAAGTTTAAGTTCTATCAGATTTTTAGTGTGGTTCGTGTTGCATGTAAAGTTTAGGATCTATCAGGTTTTTAGTGGGGATTATGTAAGGTTTAGGATCTATCAGGTTTTTAGTGGGGTTCATGTAAAGTTTAAGTTCTATCAGGTTTTTAGTGGGGATTATGTAAAGTTTAGGATCTATCATGTTTTTAGTGGGGTTCATGTAAATTTTAAGTTCTATCAGGTTTTTAGTGGGGTTCATCTAAAGTTTAAGTTCTATCAGGTTTTTAGTGGGGTTCGTGTTGCATGTAAAGTTTAGGATCTATCAGGTTTTTAGTGGGGTTCATGTAAATTTTAGGTTCTATCAGGTTTTTAGTGGGGTTCATGTAAAGTTTAGATTCTATCAGGTTTTTAGTGGGGTTCATGTAAAGTTTAGGTTCTATCATGTTTATAGTGGGGTTAATGTAAAGTTTAAGTTCTATCAGGTTTTTAGTGGGGTTCATGTAAAGTTTAAGTTCTATCAGGTTTTTAGTGGGGTTCATGTAAAGTTTATATTCTATCATGTTTTTAGTGGGGTTCATGTAAAGTTTAGGTTCTATCAGGTTTTTAGTGGGGTTCATGTAAAGTTTAAGTTCTATCAGGTTTTTAGTGAGGTTCATGTAAAGTTTAGGTTCTATCATGTTTTTAGTAGGGTTCATGTAAAGTTTAAGTTCTATCTGGTTTTTAGTGGGGTTCATGTAAAGTTTAAGTTCTATCAGGTTTTTAGTGGGGTTCCTGTAAAGTTTAGTTTCTATTAGATTTTTAGTGGGGTTCATGTAAAGTTTAAGTTCTATCAGGTTTTTAGTGGGGTTCATGTAAAGTTTAGGTTCTATCAGGTTTTTAGTGAGGTTCATGTAAAGTTTAGGTTCTATCAGGTTTTTAGTGGGGTTCATATAAAATTTAAGTTCTATCAGGTTTTTAGTGGGGTTCATGTAAAGTTTAGTTTCTATAAGATTTTTAGTGGGGTTCATGTGAAGTTTAGGTTCTATCAGGTTTTTAGTGGGGTTCATGTAAAGTTTAGGTTCTATCAGGTTTTTAGTGAGGTTCATGTAAAGTTTAGGTTCTATCAGATTTTTAGTGAGGTTCATGTAAAGTTTAGGTTCTATCAGGTTTTTAGTGGGGTTCATATAAAATTTAAGTTCTATCAGGTTTTTAGTGGGGTTCATGTAAAGTTTAGTTTCTATTAGATTTTTAGTGGGGTTCATGTGAAGTTTAGGTTCTATCAGGTTTTTAGTGAGGTTCATGTAAAGTTTAGGTTCTATCAGATTTTTAGTGAGGTTCATGTAAAGTTTAGGTTCTATCAGGTTTTTAGTGAGGTTCATGTAAAGTTTAGGTTCTATCAGGTTTTTAGTGAGGTTCATGTAAAGTTTAGGTTCTATCAGGTTTTTAGTGGGGTTCATAGAAAATTTAAGTTCTATCAGGTTTTTAGTGGGGTTCATGTAAAGTTTAGTTTCTATTAGATTTTTAGTGGGGTTCATGTGAAGTTTAGGTTCTATCAGGTTTTTAGTGGGGTTCATGTAAAGTTTAAGTTCTATCAGATTTTTAGTGTGGTTCGTGTTGCATGTAAAGTTTAGGATCTATCAGGTTTTTAGTGGGGATTATGTAAGGTTTAGGATCTATCAGGTTTTTAGTGGGGTTCATGTAAAGTTTAAGTTCTATCAGGTTTTTAGTGGGGATTATGTAAAGTTTAGGATCTATCATGTTTTTAGTGGGGTTCATGTAAATTTTAAGTTCTATCAGGTTTTTAGTGGGGTTCATCTAAAGTTTAAGTTCTATCAGGTTTTTAGTGGGGTTCGTGTTGCATGTAAAGTTTAGGATCTATCAGGTTTTTAGTGGGGTTCATGTAAATTTTAGGTTCTATCAGGTTTTTAGTGGGGTTCATGTAAAGTTTAAGTTCTATCAGGTTTTTAGTGGGGTTCATGTAAAGTTTAGATTCTATCATGATTTTAGTGGGGTTCATGTAAAGTTTAGGTTCTATCAGGTTTTTAGTGGGGTTCATGTAAAGTTTAAGTTCTATCAGGTTTTTAGTGAGGTTCATGTAAAGTTTAGGTTCTATCATGTTTTTAGTAGGGTTCATGTAAAGTTTAAGTTCTATCTGGTTTTTAGTGGGGTTCATGTAAAGTTTAAGTTCTATCAGGTTTTTAGTGGGGTTCCTGTAAAGTTTAGTTTCTATTAGATTTTTAGTGGGGTTCATGTAAAGTTTAAGTTCTATCAGGTTTTTAGTGGGGTTCATGTAAAGTTTAGGTTCTATCAGGTTTTTAGTGAGGTTCATGTAAAGTTTAGGTTCTATCAGATTTTTAGTGAGGTTCATGTAAAGTTTAGGTTCTATCAGGTTTTTAGTGGGGTTCATATAAAATTTAAGTTCTATCAGGTTTTTAGTGGGGTTCATGTAAAGTTTAGTTTCTATAAGATTTTTAGTGGGGTTCATGTGAAGTTTAGGTTCTATCAGGTTTTTAGTGGGGTTCATGTAAAGTTTAGGTTCTATCAGGTTTTTAGTGAGGTTCATGTAAAGTTTAGGTTCTATCAGATTTTTAGTGAGGTTCATGTAAAGTTTAGGTTCTATCAGGTTTTTAGTGGGGTTCATATAAAATTTAAGTTCTATCAGGTTTATAGTGGGGTTCATGTAAAGTTTAGTTTCTATTAGATTTTTAGTGGGGTTCATGTGAAGTTTAGGTTCTATCAGGTTTTTAGTGAGGTTCATGTAAAGTTTAGGTTCTATCAGGTTTTTAGTGGGGTTCATAGAAAATTTAAGTTCTATCAGGTTTTTAGTGGGGTTCATGTAAAGTTTAGTTTCTATTAGATTTTTAGTGGGGTTCATGTGAAGTTTAGGTTCTATCAGGTTTTTAGTGGGGTTCATGTAAAGTTTAAGTTCTATCAGGTTTTTAGTGTGGTTCGTGTTGCATGTAAAGTTTAGGATCTATCAGGTTTTTAGTGGGGATTATGTAAGGTTTAGGATCTATCAGGTTTTTAGTGGGGTTCATGTAAAGTTTAAGTTCTATCAGGTTTTTAGTGGGGATTATGTAAAGTTTAGGATCTATCATGTTTTTAGTGGGGTTCATGTAAATTTTAAGTTCTATCAGGTTTTTAGTGAGGTTCATCTAAAGTTTAAGTTCTATCAGGTTTTTAGTGGGGTTCATGTGAAGTTTAGGTTCTATCAGGTTTTAAGAGTGGTTCATGTAAAGTTTAAGTTCTATCAGGTTTTTAGTGGGGTTCGTGTTGCATGTAAAGTTTAGGATCTATCAGGTTTTTAGTGGGGTTCATGTAAATTTTAGGTTCTATCAGGTTTTTAGTGGGGTTCATGTAAAGTTTAAGTTCTATCAGGTTTTTAGTGGGGTTCATGTAAAGTTTAGGTTCTATCATGTTTATAGTGGGGTTAATGTAAAGTTTAAGTTCTATCAGGTTTTTAGTGGGGTTCATGTAAAGTTTAAGTTCTATCAGGTTTTTAGTGGGGTTCATGTAAAGTTTAGTTTCTATTAGATTTTTAGTGGGGTTCATGTGAAGTTTAGGTTCTATCAGGTTTTTAGAGTGGTTCATGTAAAGTTTAGGTTCTATCAGGTTTTTAGTGGGGTTCATAGAAAATTTAAGTTCTATCAGGTTTTTAGTGGGGTTCATGTAAAGTTTAGTTTCTATAAGATTTTTAGTGGGGTTCATGTGAAGTTTAGGTTCTATCAGGTTTTTAGTGGGGTTCATGTAAAGTTTAAGTTCTATCAGGTTTTTAGTGTGGTTCGTGTTGCATGTAAAGTTTAGGATCTATCAGGTTTTTAGTGGGGATTATGTAAGGTTTAGGATCTATCAGGTTTTTAGTGGGGTTCATGTAAAGTTTAAGTTCTATCAGGTTTTTAGTGGGGATTATGTAAAGTTTAGGATCTATCAGGTTTTTAGTGGGGTTCATGTAAAGTTTAAGTTCTATCAGGTTTTTAGTGGGGTTCATGTAAAGTTTAGGTTCTATCATGTTTTTAGTGGGGTTCATGTAAATTTTAAGTTCTATCAGGTTTTTAGTGGGGTTCATCTAAAGTTTAAGTTCTATCAGGTTTTTAGTGGGGTTCATGTAAAGTTTAGTTTCTATTATATTTTTAGTGGGGTTCATGTGAAGTTTAGGTTCTATCAGGTTTTAAGAGTGGTTCATGTAAAGTTTAAGTTGTATCAGGTTTTTAGTGGGGTTCGTGTTGCATATAAAGTTTAGGATCTATCAGGTTTTTAGTGGGGTTCATGTAAATTTTAGGTTCTATCAGGTTTTTAGTGGGGTTCATGTAAAGTTTAAGTTCTATCAGGTTTTTAGTGGGGTTCATGTAAAGTTTAGGTTCTATCATGTTTTTAGTAGGGTTCATGTAAAGTTTAAGTTCTATCAGGTTTTTAGTGGGGTTCATGTAAAGTTTAGGATCTATCAGGTTTTTAGTGGGGTTCATGTACATTTTAGGTTCTATCAGGTTTTTAGTGGGGTTCATGTAAAGTTTAAGTTCTATCAGGTTTTTAGTGGGGTTAATGTAAAGTTTAAGTTCTATCAGGTTTTTAGTGGGGTTCATGTAAAGTTTAAGTTCTATCAGGTTTTTAGTGGGGTTCATGTAAAGTTTAGTTTCTATTAGATTTTTAGTGGGGTTCATGTGAAGTTTAGGTTCTATCAGGTTTTTAGAGTGGTTCATGTAAAGTTTAAGTTCTATCAGGTTTTTAGTGGGGTTCGTGTTGCATGTAAAGTTTAGGATCTATTAAGTTTTGAGTGGGGTTCATGTAAAGTTTAGGTTCTATCAGGTTTTTAGTTAGGTTCATGTAAAGTCTAGGTTCTATCAGGTTTTTAGTGGGATTCATGTAAAGTTTAAGTTCTATTAGGTTTTTAGTGGGGTTCATGTAAAGTTTAGGTTCTATCAGGTTTTTAGTGGGTTTCATGTAAAGTTTAAGTTCTATCAGGTTTTTAGTGAGGTTCATGTAAAGTTTAGGTTCTATCATGTTTTTAGTAGGGTTCATGTAAAGTTTAAGTTCTATCTGGTTTTTAGTGGGGTTCATGTAAAGTTTAAGTTCTATCAGGTTTTTAGTGGGGTTCCTGTAAAGTTTAGTTTCTATTAGATTTTTAGTGGGGTTCATGTAAAGTTTAAGTTCTATCAGGTTTTTAGTGGGGTTCGTGTTGCATGTAAAGTTTAGGATCTATCAGGTTTTTAGTGGGGTTCATGTAAAGTTTAGGTTCTATCAGGTTTTTAGTGAGGTTCATGTAAAGTTTAGGTTCTATCAGATTTTTAGTGAGGTTCATGTAAAGTTTAGGTTCTATCAGGTTTTTAGTGGGGTTCATATAAAATTTAAGTTCTATCAGGTTTTTAGTGGGGTTCATGTAAAGTTTAGTTTCTATAAGATTCTTAGTGGGGTTCATGTGAAGTTTAGGTTCTATCAGGTTTTTAGTGGGGTTCATGTAAAGTTTAGGTTCTATCAGGTTTTTAGTGAGGTTCATGTAAAGTTTAGGTTCTATCAGATTTTTAGTGGGGTTCATGTAAAGTTTAGTTTCTATAAGATTTTTAGTGGGGTTCATGTGAAGTTTAGGTTCTATCAGGTTTTTAGTGGGGTTCATGTAAAGTTTAGGTTCTATCAGGTTTTTAGTGAGGTTCATGTAAAGTTTAGGTTCTATCAGATTTTTAGTGAGGTTCATGTAAAGTTTAGGTTCTATCAGGTTTTTAGTGGGGTTCATATAAAATTTAAGTTCTATCAGGTTTTTAGTGGGGTTCATGTAAAGTTTAGTTTCTATTAGATTTTTAGTGGAGTTCATGTGAAGTTTAGGTTCTATCAGGTTTTTAGTGAGGTTCATGTAAAGTTTAGGTTCTATCAGGTTTTTAGTGGGGTTCATAGAAAATTTAAGTTCTATCAGGTTTTTAGTGGGGTTCATGTAAAGTTTAGTTTCTATTAGATTTTTAGTGGGGTTCATGTGAAGTTTAGGTTCTATCAGGTTTTTAGTGGGGTTCATGTAAAGTTTAAGTTCTATCAGGTTTTTAGTGTGGTTCGTGTTGCATGTAAAGTTTAGGATCTATCAGGTTTTTAGTGGGGATTATGTAAGGTTTAGGATCTATCAGGTTTTTAGTGGGGTTCATGTAAAGTTTAAGTTCTATCAGGTTTTTAGTGGGGATTATGTAAAGTTTAGGATCTATCATGTTTTTAGTGGGGTTCATGTAAATTTTAAGTTCTATCAGGTTTTTAGTGGGGTTCATCTAAAGTTTAAGTTCTATCAGGTTTTTAGTGGGGTTCGTGTTGCATGTAAAGTTTAGGATCTATCAGGTTTTTAGTGGGGTTCATGTAAATTTTAGGTTCTATCAGGTTTTTAGTGGGGTTCATGTAAAGTTTAAGTTCTATCAGGTTTTTAGTGGGGTTCATGTAAAGTTTAGATTCTATCATGTTTTTAGTGGGGTTCATGTAAAGTTTAGGTTCTATCAGGTTTTTAGTGGGGTTCATGTAAAGTTTAAGTTCTATCAGGTTTTTAGTGAGGTTCATGTAAAGTTTAGGTTCTATCATGTTTTTAGTAGGGTTCATGTAAAGTTTAAGTTCTATCTGGTTTTTAGTGGGGTTCATGTAAAGTTTAAGTTCTATCAGGTTTTTAGTGGGGTTCATGTAAAGTTTAGGTTCTATCAGGTTTTTAGTGAGGTTCATGTAAAGTTTAGGTTCTATCAGGTTTTTAGAGTGGTTCATGTAAAGTTTAAGTTCTATCAGGTTTTTAGTGGGGTTCGTGTTGCATGTAAAGTTTAGGATCTATTAGGTTTTTAGTGGGGTTCATGTAAAGTTTAGGTTCTATCAGGTTTTTAGTTAGGTTCATGTAAAGTTTAGGTTCTATCAGGTTTTTAGTGGGATTAATGTAAAGTTTAAGTTCTATTAGGTTTTTAGTGGGGTTCATGTAAAGTTTAGGTTCTATCAGGTTTTTAGTGAGGTTCATGTAAAGTTTAGGTTCTATCAGGTTTTTAGTGAGGTTCATGTAAAGTTTAGGTTCTATCAGGTTTTTAGTGGGGTTCATATAAAATTTAAGTTCTATCAGGTTTTTAGTGGGGTTCATGTAAAGTTTAGTTTCTATAAGATTTTTAGTGGGGTTCATGTGAAGTTTAGGTTCTATCAGGTTTTTAGTGGGGTTCATGTAAAGTTTAGGTTCTATCAGGTTTTTAGTGAGGTTCATGTAAAGTTTAGGTTCTATCAGATTTTTAGTGAGGTTCATGTAAAGTTTAGGTTCTATCAGGTTTTTAGTGGGGTTCATATAAAATTTAAGTTCTATCAGGTTTATAGTGGGGTTCATGTAAAGTTTAGTTTCTATTAGATTTTTAGTGGGGTTCATGTGAAGTTTAGGTTCTATCAGGTTTTTAGTGAGGTTCATGTAAAGTTTAGGTTCTATCAGGTTTTTAGTGGGGTTCATAGAAAATTTAAGTTCTATCAGGTTTTTAGTGGGGTTCATGTAAAGTTTAGTTTCTATTAGATTTTTAGTGGGGTTCATGTGAAGTTTAGGTTCTATCAGGTTTTTAGTGGGGTTCATGTAAAGTTTAAGTTCTATCAGGTTTTTAGTGTGGTTCGTGTTGCATGTAAAGTTTAGGATCTATCAGGTTTTTAGTGGGGATTATGTAAGGTTTAGGATCTATCAGGTTTTTAGTGGGGTTCATCTAAAGTTTAAGTTCTATCAGGTTTTTAGTGGGGTTCGTGTTGCATGTAAAGTTTAGGATCTATCAGGTTTTTAGTGGGGTTCATGTAAATTTTAGGTTCTATCAGGTTTTTAGTGGGGTTCATGTAAAGTTTAGATTCTATCAGGTTTTTAGTGGGGTTCATGTAAAGTTTAGGTTCTATCATGTTTATAGTGGGGTTAATGTAAAGTTTAAGTTCTATCAGGTTTTTAGTGGGGTTCATGTAAAGTTTAAGTTCTATCAGGTTTTTAGTGGGGTTCATGTAAAGTTTATATTCTATCATGTTTTTAGTGGGGTTCATGTAAAGTTTAGGTTCTATCAGGTTTTTAGTGGGGTTCATGTAAAGTTTAAGTTCTATCAGGTTTTTAGTGAGGTTCATGTAAAGTTTAGGTTCTATCATGTTTTTAGTAGGGTTCATGTAAAGTTTAAGTTCTATCTGGTTTTTAGTGGGGTTCATGTAAAGTTTAAGTTCTATCAGGTTTTTAGTGGGGTTCCTGTAAAGTTTAGTTTCTATTAGATTTTTAGTGGGGTTCATGTAAAGTTTAAGTTCTATCAGGTTTTTAGTGGGGTTCATGTAAAGTTTAGGTTCTATCAGGTTTTTAGTGAGGTTCATGTAAAGTTTAGGTTCTATCAGATTTTTAGTGAGGTTCATGTAAAGTTTAGGTTCTATCAGGTTTTTAGTGGGGTTCATATAAAATTTAAGTTCTATCAGGTTTTTAGTGGGGTTCATGTAAAGTTTAGTTTCTATAAGATTTTTAGTGGGGTTCATGTGAAGTTTAGGTTCTATCAGGTTTTTAGTGGGGTTCATGTAAAGTTTAGGTTCTATCAGGTTTTTAGTGAGGTTCATGTAAAGTTTAGGTTCTATCAGATTTTTAGTGAGGTTCATGTAAAGTTTAGGTTCTATCAGGTTTTTAGTGGGGTTCATATAAAATTTAAGTTCTATCAGGTTTTTAGTGGGGTTCATGTAAAGTTTAGTTTCTATTAGATTTTTAGTGGGGTTCATGTGAAGTTTAGGTTCTATCAGGTTTTTAGTGAGGTTCATGTAAAGTTTAGGTTCTATCAGATTTTTAGTGAGGTTCATGTAAAGTTTAGGTTCTATCAGGTTTTTAGTGAGGTTCATGTAAAGTTTAGGTTCTATCAGGTTTTTAGTGGGGTTCATATAAAATTTAAGTTCTATCAGGTTTTTAGTGGGGTTCATGTAAAGTTTAGTTTCTATAAGATTTTTAGTGGGGTTCATGTGAAGTTTAGGTTCTATCAGGTTTTTAGTGGGGTTCATGTAAAGTTTAGGTTCTATCAGGTTTTTAGTGAGGTTCATGTAAAGTTTAGGTTCTATCAGATTTTTAGTGAGGTTCATGTAAAGTTTAGGTTCTATCAGGTTTTTAGTGGGGTTCATATAAAATTTAAGTTCTATCAGGTTTATAGTGGGGTTCATGTAAAGTTTAGTTTCTATTAGATTTTTAGTGGGGTTCATGTGAAGTTTAGGTTCTATCAGGTTTTTAGTGAGGTTCATGTAAAGTTTAGGTTCTATCAGGTTTTTAGTGGGGTTCATAGAAAATTTAAGTTCTATCAGGTTTTTAGTGGGGTTCATGTAAAGTTTAGTTTCTATTAGATTTTTAGTGGGGTTCATGTGAAGTTTAGGTTCTATCAGGTTTTTAGTGAGGTTCATGTAAAGTTTAGGTTCTATCAGATTTTTAGTGAGGTTCATGTAAAGTTTAGGTTCTATCAGGTTTTTAGTGGGGTTCATATAAAATTTAAGTTCTATCAGGTTTTTAGTGGGGTTCATGTAAAGTTTAGTTTCTATAAGATTTTTAGTGGGGTTCATGTGAAGTTTAGGTTCTATCAGGTTTTTAGTGGGGTTCATGTAAAGTTTAGGTTCTATCAGGTTTTTAGTGAGGTTCATGTAAAGTTTAGGTTCTATCAGATTTTTAGTGGGGTTCATGTAAAGTTTAGTTTCTATTAGATTTTTAGTGGGGTTCATGTAAAGTTTAGGTTCTATCAGGTTTTTAGAGTGGTTCATGTAAAGTTTAAGTTCTATCAGGTTTTTAGTGGGGTTCGTGTTGCATGTAAAGTTTAGGATCTATTAGGTTTTTAGTGGGGTTCATGTAAAGTTTAGGTTCTATCAGGTTTTTAGTTAGGTTCATGTAAAGTTTAGGTTCTATCAGGTTTTTAGTGGGATTAATGTAAAGTTTAAGTTCTATTAGGTTTTTAGTGGGGTTCATGTAAAGTTTAGGTTCTATCAGGTTTTTAGTGAGGTTCATGTAAAGTTTAGGTTCTATCAGGTTTTTAGTGAGGTTCATGTAAAGTTTAGGTTCTATCAGGTTTTTAGTGGGGTTCATATAAAATTTAAGTTCTATCAGGTTTTTAGTGGGGTTCATGTAAAGTTTAGTTTCTATAAGATTTTTAGTGGGGTTCATGTGAAGTTTAGGTTCTATCAGGTTTTTAGTGGGGTTCATGTAAAGTTTAGGTTCTATCAGGTTTTTAGTGAGGTTCATGTAAAGTTTAGGTTCTATCAGATTTTTAGTGAGGTTCATGTAAAGTTTAGGTTCTATCAGGTTTTTAGTGGGGTTCATAGAAAATTTAAGTTCTATCAGGTTTTTAGTGGGGTTCATGTAAAGTTTAGTTTCTATTAGATTTTTAGTGGGGTTCATGTGAAGTTTAGGTTCTATCAGGTTTTTAGTGGGGTTCATGTAAAGTTTAAGTTCTATCAGGTTTTTAGTGTGGTTCGTGTTGCATGTAAAGTTTAGGATCTATCAGGTTTTTAGTGGGGATTATGTAAGGTTTAGGATCTATCAGGTTTTTAGTGGGGTTCATGTAAAGTTTAAGTTCTATCAGGTTTTTAGTGGGGATTATGTAAAGTTTAGGATCTATCATGTTTTTAGTGGGGTTCATGTAAATTTTAAGTTCTATCAGGTTTTTAGTGGGGTTCATCTAAAGTTTAAGTTCTATCAGGTTTTTAGTGGGGTTCGTGTTGCATGTAAAGTTTAGGATCTATCAGGTTTTTAGTGGGGTTCATGTAAATTTTAGGTTCTATCAGGTTTTTAGTGGGGTTCATGTAAAGTTTAGATTCTATCAGGTTTTTAGTGGGGTTCATGTAAAGTTTAGGTTCTATCATGTTTATAGTGGGGTTAATGTAAAGTTTAAGTTCTATCAGGTTTTTAGTGGGGTTCATGTAAAGTTTAAGTTCTATCAGGTTTTTAGTGGGGTTCATGTAAAGTTTATATTCTATCATGTTTTTAGTGGGGTTCATGTAAAGTTTAGGTTCTATCAGGTTTTTAGTGGGGTTCATGTAAAGTTTAAGTTCTATCAGGTTTTTAGTGAGGTTCATGTAAAGTTTAGGTTCTATCATGTTTTTAGTAGGGTTCATGTAAAGTTTAAGTTCTATCTGGTTTTTAGTGGGGTTCATGTAAAGTTTAAGTTCTATCAGGTTTTTAGTGGGGTTCCTGTAAAGTTTAGTTTCTATTAGATTTTTAGTGGGGTTCATGTAAAGTTTAAGTTCTATCAGGTTTTTAGTGGGGTTCATGTAAAGTTTAGGTTCTATCAGGTTTTTAGTGAGGTTCATGTAAAGTTTAGGTTCTATCAGATTTTTAGTGAGGTTCATGTAAAGTTTAGGTTCTATCAGGTTTTTAGTGGGGTTCATATAAAATTTAAGTTCTATCAGGTTTTTAGTGGGGTTCATGTAAAGTTTAGTTTCTATAAGATTTTTAGTGGGGTTCATGTGAAGTTTAGGTTCTATCAGGTTTTTAGTGGGGTTCATGTAAAGTTTAGGTTCTATCAGGTTTTTAGTGAGGTTCATGTAAAGTTTAGGTTCTATCAGATTTTTAGTGAGGTTCATGTAAAGTTTAGGTTCTATCAGGTTTTTAGTGGGGTTCATATAAAATTTAAGTTCTATCAGGTTTTTAGTGGGGTTCATGTAAAGTTTAGTTTCTATTAGATTTTTAGTGGGGTTCATGTGAAGTTTAGGTTCTATCAGGTTTTTAGTGAGGTTCATGTAAAGTTTAGGTTCTATCAGATTTTTAGTGAGGTTCATGTAAAGTTTAGGTTCTATCAGGTTTTTAGTGAGGTTCATGTAAAGTTTAGGTTCTATCAGGTTTTTAGTGGGGTTCATATAAAATTTAAGTTCTATCAGGTTTTTAGTGGGGTTCATGTAAAGTTTAGTTTCTATAAGATTTTTAGTGGGGTTCATGTGAAGTTTAGGTTCTATCAGGTTTTTAGTGGGGTTCATGTAAAGTTTAGGTTCTATCAGGTTTTTAGTGAGGTTCATGTAAAGTTTAGGTTCTATCAGATTTTTAGTGAGGTTCATGTAAAGTTTAGGTTCTATCAGGTTTTTAGTGGGGTTCATATAAAATTTAAGTTCTATCAGGTTTATAGTGGGGTTCATGTAAAGTTTAGTTTCTATTAGATTTTTAGTGGGGTTCATGTGAAGTTTAGGTTCTATCAGGTTTTTAGTGAGGTTCATGTAAAGTTTAGGTTCTATCAGGTTTTTAGTGGGGTTCATAGAAAATTTAAGTTCTATCAGGTTTTTAGTGGGGTTCATGTAAAGTTTAGTTTCTATTAGATTTTTAGTGGGGTTCAATGAAGTTTAGGTTCTATCAGGTTTTTAGTGAGGTTCATGTAAAGTTTAGGTTCTATCAGATTTTTAGTGAGGTTCATGTAAAGTTTAGGTTCTATCAGGTTTTTAGTGGGGTTCATATAAAATTTAAGTTCTATCAGGTTTTTAGTGGGGTTCATGTAAAGTTTAGTTTCTATAAGATTTTTAGTGGGGTTCATGTGAAGTTTAGGTTCTATCAGGTTTTTAGTGGGGTTCATGTAAAGTTTAGGTTCTATCAGGTTTTTAGTGAGGATCATGTAAAGTTTAGGTTCTATCAGATTTTTAGTGGGGTTCATGTAAAGTTTAGTTTCTATTAGATTTTTAGTGGGGTTCATGTGAAGTTTAGGTTCTATCAGGTTTTTAGTGAGGTTCATGTAAAGTTTAGGTTCTATCAGGTTTTTAGTGGGGTTCATAGAAAATTTAAGTTCTATCAGGTTTTTAGTGGTGTTCATGTAAAGTTTAGTTTCTATTAGATTTTTAGTGGGGTTCATGTGAAGTTTAGGTTCTATCAGGTTTTTAGTGGGGTTCATGTAAAGTTTAAGTTCTATCAGGTTTTTAGTGTGGTTCGTGTTGCATGTAAAGTTTAGGATCTATCAGGTTTTTAGTGGGGATTATGTAAGGTTTAGGATCTATCAGGTTTTTAGTGGGGTTCATGTAAAGTTTAAGTTCTATCAGGTTTTTAGTGGGGATTATGTAAAGTTTAGGATCTATCATGTTTTTAGTGGGGTTCATGTAAATTTTAGGTTCTATCAGGTTTTTAGTGGGGTTCATGTAAAGTTTAAGTTCTATCAGGTTTTTAGTGGGGTTCATGTAAAGTTTAGATTCTATCATGTTTTTAGTGGGGTTCATGTAAAGTTTAGGTTCTATCAGGTTTTTAGTGGGGTTCATGTAAAGTTTAAGTTCTATCAGGTTTTTAGTGAGGTTCATGTAAAGTTTAGGTTCTATCATGTTTTTAGTAGGGTTCATGTAAAGTTTAAGTTCTATCTGGTTTTTAGTGGGGTTCATGTAAAGTTTAAGTTCTATCAGGTTTTTAGTGGGGTTCCTGTAAAGTTTAGTTTCTATTAGATTTTTAGTGGGGTTCATGTAAAGTTTAAGTTCTATCAGGTTTTTAGTGGGGTTCATGTAAAGTTTAGGTTCTATCAGGTTTTTAGTGAGGTTCATGTAAAGTTTAGGTTCTATCAGGTTTTTAGAGTGGTTCATGTAAAGTTTAAGTTCTATCAGGTTTTTAGTGGGGTTCGTGTTGCATGTAAAGTTTAGGATCTATTAGGTTTTTAGTGGGGTTCATGTAAAGTTTAGGTTCTATCAGGTTTTTAGTTAGGTTCATGTAAAGTTTAGGTTCTATCAGGTTTTTAGTGGGATTAATGTAAAGTTTAAGTTCTATTAGGTTTTTAGTGGGGTTCATGTAAAGTTTAGGTTCTATCAGGTTTTTAGTGAGGTTCATGTAAAGTTTAGGTTCTATCAGGTTTTTAGTGAGGTTCATGTAAAGTTTAGGTTCTATCAGGTATTTAGTGGGGTTCATATAAAATTTAAGTTCTATCAGGTTTTTAGTGGGGTTCATGTAAAGTTTAGTTTCTATAAGATTTTTAGTGGGGTTCATGTGAAGTTTAGGTTCTATCAGGTTTTTAGTGGGGTTCATGTAAAGTTTAGTTTCTATTAGATTTTTAGTGGGGTTCATGTGAAGTTTAGGTTCTATCAGGTTTTTAGTGAGGTTCATGTAAAGTTTAGGTTCTATCAGGTTTTTAGTGGGGTTCATATAAAATTTAAGTTCTATCAGGTTTTTAGTGGGGTTCATGTAAAGTTTAGTTTCTATAAGATTTTTAGTGGGGTTCATGTGAAGTTTAGGTTCTATCAGGTTTTTAGTGGGGTTCATGTAAAGTTTAGGTTCTATCAGGTTTTTAGTGAGGTTCATGTAAAGTTTAGGTTCTATCAGATTTTTAGTGAGGTTCATGTAAAGTTTAGGTTCTATCAGGTTTTTAGTGGGGTTCATATAAAATTTAAGTTCTATCAGGTTTATAGTGGGGTTCATGTAAAGTTTAGTTTCTATTAGATTTTTAGTGGGGTTCATGTGAAGTTTAGGTTCTATCAGGTTTTTAGTGAGGTTCATGTAAAGTTTAGGTTCTATCAGGTTTTTAGTGGGGTTCATAGAAAATTTAAGTTCTATCAGGTTTTTAGTGGGGTTCATGTAAAGTTTAGTTTCTATTAGATTTTTAGTGGGGTTCATGTGAAGTTTAGGTTCTATCAGGTTTTTAGTGGGGTTCATGTAAAGTTTAAGTTCTATCAGGTTTTTAGTGTGGTTCGTGTTGCATGTAAAGTTTAAGTTCTATCAGGTTTTTAGTGTGGTTCGTGTTGCATGTAAAGTTTAGGTTCTATCAGATTTTTAGTGAGGTTCATGTAAAGTTTAGGTTCTATCAGGTTTTTAGTGGGGTTCATATAAAATTTAAGTTCTATCAGGTTTTTAGTGGGGTTCATGTAAAGTTTAGTTTCTATTAGATTTTTAGTGGGGTTCATGTGAAGTTTAGGTTCTATCAGGTTTTTAGTGAGGTTCATGTAAAGTTTAGGTTCTATCAGATTTTTAGTGAGGTTCATGTAAAGTTTAGGTTCTATCAGGTTTTTAGTGAGGTTCATGTAAAGTTTAGGTTCTATCAGGTTTTTAGTGGGGTTCATATAAAATTTAAGTTCTATCAGGTTTTTAGTGGGGTTCATGTAAAGTTTAGTTTCTATAAGATTTTTAGTGGGGTTCATGTGAAGTTTAGGTTCTATCAGGTTTTTAGTGGGGTTCATGTAAAGTTTAGGTTCTATCAGGTTTTTAGTGAGGTTCATGTAAAGTTTAGGTTCTATCAGATTTTTAGTGAGGTTCATGTAAAGTTTAGGTTCTATCAGGTTTTTAGTGGGGTTCATATAAAATTTAAGTTCTATCAGGTTTATAGTGGGGTTCATGTAAAGTTTAGTTTCTATTAGATTTTTAGTGGGGTTCATGTGAAGTTTAGGTTCTATCAGGTTTTTAGTGAGGTTCATGTAAAGTTTAGGTTCTATCAGGTTTTTAGTGGGGTTCATAGAAAATTTAAGTTCTATCAGGTTTTTAGTGGGGTTCATGTAAAGTTTAGTTTCTAATAGATTTTTAGTGGGGTTCATGTGAAGTTTAGGTTCTATCAGGTTTTTAGTGAGGTTCATGTAAAGTTTAGGTTCTATCAGATTTTTAGTGAGGTTCATGTAAAGTTTAGGTTCTATCAGGTTTTTAGTGGGGTTCATATAAAATTTAAGTTCTATCAGGTTTTTAGTGGGGTTCATGTAAAGTTTAGTTTCTATAAGATTTTTAGTGGGGTTCATGTGAAGTTTAGGTTCTATCAGGTTTTTAGTGGGGTTCATGTAAAGTTTAGGTTCTATCAGGTTTTTAGTGAGGTTCATGTAAAGTTTAGGTTCTATCAGATTTTTAGTGGGGTTCATGTAAAGTTTAGTTTCTATTAGATTTTTAGTGGGGTTCATGTGAAGTTTAGGTTCTATCAGGTTTTTAGTGAGGTTCATGTAAAGTTTAGGTTCTATCAGGTTTTTAGTGGGGTTCATAGAAAATTTAAGTTCTATCAGGTTTTTAGTGGTGTTCATGTAAAGTTTAGTTTCTATTAGATTTTTAGTGGGGTTCATGTGAAGTTTAGGTTCTATCAGGTTTTTAGTGGGGTTCATGTAAAGTTTAAGTTCTATCAGGTTTTTAGTGTGGTTCGTGTTGCATGTAAAGTTTAGGATCTATCAGGTTTTTAGTGGGGATTATGTAAGGTTTAGGATCTATCAGGTTTTTAGTGGGGTTCATGTAAAGTTTAAGTTCTATCAGGTTTTTAGTGGGGATTATGTAAAGTTTAGGATCTATCATGTTTTTAGTGGGGTTCATGTAAATTTTAGGTTCTATCAGGTTTTTAGTGGGGTTCATGTAAAGTTTAAGTTCTATCAGGTTTTTAGTGGGGTTCATGTAAAGTTTAGATTCTATCATGTTTTTAGTGGGGTTCATGTAAAGTTTAGGTTCTATCAGGTTTTTAGTGGGGTTCATGTAAAGTTTAAGTTCTATCAGGTTTTTAGTGAGGTTCATGTAAAGTTTAGGTTCTATCAGGTTTTTAGTGAGGTTCATGTAAAGTTTAGGTTCTATCAGGTTTTTAGAGTGGTTCATGTAAAGTTTAAGTTCTATCAGGTTTTTAGTGGGGTTCGTGTTGCATGTAAAGTTTAGGATCTATTAGGTTTTTAGTGGGGTTCATGTAAAGTTTAGGTTCTATCAGGTTTTTAGTTAGGTTCATGTAAAGTTTAGGTTCTATCAGGTTTTTAGTGGGATTAATGTAAAGTTTAAGTTCTATTAGGTTTTTAGTGGGGTTCATGTAAAGTTTAGGTTCTATCAGGTTTTTAGTGAGGTTCATGTAAAGTTTAGGTTCTATCAGGTTTTTAGTGAGGTTCATGTAAAGTTTAGGTTCTATCAGGTTTTTAGTGGGGTTCATATAAAATTTAAGTTCTATCAGGTTTTTAGTGGGGTTCATGTAAAGTTTAGTTTCTATAAGATTTTTAGTGGGGTTCATGTGAAGTTTAGGTTCTATCAGGTTTTTAGTGGGGTTCATGTAAAGTTTAGGTTCTATCAGGTTTTTAGTGAGGTTCATGTAAAGTTTAGGTTCTATCAGATTTTTAGTGAGGTTCATGTAAAGTTTAGGTTCTATCAGGTTTTTAGTGGGGTTCATATAAAATTTAAGTTCTATCAGGTTTATAGTGGGGTTCATGTAAAGTTTAGTTTCTATTAGATTTTTAGTGGGGTTCATGTGAAGATTAGGTTCTATCAGGTTTTTAGTGAGGTTCATGTAAAGTTTAGGTTCTATCAGGTTTTTAGTGGGGTTCATAGAAAATTTAAGTTCTATCAGGTTTTTAGTGGGGTTCATGTAAAGTTTAGTTTCTATTAGATTTTTAGTGGGGTTCATGTGAAGTTTAGGTTCTATCAGGTTTTTAGTGGGGTTCATGTAAAGTTTAGGTTCTATCAGGTTTTTAGTGTGGTTCGTGTTGCATGTAAAGTTTAGGATCTATCAGGTTTTTAGTGGGGATTATGTAAGGTTTAGGATCTATCAGATTTTTAGTGGGGTTCATGTAAAGTTTAAGTTCTATCAGGTTTTTAGTGGGGATTATGTAAAGTTTAGGATCTATCATGTTTTTAGTGGGGTTCATGTAAATTTTAAGTTCTATCAGGTTTTTAGTGGGGTTCATCTAAAGTTTAAGTTCTATCAGGTTTTTAGTGGGGTTCGTGTTGCATGTAAAGTTTAGGATCTATCAGGTTTTTAGTGGGGTTCATGTAAATTTTAGGTTCTATCAGGTTTTTAGTGGGGTTCATGTAAAGTTTAGATTCTATCAGGTTTTTAGTGGGGTTCATGTAAAGTTTAGGTTCTATCATGTTTATAGTGGGGTTAATGTAAAGTTTAAGTTCTATCAGGTTTTTAGTGGGGTTCATGTAAAGTTTAAGTTCTATCAGGTTTTTAGTGGGGTTCATGTAAAGTTTAGATTCTATCATGTTTTTAGTGGGGTTCATGTAAAGTTTAGGTTCTATCAGGTTTTTAGTGGGGTTCATGTAAAGTTTAAGTTCTATCAGGTTTTTAGTGAGGTTCATGTAAAGTTTAGGTTCTATCATGTTTTTAGTAGGGTTCATGTAAAGTTTAAGTTCTATCTGGTTTTTAGTGGGGTTCATGTAAAGTTTAAGTTCTATCAGGTTTTTAGTGGGGTTCCTGTAAAGTTTAGTTTCTATTAGATTTTTAGTGGGGTTCATGTAAAGTTTAAGTTCTATCAGGTTTTTAGTGGGGTTCATGTAAAGTTTAGGTTCTATCAGGTTTTTAGTGAGGTTCATGTAAAGTTTAGGTTCTATCAGATTTTTAGTGAGGTACATGTAAAGTTTAGGTTCTATCAGGTTTTTAGTGGGGTTCATATAAAATTTAAGTTATATCAGGTTTTTAGTGGGGTTCATGTAAAGTTTAGTTTCTATAAGATTTTTATTGGGGTTCATGTGAAGTTTAGGTTCTATCAGGTTTTTAGTGGGGTTCATGTAAAGTTTAGGTTCTATCAGGTTTTTAGTGAGGTTCATGTAAAGTTTAGGTTCTATCAGATTTTTAGTGAGGTTCATGTAAAGTTTAGGTTCTATCAGGTTTTTAGTGGGGTTCATATAAAATTTAAGTTCTATCAGGTTTTTAGTGGGGTTCATGTAAAGTTTAGTTTCTATTAGATTTTTAGTGGGGTTCATGTGAAGTTTAGGTTCTATCAGGTTTTTAGTGAGGTTCATGTAAAGTTTAGGTTCTATCAGATTTTTAGTGAGGTTCATGTAAAGTTTAGGTTCTATCAGGTTTTTAGTGGGGTTCATATAAAATTTAAGTTCTATCAGGTTTTTAGTGGGGTTCATGTAAAGTTTAGTTTCTATAAGATTTTTATTGGGTTCATGTGAAGTTTAGGTTCTATCAGGTTTTTAGTGGGGTTCATGTAAAGTTTAGGTTCTATCAGGTTTTTAGTGAGGTTCATGTAAAGTTTAGGTTCTATCAGATTTTTAGTGGGGTTCATGTAAAGTTTAGGTTCTATCAGGTTTTTAGTGGGGTTCATATAAAATTTAAGTTCTATCAGGTTTTTAGTGGGGTTCATGTAAAGTTTAGTTTCTATTAGATTTTTAGTGGGGTTCATGTGAAGTTTAGGTTCTATCAGGTTTTTAGTGAGGTTCATGTAAAGTTTAGGTTCTATCAGGTTTTTAGTGGGGTTCATAGAAAATTTAAGTTCTATCAGGTTTTTAGTGGTGTTCATGTAAAGTTTAGTTTCTATTAGATTTTTAGTGGGGTTCATGTGAAGTTTAGGTTCTATCAGGTTTTTAGTGGGGTTCATGTAAAGTTTAAGTTCTATCAGGTTTTTAGTGTGGTTCGTGTTGCATGTAAAGTTTAGGATCTATCAGGTTTTTAGTGGGGATTATGTAAGGTTTAGGATCTATCAGGTTTTTAGTGGGGTTCATGTAAAGTTTAAGTTCTATCAGGTTTTTAGTGGGGATTATGTAAAGTTTAGGATCTATCATGTTTTTAGTGGGGTTCATGTAAATTTTAAGTTCTATCAGGTTTTTAGTGGGGTTCATCTAAAGTTTAAGTTCTATCAGGTTTTTAGTGGGGTTCGTGTTGCATGTAAAGTTTAGGATCTATCAGGTTTTTAGTGGGGTTCATGTAAATTTTAGGTTCTATCAGGTTTTTAGTGGGGTTCATGTAAAGTTTAAGTTCTATCAGGTTTTTAGTGGGGTTCATGTAAAGTTTAGATTCTATCATGTTTTTAGTGGGGTTCATGTAAAGTTTAGGTTCTATCAGGTTTTTAGTGGGGTTCATGTAAAGCTTAAGTTCTATCAGGTTTTTAGTGAGGTTCATGTAAAGTTTAGGTTCTATCATGTTTTTAGTAGGGTTCATGTAAAGTTTAAGCTCTATCTGGTTTTTAGTGGGGTTCATGTAAAGTTTAAGTTCTATCAGGTTTTTAGTGGGGTTCCTGTAAAGTTTAGTTTCTATTAGATTTTTAGTGGGGTTCATGTAAAGTTTAAGTTCTATCAGGTTTTTAGTGGGGTTCATGTAAAGTTTAGGTTCTATCAGGTTTTTAGTGAGGTTCATGTAAAGTTTAGGTTCTATCAGATTTTTAGTGAGGTTCATGTAAAGTTTAGGTTCTATCAGGTTTTTAGTGGGGTTCATATAAAATTTAAGTTCTATCAGGTTTTTAGTGAGGTTCATGTAAAGTTTAGTTTCTATAAGATTTTTAGTGGGGTTCATGTGAAGTTTAGGTTCTATCAGGTTTTTAGTGGGGTTCATGTAAAGTTTAGGTTCTATCAGGTTTTTAGTGGGGTTCATATAAAATTTAAGTTCTATCAGGTTTATAGTGGGGTTCATGTAAAGTTTAGTTTCTATTAGATTTTTAGTGGGGTTCATGTGAAGTTTAGGTTCTATCAGGTTTTTAGTGAGGTTCATGTAAAGTTTAGGTTCTATCAGGTTTTTAGTGGGGTTCATAGAAAATTTAAGTTCTATCAGGTTTTTAGTGGGGTTCATGTAAAGTTTAGTTTCTATTAGATTTTTAGTGGGGTTCATGTGAAGTTTAGGTTCTATCAGGTTTTTAGTGGGGTTCATGTAAAGTTTAAGTTCTATCAGGTTTTTAGTGTGGTTCGTGTTGCATGTAAAGTTTAGGATCTATCAGGTTTTTAGTGGGGATTATGTAAGGTTTAGGATCTATCAGGTTTTTAGTGGGGTTCATGTAAAGTTTAAGTTCTATCAGGTTTTTAGTGGGGATTATGTAAAGTTTAGGATCTATCATGTTTTTAGTGGGGTTCATGTAAATTTTAAGTTCTATCAGGTTTTTAGTGGGGTTCATCTAAAGTTTAAGTTCTATCAGGTTTTTAGTGGGGTTCGTGTTGCATGTAAAGTTTAGGATCTATCAGGTTTTTAGTGGGGTTCATGTAAATTTTAGGTTCTATCAGGTTTTTAGTGGGGTTCATGTAAAGTTTAGATTCTATCAGGTTTTTAGTGGGGTTCATGTAAAGCTTAGGTTCTATCATGTTTATAGTGGGGTTAATGTAAAGTTTAAGTTCTATCAGGTTTTTAGTGGGGTTCATGTAAAGTTTAAGTTCTATCAGGTTTTTAGTGGGGTTCATGTAAAGTTTAGATTCTATCATGTTTTTAGTGGGGTTCATGTAAAGTTTAGGTTCTATCAGGTTTTTAGTGGGGTTCATGTAAAGTTTAAGTTCTATCAGGTTTTTAGTGAGGTTCATGTAAAGTTTAGGTTCTATCAGGTTTTTAGTGGGGTTCATATAAAATTTAAGTTCTATCAGGTTTTTAGTGGGGTTCATGTAAAGTTTAGTTTCTATAAGATTTTTAGTGGGGTTCATGTGAAGTTTAGGTTCTATCAGGTTTTTAGTGGGGTTCATGTAAAGTTTAGGTTCTATCAGGTTTTTAGTGAGGTTCATGTAAAGTTTAGGTTCTATCAGATTTTTAGTGAGGTTCATGTAAAGTTTAGGTTCTATCAGGTTTTTAGTGGGGTTCATATAAAATTTAAGTTCTATCAGGTTTATAGTGGGGTTCATGTAAAGTTTAGTTTCTATTAGATTTTTAGTGGGGTTCATGTGAAGTTTAGGTTCTATCAGGTTTTTAGTGAGGTACATGTAAAGTTTAGGTTCTATCAGGTTTTTAGTGGGGTTCATAGAAAATTTAAGTTCTATCAGGTTTTTAGTGGGGTTCATGTAAAGTTTAGTTTCTATTAGATTTTTAGTGGGGTTCATGTGAAGTTTAGGTTCTATCAGGTTTTTAGTGGGGTTCATGTAAAGTTTAAGTTCTATCAGGTTTTTAGTGTGGTTCGTGTTGCATGTAAAGTTTAGGATCTATCAGGTTTTTAGTGGGGATTATGTAAGGTTTAGGATCTATCAGGTTTTTAGTGGGGTTCATGTAAAGTTTAAGTTCTATCAGGTTTTTAGTGGGGATTATGTAAAGTTTAGGATCTATCATGTTTTTAGTGGGGTTCATGTAAATTTTAAGTTCTATCAGGTTTTTAGTGGGGTTCATCTAAAGTTTAAGTTCTATCAGGTTTTTAGTGGGGTTCGTGTTGCATGTAAAGTTTAGGATCTATCAGGTTTTTAGTGGGGTTCATGTAAATTTTAGGTTCTATCAGGTTTTTAGTGGGGTTCATGTAAAGTTTAGATTCTATCAGGTTTTTAGTGGGGTTCATGTAAAGTTTAGGTTCTATCATGTTTATAGTGGGGTTAATGTAAAGTTTAAGTTCTATCAGGTTTTTAGTGGGGTTCATGTAAAGTTTAAGTTCTATCAGGTTTTTAGTGGGGTTCATGTAAAGTTTAGATTCTATCATGTTTTTAGTGGGGTTCATGTAAAGTTTAGGTTCTATCAGGTTTTTAGTGGGGTTCATGTAAAGTTTAAGTTCTATCAGGTTTTTAGTGAGGTTCATGTAAAGTTTAGGTTCTATCATGTTTTTAGTAGGGTTCATGTAAAGTTTAAGTTCTATCTGGTTTTTAGTGGGGTTCATGTAAAGTTTAAGTTCTATCAGGTTTTTAGTGGGGTTCCTGTAAAGTTTAGTTTCTATTAGATTTTTAGTGGGGTTCATGTAAAGTTTAAGTTCTATCAGGTTTTTAGTGGGGTTCATGTAAAGTTTAGGTTCTATCAGGTTTTTAGTGAGGTTCATGTAAAGTTTAGGTTCTATCAGATTTTTAGTGAGGTTCATGTAAAGTTTAGGTTCTATCAGGTTTTTAGTGGGGTTCATATAAAATTTAAGTTCTATCAGGTTTTTAGTGGGGTTCATGTAAAGTTTAGTTTCTATAAGATTTTTTGTGGGGTTCATGTGAAGTTTAGGTTCTATCAGGTTTTTAGTGGGGTTCATGTAAAGTTTAGGTTCTATCAGGTTTTTAGTGAGGTTCATGTAAAGTTTAGGTTCTATCAGATTTTTAGTGAGGTTCATGTAAAGTTTAGGTTCTATCAGGTTTTTAGTGGGGTTCATATAAAATTTAAGTTCTATCAGGTTTTTAGTGGGGTTCATGTAAAGTTTAGTTTCTATTATATTTTTAGTGGGGTTCATGTGAAGTTTAGGTTCTATCAGGTTTTTAGTGAGGTTCATGTAAAGTTTAGGTTCTATCAGGTTTTTAGTGGGGTTCATAGAAAATTTAAGTTCTATCAGGTTTTTAGTGGGGTTCATGTAAAGTTTAGTTTCTATTAGATTTTTAGTGGGGTTCATGTGAAGTTTAGGTTCTATCAGGTTTTTAGTGGGGTTCATGTAAAGTTTAAGTTCTATCAGGTTTTTAGTGTGGTTCGTGTTGCATGTAAAGTTTAGGATCTATCAGGTTTTTAGTGGGGATTATGTAAGGTTTAGGATCTATCAGGTTTTTAGTGGGGTTCATGTAAAGTTTAAGTTCTATCAGGTTTTTAGTGGGGATTATGTAAAGTTTAGGATCTATCATGTTTTTAGTGGGGTTCATGTAAATTTTAAGTTCTATCAGGTTTTTAGTGGGGTTCATCTAAAGTTTAAGTTCTATCAGGTTTTTAGTGGGGTTCATGTGAAGTTTAGGTTCTATCAGGTTTTAAGAGTGGTTCATGTAAAATTTAAGTTCTATCAGGTTTTTAGTGGGGTTCGTGTTGCATGTAAAGTTTAGGATCTATCAGGTTTTTAGTGGGGTTCATGTAAATTTTAGGTTCTATCAGGTTTTTAGTGGGGTTCATGTAAAGTTTAAGTTCTATCAGGTTTTTAGTGGGGTTCATGTAAAGTTTAGGTTCTATCATGTTTATAGTGGGGTTAATGTAAAGTTTAAGTTCTATCAGGTTTTTAGTGGGGTTCATGTAAAGTTTAAGTTCTATCAGGTTTTTAGTGGGGTTCATGTAAAGTTTAGATTCTATCATGTTTTTAGTGGGGTTCATGTAAAGTTTAGGTTCTAGCAGGTTTTTAGTGGGGTTCATGTAAAGTTTAAGTTCTATCAGGTTTTTAGTGAGGTTCATGTAAAGTTTAGGTTCTATCATGTTTTTAGTAGGGTTCATGTAAAGTTTAAGTTCTATCTGGTTTTTAGTGGGGTTCATGTAAAGTTTAAGTTCTATCAGGTTTTTAGTGGGGTTTCTGTAAAGTTTAGTTTCTATTAGATTTTTAGTGGGGTTCATGTAAAGTTTAAGTTCTATCAGGTTTTTAGTGGGGTTCGTGTTGCATGTAAAGTTTAGGATCTATCATGTTTTTATTGGGGTTCATGTAAAGTTTAGGTTCTATCAGGTTTTTAGTGAGGTTCATGTAAAGTTTAGTTTCTATTATATTTTTAGTGGGATTCATGTGAAGTTTAGGTTCTATCAGGTTTTAAGAGTGGTTCATGTAAAGTTTAAGTTCTATCAGGTTTTTAGTGGGGTTCGTGTTGCATGTAAAGTTTAGGATCTATCAGGTTTTTAGTGGGGTTCATGTAAATTTTAGGTTCTATCAGGTTTTTAGTGGGGTTCATGTAAAGTTTAAGTTCTATCAGGTTTTTAGTGGGGTTCATGTAAAGTTTAGGTTCTATCATGTTTTTAGTCGGGTTCATGTAAAGTTTAGTTTCTATAAGATTTTTAGTGGGGTTCATGTGAAGTTTAGGTTCTATCAGGTTTTTAGTGGGGTTCATGTAAAGTTTAAGTTCTATCAGGTTTTTAGTGTGGTTCGTGTTGCATGTAAAGTTTAGGATCTATCAGGTTTTTAGTGGGGATTATGTAAGGTTTAGGATCTATCAGGTTTTTAGTGGGGTTCATGTAAAGTTTAAGTTCTATCAGGTTTTTAGTGGGGTTCATGTAAAGTTTAGATTCTATCATGTTTTTAGTGGGTTCATGTAAAGTTTAGGTTCTATCAGGTTTTTAGTGGGGTTCATGTAAAGTTTAAGTTCTATCAGGTTTTTAGTGAGGTTCATGTAAAGTTTAGGTTCTATCATGTTTTTAGTAGGGTTCATGTAAAGTTTAAGCTCTATCTGGTTTTTAGTGGGGTTCATGTAAAGTTTAAGTTCTATCAGGTTTTTAGTGGGGTTCCTGTAAAGTTTAGTTTCTATTAGATTTTTAGTGGGGTTCATGTAAAGTTTAAGTTCTATCAGGTTTTTAGTGGGGTTCATGTAAAGTTTAGGTTCTATCAGGTTTTTAGTGGGGTTCATGTAAAGTTTAAGTTCTATCAGGTTTTTAGTGAGGTTCATGTAAAGTTTAGGTTCTATCAGGTTTTTAGTGGGGTTCATATAAAATTTAAGTTCTATCAGGTTTTTAGTGGGGTTCATGTAAAGTTTAGTTTCTATAAGATTTTTAGTGGGGTTCATGTGAAGTTTAGGTTCTATCAGGTTTTTAGTGGGGTTCATGTAAAGTTTAGGTTCTATCAGGTTTTTAGTGAGGTTCATGTAAAGTTTAGGTTCTATCAGATTTTTAGTGAGGTTCATGTAAAGTTTAGGTTCTATCAGGTTTTTAGTGGGGTTCATATAAAATTTAAGTTCTATCAGGTTTATAGTGGGGTTCATGTAAAGTTTAGTTTCTATTAGATTTTTAGTGGGGTTCATGTGAAGTTTAGGTTCTATCAGGTTTTTAGTGAGGTACATGTAAAGTTTAGGTTCTATCAGGTTTTTAGTGGGGTTCATAGAAAATTTAAGTTCTATCAGGTTTTTAGTGGGGTTCATGTAAAGTTTAGTTTCTATTAGATTTTTAGTGGGGTTCATGTGAAGTTTAGGTTCTATCAGGTTTTTAGTGGGGTTCATGTAAAGTTTAAGTTCTATCAGGTTTTTAGTGTGGTTCGTGTTGCATGTAAAGTTTAGGATCTATCAGGTTTTTAGTGGGGATTATGTAAGGTTTAGGATCTATCAGGTTTTTAGTGGGGTTCATGTAAAGTTTAAGTTCTATCAGGTTTTTAGTGGGGATTATGTAAAGTTTAGGATCTATCATGTTTTTAGTGGGGTTCATGTAAATTTTAAGTTCTATCAGGTTTTTAGTGGGGTTCATCTAAAGTTTAAGTTCTATCAGGTTTTTAGTGGGGTTCGTGTTGCATGTAAAGTTTAGGATCTATCAGGTTTTTAGTGGGGTTCATGTAAATTTTAGGTTCTATCAGGTTTTTAGTGGGGTTCATGTAAAGTTTAGATTCTATCAGGTTTTTAGTGGGGTTCATGTAAAGTTTAGGTTCTATCATGTTTATAGTGGGGTTAATGTAAAGTTTAAGTTCTATCAGGTTTTTAGTGGGGTTCATGTAAAGTTTAAGTTCTATCAGGTTTTTAGTGGGGTTCATGTAAAGTTTAGATTCTATCATGTTTTTAGTGGGGTTCATGTAAAGTTTAGGTTCTATCAGGTTTTTAGTGGGGTTCATGTAAAGTTTAAGTTCTATCAGGTTTTTAGTGAGGTTCATGTAAAGTTTAGGTTCTATCATGTTTTTAGTAGGGTTCATGTAAAGTTTAAGTTCTATCTGGTTTTTAGTGGGGTTCATGTAAAGTTTAAGTTCTATCAGGTTTTTAGTGGGGTTCCTGTAAAGTTTAGTTTCTATTAGATTTTTAGTGGGGTTCATGTAAAGTTTAAGTTCTATCAGGTTTTTAGTGGGGTTCATGTAAAGTTTAGGTTCTATCAGGTTTTTAGTGAGGTTCATGTAAAGTTTAGGTTCTATCAGATTTTTAGTGAGGTTCATGTAAAGTTTAGGTTCTATCAGGTTTTTAGTGGGGTTCATATAAAATTTAAGTTCTATCAGGTTTTTAGTGGGGTTCATGTAAAGTTTAGTTTCTATAAGATTTTTTGTGGGGTTCATGTGAAGTTTAGGTTCTATCAGGTTTTTAGTGGGGTTCATGTAAAGTTTAGGTTCTATCAGGTTTTTAGTGAGGTTCATGTAAAGTTTAGGTTCTATCAGATTTTTAGTGAGGTTCATGTAAAGTTTAGGTTCTATCAGGTTTTTAGTGGGGTTCATATAAAATTTAAGTTCTATCAGGTTTTTAGTGGGGTTCATGTAAAGTTTAGTTTCTATTATATTTTTAGTGGGGTTCATGTGAAGTTTAGGTTCTATCAGGTTTTTAGTGAGGTTCATGTAAAGTTTAGGTTCTATCAGGTTTTTAGTGGGGTTCATAGAAAATTTAAGTTCTATCAGGTTTTTAGTGGGGTTCATGTAAAGTTTAGTTTCTATTAGATTTTTAGTGGGGTTCATGTGAAGTTTAGGTTCTATCAGGTTTTTAGTGGGGTTCATGTAAAGTTTAAGTTCTATCAGGTTTTTAGTGTGGTTCGTGTTGCATGTAAAGTTTAGGATCTATCAGGTTTTTAGTGGGGATTATGTAAGGTTTAGGATCTATCAGGTTTTTAGTGGGGTTCATGTAAAGTTTAAGTTCTATCAGGTTTTTAGTGGGGATTATGTAAAGTTTAGGATCTATCATGTTTTTAGTGGGGTTCATGTAAATTTTAAGTTCTATCAGGTTTTTAGTGGGGTTCATCTAAAGTTTAAGTTCTATCAGGTTTTTAGTGGGGTTCATGTGAAGTTTAGGTTCTATCAGGTTTTAAGAGTGGTTCATGTAAAATTTAAGTTCTATCAGGTTTTTAGTGGGGTTCGTGTTGCATGTAAAGTTTAGGATCTATCAGGTTTTTAGTGGGGTTCATGTAAATTTTAGGTTCTATCAGGTTTTTAGTGGGGTTCATGTAAAGTTTAAGTTCTATCAGGTTTTTAGTGGGGTTCATGTAAAGTTTAGGTTCTATCATGTTTATAGTGGGGTTAATGTAAAGTTTAAGTTCTATCAGGTTTTTAGTGGGGTTCATGTAAAGTTTAAGTTCTATCAGGTTTTTAGTGGGGTTCATGTAAAGTTTAGATTCTATCATGTTTTTAGTGGGGTTCATGTAAAGTTTAGGTTCTAGCAGGTTTTTAGTGGGGTTCATGTAAAGTTTAAGTTCTATCAGGTTTTTAGTGAGGTTCATGTAAAGTTTAGGTTCTATCATGTTTTTAGTAGGGTTCATGTAAAGTTTAAGTTCTATCTGGTTTTTAGTGGGGTTCATGTAAAGTTTAAGTTCTATCAGGTTTTTAGTGGGGTTTCTGTAAAGTTTAGTTTCTATTAGATTTTTAGTGGGGTTCATGTAAAGTTTAAGTTCTATCAGGTTTTTAGTGGGGTTCGTGTTGCATGTAAAGTTTAGGATCTATCATGTTTTTATTGGGGTTCATGTAAAGTTTAGGTTCTATCAGGTTTTTAGTGAGGTTCATGTAAAGTTTAGTTTCTATTATATTTTTAGTGGGATTCATGTGAAGTTTAGGTTCTATCAGGTTTTAAGAGTGGTTCATGTAAAGTTTAAGTTCTATCAGGTTTTTAGTGGGGTTCGTGTTGCATGTAAAGTTTAGGATCTATCAGGTTTTTAGTGGGGTTCATGTAAATTTTAGGTTCTATCAGGTTTTTAGTGGGGTTCATGTAAAGTTTAAGTTCTATCAGGTTTTTAGTGGGGTTCATGTAAAGTTTAGGTTCTATCATGTTTTTAGTCGGGTTCATGTAAAGTTTAGTTTCTATAAGATTTTTAGTGGGGTTCATGTGAAGTTTAGGTTCTATCAGGTTTTTAGTGGGGTTCATGTAAAGTTTAAGTTCTATCAGGTTTTTAGTGTGGTTCGTGTTGCATGTAAAGTTTAGGATCTATCAGGTTTTTAGTGGGGATTATGTAAGGTTTAGGATCTATCAGGTTTTTAGTGGGGTTCATGTAAAGTTTAAGTTCTATCAGGTTTTTAGTGGGGTTCATGTAAAGTTTAGATTCTATCATGTTTTTAGTGGGGTTCATGTAAAGTTTAGGTTCTATCAGGTTTTTAGTGGGGTTCATGTAAAGTTTAAGTTCTATCAGGTTTTTAGTGAGGTTCATGTAAAGTTTAGGTTCTATCATGTTTTTAGTAGGGTTCATGTAAAGTTTAAGCTCTATCTGGTTTTTAGTGGGGTTCATGTAAAGTTTAAGTTCTATCAGGTTTTTAGTGGGGTTCCTGTAAAGTTTAGTTTCTATTAGATTTTTAGTGGGGTTCATGTAAAGTTTAAGTTCTATCAGGTTTTTAGTGGGGTTCATGTAAAGTTTAGGTTCTATCAGGTTTTTAGTGAGGTTCATGTAAAGTTTAGGTTCTATCAGATTTTTAGTGAGGTTCATGTAAAGTTTAGGTTCTATCAGGTTTTTAGTGGGGTTCATATAAAATTTAAGTTCTATCAGGTTTTTAGTAGGGTTCATGTAAAGTTTAGTTTCTATAAGATTTTTAGTGGGGTTCATGTGAAGTTTAGGTTCTATCAGGTTTTTAGTGGGGTTCATGTAAAGTTTAGGTTCTATCAGGTTTTTAGTGAGGTTCATGTAAAGTTTAGGTTCTATCAGATTTTTAGTGAGGTTCATGTAAAGTTTAGGTTCTATCAGGTTTTTAGTGGGGTTCATATAAAATTTAAGTTCTATCAGGTTTATAGTGGGGTTCATGTAAAGTTTAATTTCTATTAGATTTTTAGTGGGGTTCATGTGAAGTTTAGGTTCTATCAGGTTTTTAGTGAGGTTCATGTAAAGTTTAGGTTCTATCAGGTTTTTAGTGGGGTTCATAGAAAATTTAAGTTCTATCAGGTTTTTAGTGGGGTTCATGTAAAGTTTAGTTTCTATTAGATTTTTAGTGGGGTTCATGTGAAGTTTAGGTTCTATCAGGTTTTTAGTGGGGTTCATGTAAAGTTTAAGTTCTATCAGGTTTTTAGTGTGGTTCGTGTTGCATGTAAAGTTTAGGATCTATCAGGTTTTTAGTGGGGATTATGTAAGGTTTAGGATCTATCAGGTTTTTAGTGGGGTTCATGTAAAGTTTAAGTTCTATCAGGTTTTTAGTGGGGATTATGTAAAGTTTAGGATCTATCATGTTTTTAGTGGGGTTCATGTAAATTTTAAGTTCTATCAGGTTTTTAGTGGGGTTCATCTAAAGTTTAAGTTCTATCAGGTTTTTAGTGGGGTTCGTGTTGCATGTAAAGTTTAGGATCTATCAGGTTTTTAGTGGGGTTCATGTAAATTTTAGGTTCTATCAGGTTTTTAGTGGGGTTCATGTAAAGTTTAGATTCTATCAGGTTTTTAGTGGGGTTCATGTAAAGCTTAGGTTCTATCATGTTTATAGTGGGGTTAATGTAAAGTTTAAGTTCTATCAGGTTTTTAGTGGGGTTCATGTAAAGTTTAAGTTCTATCAGGTTTTTAGTGGGGTTCATGTAAAGTTTAGATTCTATCATGTTTTTAGTGGGGTTCATGTAAAGTTTAGGTTCTATCAGGTTTTTAGTGGGGTTCATGTAAAGTTTAAGTTCTATCAGGTTTTTAGTGAGGTTCATGTAAAGTTTAGGTTCTATCAGGTTTTTAGTGGGGTTCATATAAAATTTAAGTTCTATCAGGTTTTTAGTGGGGTTCATGTAAAGTTTAGTTTCTATAAGATTTTTAGTGGGGTTCATGTGAAGTTTAGGTTCTATCAGGTTTTTAGTGGGGTTCATGTAAAGTTTAGGTTCTATCAGGTTTTTAGTGAGGTTCATGTAAAGTTTAGGTTCTATCAGATTTTTAGTGAGGTTCATGTAAAGTTTAGGTTCTATCAGGTTTTTAGTGGGGTTCATATAAAATTTAAGTTCTATCAGGTTTATAGTGGGGTTCATGTAAAGTTTAGTTTCTATTAGATTTTTAGTGGGGTTCATGTGAAGTTTAGGTTCTATCAGGTTTTTAGTGAGGTACATGTAAAGTTTAGGTTCTATCAGGTTTTTAGTGGGGTTCATAGAAAATTTAAGTTCTATCAGGTTTTTATTGGGGTTCATGTAAAGTTTAGTTTCTATTAGATTTTTAGTGGGGTTCATGTGAAGTTTAGGTTCTATCAGGTTTTTAGTGGGGTTCATGTAAAGTTTAAGTTCTATCAGGTTTTTAGTGTGGTTCGTGTTGCATGTAAAGTTTAGGATCTATCAGGTTTTTAGTGGGGATTATGTAAGGTTTAGGATCTATCAGGTTTTTAGTGGGGTTCATGTAAAGTTTAAGTTCTATCAGGTTTTTAGTGGGGATTATGTAAAGTTTAGGATCTATCATGTTTTTAGTGGGGTTCATGTAAATTTTAAGTTCTATCAGGTTTTTAGTGGGGTTCATCTAAAGTTTAAGTTCTATCAGGTTTTTAGTGGGGTTCGTGTTGCATGTAAAGTTTAGGATCTATCAGGTTTTTAGTGGGGTTCATGTAAATTTTAGGTTCTATCAGGTTTTTAGTGGGGTTCATGTAAAGTTTAGATTCTATCAGGTTTTTAGTGGGGTTCATGTAAAGTTTAGGTTCTATCATGTTTATAGTGGGGTTAATGTAAAGTTTAAGTTCTATCAGGTTTTTAATGGGGTTCATGTAAAGTTTAAGTTCTATCAGGTTTTTAGTGGGGTTCATGTAAAGTTTAGATTCTATCATGTTTTTAGTGGGGTTCATGTAAAGTTTAGGTTCTATCAGGTTTTTAGTGGGGTTCATGTAAAGTTTAAGTTCTATCAGGTTTTTAGTGAGGTTCATGTAAAGTTTAGGTTCTATCATGTTTTTAGTAGGGTTCATGTAAAGTTTAAGTTCTATCTGGTTTTTAGTGGGGTTCATGTAAAGTTTAAGTTCTATCAGGTTTTTAGTGGGGTTCCTGTAAAGTTTAGTTTCTATTAGATTTTTAGTGGGGTTCATGTAAAGTTTAAGTTCTATCAGGTTTTTAGTGGGGTTCATGTAAAGTTTAGGTTCTATCAGGTTTTTAGTGAGGTTCATGTAAAGTTTAGGTTCTATCAGATTTTTAGTGAGGTTCATGTAAAGTTTAGGTTCTATCAGGTTTTTAGTGGGGTTCATATAAAATTTAAGTTCTATCAGGTTTTTAGTGGGGTTCATGTAAAGTTTAGTTTCTATAAGATTTTTTGTGGGGTTCATGTGAAGTTTAGGTTCTATCAGGTTTTTAGTGGGGTTCATGTAAAGTTTAGGTTCTATCAGGTTTTTAGTGAGGTTCATGTAAAGTTTAGGTTCTATCAGATTTTTAGTGAGGTTCATGTAAAGTTTAGGTTCTATCAGGTTTTTAGTGGGGTTCATATAAAATTTAAGTTCTATCAGGTTTTTAGTGGGGTTCATGTAAAGTTTAGTTTCTATTAGATTTTTAGTGGGGTTCATGTGAAGTTTAGGTTCTATCAGGTTTTTAGTGAGGTTCATGTAAAGTTTAGGTTCTATCAGGTTTTTAGTGGGGTTCATAGAAAATTTAAGTTCTATCAGGTTTTTAGTGGGGTTCATGTAAAGTTTAGTTTCTATTAGATTTTTAGTGGGGTTCATGTGAAGTTTAGGTTCTATCAGGTTTTTAGTGGGGTTCATGTAAAGTTTAAGTTCTATCAGGTTTTTAGTGTGGTTCGTGTTGCATGTAAAGTTTAGGATCTATCAGGTTTTTAGTGGGGATTATGTAAGGTTTAGGATCTATCAGGTTTTTAGTGGGGTTCATGTAAAGTTTAAGTTCTATCAGGTTTTTAGTGGGGATTATGTAAAGTTTAGGATCTATCATGTTTTTAGTGGGGTTCATGTAAATTTTAAGTTCTATCAGGTTTTTAGTGGGGTTCATCTAAAGTTTAAGTTCTATCAGGTTTTTAGTGGGGTTCATGTGAAGTTTAGGTTCTATCAGGTTTTAAGAGTGGTTCATGTAAAATTTAAGTTCTATCAGGTTTTTAGTGGGGTTCGTGTTGCATGTAAAGTTTAGGATCTATCAGGTTTTTAGTGGGGTTCATGTAAATTTTAGGTTCTATCAGGTTTTTAGTGGGGTTCATGTAAAGTTTAAGTTCTATCAGGTTTTTAGTGGGGTTCATGTAAAGTTTAGGTTCTATCATGTTTATAGTGGGGTTAATGTAAAGTTTAAGTTCTATCAGGTTTTTAGTGGGGTTCATGTAAAGTTTAAGTTCTATCAGGTTTTTAGTGGGGTTCATGTAAAGTTTAGATTCTATCATGTTTTTAGTGGGGTTCATGTAAAGTTTAGGTTCTAGCAGGTTTTTAGTGGGGTTCATGTAAAGTTTAAGTTCTATCAGGTTTTTAGTGAGGTTCATGTAAAGTTTAGGTTCTATCATGTTTTTAGTAGGGTTCATGTAAAGTTTAAGTTCTATCTGGTTTTTAGTGGGGTTCATGTAAAGTTTAAGTTCTATCAGGTTTTTAGTGGGGTTTCTGTAAAGTTTAGTTTCTATTAGATTTTTAGTGGGGTTCATGTAAAGTTTAAGTTCTATCAGGTTTTTAGTGGGGTTCGTGTTGCATGTAAAGTTTAGGATCTATCATGTTTTTATTGGGGTTCATGTAAAGTTTAGGTTCTATCAGATTTTTAGTGAGGTTCATGTAAAGTTTAGGTTCTATCAGGTTTTTAGTGGGGTTCATATAAAATTTAAGTTCTATCAGGTTTTTAGTGGGGTTCATGTAAAGTTTAGTTTCTATAAGATTTTTAGTGGGGTTCATGTGAAGTTTAGGTTCTATCAGGTTTTTAGTGAGGTTCATGTAAAGTTTAGGTTCTATCAGATTTTTAGTGAGGTTCATGTAAAGTTTAGGTTCTATCAGGTTTTTAGTGGGGTTCATATAAAATTTAAGTTCTATCAGGTTTTTAGTGGGGTTCATGTAAAGTTTAGTTTCTATAAGATTTTTAGTGGGGTTCATGTGAAGTTTAGGTTCTATCAGGTTTTTAGTGAGGTTCATGTAAAGTTTAGGTTCTATCAGGTTTTTAGTGGGGTTCATAGAAAATTTAAGTTCTATCAGGTTTTTAGTCGGGTTCATGTAAAGTTTAGTTTCTATAAGATTTTTAGTGGGGTTCATGTGAAGTTTAGGTTCTATCAGGTTTTTAGTGGGGTTCATGTAAAGTTTAAGTTCTATCAGGTTTTTAGTGTGGTTCGTGTTGCATGTAAAGTTTAGGATCTATCAGGTTTTTAGTGGGGATTATGTAAGGTTTAGGATCTATCAGGTTTTTAGTGGGGTTCATGTAAAGTTTAAGTTCTATCAGGTTTTTAGTGGGGATTATGTAAAGTTTAGGATCTATCAGGTTTTTAGTGGGGTTCATGTAAAGTTTAAGTTCTATCAGGTTTTTAGTGGGGTTCATGTAAAGTTTAGGTTCTATCATGTTTTTAGTGGGGTTCATGTAAATTTTAAGTTCTATCAGGTTTTTAGTGGGGTTCATCTAAAGTTTAAGTTCTATCAGGTTTTTAGTGGGGTTCATGTAAAGTTTAGTTTCTATTATATTTTTAGTGGGATTCATGTGAAGTTTAGGTTCTATCAGATTTTAAGAGTGGTTCATGTAAAGTTTAAGTTCTATCAGGTTTTTAGTGGGGTTCGTGTTGCATGTAAAGTTTAGGATCTATCAGGTTTTTAGTGGGGTTCATGTAAATTTTAGGTTCTATCAGGTTTTTAGTGGGGTTCATGTAAAGTTTAAGTTCTATCAGGTTTTTAGTGGGGTTCATGTAAAGTTTAGGTTCTATCATGTTTTTAGTCGGGTTCATGTAAAGTTTAGTTTCTATAAGATTTTTAGTGGGGTTCATGTGAAGTTTAGGTTCTATCAGGTTTTTAGTGGGGTTCATGTAAAGTTTAAGTTCTATCAGGTTTTTAGTGTGGTTCGTGTTGCATGTAAAGTTTAGGATCTATCAGGTTTTTAGTGGGGATTATGTAAGGTTTAGGATCTATCAGGTTTTTAGTGGGGTTCATGTAAAGTTTAAGTTCTATCAGGTTTTTAGTGGGGATTATGTAAAGTTTAGGATCTATCAGGTTTTTAGTGGGGTTCATGTAAAGTTTAAGTTCTATCAGGTTTTTAGTGGGGTTCATGTAAAGTTTAGGTTCTATCATGTTTTTAGTGGGGTTCATGTAAATTTTAAGTTCTATCAGGTTTTTAGTGGGGTTCATCTAAAGTTTAAGTTCTATCAGGTTTTTAGTGGGGTTCATGTAAAGTTTAGTTTCTATTATATTTTTAGTGGGGTTCATGTGAAGTTTAGGTTCTATCAGGTTTTAAGAGTGGTTCATGTAAAGTTTAAGTTCTATCAGGTTTTTAGTGGGGTTCGTGTTGCATGTAAAGTTTAGGATCTATCAGGTTTTTAGTGGGGTTCATGTAAATTTTAGGTTCTATCAGGTTTTTAGTGGGGTTCATGTAAAGTTTAAGTTCTATCAGGTTTTTAGTGGGGTTCATGTAAAGTTTAGGTTCTATCATGTTTTTAGTAGGGTTCATGTAAAGTTTAAGTTCTATCAGGTTTTTAGTGGGGTTCATGTAAAGTTTAGTTTCTATTATATTTTTAGTGGGGTTCATGTGAAGTTTAGGTTCTATCAGGTTTTAAGAGTGGTTCATGTAAAGTTTAAGTTCTATCAGGTTTTTAGTGGGGTTCGTGTTGCATGTAAAGTTTAGGATCTATCAGGTTTTTAGTGGGGTTCATGTAAATTTTAGGTTCTATCAGGTTTTTAGTGGGGTTCATGTAAAGTTTAAGTTCTATCAGGTTTTTAGTGGGGTTAATGTAAAGTTTAAGTTCTATCAGGTTTTTAGTGGGGTTCATGTAAAGTTTAAGTTCTATCAGGTTTTTAGTGGGGTTCATGTAAAGTTTAGTTTCTATTAGATTTTTAGTGGGGTTCATGTGAAGTTTAGGTTCTATCAGGTTTTTAGAGTGGTTCATGTAAAGTTTAAGTTCTATCAGGTTTTTAGTGGGGTTCATGTAAAGCTTAAGTTCTATTAGGTTTTTAGTGGGGTTCATGTAAAGTTTAGGTTCTATCAGGTTTTTAGTGGGGTTCATGTAAAGTTTAAGTTCTATCAGGTTTTTAGTGAGGTTCATGTAAAGTTTAGGTTCTATCATGTTTTTAGTAGGGTTCATGTAAAGTTTAATTTCTATCTGGTTTTTAGTGGGGTTCATGTAAAGTTTAAGTTCTATCAGGTTTTTAGTGGGGTTCCTGTAAAGTTTAGTTTCTATTAGATTTTTAGTGGGGTTCATGTAAAGTTTAAGTTCTATCAGGTTTTTAGTGGGGTTCGTGTTGCATGTAAAGTTTAGGATCTATCAGGTTTTTAGTGGGGTTCATGTAAAGTTTAGGTTCTATCATGTTTTTAGTGGGGTTCATGTAAATTTTAAGTTCTATCAGGTTTTTAGTGGGGTTCATCTAAAGTTTAAGTTCTATCAGGTTTTTAGTGGGGTTCATGTAAAGTTTAGTTTCTATTATATTTTTAGTGGGGTTCATGTGAAGTTTAGGTTCTATCAGGTTTTAAGAGTGGTTCATGTAAAGTTTAAGTTCTATCAGGTTTTAAGAGTGGTTCATGTAAAGTTTAAGTTCTATCAGGTTTTTAGTGGGGTTCGTGTTGCATGTAAAGTTTAGGATCTATCAGGTTTTTAGTGGGGTTCATGTAAAGTTTAGGTTCTATCAGGTTTTTAGTGAGGTTCATGTAAAGTTTAGGTTCTATCAGGTTTTTAGTGAGGTTCATGTAAAGTTTAGGTTCTATCAGATTTTTAGTGAGGTTCATGTAAAGTTTAGGTTCTATCAGGTTTTTAGTGGGGTTCATATAAAATTTAAGTTCTATCAGGTTTTTAGTGGGGTTCATGTAAAGTTTAGTTTCTATAAGATTTTTAGTGGGGTTCATGTGAAGTTTAAGTTCTATCAGGTTTTTAGTGGGGTTCATGTAAAGTTTAGGTTCTATCAGGTTTTTAGTGAGGTTCATGTAAAGTTTAGGTTCTATCAGATTTTTAGTGAGGTTCATATAAAATTTAAGTTCTATCAGGTTTTTAGTGGGGATCATGTAAAGTTTAGTTTCTATTAGATTTTTAGTGGGGTTCATGTGAAGTTTAGGTTCTATCAGGTTTTTAGTGAGGTTCATGTAAAGTTTAGGTTCTATCAGGTTTTTAGTGGGGTTCATAGAAAATTTAAGTTCTATCAGGTTTTTAGTGGGGTTCATGTAAAGTTTAGTTTCTATAAGATTTTTAGTGGGGTTCATGTGAAGTTTAGGTTCTATCAGGTTTTTAGTGGGGTTCATGTAAAGTTTAAGTTCTATCAGGTTTTTAGTGTGGTTCGTGTTGCATGTAAAGTTTAGGATCTATCAGGTTTTTAGTGGGGATTATGTAAGGTTTAGGATCTATCAGGTTTTTAGTGGGGTTCATGTAAAGTTTAAGTTCTATCAGGTTTTTAGTGGGGATTATGTAAAGTTTAGGATCTATCATGTTTTTAGTGGGGTTCATGTAAATTTTAAGTTCTATCAGGTTTTTAGTGGGGTTCATCTAAAGTTTAAGTTCTATCAGGTTTTTAGTGGGGTTCATGTGAAGTTTAGGTTCTATCAGGTTTTAAGAGTGGTTCATGTAAAGTTTAAGTTCTATCAGGTTTTTAGTGGGGTTCGTGTTGCATGTAAAGTTTAGGATCTATCAGGTTTTTAGTGGGGTTCATGTAAATTTTAGGTTCTATCAGGTTTTTAGTGGGGTTCATGTAAAGTTTAAGTTCTATCAGGTTTTTAGTGGGGTTCATGTAAAGTTTAGGTTCTATCATGTTTATAGTGGGGTTAATGTAAAGTTTAATTTCTATCAGGTTTTTAGTGGGGTTCATGTAAAGTTCAAGTTCTATCAGATTTTTAGTGGGGTTCATGTAAAGTTTAGTTTCTATTAGATTTTTAGTGGGGTTCATGTGAAGTTTAGGTTCTATCAGGTTTTTAGAGTGGTTCATGTAAAGTTTAAGTTCTATCAGGTTTTTAGTGGGGTTCGTGTTGCATGTAAAGTTTAGGATCTATTAGGTTTTTAGTGGGGTTCATGTAAAGTTTAGGTTCTATCAGGTTTTTAGTTAGGTTCATGTAAAGTTTAGGTTCTATCAGGTTTTTAGTGGGATTCATGTAAAGTTTAAGTTCTATTAGGTTTTTAGTGGGGTTCATGTAAAGTTTAGGTTCTATCAGGTTTTTAGTGAGGTTCATGTAAAGTTTAGGTTCTATCAGGTTTTTAGTGGGGTTCATGTAAAGTTTAGTTTCTATAAGATTTTTAGTGGGGTTCATGTGAAGTTTAGGTTCTATCAGGTTTTTAGTGGGGTTCATGTAAAGTTTAAGTTCTATCAGGTTTTTAGTGTGGTTCGTGTTGCATGTAAAGCTTAGGATCTATCAGGTTTTTAGTGGGGATTATGTAAGGTTTAGGATCTATCAGGTTTTTAGTGGGGTTCATGTAAAGTTTAAGTTCTATCAGGTTTTTAGTGGGGATTATGTAAAGTTTAGGATCTATCAGGTTTTTAGTGGGGTTCATCTAAAGTTTAAGTTCTATCAGGTTTTTAGTGGGGTTAATGTAAAGTTTAAGTTCTATCGGGTTTTTAGTGGGGTTCATGTAAAGTTTAAGTTCTATCAGGTTTTTAGTGGGGTTCATGTAAAGTTTAGTTTCTATTAGATTTTTAGTGGGGTTCATGTGAAGTTTAAGTTCTATCAGGTTTTTAGAGTGGTTCATGTAAAGTTTAAGTTCTATCAGGTTTTTAGTGGGGTTCGTGTTGCATGTAAAGTTTAGGATCTATTAAGTTTTGAGTGGGGTTCATGTAAAGTTTAGGTTCTATCAGGTTTTTAGTTAGGTTCATGTAAAGTTTAGGTTCTATCAGGTTTTTAGTGGGATTCATGTAAAGTTTAGTTTCTATCAGGTTTTTAGTGGGGTTCATGTAAAGTTTAAGTTCTATCAGGTTTTTAGTGAGGTTCATGTAAAGTTTAGGTTCTATCATGTTTTTAGTAGGGTTCATGTAAAGTTTAAGTTCTATCTGGTTTTTAGTGGGGTTCATGTAAAGTTTAAGTTCTATCAGGTTTTTAGTGGGGTTCCTGTAAAGTTTAGTTTCTATTAGATTTTTAGTGGGGTTCATGTAAAGTTTAAGTTCTATCAGGTTTTTAGTGGGGTTCGTGTTGCATGTAAAGTTTAGGATCTATCAGGTTTTTAGTGGGGTTCATGTAAAGGTTAGGTTCTATCAGGTTTTTAGTGAGGTTCATGTAAAGTTTAGGTTCTATCAGATTTTTAGTGGTGTTCATATAAAATTTAAGTTCTATCAGGTTTTTAGTGGGGTTCATGTAAAGTTTAGTTTCTATAAGATTTTTAGTGGGGTTCATGTGAAGTTTAGGTTCTATCAGGTTTTTAGTGGGGTTCATGTAAAGTTTAGGTTCTATCAGGTTTTTAGTGAGGTTCATGTAAAGTTTAGGTTCTATCAGATTTTTAGTGAGGTTCATGTAAAGTTTAGGTTCTATCAGGTTTTTAGTGGGGTTCATATAAAATTTAAGTTCTATCAGGTTTTTAGTGGGGTTCATGTAAAGTTTAGTTTCTATAAGATTTTTAGTGGGGTTCATGTGAAGTTTAGGTTCTATCAGGTTTTTAGTGGGGTTCATGTAAAGTTTAGGTTCTATCAGGTTTTTAGTGAGGTTCATGTAAAGTTTAGGTTCTATCAGATTTTTAGTGAGGTTCATGTAAAGTTTAGGTTCTATCAGGTTTTTAGTGGGGTTCATATAAAATTTAAGTTCTATCAGGTTTTTAGTGGGGTTCATGTAAAGTTTAGTTTCTATTAGATTTTTAGTGGGGTACATGTGAAGTTTAGGTTCTATCAGGTTTTTAGTGAGGTTCATGTAAAGTTTAGGTTCTATCAGGTTTTTAGTGGGGTTCATAGAAAATTTAAGTTCTATCAGGTTTTTAGTGGGGTTCATGTAAAGTTTAGTTTCTATAAGATTTTTAGTGGGGTTCATGTGAAGTTTAGGTTCTATCAGGGTTTTAGTGGGGTTCATGTAAAGTTTAAGTTCTATCAGGTTTTTAGTGTGGTTCGTGTTGCATGTAAAGTTTAGGATCTATCAGGTTTTTAGTGGGGATTATGTAAGGTTTAGGATCTATCAGGTTTTTAGTGGGGTTCATGTAAAGTTTAAGTTCTATCAGGTTTTTAGTGGGGATTATGTAAAGTTTAGGATCTATCATGTTTTTAGTGGGGTTCATGTAAATTTTAAGTTCTATCAGGTTTTTAGTGGGGTTCATCTAAAGTTTAAGTTCTATCAGGTTTTTAGTGGGGTTCGTGTTGCATGTAAAGTTTAGGATCTATCAGGTGTTTAGTGGGGTTCATGTAAATTTTAGGTTCTATCAGGTTTTTAGTGGGGTTCATGTAAAGTTTAAGTTCTATCAGGTTTTAAGTGGGGTTCATGTAAAGTTTAGGTTCTATCATGTTTATAGTGGGGTTAATGTAAAGTTTAAGTTCTATCAGGTTTTTAGTGGGGTTCATGTAAAGTTTAAGTTCTATCAGGTTTTTAGTAGGGTTCATGTAAAGTTTAGTTTCTATTAGATTTTTAGTGGGGTTCATGTGAAGTTTAGGTTCTATCAGGTTTTTAGAGTGGTTCATGTAAAGTTTAAGTTCTATCAGGTTTTTAGTGGGGTTCGTGTTGCATGTAAAGTTTAGGATCTATTAGGTTTTTAGTGGGGTTCATGTAAAGTTTAGGTTCTATCAGGTTTTTAGTTAGGTTCATGTAAAGTTTAGGTTCTATCAGGTTTTTAGTGGGATTCATGTAAAGTTTAAGTTCTATTAGGTTTTTAGTGGGGTTCATGTAAAGTTTAGGTTCTATCAGGTTTTTAGTGGGGTTCATATAAAATTTAAGTTCTATCAGGTTTTTAGTGGGGTTCATGTAAAGTTTAGTTTCTATAAGATTTTTAGTGGGGTTCATGTGAAGTTTAGGTTCTATCAGGTTTTTAGTGGGGTTCATGTAAAGTTTAAGTTCTATCAGGTTTTTAGTGTGGTTCGTGTTGCATGTAAAGTTTAGGATCTATCAGGTTTTTAGTGGGGTTCATGTAAAGTTTAAGTTCTATCAGGTTTTTAGTGGGGATTATGTAAAGTTTAGGATCTATCAGGTTTTTAGTGGGGTTCATCTAAAGTTTAAGTTCTATCAGGTTTTTAGTGGGGTTCATGTAAAGTTTAGTTTCTATTATATTTTTAGTGGGGTTCATGTGAAGTTTAGGTTCTATCAGGTTTTAAGAGTGGTTCATGTAAAGTTTAAGTTCTATCAGGTTTTTAGTGGGGTTCGTGTTGCATGTAAAGTTTAGGATCTATCAGGTTTTTAGTGGGGATTATTTAAGGTTTAGGATCTATCAGGTTTTTAGTGGGGTTCATGTAAAGTTTAAGTTCTATCAGGTTTTTAGTGGGGTTCATGTAAAGTTTAGGTTCTATCATGTTTTTAGTGGGGTTCATGTAAAGTTTAGGTTCTATCAGGTTTTTAGTGGGGTTCATGTAAAGTTTAAGTTCTATCAGGTTTTTAGTGGGGTTCATGTAAAGTTTAGGTTCTATCATGTTTTTAGTGGGGTTAATGTAAAGTTTAAGTTCTATCAGGTTTTTAGTGGGGTTCATGTAAAGTTTAAGTTCTATCAGGTTTTTAGTGGGGTTCATGTAAAGTTTAGTTTCTATTAGATTTTTAGTGGGGTTCATGTGAAGTTTAGGTTCTATCAGGTTTTTAGAGTGGTTCATGTAAAGTTTAAGTTCTATCAGGTTTTTAGTGGGGTTCGTGTTGCATGTAAAGTTTATGATCTATTAAGTTTTGAGTGGGGTTCATGTAAAGTTTAGGTTCTATCAGGTTTTTAGTTAGGTTCATGTAAAGTTTAGGTTCTATCAGGTTTTTAGTGGGATTCATGTAAAGTTTAAGTTCTATTAGGTTTTTAGTGGGGTTCATGTAAAGTTTAGGTTCTATCAGGTTTTTAGTGGGGTTCATGTAAAGTTTAAGTTCTATCAGGTTTTTAGTGAGGTTCATGTAAAGTTTAGGTTCTATCATGTTTTTAGTAGGGTTCATGTAAAGTTTAAGTTCTATCTGGTTTTTAGTGGGGTTCATGTAAAGTTTAAGTTCTATCAGGTTTTTAGTGGGGTTCCTGTAAAGTTTAGTTTCTATTAGATTTTTAATGGGGTTCATGTAAAGTTTAAGTTCTATCAGGTTTTTAGTGGGGTTCGTGTTGCATGTAAAGTTTAGGATCTATCAGGTTTTTAGTGGGGTTCATGTAAAGTTTAGGTTCTATCAGGTTTTTAGTGAGGTTCATGTAAAGTTTAGGTTCTATCAGATTTTTAGTGGGGTTCATATAAAATTTAAGTTCTATCAGGTTTTTAGTGGGGTTCATGTAAAGTTTAGTTTCTATAAGATTTTTAGTGGGGTTCATGTGAAGTTTAGGTTCTATCAGGTTTTTAGTGGGGTTCATGTAAAGTTTAGGTTCTATCAGGTTTTTAGTGAGGTTCATGTAAAGTTTAGGTTCTATCAGATTTTTAGTGAGGTTCATGTAAAGTTTAGGTTCTATCAGGTTTTTAGTGGGGTTCATATAAAATTTAAGTTCTATCAGGTTTTTAGTGGGGTTCATGTAAAGTTTAGTTTCTATAAGATTTTTAGTGGGGTTCATGTGAAGTTTAAGTTCTATCAGGTTTTTAGTGGGGTTCATGTAAAGTTTAGGTTCTATCAGGTTTTTAGTGAGGTTCATGTAAAGTTTAGGTTCTATCAGATTTTTAGTGAGGTTCATGTAAAGTTTAGGTTCTATCAGGTTTTTAGTGGGGTTCATATAAAATTTAAGTTCTATCAGGTTTTTAGTGGGGTTCATGTAAAGTTTAGGTTCTATCAGGTTTTTAGTGAGGTTCATGTAAAGTTTAGGTTCTATCAGATTTTTAGTGAGGTTCATGTAAAGTTTAGGTTCTATCAGGTTTTTAGTGGGGTTCATATAAAATTTAAGTTCTATCAGGTTTTTAGTGGGGTTCATGTAAAGTTTAGTTTCTATTAGATTTTTAGTGGGGTTCATGTGAAGTTTAGGTTCTATCAGGTTTTTAGTGAGGTTCATGTAAAGTTTAGGTTCTATCAGGTTTTTAGTGGGGTTCATAGAAAATTTAAGTTCTATCAGGTTTTTAGTGGGGTTCATGTAAAGTTTAGTTTCTATAAGATTTTTAGTGGGGTTCATGTGAAGTTTAGGTTCTATCAGGTTTTTAGTGGGGTTCATGTAAAGTTTAAGTTCTATCAGGTTTTTAGTGTGGTTCGTGTTGCATGTAAAGTTTAGGATCTATCAGGTTTTTAGTGGGGATTATGTAAGGTTTAGGATCTATCAGGTTTTTAGTGGGGTTCATGTAAAGTTTAAGTTCTATCAGGTTTTTAGTGGGGATTATGTAAAGTTTAGGATCTATCATGTTTTTAGTGGGGTTCATGTAAATTTTAAGTTCTATCAGGTTTTTAGTGGGGTTCATCTAAAGTTTAAGTTCTATCAGGTTTTTAGTGGGGTTCATGTGAAGTTTAGGTTCTATCAGGTTTTAAGAGTGGTTCATGTAAAGTTTAAGTTCTATCAGGTTTTTAGTGGGGTTCGTGTTGCATGTAAAGTTTAGGATCTATCAGGTTTTTAGTGGGGTTCATGTAAATTTTAGGTTCTATCAGGTTTTTAGTGGGGTTCATGTAAAGTTTAAGTTCTATCAGGTTTTAAGTGGGGTTCATGTAAAGTTTAGGTTCTATCATGTTTATAGTGGGGTTAATGTAAAGTTTAAGTTCTATCAGGTTTTTAGTGGGGTTCATGTAAAGTTTAAGTTCTATCAGGTTTTTAGTAGGGTTCATGTAAAGTTTAGTTTCTATTAGATTTTTAGTGGGGTTCATGTGAAGTTTAGGTTCTATCAGGTTTTTAGAGTGGTTCATGTAAAGTTTAAGTTCTATCAGGTTTTTAGTGGGGTTCGTGTTGCATGTAAAGTTTAGGATCTATTAGGTTTTTAGTGGGGTTCATGTAAAGTTTAGGTTCTATCAGGTTTTTAGTTAGGTTCATGTAAAGTTTAGGTTCTATCAGGTTTTTAGTAGGATTGATGTAAAGTTTAAGTTCTATTAGGTTTTTAGTGGGGTTCATGTAAAGTTTAGGTTCTATCAGGTTTTTAGTGAGGTTCATGTAAAGTTTAGGTTCTATCAGGTTTTTAGTGAGGTTCATGTAAAGTTTAGGTTCTATCAGGTTTTTAGTGGGGTTCATATAAAATTTAAGTTCTATCAGGTTTTTAGTGGGGTTCATGTAAAGTTTAGTTTCTATAAGATTTTTAGTGGGGTTCATGTGAAGTTTAGGTTCTATCAGGTTTTTAGTGGGGTTCATGTAAAGTTTAAGTTCTATCAGGTTTTTAGTGTGGTTCGTGTTGCATGTAAAGTTTAGGATCTATCAGGTTTTTAGTGGGGTTCATGTAAAGTTTAAGTTCTATCAGGTTTTTAGTGGGGATTATGTAAAGTTTAGGATCTATCAGGTTTTTAGTGGGGTTCATCTAAAGTTTAGTTTCTATTATATTTTTAGTGGGGTTCATGTGAAGTTTAGGTTCTATCAGGTTTTAAGAGTGGTTCATGTAAAGTTTAAGTTCTATCAGGTTTTTAGTGGGGTTCGTGTTGCATGTAAAGTTTAGGATCTATCAGGTTTTTAGTGGGGTTCATGTAAAGTTTAAGTTCTATCAGGTTTTAGTGGGGTTCATGTAAAGTTTAGGTTCTATCATGTTTTTAGTGGGGTTAATGTAAAGTTTAAGTTCTATCAGGTTTTTAGTGGGGTTCATGTAAAGTTTAAGTTCTATCAGGTTTTTAGTGGGGTTCATGTAAAGTTTAGTTTCTATTAGATTTTTAGTGGGGTTCATGTGAAGTTTAGGTTCTATCAGGTTTTTAGAGTGGTTCATGTAAAGTTTAAGTTCTATCAGGTTTTTAGTGGGGTTCGTGTTGCATGTAAAGTTTAGGATCTATTAAGTTTTGAGTGGGGTTCATGTAAAGTTTAGGTTCTATCAGGTTTTTAGTTAGGTTCATGTAAAGTTTAGGTTCTATCAGGTTTTTAGTGGGATTCATGTAAAGTTTAAGTTCTATTAGGTTTTTAGTGGGGTTCATGTAAAGTTTAGGTTCTATCAGGTTTTTAGTGGGGTTCATGTAAAGTTTAAGTTCTATCAGGTTTTTAGTGAGGTTCATGTAAAGTTTAGGTTCTATCATGTTTTTAGTAGGGTTCATGTAAAGTTTAAGTTCTATCTGGTTTTTAGTGGGGTTCATGTAAAGTTTAAGTTCTATCAGGTTTTTAGTGGGGTTCCTGTAAAGTTTAGTTTCTATTAGATTTTTAGTGGGGTTCATGTAAAGTTTAAGTTCTATCAGGTTTTTAGTGGGGTTCGTGTTGCATGTAAAGTTTAGGATCTATCAGGTTTTTAGTGGGGTTCTTGTAAAGTTTAGGTTCTATCAGGTTTTTAGTGAGGTTCATGTAAAGTTTAGGTTCTATCAGATTTTTAGTGGGGTTCATATAAAATTTAAGTTCTATCAGGTTTTTAGTGGGGTTCATGTAAAGTTTAGTTTCTATAAGATTTTTAGTGGGGTTCATGTGAAGTTTAGGTTCTATCAGGTTTTTAGTGGGGTTCATGTAAAGTTTAGGTTCTATCAGGTTTTTAGTGAGGTTCATGTAAAGTTTAGGTTCTATCAGATTTTTAGTGAGGTTCATGTAAAGTTTAGGTTCTATCAGGTTTTTAGTGGGGTTCATATAAAATTTAAGTTCTATCAGGTTTTTAGTGGGGTTCATGTAAAGTTTAGTTTCTATAAGATTTTTAGTGGGGTTCATGTGAAGTTTAAGTTCTATCAGGTTTTTAGTGGGGTTCATGTAAAGTTTAGGTTCTATCAGGTTTTTAGTGAGGTTCATGTAAAGTTTAGGTTCTATCAGATTTTTAGTGAGGTTCATGTAAAGTTTAGGTTCTATCAGGTTTTTAGTGGGGTTCATATAAAATTTAAGTTCTATCAGGTTTTTAGTGGGGTTCATGTAAAGTTTAGTTTCTATTAGATTTTTAGTGGGGTTCATGTGAAGTTTAGGTTCTATCAGGTTTTTAGTGAGGTTCATGTAAAGTTTAGGTTCTATCAGGTTTTTAGTGGGGTTCATAGAAAATTTAAGTTCTATCAGGTTTTTAGTGGGGTTCATGTAAAATTTAGTTTCTATAAGATTTTTAGTGGGGTTCATGTGAAGTTTAGGTTCTATCAGGTTTTTAGTGGGGTTCATGTAAAGTTTAAGTTCTATCAGGTTTTTAGTGTGGTTCGTGTTGCATGTAAAGTTTAGGATCTATCAGGTTTTTAGTGGGGATTATGTAAGGTTTAGGATCTATCAGGTTTTTAGTGGGGTTCATGTAAAGTTTAAGTTCTATCAGGTTTTTAGTGGGGATTATGTAAAGTTTAGGATCTATCATGTTTTTAGTGGGGTTCATGTAAATTTTAAGTTCTATCAGGTTTTTAGTGGGGTTCATCTAAAGTTTAAGTTCTATCAGGTTTTTAGTGGGGTTCATGTGAAGTTTAGGTTCTATCAGGTTTTAAGAGTGGTTCATGTAAAGTTTAAGTTCTATCAGGTTTTTAGTGGGGTTCGTGTTGCATGTAAAGTTTAGGATCTATCAGGTTTTTAGTGGGGTTCATGTAAATTTTAGGTTCTATCAGGTTTTTAGTGGGGTTCATGTAAAGTTTAAGTTCTATCAGGTTTTTAGTGGGGTTCATGTAAAGTTTAGGTTCTATCATGTTTATAGTGGGGTTAATGTAAAGTTTAAGTTCTATCAGGTTTTTAGTGGGGTTCATGTAAAGTTTAAGTTCTATCAGGTTTTTAGTGGGGTTCATGTAAAGTTTAGTTTCTATTAGATTTTTAGTGGGGTTCATGTGAAGTTTAGGTTCTATCAGGTTTTTAGAGTGTTTCATGTAAAGTTTAAGTTCTATCAGGTTTTTAGTGGGGTTCGTGTTGTATGTAAAGTTTAGGATCTATTAAGTTTTGAGTGGGGTTCATGTAAAGTTTAGGTTCTATCAGGTTTTTAGTTAGGTTCATGTAAAGTTTAGGTTCTATCAGGTTTTTAGTGGGATTCATGTAAAGTTTAAGTTCTATTAGGTTTTTAGTGGGGTTCATGTAAAGTTTAGGTTCTATCAGGTTTTTAGTGGGGTTCATGTAAAGTTTAAGTTCTATCAGGTTTTTAGTGAGGTTCATGTAAAGTTTAGGTTCTATCATGTTTTTAGTAGGGTTCATGTAAAGTTTAAGTTCTATCTGGTTTTTAGTGGGGTTCATGTAAAGTTTAAGTTCTATCAGGTTTTTAGTGGGGTTCCTGTAAAGTTTAGTTTCTATTAGATTTTTAGTGGGGTTCATGTAAAGTTTAAGTTCTATCAGGTTTTTAGTGGGGTTCGTGTTGCATGTAAAGTTTAGGATCTATCAGGTTTTTAGTGGGGTTCATGTAAAGTTTAGGTTCTATCAGGTTTTTAGTGAGGTTCATGTAAAGTTTAGGTTCTATCAGATTTTTAGTGGGGTTCATATAAAATTTAAGTTCTATCAGGTTTTTAGTGGGGTTCATGTAAAGTTTAGTTTCTATAAGATTTTTAGTGGGGTTCATGTGAAGTTTAGGTTCTATCAGGTTTTTAGTGGGGTTCATGTAAAGTTTAGGTTCTATCAGGTTTTTAGTGAGGTTCATGTAAAGTTTAGGTTCTATCAGATTTTTAGTGAGGTTCATGTAAAGTTTAGGTTCTATCAGGTTTTTAGTGGGGTTCATATAAAATTTAAGTTCTATCAGGTTTTTAGTGGGGTTCATGTAAAGTTTAGTTTCTATAAGATTTTTAGTGGGGTTCATGTGAAGTTTAAGTTCTATCAGGTTTTTAGTGGGGTTCATGTAAAGTTTAGGTTCTATCAGGTTTTTAGTGAGGTTCATGTAAAGTTTAGGTTCTATCAGATTTTTAGTGAGGTTCATGTAAAGTTTAGGTTCTATCAGGTTTTTAGTGGGGTTCATATAAAATTTAAGTTCTATCAGGTTTTTAGTGGGGTTCATGTAAAGTTTAGTTTCTATTAGATTTTTAGTGGGGTTCATGTGAAGTTTAGGTTCTATCAGGTTTTTAGTGAGGTTCATGTAAAGTTTAGGTTCTATCAGGTTTTTAGTGGGGTTCATAGAAAATTTAAGTTCTATCAGGTTTTTAGTGGGGTTCATGTAAAATTTAGTTTCTATAAGATTTTTAGTGGGGTTCATGTGAAGTTTAGGTTCTATCAGGTTTTTAGTGGGGTTCATGTAAAGTTTAAGTTCTATCAGGTTTTTAGTGTGGTTCGTGTTGCATGTAAAGTTTAGGATCTATCAGGTTTTTAGTGGGGATTATGTAAGGTTTAGGATCTATCAGGTTTTTAGTGGGGTTCATGTAAAGTTTAAGTTCTATCAGGTTTTTAGTGGGGATTATGTAAAGTTTAGGATCTATCATGTTTTTAGTGGGGTTCATGTAAATTTTAAGTTCTATCAGGTTTTTAGTGGGGTTCATCTAAAGTTTAAGTTCTATCAGGTTTTTAGTGGAGTTCATGTGAAGTTTAGGTTCTATCAGGTTTTAAGAGTGGTTCATGTAAAGTTTAAGTTCTATCAGGTTTTTAGTGGGGTTCGTGTTGCATGTAAAGTTTAGGATCTATCAGGTTTTTAGTGGGGTTCATGTAAATTTTAGGTTCTATCAGGTTTTTAGTGGGGTTCATGTAAAGTTTAAGTTCTATCAGGTTTTTAGTGGGGTTCATGTAAAGTTTAGGTTCTATCATGTTTATAGTGGGGTTAATGTAAAGTTTAAGTTCTATCAGGTTTTTAGTGGGGTTCATGTAAAGTTTAAGTTCTATCAGGTTTTTAGTGGGGTTCATGTAAAGTTTAGTTTCTATTAGATTTTTAGTGGGGTTCATGTGAAGTTTAGGTTCTATCAGGTTTTTAGAGTGGTTCATGTAAAGTTTAAGTTCTATCAGGTTTTTAGTGGGGTTCGTGTTGCATGTAAAGTTTAGGATCTATTAGGTTTTTAGTGGGGTTCATGTAAAGTTTAGGTTCTATCAGGTTTTTAGTTAGGTTCATGTAAAGTTTAGGTTCTATCAGGTTTTTAGTGGGATTCATGTAAAGTTTAAGTTCTATTAGGTTTTTAGTGGGGTTCATGTAAAGTTTAGGTTCTATCAGGTTTTTAGTGAGGTTCATGTAAAGTTTAGGTTCTATCAGGTTTTTAGTGAGGTTCATGTAAAGTTTAGGTTCTATCAGGTTTTTAGTGGGGTTCATATAAAATTTAAGTTCTATCAGGTTTTTAGTGGGGTTCATGTAAAGTTTAGTTTCTATTAGATTTTTAGTGGGGTTCATGTGAAGTTTAGGTTCTATCAGGTTTTTAGTGGGGTTCATGTAAAGTTTAAGTTCTATCAGGTTTTTAGTGTGGTTCGTGTTGCATGTAAAGTTTAGGATCTATCAGGTTTTTAGTGGGGATTATGTAAGGTTTAGGATCTATCAGGTTTTTAGTGGGGTTCATGTAAAGTTTAAGTTCTATCAGGTTTTTAGTGGGGATTATGTAAAGTTTAGGATCTATCAGGTTTTTAGAGGGGTTCATCTAAAGTTTAAGTTCTATCAGGTTTTTAGTGGGGTTAATGTAAAGTTTAAGTTCTATCGGGTTTTTAGTGGGGTTCATGTAAAGTTTAAGTTCTATCAGGTTTTTAGTGGGGTTCATGTAAAGTTTAGTTTCTATTAGATTTTTAGTGGGGTTCATGTGAAGTTTAGGTTCTATCAGGTTTTTAGAGTGGTTCATGTAAAGTTTAAGTTCTATCAGGTTTTTAGTGGGGTTCGTGTTGCATGTAAAGTTTAGGATCTATTAAGTTTTGAGTGGGGTTCATGTAAAGTTTAGGTTCTATCAGGTTTTTAGTTAGGTTCATGTAAAGTTTAGGTTCTATCAGGTTTTCAGTGGGATTCATGTAAAGTTTAGGTTCTATCAGGTTTTTAGTGGGGTTCATGTAAAGTTTAAGTTCTATCAGGTTTTTAGTGAGGTTCATGTAAAGTTTAGGTTCTATCATGTTTTTAGTAGGGTTCATGTAAAGTTTAAGTTCTATCTGGTTTTTAGTGGGGTTCATGTAAAGTTTAAGTTCTATCAGGTTTTTAGTGGGGTTCCTGTAAAGTTTAGTTTCTATTAGATTTTTAGTGGGGTTCATGTAAAGTTTAAGTTCTATCAGGTTTTTAGTGGGGTTCGTGTTGCATGTAAAGTTTAGGATCTATCAGGTTTTTAGTGGGGTTCATGTAAAGGTTAGGTTCTATCAGGTTTTTAGTGAGGTTCATGTAAAGTTTAGGTTCTATCAGATTTTTAGTGGGGTTCATATAAAATTTAAGTTCTATCAGGTTTTTAGTGGGGTTCATGTAAAGTTTAGTTTCTATAAGATTTTTAGTGGGGTTCATGTGAAGTTTAGGTTCTATCAGGTTTTTAGTGGGGTTCATGTAAAGTTTAGGTTCTATCAGGTTTTTAGTGAGGTTCATGTAAAGTTTAGGTTCTATCAGATTTTTAGTGAGGTTCATGTAAAGTTTAGGTTCTATCAGGTTTTTAGTGGGGTTCATATAAAATTTAAGTTCTATCAGGTTTTTAGTGGGGTTCATGTAAAGTTTAGTTTCTATAAGATTTTTAGTGGGGTTCATGTGAAGTTTAGGTTCTATCAGGTTTTTAGTGGGGTTCATGTAAAGTTTAGGTTCTATCAGGTTTTTAGTGAGGTTCATGTAAAGTTTAGGTTCTATCAGATTTTTAGTGAGGTTCATGTAAAGTTTAGGTTCTATCAGGTTTTTAGTGGGGTTCATATCAAATTTAAGTTCTATCAGGTTTTTAGTGGGGTTCATGTAAAGTTTAGTTTCTATTAGATTTTTAGTGGGGTTCATGTGAAGTTTAGGTTCTAACAGGTTTTTAGTGAGGTTCATGTAAAGTTTAGGTTCTATCAGGTTTTTAGTGGGGTTCATAGAAAATTTAAGTTCTATCAGGTTTTTAGTGGGGTTCATGTAAAGTTTAGTTTCTATAAGATTTTTAGTGGGGTTCATGTGAAGTTTAGGTTCTATCAGGTTTTTAGTGGGGTTCATGTAAAGTTTAAGTTTTTCTATCAGGTTTTTAGTGTGGTTCGTGTTTCATGTAAAGTTTAGGATCTATCAGGTTTTTAGTGGGGATTATGTAAGGTTTAGGATCTATCAGGTTTTTAGTGGGGTTCATGTAAAGTTTAAGTTCTATCAGGTTTTTAGTGGGGATTATGTAAAGTTTAGGATCTATCATGTTTTTAGTGGGGTTCATGTAAATTTTAAGTTCTATCAGGTTTTTAGTGGGGTTCATCTAAAGTTTAAGTTCTATCAGGTTTTTAGTGGGGTTCATGTGAAGTTTAGGTTCTATCAGGTTTTAAGAGTGGTTCATGTAAAGTTTAAGTTCTATCAGGTTTTTAGTGGGGTTCGTGTTGCATGTAAAGTTTAGGATCTATCAGGTTTTTAGTGGGGTTCATGTAAATTTTAGGTTCTATCAGGTTTTTAGTGGGGTTCATGTAAAGTTTAAGTTCTATCAGGTTTTTAGTGGGGTTCATGTAAAGTTTAGGTTCTATCATGTTTATAGTGGGGTTAATGTAAAGTTTAAGTTCTATCAGGTTTTTAGTGGGGTTCATGTAAAGTTTAAGTTCTATCAGGTTTTTAGTGGGGTTCATGTAAAGTTTAGTTTCTATTAGATTTTTAGTGGGGTTCATGTGAAGTTTAGGTTCTATCAGGTTTTTAGAGTGGTTCATGTAAAGTTTAAGTTCTATCAGGTTTTTAGTGGGGTTCGTGTTGCATGTAAAGTTTAGGATCTATTAGGTTTTTGGTGGGGTTCATGTAAAGTTTAGGTTCTATCAGGTTTTTAGTTAGGTTCATGTAAAGTTTAGGTTCTATCAGGTTTTTAGTGGGATTCATGTAAAGTTTAAGTTCTATTAGGTTTTTAGTGGGGTTCATGTAAAGTTTAGGTTCTATCAGGTTTTTAGTGAGGTTCATGTAAAGTTTAGTTTCTATAAGATTTTTAGTGGGGTTCATGTGAAGTTTAGGTTCTATCAGGTTTTTAGTGGGGTTCATGTAAAGTTTAAGTTCTATCAGGTTTTTAGTGTGGTTCGTGTTGCATGTAAAGTTTAGGATCTATCAGGTTTTTAGTGGGTCCATGTAAAGTTTAAGTTCTATCAGGTTTTTAGTGGGGATTATGTAAAGTTTAGGATCTATCAGGTTTTTAGTGGGGTTCATCTAAAGTTTAAGTTCTATCAGGTTTTTAGTGGGGTTCATGTAAAGTTTAGTTTCTATTATATTTTTAATGGGGTTCATGTGAAGTTTAGGTTCTATCAGGTTTTAAGAGTGGTTCATGTAAAGTTTAAGTTCTATCAGGTTTTTAGTGGGGTTCGTGTTGCATGTAAAGTTTAGGATCTATCAGGTTTTTAGTGGGGATTATTTAAGGTTTAGGATCTATCAGGTTTTTAGTGGGGTTCATGTAAAGTTTAAGTTCTATCAGGTTTTTAGTGGGGTTCATGTAAAGTTTAGGTTCTATCATGTTTTTAGTGGGGTTCATGTAAAGTTTAGGTTCTATCAGGTTTTTAGTGGGGTTCATGTAAAGTTTAAGTTCTATCAGGTTTTTAGTGGGGTTCATGTAAAGTTTAGGTTCTATCATGTTTTTAGTGGGGTTAATGTAAAGTTTAAGTTCTATCAGGTTTTTAGTGGGGTTCATGTAAAGTTTAAGTTCTATCAGGTTTTTAGTGGGGTTCATGTAAAGTTTAGTTTCTATTAGATTTTTAGTGGGGTTCATGTGAAGTTTAGGTTCTATCAGGTTTTTAGAGTGGTTCATGTAAAGTTTAAGTTCTATCAGGTTTTTAGTGGGGTTCGTGTTGCATGTAAAGTTTAGGATCTATTAAGTTTTGAGTGGGGTTCATGTAAAGTTTAGGTTCTATCAGGTTTTTAGTTAGGTTCATGTAAAGTTTAGGTTCTATCAGGTTTTTAGTGGGATTCATGTAAAGTTTAAGTTCTATTAGGTTTTTAGTGGGGTTCATGTAAAGTTTAGGTTCTATCAGGTTTTTAGTGGGGTTCATGTAAAGTTTAAGTTCTATCAGGTTTTTAGTGAGGTTCATGTAAAGTTTAGGTTCTATCATGTTTTTAGTAGGGTTCATGTAAAGTTTAAGTTCTATCTGGTTTTTAGTGGGGTTCATGTAAAGTTTAAGTTCTATCAGGTTTTTAGTGGGGTTCCTGTAAAGTTTAGTTTCTATTAGATTTTTAGTGGGGTTCATGTAAAGTTTAAGTTCTATCAGGTTTTTAGTGGGGTTCGTGTTGCATGTAAAGTTTAGGATCTATCAGGTTTTTAGTGGGGTTCATGTAAAGTTTAGGTTCTATCAGGTTTTTAGTGAGGTTCATGTAAAGTTTAGGTTCTATCAGATTTTTAGTGAGGTTCATGTAAAGTTTAGGTTCTATCAGGTTTTTAGTGGGGTTCATATAAAATTTAAGTTCTATCAGGGTTTTAGTGGGGTTCATGTAAAGTTTAGTTTCTATAAGATTTTTAGTGGGGTTCATGTGAAGTTTAGGTTCTATCAGGTTTTTAGTGGGGTTCATGTAAAGTTTAGTTTCTATTAGATTTTTAGTGGGGTTCATGTGAAGTTTAGGTTCTATCAGGTTTTTAGAGTGGTTCATGTAAAGTTTAAGTTCTATCAGGTTTTTAGTGGGGTTCGTGTTGCATGTAAAGTTTAGGATCTATTAGGTTTTTAGTGGGGTTCATGTAAAGTTTAGGTTCTATCAGGTTTTTAGTTAGGTTCATGTAAAGTTTAGGTTCTATCAGGTTTTTAGTGGGATTCATGTAAAGTTTAGGTTCTATAAGATTTTTAGTGGGGTTCATGTGAAGTTTAGGTTCTATCAGGTTTTTAGTGGGGTTCATGTAAAGTTTAAGTTCTATCAGGTTTTTAGTGTGGTTCGTGTTGCATGTAAAGTTTAGGATCTATCAGGTTTTTAGTGGGTCCATGTAAAGTTTAAGTTCTATCAGGTTTTTAGTGGGGATTATGTAAAGTTTAGGATCTATCAGGTTATTAGTGGGGTTCATCTAAAGTTTAAGTTCTATCAGGTTTTTAGTGGGGTTCATGTAAAGTTTAGTTTCTATTATATTTTTAGTGGGGTTCATGTGAAGTTTAGGTTCTATCAGGTTTTAAGAGTGGTTCATGTAAAGTTTAAGTTCTATCAGGTTTTTAGTGGGGTTCGTGTTGCATGTAAAGTTTAGGATCTATCAGGTTTTTAGTGGGGATTATTTAAGGTTTAGGATCTATCAGGTTTTTAGTGGGGTTCATGTAAAGTTTAAGTTCTATCAGGTTTTTAGTGGGGTTCATGTAAAGTTTAGGTTCTATCATGTTTTTAGTGGGGTTCATGTAAAGTTTAGGTTCTATCAGGTTTTTAGTGGGGTTCATGTAAAGTTTAAGTTCTATCAGGTTTTTAGTGGGGTTCATGTAAAGTTTAGGTTCTATCATGTTTTTAGTGGGGTTAATGTAAAGTTTAAGTTCTATCAGGTTTTTAGTGGGGTTCATGTAAAGTTTAAGTTCTATCAGGTTTTTAGTGGGGTTCATGTAAAGTTTAGTTTCTATTAGATTTTTAGTGGGGTTCATGTGAAGTTTAGGTTCTATCAGGTTTTTAGAGTGGTTCATGTAAAGTTTAAGTTCTATCAGGTTTTTAGTGGGGTTCGTGTTGCATGTAAAGTTTAGGATCTATTAAGTTTTGAGTGGGGTTCATGTAAAGTTTAGGTTCTATCAGGTTTTTAGTTAGGTTCATGTAAAGTTTAGGTTCTATCAGGTTTTTAGTGGGGTTCATGTAAAGTTTAAGTTCTATCAGGTTTTTAGTGGGGTTCATGTAAAGTTTAGGTTCTATCATGTTTATAGTGGGGTTAATGTAAAGTTTAAGTTCTATCAGGTTTTTAGTGGGGTTCATGTAAAGTTTAAGTTCTATCAGGTTTTTAGTGGGGTTCATGTAAAGTTTAGTTTCTATTAGATTTTTAGTGGGGTTCATGTGAAGTTTAGGTTCTATCAGGTTTTTAGAGTGGTTCATGTAAAGTTTAAGTTCTATCAGGTTTTTAGTGGGGTTCGTGTTGCATGTAAAGTTTAGGATCTATTAGGTTTTTAGTGGGGTTCATGTAAAGTTTAGGTTCTATCAGGTTTTTAGTTAGGTTCATGTAAAGTTTAGGTTCTATCAGGTTTTTAGTGGGATTCATGTAAAGTTTAAGTTCTATTAGGTTTTTAGTGGGGTTCATGTAAAGTTTAGGTTCTATCAGGTTTTTAGTGAGGTTCATGTAAAGTTTAGTTTCTATAAGATTTTTAGTGGGGTTCATGTGAAGTTTAGGTTCTATCAGGTTTTTAGTGGGGTTCATGTAAAGTTTAAGTTCTATCAGGTTTTTAGTGTGGTTCGTGTTGCATGTAAAGTTTAGGATCTATCAGGTTTTTAGTGGGTCCATGTAAAGTTTAAGTTCTATCAGGTTTTTAGTGGGGATTATGTAAAGTTTAGGATCTATCAGGTTTTTAGTGGGGTTCATCTAAAGTTTAAGTTCTATCAGGTTTTTAGTGGGGTTCATGTAAAGTTTAGTTTCTATTATATTTTTAGTGGGGTTCATGTGAAGTTTAGGTTCTATCAGGTTTTAAGAGTGGTTCATGTAAAGTTTAAGTTCTATCAGGTTTTTAGTGGGGTTCGTGTTGCATGTAAAGTTTAGGATCTATTAAGTTTTGAGTGGGGTTCATGTAAAGTTTAGGTTCTATCAGGTTTTTAGTTAGGTTCATGTAAAGTTTAGGTTCTATCAGGTTTTTAGTGGGATTCATGTAAAGTTTAAGTTCTATTAGGTTTTTAGTGGGGTTCATGTAAAGTTTAGGTTCTATCAGGTTTTTAGTGGGGTTCATGTAAAGTTTAAGTTCTATCAGGTTTTTAGTGAGGTTCATGTAAAGTTTAGGTTCTATCATGTTTTTAGTAGGGTTCATGTAAAGTTTAAGTTCTATCTGGTTTTTAGTGGGGTTCATGTAAAGTTTAAGTTCTATCAGGTTTTTAGTGGGGTTCCTGTAAAGTTTAGTTTCTATTAGATTTTTAGTGGGGTTCATGTAAAGTTTAAGTTCTATCAGATTTTTAGTGGGGTTCGTGTTGCATGTAAAGTTTAGGATCTATCAGGTTTTTAGTGGGGTTCATGTAAAGTTTAGGTTCTATCAGGTTTTTAGTGAGGTTCATGTAAAGTTTAGGTTCTATCAGATTTTTAGTGAGGTTCATGTAAAGTTTAGGTTCTATCAGGTTTTTAGTGGGGTTCATATAAAATTTAAGTTCTATCAGGTTTTTAGTGGGGTTCATGTAAAGTTTAGTTTCTATAAGATTTTTAGTGGGGTTCATGTGAAGTTTAGGTTCTATCAGGTTTTTAGTGGGGTTCATGTAAAGTTTAGTTTCTATTAGATTTTTAGTGGGGTTCATGTGAAGTTTAGGTTCTATCAGGATTTTAGAGTGGTTCATGTAAAGTTTAAGTTCTATCAGGTTTTTAGTGGGGTTCGTGTTGCATGTAAAGTTTAGGATCTATTAGGTTTTTAGTGGGGTTCATGTAAAGTTTAGGTTCTATCAGGTTTTTAGTTAGGTTCATGTAAAGTTTAGGTTCTATCAGGTTTTTAGTGGGATTCATGTAAAGTTTAAGTTCTATTAGGTTTTTAGTGGGGTTCATGTAAAGTTTAGGTTCTATCAGGTTTTTAGTGAGGTTCATGTAAAGTTTAGTTTCTATAAGATTTTTAGTGGGGTTCATGTGAAGTTTAGGTTCTATCAGGTTTTTAGTGGGGTTCATGTAAAGTTTAAGTTCTATCAGGTTTTTAGTGTGGTTCGTGTTGCATGTAAAGTTTAGGATCTATCAGGTTTTTAGTGGGTCCATGTAAAGTTTAAGTTCTATCAGGTTTTTAGTGGGGATTATGTAAAGTTTAGGATCTATCAGGTTTTTAGTGGGGTTCATCTAAAGTTTAAGTTCTATCAGGTTTTTAGTGGGGTTCATGTAAAGTTTAGTTTCTATTATATTTTTAGTGGGGTTCATGTGAAGTTTAGGTTCTATCAGGTTTTAAGAGTGGTTCATGTAAAGTTTAAGTTCTATCAGGTTTTTAGTGGGGTTCGTGTTGCATGTAAAGTTTAGGATCTATCAGGTTTTTAGTGGGGATTATTTAAGGTTTAGGATCTATCAGGTTTTTAGTGGGGTTCATGTAAAGTTTAAGTTCTATCAGGTTTTTAGTGGGGTTCATGTAAAGTTTAGGTTCTATCATGTTTTTAGTGGGGTTCATGTAAAGTTTAGGTTCTATCAGGTTTTTAGTGGGGTTCATGTAAAGTTTAAGTTCTATCAGGTTTTTAGTGGGGTTCATGTAAAGTTTAGGTTCTATCATGTTTTTAGTGGGGTTAATGTAAAGTTTAAGTTCTATCAGGTTTTTAGTGGGGTTCATGTAAAGTTTAAGTTCTATCAGGTTTTTAGTGGGGTTCATGTAAAGTTTAGTTTCTATTAGATTTTTAGTGGGGTTCATGTGAAGTTTAGGTTCTATCAGGTTTTTAGAGTGGTTCATGTAAAGTTTAAGTTCTATCAGGTTTTTAGTGGGGTTCGTGTTGCATGTAAAGTTTAGGATCTATTAAGTTTTGAGTGGGGTTCATGTAAAGTTTAGGTTCTATCAGGTTTTTAGTTAGGTTCATGTAAAGTTTAGGTTCTATCAGGTTTTTAGTGGGATTCATGTAAAGTTTAAGTTCTATTAGGTTTTTAGTGGGGTTCATGTAAAGTTTAGGTTCTATCAGGTTTTTAGTGGGGTTCATGTAAAGTTTAAGTTCTATCAGGTTTTTAGTGAGGTTCATGTAAAGTTTAGGTTCTATCATGTTTTTAGTAGGGTTCATGTAAAGTTTAAGTTCTATCTGGTTTTTAGTGGGGTTCATGTAAAGTTTAAGTTCTATCAGGTTTTTAGTGGGGTTCCTGTAAAGTTTAGTTTCTATTAGATTTTTAGTGGGGTTCATGTAAAGTTTAATTTCTATCAGGTTTTTAGTGGGGTTCGTGTTGCATGTAAAGTTTAGGATCTATCAGGTTTTTAGTGGGGTTCATGTAAAGTTTAGGTTCTATCAGGTTTTTAGTGAGGTTCATGTAAAGTTTAGGTTCTATCAGATTTTTAGTGAGGTTCATGTAAAGTTTAGGTTCTATCAGGTTTTTAGTGGGGTTCATATAAAATTTAAGTTCTATCAGGTTTTTAGTGGGGTTCATGTAAAGTTTAGTTTCTATAAGATTTTTAGTGGGGTTCATGTGAAGTTTAGGTTCTATCAGGTTTTTAGTGGGGTTCATGTAAAGTTTAGGTTCTATCAGGTTTTTAGTGAGGTTCATGTAAAGTTTAGGTTCTATCAGATTTTTAGTGAGGTTCATGTAAAGTTTAGGTTCTATCAGGTTTTTAGTGGGGTTCATATAAAATTTAAGTTCTATCAGGTTTTTAGTGGGGTTCATGTAAAGTTTAGTTTCTATAAGATTTTTAGTGGGGTTCATGTGAAGTTTAGGTTCTATCAGGTTTTTAGTGGGGTTCATGTAAAGTTTAGGTTCTATCAGGTTTTTAGTGAGGTTCATGTAAAGTTTAGGTTCTATCAGATTTTTAGTGAGGTTCATGTAAAGTTTAGGTTCTATCAGGTTTTTAGTGGGATTCATGTAAAGTTTAAGTTCTATTAGGTTTTTAGTGGGGTTCATGTAAAGTTTAGGTTCTATCAGGTTTTTAGTGAGGTTCATGTAAAGTTTAGTTTCTATAAGATTTTTAGTGGGGTTCATGTGAAGTTTAGGTTCTATCAGGTTTTTAGTGGGGTTCATGTAAAGTTTAGGTTCTATCAGGTTTTTAGTGGGATTCATGTAAAGTTTAAGTTCTATTAGGTTTTTAGTGGGGTTCATGTAAAGTTTAGGTTCTATCAGGTTTTTAGTGAGGTTCATGTAAAGTTTAGTTTCTATAAGATTTTTAGTGGGGTTCATGTGAAGTTTAGGTTCTATCAGGTTTTTAGTGGGGTTCATGTAAAGTTTAAGTTCTATCAGGTTTTTAGTGTGGTTCGTGTTGCATGTAAAGTTTAGGATCTATCAGGTTTTTAGTGGGTCCATGTAAAGTTTAAGTTCTATCAGGTTTTTAGTGGGGATTATGTAAAGTTTAGGATCTATCAGGTTTTTAGTGGGGTTCATCTAAAGTTTAAGTTCTATCAGGTTTTTAGTGGGGTTCATGTAAAGTTTAGTTTCTATTATATTTTTAGTGGGGTTCATGTGAAGTTTAGGTTCTATCAGGTTTTAAGAGTGGTTCATGTAAAGTTTAAGTTCTATCAGGTTTTTAGTGGGGTTCGTGTTGCATGTAAAGTTTAGGATCTATCAGGTTTTTAGTGGGGATTATTTAAGGTTTAGGATCTATCAGGTTTTTAGTGGGGTTCATGTAAAGTTTAGGTTCTATCAGGTTTTTAGAGTGGTTCATGTAAAGTTTAAGTTCTATCAGGTTTTTAGTGGGGTTCGTGTTGCATGTAAAGTTTAGGATCTATTAGGTTTTTAGTGGGGTTCATGTAAAGTTTAGGTTCTATCAGGTTTTTAGTTAGGTTCATGTAAAGTTTAGGTTCTATCAGGTTTTTAGTGGGATTCATGTAAAGTTTAAGTTCTATTAGGTTTTTAGTGGGGTTCATGTAAAGTTTAGGTTCTATCAGGTTTTTAGTGAGGTTCATGTAAAGTTTAGGTTCTATCAGGTTTTTAGTGAGGTTCATGTAAAGTTTAGGTTCTATCAGGTTTTTAGTGGGGTTCATATAAAATTTAAGTTCTATCAGGTTTTTAGTGGGGTTCATGTAAAGTTTAGTTTCTATAAGATTTTTAGTGGGGTTCATGTGAAGTTTAGGTTCTATCAGGTTTTTAGTGGGGTTCATGTAAAGTTTAAGTTCTATCAGGTTTTTAGTGTGGTTCGTGTTGCATGTAAAGTTTAGGATCTATCAGGTTTTTAGTGGGTCCATGTAAAGTTTAAGTTCTATCAGGTTTTTAGTGGGGATTATGTAAAGTTTAGGATCTATCAGGTTTTTAGTGGGGTTCATCTAAAGTTTAAGTTCTATCAGGTTTTTAGTGGGGTTCATGTAAAGTTTAGTTTCTATTATATTTTTAGTGGGGTTCATGTGAAGTTTAGGTTCTATCAGGTTTTAAGAGTGGTTCATGTAAAGTTTAAGTTCTATCAGGTTTTTAGTGGGGTTCGTGTTGCATGTAAAGTTTAGGATCTATCAGGTTTTTAGTGGGGATTATTTAAGGTTTAGGATCTATCAGGTTTTTAGTGGGGTTCATGTAAAGTTTAAGTTCTATCAGGTTTTTAGTGGGGTTCATGTAAAGTTTAGGTTCTATCATGTTTTTAGTGGGGTTCATGTAAAGTTTAGGTTCTATCAGGTTTTTAGTGGGGTTCATGTAAAGTTTAAGTTCTATCAGGTTTTTAGTGGGGTTCATGTAAAGTTTAGGTTCTATCATGTTTTTAGTGGGGTTAATGTAAAGTTTAAGTTCTATCAGGTTTTTAGTGGGGTTCATGTAAAGTTTAAGTTCTATCAGGTTTTTAGTGGGGTTCATGTAAAGTTTAGTTTCTATTAGATTTTTAGTGGGGTTCATGTGAAGTTTAGGTTCTATCAGGTTTTTAGAGTGGTTCATGTAAAGTTTAAGTTCTATCAGGTTTTTAGTGGGGTTCGTGTTGCATGTAAAGTTTAGGATCTATTAAGTTTTGAGTGGGGTTCATGTAAAGTTTAGGTTCTATCAGGTTTTTAGTTAGGTTCATGTAAAGTTTAGGTTCTATCAGGTTTTTAGTGGGATTCATGTAAAGTTTAAGTTCTATTAGGTTTTTAGTGGGGTTCATGTAAAGTTTAGGTTCTATCAGGTTTTTAGTGGGGTTCATGTAAAGTTTAAGTTCTATCAGGTTTTTAGTGAGGTTCATGTAAAGTTTAGGTTCTATCATGTTTTTAGTAGGGTTCATGTAAAGTTTAAGTTCTATCTGGTTTTTAGTGGGGTTCATGTAAAGTTTAAGTTCTATCAGGTTTTTAGTGGGGTTCCTGTAAAGTTTAGTTTCTATTAGATTTTTAGTGGGGTTCATGTAAAGTTTAAGTTCTATCAGGTTTTTAGTGGGGTTCGTGTTGCATGTAAAGTTTAGGATCTATCAGGTTTTTAGTGGGGTTCATGTAAAGTTTAGGTTCTATCAGGTTTTTAGTGAGGTTCATGTAAAGTTTAGGTTCTATCAGATTTTTAGTGAGGTTCATGTAAAGTTTAGGTTCTATCAGGTTTTTAGTGGGGTTCATATAAAATTTAAGTTCTATCAGGGTTTTAGTGGGGTTCATGTAAAGTTTAGTTTCTATAAGATTTTTAGTGGGGTTCATGTGAAGTTTAGGTTCTATCAGGTTTTTAGTGGGGTTCATGTAAAGTTTAGTTTCTATTAGATTTTTAGTGGGGTTCATGTGAAGTTTAGGTTCTATCAGGTTTTTAGAGTGGTTCATGTAAAGTTTAAGTTCTATCAGGTTTTTAGTGGGGTTCGTGTTGCATGTAAAGTTTAGGATCTATTAGGTTTTTAGTGGGGTTCATGTAAAGTTTAGGTTCTATCAGGTTTTTAGTTAGGTTCATGTAAAGTTTAGGTTCTATCAGGTTTTTAGTGGGATTCATGTAAAGTTTAAGTTCTATTAGGTTTTTAGTGGGGTTCATGTAAAGTTTAGGTTCTATCAGGTTTTTAGTGAGGTTAATGTAAAGTTTAGTTTCTATAAGATTTTTAGTGGGGTTCATGTGAAGTTTAGGTTCTATCAGGTTTTTAGTGGGGTTCATGTAAAGTTTAAGTTCTATCAGGTTTTTAGTGTGGTTCGTGTTGCATGTAAAGTTTAGGATCTATCAGGTTTTTAGTGGGTCCATGTAAAGTTTAAGTTCTATCAGGTTTTTAGTGGGGATTATGTAAAGTTTAGGATCTATCAGGTTATTAGTGGGGTTCATCTAAAGTTTAAGTTCTATCAGGTTTTTAGTGGGGTTCATGTAAAGTTTAGTTTCTATTATATTTTTAGTGGGGTTCATGTGAAGTTTAGGTTCTATCAGGTTTTAAGAGTGGTTCATGTAAAGTTTAAGTTCTATCAGGTTTTTAGTGGGGTTCGTGTTGCATGTAAAGTTTAGGATCTATCAGGTTTTTAGTGGGGATTATTTAAGGTTTAGGATCTATCAGGTTTTTAGTGGGGTTCATGTAAAGTTTAAGTTCTATCAGGTTTTTAGTGGGGTTCATGTAAAGTTTAGGTTCTATCATGTTTTTAGTGGGGTTCATGTAAAGTTTAGGTTCTATCAGGTTTTTAGTGGGGTTCATGTAAAGTTTAAGTTCTATCAGGTTTTTAGTGGGGTTCATGTAAAGTTTAGGTTCTATCATGTTTTTAGTGGGGTTAATGTAAAGTTTAAGTTCTATCAGGTTTTTAGTGGGGTTCATGTAAAGTTTAAGTTCTATCAGGTTTTTAGTGGGGTTCATGTAAAGTTTAGTTTCTATTAGATTTTTAGTGGGGTTCATGTGAAGTTTAGGTTCTATCAGGTTTTTAGAGTGGTTCATGTAAAGTTTAAGTTCTATCAGGTTTTTAGTGGGGTTCGTGTTGCATGTAAAGTTTAGGATCTATTAAGTTTTGAGTGGGGTTCATGTAAAGTTTAGGTTCTATCAGGTTTTTAGTTAGGTTCATGTAAAGTTTAGGTTCTATCAGGTTTTTAGTGGGGTTCATGTAAAGTTTAAGTTCTATCAGGTTTTTAGTGGGGTTCATGTAAAGTTTAGGTTCTATCATGTTTATAGTGGGGTTAATGTAAAGTTTAAGTTCTATCAGGTTTTTAGTGGGGTTCATGTAAAGTTTAAGTTCTATCAGGTTTTTAGTGGGGTTCATGTAAAGTTTAGTTTCTATTAGATTTTTAGTGGGGTTCATGTGAAGTTTAGGTTCTATCAGGTTTTTAGAGTGGTTCATGTAAAGTTTAAGTTCTATCAGGTTTTTAGTGGGGTTCGTGTTGCATGTAAAGTTTAGGATCTATTAGGTTTTTAGTGGGGTTCATGTAAAGTTTAGGTTCTATCAGGTTTTTAGTTAGGTTCATGTAAAGTTTAGGTTCTATCAGGTTTTTAGTGGGATTCATGTAAAGTTTAAGTTCTATTAGGTTTTTAGTGGGGTTCATGTAAAGTTTAGGTTCTATCAGGTTTTTAGTGAGGTTCATGTAAAGTTTAGTTTCTATAAGATTTTTAGTGGGGTTCATGTGAAGTTTAGGTTCTATCAGGTTTTTAGTGGGGTTCATGTAAAGTTTAAGTTCTATCAGGTTTTTAGTGTGGTTCGTGTTGCATGTAAAGTTTAGGATCTATCAGGTTTTTAGTGGGTCCATGTAAAGTTTAAGTTCTATCAGGTTTTTAGTGGGGATTATGTAAAGTTTAGGATCTATCAGGTTTTTAGTGGGGTTCATCTAAAGTTTAAGTTCTATCAGGTTTTTAGTGGGGTTCATGTAAAGTTTAGTTTCTATTATATTTTTAGTGGGGTTCATGTGAAGTTTAGGTTCTATCAGGTTTTAAGAGTGGTTCATGTAAAGTTTAAGTTCTATCAGGTTTTTAGTGGGGTTCGTGTTGCATGTAAAGTTTAGGATCTATTAAGTTTTGAGTGGGGTTCATGTAAAGTTTAGGTTCTATCAGGTTTTTAGTTAGGTTCATGTAAAGTTTAGGTTCTATCAGGTTTTTAGTGGGATTCATGTAAAGTTTAAGTTCTATTAGGTTTTTAGTGGGGTTCATGTAAAGTTTAGGTTCTATCAGGTTTTTAGTGGGGTTCATGTAAAGTTTAAGTTCTATCAGGTTTTTAGTGAGGTTCATGTAAAGTTTAGGTTCTATCATGTTTTTAGTAGGGTTCATGTAAAGTTTAAGTTCTATCTGGTTTTTAGTGGGGTTCATGTAAAGTTTAAGTTCTATCAGGTTTTTAGTGGGGTTCCTGTAAAGTTTAGTTTCTATTAGATTTTTAGTGGGGTTCATGTAAAGTTTAAGTTCTATCAGGTTTTTAGTGGGGTTCGTGTTGCATGTAAAGTTTAGGATCTATCAGGTTTTTAGTGGGGTTCATGTAAAGTTTAGGTTCTATCAGGTTTTTAGTGAGGTTCATGTAAAGTTTAGGTTCTATCAGATTTTTAGTGAGGTTCATGTAAAGTTTAGGTTCTATCAGGTTTTTAGTGGGGTTCATATAAAATTTAAGTTCTATCAGGTTTTTAGTGGGGTTCATGTAAAGTTTAGTTTCTATAAGATTTTTAGTGGGGTTCATGTGAAGTTTAGGTTCTATCAGGTTTTTAGTGGGGTTCATGTAAAGTTTAGTTTCTATTAGATTTTTAGTGGGGTTCATGTGAAGTTTAGGTTCTATCAGGATTTTAGAGTGGTTCATGTAAAGTTTAAGTTCTATCAGGTTTTTAGTGGGGTTCGTGTTGCATGTAAAGTTTAGGATCTATTAGGTTTTTAGTGGGGTTCATGTAAAGTTTAGGTTCTATCAGGTTTTTAGTTAGGTTCATGTAAAGTTTAGGTTCTATCAGGTTTTTAGTGGGATTCATGTAAAGTTTAAGTTCTATTAGGTTTTTAGTGGGGTTCATGTAAAGTTTAGGTTCTATCAGGTTTTTAGTGAGGTTCATGTAAAGTTTAGTTTCTATAAGATTTTTAGTGGGGTTCATGTGAAGTTTAGGTTCTATCAGGTTTTTAGTGGGGTTCATGTAAAGTTTAAGTTCTATCAGGTTTTTAGTGTGGTTCGTGTTGCATGTAAAGTTTAGGATCTATCAGGTTTTTAGTGGGTCCATGTAAAGTTTAAGTTCTATCAGGTTTTTAGTGGGGATTATGTAAAGTTTAGGATCTATCAGGTTTTTAGTGGGGTTCATCTAAAGTTTAAGTTCTATCAGGTTTTTAGTGGGGTTCATGTAAAGTTTAGTTTCTATTATATTTTTAGTGGGGTTCATGTGAAGTTTAGGTTCTATCAGGTTTTAAGAGTGGTTCATGTAAAGTTTAAGTTCTATCAGGTTTTTAGTGGGGTTCGTGTTGCATGTAAAGTTTAGGATCTATCAGGTTTTTAGTGGGGATTATTTAAGGTTTAGGATCTATCAGGTTTTTAGTGGGGTTCATGTAAAGTTTAAGTTCTATCAGGTTTTTAGTGGGGTTCATGTAAAGTTTAGGTTCTATCATGTTTTTAGTGGGGTTCATGTAAAGTTTAGGTTCTATCAGGTTTTTAGTGGGGTTCATGTAAAGTTTAAGTTCTATCAGGTTTTTAGTGGGGTTCATGTAAAGTTTAGGTTCTATCATGTTTTTAGTGGGGTTAATGTAAAGTTTAAGTTCTATCAGGTTTTTAGTGGGGTTCATGTAAAGTTTAAGTTCTATCAGGTTTTTAGTGGGGTTCATGTAAAGTTTAGTTTCTATTAGATTTTTAGTGGGGTTCATGTGAAGTTTAGGTTCTATCAGGTTTTTAGAGTGGTTCATGTAAAGTTTAAGTTCTATCAGGTTTTTAGTGGGGTTCGTGTTGCATGTAAAGTTTAGGATCTATTAAGTTTTGAGTGGGGTTCATGTAAAGTTTAGGTTCTATCAGGTTTTTAGTTAGGTTCATGTAAAGTTTAGGTTCTATCAGGTTTTTAGTGGGATTCATGTAAAGTTTAAGTTCTATTAGGTTTTTAGTGGGGTTCATGTAAAGTTTAGGTTCTATCAGGTTTTTAGTGGGGTTCATGTAAAGTTTAAGTTCTATCAGGTTTTTAGTGAGGTTCATGTAAAGTTTAGGTTCTATCATGTTTTTAGTAGGGTTCATGTAAAGTTTAAGTTCTATCTGGTTTTTAGTGGGGTTCATGTAAAGTTTAAGTTCTATCAGGTTTTTAGTGGGGTTCCTGTAAAGTTTAGTTTCTATTAGATTTTTAGTGGGGTTCATGTAAAGTTTAATTTCTATCAGGTTTTTAGTGGGGTTCGTGTTGCATGTAAAGTTTAGGATCTATCAGGTTTTTAGTGGGGTTCATGTAAAGTTTAGGTTCTATCAGGTTTTTAGTGAGGTTCATGTAAAGTTTAGGTTCTATCAGATTTTTAGTGAGGTTCATGTAAAGTTTAGGTTCTATCAGGTTTTTAGTGGGGTTCATATAAAATTTAAGTTCTATCAGGTTTTTAGTGGGGTTCATGTAAAGTTTAGTTTCTATAAGATTTTTAGTGGGGTTCATGTGAAGTTTAGGTTCTATCAGGTTTTTAGTGGGGTTCATGTAAAGTTTAGGTTCTATCAGGTTTTTAGTGAGGTTCATGTAAAGTTTAGGTTCTATCAGATTTTTAGTGAGGTTCATGTAAAGTTTAGGTTCTATCAGGTTTTTAGTGGGGTTCATATAAAATTTAAGTTCTATCAGGTTTTTAGTGGGGTTCATGTAAAGTTTAGTTTCTATAAGATTTTTAGTGGGGTTCATGTGAAGTTTAGGTTCTATCAGGTTTTTAGTGGGGTTCATGTAAAGTTTAGGTTCTATCAGGTTTTTAGTGAGGTTCATGTAAAGTTTAGGTTCTATCAGATTTTTAGTGAGGTTCATGTAAAGTTTAGGTTCTATCAGGTTTTTAGTGGGATTCATGTAAAGTTTAAGTTCTATTAGGTTTTTAGTGGGGTTCATGTAAAGTTTAGGTTCTATCAGGTTTTTAGTGAGGTTCATGTAAAGTTTAGTTTCTATAAGATTTTTAGTGGGGTTCATGTGAAGTTTAGGTTCTATCAGGTTTTTAGTGGGGTTCATGTAAAGTTTAGGTTCTATCAGGTTTTTAGTGGGATTCATGTAAAGTTTAAGTTCTATTAGGTTTTTAGTGGGGTTCATGTAAAGTTTAGGTTCTATCAGGTTTTTAGTGAGGTTCATGTAAAGTTTAGTTTCTATAAGATTTTTAGTGGGGTTCATGTGAAGTTTAGGTTCTATCAGGTTTTTAGTGGGGTTCATGTAAAGTTTAAGTTCTATCAGGTTTTTAGTGTGGTTCGTGTTGCATGTAAAGTTTAGGATCTATCAGGTTTTTAGTGGGTCCATGTAAAGTTTAAGTTCTATCAGGTTTTTAGTGGGGATTATGTAAAGTTTAGGATCTATCAGGTTTTTAGTGGGGTTCATCTAAAGTTTAAGTTCTATCAGGTTTTTAGTGGGGTTCATGTAAAGTTTAGTTTCTATTATATTTTTAGTGGGGTTCATGTGAAGTTTAGGTTCTATCAGGTTTTAAGAGTGGTTCATGTAAAGTTTAAGTTCTATCAGGTTTTTAGTGGGGTTCGTGTTGCATGTAAAGTTTAGGATCTATCAGGTTTTTAGTGGGGATTATTTAAGGTTTAGGATCTATCAGGTTTTTAGTGGGGTTCATGTAAAGTTTAGGTTCTATCAGGTTTTTAGAGTGGTTCATGTAAAGTTTAAGTTCTATCAGGTTTTTAGTGGGGTTCGTGTTGCATGTAAAGTTTAGGATCTATTAGGTTTTTAGTGGGGTTCATGTAAAGTTTAGGTTCTATCAGGTTTTTAGTTAGGTTCATGTAAAGTTTAGGTTCTATCAGGTTTTTAGTGGGATTCATGTAAAGTTTAAGTTCTATTAGGTTTTTAGTGGGGTTCATGTAAAGTTTAGGTTCTATCAGGTTTTTAGTGAGGTTCATGTAAAGTTTAGGTTCTATCAGGTTTTTAGTGAGGTTCATGTAAAGTTTAGGTTCTATCAGGTTTTTAGTGGGGTTCATATAAAATTTAAGTTCTATCAGGTTTTTAGTGGGGTTCATGTAAAGTTTAGTTTCTATAAGATTTTTAGTGGGGTTCATGTGAAGTTTAGGTTCTATCAGGTTTTTAGTGGGGTTCATGTAAAGTTTAAGTTCTATCAGGTTTTTAGTGTGGTTCGTGTTGCATGTAAAGTTTAGGATCTATCAGGTTTTTAGTGGGGATTATGTAAGGTTTAGGATCTATCAGGTTTTTAGTGGGGTTCATGTAAAGTTTAAGTTCTATCAGGTTTTTAGTGGGGATTATGTAAAGTTTAGGATCTATCAGGTTTTTAGTGGGGTTCATCTAAAGTTTAAGTTCTATCAGGTTTTTAGTGGGGTTAATGTAAAGTTTAAGTTCTATCGGGTTTTTAGTGGGGTTCATGTAAAGTTTAAGTTCTATCAGGTTTTTAGTGGGGTTCATGTAAAGTTTAGTTTCTATTAGATTTTTAGTGGGGTTCATGTGAAGTTTAGGTTCTATCAGGTTTTTAGAGTGGTTCATGTAAAGTTTAAGTTCTATCAGGTTTTTAGTGGGGTTCGTGTTGCATGTAAAGTTTAGGATCTATTAAGTTTTGAGTGGGGTTCATGTAAAGTTTAGGTTCTATCAGGTTTTTAGTTAGGTTCATGTAAAGTTTAGGTTCTATCAGGTTTTCAGTGGGATTCATGTAAAGTTTAGGTTCTATCAGGTTTTTAGTGGGGTTCATGTAAAGTTTAAGTTCTATCAGGTTTTTAGTGAGGTTCATGTAAAGTTTAGGTTCTATCATGTTTTTAGTAGGGTTCATGTAAAGTTTAAGTTCTATCTGGTTTTTAGTGGGGTTCATGTAAAGTTTAAGTTCTATCAGGTTTTTAGTGGGGTTCCTGTAAAGTTTAGTTTCTATTAGATTTTTAGTGGGGTTCATGTAAAGTTTAAGTTCTATCAGGTTTTTAGTGGGGTTCGTGTTGCATGTAAAGTTTAGGATCTATCAGGTTTTTAGTGGGGTTCATGTAAAGGTTAGGTTCTATCAGGTTTTTAGTGAGGTTCATGTAAAGTTTAGGTTCTATCAGATTTTTAGTGGGGTTCATATAAAATTTAAGTTCTATCAGGTTTTTAGTGGGGTTCATGTAAAGTTTAGTTTCTATAAGATTTTTAGTGGGGTTCATGTGAAGTTTAGGTTCTATCAGGTTTTTAGTGGGGTTCATGTAAAGTTTAGGTTCTATCAGGTTTTTAGTGAGGTTCATGTAAAGTTTAGGTTCTATCAGATTTTTAGTGAGGTTCATGTAAAGTTTAGGTTCTATCAGGTTTTTAGTGGGGTTCATATAAAATTTAAGTTCTATCAGGTTTTTAGTGGGGTTCATGTAAAGTTTAGTTTCTATAAGATTTTTAGTGGGGTTCATGTGAAGTTTAGGTTCTATCAGGTTTTTAGTGGGGTTCATGTAAAGTTTAGGTTCTATCAGGTTTTTAGTGAGGTTCATGTAAAGTTTAGGTTCTATCAGATTTTTAGTGAGGTTCATGTAAAGTTTAGGTTCTATCAGGTTTTTAGTGGGGTTCATATAAAATTTAAGTTCTATCAGGTTTTTAGTGGGGTTCATGTAAAGTTTAGTTTCTATTAGATTTTTAGTGGGGTTCATGTGAAGTTTAGGTTCTATCAGGTTTTTAGTGAGGTTCATGTAAAGTTTAGGTTCTATCAGGTTTTTAGTGGGGTTCATAGAAAATTTAAGTTCTATCAGGTTTTTAGTGGGGTTCATGTAAAGTTTAGTTTCTATAAGATTTTTAGTGGGGTTCATGTGAAGTTTAGGTTCTATCAGGTTTTTAGTGGGGTTCATGTAAAGTTTAAGTTTTTCTATCAGGTTTTTAGTGTGGTTCGTGTTTCATGTAAAGTTTAGGATCTATCAGGTTTTTAGTGGGGATTATGTAAGGTTTAGGATCTATCAGGTTTTTAGTGGGGTTCATGTAAAGTTTAAGTTCTATCAGGTTTTTAGTGGGGATTATGTAAAGTTTAGGATCTATCATGTTTTTAGTGGGGTTCATGTAAATTTTAAGTTCTATCAGGTTTTTAGTGGGGTTCATCTAAAGTTTAAGTTCTATCAGGTTTTTAGTGGGGTTCATGTGAAGTTTAGGTTCTATCAGGTTTTAAGAGTGGTTCATGTAAAGTTTAAGTTCTATCAGGTTTTTAGTGGGGTTCGTGTTGCATGTAAAGTTTAGGATCTATCAGGTTTTTAGTGGGGTTCATGTAAATTTTAGGTTCTATCAGGTTTTTAGTGGGGTTCATGTAAAGTTTAAGTTCTATCAGGTTTTTAGTGGGGTTCATGTAAAGTTTAGTTTCTATTAGATTTTTAGTGGGGTTCATGTGAAGTTTAGGTTCTATCAGGTTTTTAGAGTTATTCATGTAAAGTTTAAGTTCTATCAGGTTTTTAGTGGGGTTCGTGTTGCATGTAAAGTTTAGGATCTATTAGGTTTTTAGTGGGGTTCATGTAAAGTTTAGGTTCTATCAGGTTTTTAGTTAGGTTCATGTAAAGTTTAAGTTCTATCAGGTTTTTAGTGGGGTTCCTGTAAAGTTTAGTTTCTATTAGATTTTTAGTGGGGTTCATGTAAAGTTTAAGTTCTATCAGGTTTTTAGTGGGGTTCGTGTTGCATGTAAAGTTTAGGATCTATCAGGTTTTTAGTGGGGTTCATGTAAAGGTTAGGTTCTATCAGGTTTTTAGTGAGGTTCATGTAAAGTTTAGGTTCTATCAGATTTTTAGTGGGGTTCATATAAAATTTAAGTTCTATCAGGTTTTTAGTGGGGTTCATGTAAAGTTTAGTTTCTATAAGATTTTTAGTGGGGTTCATGTGAAGTTTAGGTTCTATCAGGTTTTTAGTGGGGTTCATGTAAAGTTTAGGTTCTATCAGGTTTTTAGTGAGGTTCATGTAAAGTTTAGGTTCTATCAGATTTTTAGTGAGGTTCATGTAAAGTTTAGGTTCTATCAGGTTTTTAGTGGGGTTCATATAAAATTTAAGTTCTATCAGGTTTTTAGTGGGGTTCATGTAAAGTTTAGTTTCTATAAGATTTTTAGTGGGGTTCATGTGAAGTTTAGGTTCTATCAGGTTTTTAGTGGGGTTCATGTAAAGTTTAGGTTCTATCAGGTTTTTAGTGAGGTTCATGTAAAGTTTAGGTTCTATCAGATTTTTAGTGAGGTTCATGTAAAGTTTAGGTTCTATCAGGTTTTTAGTGGGGTTCATATAAAATTTAAGTTCTATCAGGTTTTTAGTGGGGTTCATGTAAAGTTTAGTTTCTATTAGATTTTTAGTGGGGTTCATGTGAAGTTTAGGTTCTATCAGGTTTTTAGTGAGGTTCATGTAAAGTTTAGGTTCTATCAGGTTTTTAGTGGGGTTCATAGAAAATTTAAGTTCTATCAGGTTTTTAGTGGGGTTCATGTAAAGTTTAGTTTCTATAAGATTTTTAGTGGGGTTCATGTGAAGTTTAGGTTCTATCAGGTTTTTAGTGGGGTTCATGTAAAGTTTAAGTTTTTCTATCAGGTTTTTAGTGTGGTTCGTGTTTCATGTAAAGTTTAGGATCTATCAGGTTTTTAGTGGGGATTATGTAAGGTTTAGGATCTATCAGGTTTTTAGTGGGGTTCATGTAAAGTTTAAGTTCTATCAGGTTTTTAGTGGGGATTATGTAAAGTTTAGGATCTATCATGTTTTTAGTGGGGTTCATGTAAATTTTAAGTTCTATCAGGTTTTTAGTGGGGTTCATCTAAAGTTTAAGTTCTATCAGGTTTTTAGTGGGGTTCATGTGAAGTTTAGGTTCTATCAGGTTTTAAGAGTGGTTCATGTAAAGTTTAAGTTCTATCAGGTTTTTAGTGGGGTTCGTGTTGCATGTAAAGTTTAGGATCTATCAGGTTTTTAGTGGGGTTCATGTAAATTTTAGGTTCTATCAGGTTTTTAGTGGGGTTCATGTAAAGTTTAAGTTCTATCAGGTTTTTAGTGGGGTTCATGTAAAGTTTAGTTTCTATTAGATTTTTAGTGGGGTTCATGTGAAGTTTAGGTTCTATCAGGTTTTTAGAGTTATTCATGTAAAGTTTAAGTTCTATCAGGTTTTTAGTGGGGTTCGTGTTGCATGTAAAGTTTAGGATCTATTAGGTTTTTAGTGGGGTTCATGTAAAGTTTAGGTTCTATCAGGTTTTTAGTTAGGTTCATGTAAAGTTTAGGTTCTATCAGGTTTTTAGTGGGATTCATGTAAAGTTTAAGTTCTATTAGGTTTTTAGTGGGGTTCATGTAAAGTTTAGGTTCTATCAGGTTTTTAGTGAGGTTCATGTAAAGTTTAGTTTCTATAAGATTTTTAGTGGGGTTCATGTGAAGTTTAGGTTCTATCAGGTTTTTAGTGGGGTTCATGTAAAGTTTAAGTTCTATCAGGTTTTTAGTGTGGTTCGTGTTGCATGTAAAGTTTAGGATCTATCAGGTTTTTAGTGGGTCCATGTAAAGTTTAAGTTCTATCAGGTTTTTAGTGGGGATTATGTAAAGTTTAGGATCTATCAGGTTTTTAGTGGGGTTCATCTAAAGTTTAAGTTCTATCAGGTTTTTAGTGGGGTTCATGTAAAGTTTAGTTTCTATTATATTTTTAGTGGGGTTCATGTGAAGTTTAGGTTCTATCAGGTTTTAAGAGTGGTTCATGTAAAGTTTAAGTTCTATTAGGTTTTTAGTGGGGTTCGTGTTGCATGTAAAGTTTAGGATCTATCAGGTTTTTAGTGGGGATTATTTAAGGTTTAGGATCTATCAGGTTTTTAGTGGGGTTCATGTAAAGTTTAAGTTCTATCAGGTTTTTAGTGGGGTTCATGTAAAGTTTAGGTTCTATCATGTTTTTAGTGGGGTTCATGTAAAGTTTAGGTTCTATCAGGTTTTTAGTGGGGTTCATGTAAAGTTTAAGTTCTATCAGGTTTTTAGTGGGGTTCATGTAAAGTTTAGGTTCTATCATGTTTTTAGTGGGGTTAATGTAAAGTTTAAGTTCTATCAGGTTTTTAGTGGGGTTCATGTAAAGTTTAAGTTCTATCAGGTTTTTAGTGGGGTTCATGTAAAGTTTAGTTTCTATTAGATTTTTAGTGGGGTTCATGTGAAGTTTAGGTTCTATCAGGTTTTTAGAGTGGTTCATGTAAAGTTTAAGTTCTATCAGGTTTTTAGTGGGGTTCGTGTTGCATGTAAAGTTTAGGATCTATTAAGTTTTGAGTGGGGTTCATGTAAAGTTTAGGTTCTATCAGGTTTTTAGTTAGGTTCATGTAAAGTTTAGGTTCTATCAGGTTTTTAGTGGGATTCATGTAAAGTTTAAGTTCTATTAGGTTTTTAGTGGGGTTCATGTAAAGTTTAGGTTCTATCAGGTTTTTAGTGGGGTTCATGTAAAGTTTAAGTTCTATCAGGTTTTTAGTGAGGTTCATGTAAAGTTTAGGTTCTATCATGTTTTTAGTAGGGTTCATGTAAAGTTTAAGTTCTATCTGGTTTTTAGTGGGGTTCATGTAAAGTTTAAGTTCTATCAGGTTTTTAGTGGGGTTCCTGTAAAGTTTAGTTTCTATTAGATTTTTAGTGGGGTTCATGTAAAGTTTAAGTTCTATCAGGTTTTTAGTGGGGTTCGTGTTGCATGTAAAGTTTAGGATCTATCAGGTTTTTAGTGGGGTTCATGTAAAGTTTAGGTTCTATCAGGTTTTTAGTGAGGTTCATGTAAAGTTTAGGTTCTATCAGATTTTTAGTGAGGTTCATGTAAAGTTTAGGTTCTATCAGGTTTTTAGTGGGGTTCATATAAAATTTAAGTTCTATCAGGTTTTTAGTGGGGTTCATGTAAAGTTTAGTTTCTATAAGATTTTTAGTGGGGTTCATGTGAAGTTTAGGTTCTATCAGGTTTTTAGTGGGGTTCATGTAAAGTTTAGTTTCTATTAGATTTTTAGTGGGGTTCATGTGAAGTTTAGGTTCTATCAGGTTTTTAGAGTGGTTCATGTAAAGTTTAAGTTCTATCAGGTTTTTAGTGGGGTTCGTGTTGCATGTAAAGTTTAGGATCTATTAGGTTTTTAGTGGGGTTCATGTAAAGTTTAGGTTCTATCAGGTTTTTAGTTAGGTTCATGTAAAGTTTAGGTTCTATCAGGTTTTTAGTGGGATTCATGTAAAGTTTAAGTTCTATTAGGTTTTTAGTGGGGTTCATGTAAAGTTTAGGTTCTATCAGGTTTTTAGTGAGGTTCATGTAAAGTTTAGTTTCTATAAGATTTTTAGTGGGGTTCATGTGAAGTTTAGGTTCTATCAGGTTTTTAGTGGGGTTCATGTAAAGTTTAAGTTCTATCAGGTTTTTAGTGTGGTTCGTGTTGCATGTAAAGTTTAGGATCTATCAGGTTTTTAGTGGGTCCATGTAAAGTTTAAGTTCTATCAGGTTTTTAGTGGGGATTATGTAAAGTTTAGGATCTATCAGGTTTTTAGTGGGGTTCATCTAAAGTTTAAGTTATATCAGGTTTTTAGTGGGGTTCATGTAAAGTTTAGTTTCTATTATATTTTTAGTGGGGTTCATGTGAAGTTTAGGTTCTATCAGGTTTTAAGAGTGGTTCATGTAAAGTTTAAGTTCTATCAGGTTTTTAGTGGGGTTCGTGTTGCATGTAAAGTTTAGGATCTATCAGGTTTTTAGTGGGGATTATTTAAGGTTTAGGATCTATCAGGTTTTTAGTGGGGTTCATGTAAAGTTTAAGTTCTATCAGGTTTTTAGTGGGGTTCATGTAAAGTTTAGGTTCTATCATGTTTTTAGTGGGGTTCATGTAAAGTTTAGGTTCTATCAGGTTTTTAGTGGGGTTCATGTAAAGTTTAAGTTCTATCAGGTTTTTAGTGGGGTTCATGTAAAGTTTAGGTTCTATCATGTTTTTAGTGGGGTTAATGTAAAGTTTAAGTTCTATCAGGTTTTTAGTGGGGTTCATGTAAAGTTTAAGTTCTATCAGGTTTTTAGTGGGGTTCATGTAAAGTTTAGTTTCTATTAGATTTTTAGTGGGGTTCATGTGAAGTTTAGGTTCTATCAGGTTTTTAGAGTGGTTCATGTAAAGTTTAAGTTCTATCAGGTTTTTAGTGGGGTTCGTGTTGCATGTAAAGTTTAGGATCTATTAAGTTTTGAGTGGGGTTCATGTAAAGTTTAGGTTCTATCAGGTTTTTAGTTAGGTTCATGTAAAGTTTAGGTTCTATCAGGTTTTTAGTGGGGTTCATGTAAAGTTTAAGTTCTATCAGGTTTTTAGTGGGGTTCATGTAAAGTTTAGGTTCTATCATGTTTATAGTGGGGTTAATGTAAAGTTTAAGTTCTATCAGGTTTTTAGTGGGGTTCATGTAAAGTTTAAGTTCTATCAGGTTTTTAGTGGGGTTCATGTAAAGTTTAGTTTCTATTAGATTTTTAGTGGGGTTCATGTGAAGTTTAGGTTCTATCAGGTTTTTAGAGTGGTTCATGTAAAGTTTAAGTTCTATCAGGTTTTTAGTGGGGTTCGTGTTGCATGTAAAGTTTAGGATCTATTAGGTTTTTAGTGGGGTTCATGTAAAGTTTAGGTTCTATCAGGTTTTTAGTTAGGTTCATGTAAAGTTTAGGTTCTATCAGGTTTTTAGTGGGATTCATGTAAAGTTTAAGTTCTATTAGGTTTTTAGTGGGGTTCATGTAAAGTTTAGGTTCTATCAGGTTTTTAGTGAGGTTCATGTAAAGTTTAGTTTCTATAAGATTTTTAGTGGGGTTCATGTGAAGTTTAGGTTCTATCAGGTTTTTAGTGGGGTTCATGTAAAGTTTAAGTTCTATCAGGTTTTTAGTGTGGTTGGTGTTGCATGTAAAGTTTAGGATCTATCAGGTTTTTAGTGGGTCCATGTAAAGTTTAAGTTCTATCAGGTTTTTAGTGGGGATTATGTAAAGTTTAGGATCTATCAGGTTTTTAGTGGGGTTCATCTAAAGTTTAAGTTCTATCAGGTTTTTAGTGGGGTTCATGTAAAGTTTAGTTTCTATTATATTTTTAGTGGGGTTCATGTGAAGTTTAGGTTCTATCAGGTTTTAAGAGTGGTTCATGTAAAGTTTAAGTTCTATCAGGTTTTTAGTGGGGTTCGTGTTGCATGTAAAGTTTAGGATCTATTAAGTTTTGAGTGGGGTTCATGTAAAGTTTAGGTTCTATCAGGTTTTTAGTTAGGTTCATGTAAAGTTTAGGTTCTATCAGGTTTTTAGTGGGATTCATGTAAAGTTTAAGTTCTATTAGGTTTTTAGTGGGGTTCATGTAAAGTTTAGGTTCTATCAGGTTTTTAGTGGGGTTCATGTAAAGTTTAAGTTCTATCAGGTTTTTAGTGAGGTTCATGTAAAGTTTAGGTTCTATCATGTTTTTAGTAGGGTTCATGTAAAGTTTAAGTTCTATCTGGTTTTTAGTGGGGTTCATGTAAAGTTTAAGTTCTATCAGGTTTTTAGTGGGGTTCCTGTAAAGTTTAGTTTCTATTAGATTTTTAGTGGGGTTCATGTAAAGTTTAAGTTCTATCAGGTTTTTAGTGGGGTTCGTGTTGCATGTAAAGTTTAGGATCTATCAGGTTTTTAGTGGGGTTCATGTAAAGTTTAGGTTCTATCAGGTTTTTAGTGAGGTTCATGTAAAGTTTAGGTTCTATCAGATTTTTAGTGAGGTTCATGTAAAGTTTAGGTTCTATCAGGTTTTTAGTGGGGTTCATATAAAATTTAAGTTCTATCAGGTTTTTAGTGGGGTTCATGTAAAGTTTAGTTTCTATAAGATTTTTAGTGGGGTTCATGTGAAGTTTAGGTTCTATCAGGTTTTTAGTGGGGTTCATGTAAAGTTTAGTTTCTATTAGATTTTTAGTGGGGTTCATGTGAAGTTTAGGTTCTATCAGGATTTTAGAGTGGTTCATGTAAAGTTTAAGTTCTATCAGGTTTTTAGTGGGGTTCGTGTTGCATGTAAAGTTTAGGATCTATTAGGTTTTTAGTGGGGTTCATGTAAAGTTTAGGTTCTATCAGGATTTTAGAGTGGTTCATGTAAAGTTTAAGTTCTATCAGGTTTTTAGTGGGGTTCGTGTTGCATGTAAAGTTTAGGATCTATTAGGTTTTTAGTGGGGTTCATGTAAAGTTTAGGTTCTATCAGGTTTTTAGTGGGATTCATGTAAAGTTTAAGTTCTATTAGGTTTTTAGTGGGGTTCATGTAAAGTTTAGGTTCTATCAGGTTTTTAGTGAGGTTCATGTAAAGTTTAGTTTCTATAAGATTTTTAGTGGGGTTCATGTGAAGTTTAGGTTCTATCAGGTTTTTAGTGGGGTTCATGTAAAGTTTAAGTTCTATCAGGTTTTTAGTGTGGTTCGTGTTGCATATAAAGTTTAGGATCTATCAGGTTTTTAGTGGGTCCATGTAAAGTTTAAGTTCTATCAGGTTTTTAGTGGAGATTATGTAAAGTTTAGGATCTATCAGGTTTTTAGTGGGGTTCATCTAAAGTTTAAGTTCTATCAGGTTTTTAGTGGGGTTCATGTAAAGTTTAGTTTCTATTATATTTTTAGTGGGGTTCATGTGAAGTTTAGGTTCTATCAGGTTTTAAGAGTGGTTCATGTAAAGTTTAAGTTCTATCAGGTTTTTAGTGGGGTTCGTGTTGCATGTAAAGTTTAGGATCTATCAGGTTTTTAGTGGGGATTATTTAAGGTTTAGGATCTATCAGGTTTTTAGTGGGGTTCATGTAAAGTTTAAGTTCTATCAGGTTTTTAGTGGGGTTCATGTAAAGTTTAGGTTCTATCATGTTTTTAGTGGGGTTCATGTAAAGTTTAGGTTCTATCAGGTTTTTAGTGGGGTTCATGTAAAGTTTAAGTTCTATCAGGTTTTTAGTGGGGTTCATGTAAAGTTTAGGTTCTATCATGTTTTTAGTGGGGTTAATGTAAAGTTTAAGTTCTATCAGGTTTTTAGTGGGGTTCATGTAAAGTTTAAGTTCTATCAGGTTTTTAGTGGGGTTCATGTAAAGTTTAGTTTCTATTAGATTTTTAGTGGGGTTCATGTGAAGTTTAGGTTCTATCAGGTTTTTAGAGTGGTTCATGTAAAGTTTAAGTTCTATCAGGTTTTTAGTGGGGTTCGTGTTGCATGTAAAGTTTAGGATCTATTAAGTTTTGAGTGGGGTTCATGTAAAGTTTAGGTTCTATCAGGTTTTTAGTTAGGTTCATGTAAAGTTTAGGTTCTATCAGGTTTTTAGTGGGATTCATGTAAAGTTTAAGTTCTATTAGGTTTTTAGTGGGGTTCATGTAAAGTTTAGGTTCTATCAGGTTTTTAGTGGGGTTCATGTAAAGTTTAAGTTCTATCAGGTTTTTAGTGAGGTTCATGTAAAGTTTAGGTTCTATCATGTTTTTAGTAGGGTTCATGTAAAGTTTAAGTTCTATCTGGTTTTTAGTGGGGTTCATGTAAAGTTTAAGTTCTATCAGGTTTTTAGTGGGGTTCCTGTAAAGTTTAGTTTCTATTAGATTTTTAGTGGGGTTCATGTAAAGTTTAATTTCTATCAGGTTTTTAGTGGGGTTCGTGTTGCATGTAAAGTTTAGGATCTATCAGGTTTTTAGTGGGGTTCATGTAAAGTTTAGGTTCTATCAGGTTTTTAGTGAGGTTCATGTAAAGTTTAGGTTCTATCAGATTTTTAGTGAGGTTCATGTAAAGTTTAGGTTCTATCAGGTTTTTAGTGGGGTTCATATAAAATTTAAGTTCTATCAGGTTTTTAGTGGGGTTCATGTAAAGTTTAGTTTCTATAAGATTTTTAGTGGGGTTCATGTGAAGTTTAGGTTCTATCAGGTTTTTAGTGGGGTTCATGTAAAGTTTAGGTTCTATCAGGTTTTTAGTGAGGTTCATGTAAAGTTTAGGTTCTATCAGATTTTTAGTGAGGTTCATGTAAAGTTTAGGTTCTATCAGGTTTTTAGTGGGGTTCATGTAAAATTTAAGTTCTATCAGGTTTTTAGTGGGGTTCATGTAAAGTTTAGTTTCTATAAGATTTTTAGTGGGGTTCATGTGAAGTTTAGGTTCTATCAGGTTTTTAGTGGGGTTCATGTAAAGTTTAGGTTCTATCAGGTTTTTAGTGAGGTTCATGTAAAGTTTAGGTTCTATCAGATTTTTAGTGAGGTTCATGTAAAGTTTAGGTTCTATCAGGTTTTTAGTGGGATTCATGTAAAGTTTAAGTTCTATCAGGTTTTTAGTGGGGTTCATGTAAAGTTTAGGTTCTATCAGGTTTTTAGTGAGGTTCATGTAAAGTTTAGTTTCTATAAGATTTTTAGTGGGGTTCATGTGAAGTTTAGGTTCTATCAGGTTTTTAGTGGGGTTCATGTAAAGTTTAGGTTCTATCAGGTTTTTAGTGGGATTCATGTAAAGTTTAAGTTCTATTAGGTTTTTAGTGGGGTTCATGTAAAGTTTAGGTTCTATCAGGTTTTTAGTGAGGTTCATGTAAAGTTTAGTTTCTATAAGATTTTTAGTGGGGTTCATGTGAAGTTTAGGTTCTATCAGGTTTTTAGTGGGGTTCATGTAAAGTTTAAGTTCTATCAGGTTTTTAGTGTGGTTCGTGTTGCATGTAAAGTTTAGGATCTATCAGGTTTTTAGTGGGTCCATGTAAAGTTTAAGTTCTATCAGGTTTTTAGTGGGGATTATGTAAAGTTTAGGATCTATCAGGTTTTTAGTGGGGTTCATCTAAAGTTTAAGTTCTATCAGGTTTTTAGTGGGGTTCATGTAAAGTTTAGTTTCTATTATATTTTTAGTGGGGTTCATGTGAAGTTTAGGTTCTATCAGGTTTTAAGAGTGGTTCATGTAAAGTTTAAGTTCTATCAGGTTTTTAGTGGGGTTCGTGTTGCATGTAAAGTTTAGGATCTATCAGGTTTTTAGTGGGGATTATTTAAGGTTTAGGATCTATCAGGTTTTTAGTGGGGTTCATGTAAAGTTTAAGTTCTATCAGGTTTTTAGTGGGGTTCATGTAAAGTTTAGGTTCTATCATGTTTTTAGTGGGGTTCATGTAAAGTTTAGGTTCTATCAGGTTTTTAGTGGGGTTCATGTAAAGTTTAAATTCTATCAGGTTTTTAGTGGGGTTCATGTAAAGTTTAGGTTCTATCATGTTTTTAGTGGGGTTAATGTAAAGTTTAAGTTCTATCAGGTTTTTAGTGGGGTTCATGTAAAGTTTAAGTTCTATCAGGTTTTTAGTGGGGTTCATGTAAAGTTTAGTTTCTATTAGATTTTTAGTGGGGTTCATGTGAAGTTTAGGTTCTATCAGGTTTTTAGAGTGGTTCATGTAAAGTTTAAGTTCTATCAGGTTTTTAGTGGGGTTCGTGTTGCATGTAAAGTTTAGGATCTATTAAGTTTTGAGTGGGGTTCATGTAAAGTTTAGGTTCTATCAGGTTTTTAGTTAGGTTCATGTAAAGTTTAGGTTCTATCAGGTTTTTAGTGGGATTCATGTAAAGTTTAAGTTCTATTAGGTTTTTAGTGGGGTTCATGTAAAGTTTAGGTTCTATCAGGTTTTTAGTGGGGTTCATGTAAAGTTTAAGTTCTATCAGGTTTTTAGTGAGGTTCATGTAAAGTTTAGGTTCTATCATGTTTTTAGTAGGGTTCATGTAAAGTTTAAGTTCTATCTGGTTTTTAGTGGGGTTCATGTAAAGTTTAGTTTCTATAAGATTTTTAGTGGGGTTCATGTGAAGTTTAGGTTCTATCAGGTTTTTAGTGGGGTTCATGTAAAGTTTAGGTTCTATCAGGTTTTTAGTGAGGTTCATGTAAAGTTTAGGTTCTATCAGATTTTTAGTGAGGTTCATGTAAAGTTTAGGTTCTATCAGGTTTTTAGTGGGGTTCATATAAAATTTAAGTTCTATCAGGTTTTTAGTGGGGTTCATGTAAAGTTTAGTTTCTATAAGATTTTTAGTGGGGTTCATGTGAAGTTTAGGTTCTATCAGGTTTTTAGTGGGGTTCATGTAAAGTTTAGGTTCTATCAGGTTTTTAGTGAGGTTCATGTAAAGTTTAGGTTCTATCAGATTTTTAGTGAGGTTCATGTAAAGTTTAGGTTCTATCAGGTTTTTAGTGGGATTCATGTAAAGTTTAAGTTCTATCAGGTTTTTAGTGGGGTTCATGTAAAGTTTAGGTTCTATCAGGTTTTTAGTGAGGTTCATGTAAAGTTTAGTTTCTATAAGATTTTTAGTGGGGTTCATGTGAAGTTTAGGTTCTATCAGGTTTTTAGTGGGGTTCATATAAAGTTTAAGTTCTATCAGGTTTTTAGTGGGGTTCGTGTTGCATGTAAAGTTTAGGATCTATTAAGTTTTGAGTGGGGTTCATGTAAAGTTTAGGTTCTATCAGGTTTTTAGTTAGGTTCATGTAAAGTTTAGGTTCTATCAGGTTTTTAGTGGGATTCATGTAAAGTTTAAGTTCTATTAGGTTTTTAGTGGGGTTCATGTAAAGTTTAGGTTCTATCATGTTTATAGTGGGGTTAATGTAAAGTTTAAGTTCTATCAGGTTTTTAGTGGGGTTCATGTAAAGTTTAAGTTCTATCAGGTTTTTAGTGGGGTTCATGTAAAGTTTAGTTTCTATTAGATTTTTAGTGGGGTTCATGTGAAGTTTAGGTTCTATCAGGTTTTTAGAGTGGTTCATGTAAAGTTTAAGTTCTATCAGGTTTTTAGTGGGGTTCGTGTTGCATGTAAAGTTTAGGATCTATTAGGTTTTTAGTGGGGTTCATGTAAAGTTTAGGTTCTATCAGGTTTTTAGTTAGGTTCATGTAAAGTTTAGGTTCTATCAGGTTTTTAGTGGGATTCATGTAAAGTTTAAGTTCTATTAGGTTTTTAGTGGGGTTCATGTAAAGTTTAGGTTCTATCAGGTTTTTAGTGAGGTTCATGTAAAGTTTAGTTTCTATAAGATTTTTAGTGGGGTTCATGTGAAGTTTAGGTTCTATCAGGTTTTTAGTGGGGTTCATGTAAAGTTTAAGTTCTATCAGGTTTTTAGTGTGGTTGGTGTTGCATGTAAAGTTTAGGATCTATCAGGTTTTTAGTGGGTCCATGTAAAGTTTAAGTTCTATCAGGTTTTTAGTGGGGATTATGTAAAGTTTAGGATCTATCAGGTTTTTAGTGGGGTTCATCTAAAGTTTAAGTTCTATCAGGTTTTTAGTGGGGTTCATGTAAAGTTTAGTTTCTATTATATTTTTAGTGGGGTTCATGTGAAGTTTAGGTTCTATCAGGTTTTAAGAGTGGTTCATGTAAAGTTTAAGTTCTATCAGGTTTTTAGTGGGGTTCGTGTTGCATGTAAAGTTTAGGATCTATTAAGTTTTGAGTGGGGTTCATGTAAAGTTTAGGTTCTATCAGGTTTTTAGTTAGGTTCATGTAAAGTTTAGGTTCTATCAGGTTTTTAGTGGGATTCATGTAAAGTTTAAGTTCTATTAGGTTTTTAGTGGGGTTCATGTAAAGTTTAGGTTCTATCAGGTTTTTAGTGGGGTTCATGTAAAGTTTAAGTTCTATCAGGTTTTTAGTGAGGTTCATGTAAAGTTTAGGTTCTATCATGTTTTTAGTAGGGTTCATGTAAAGTTTAAGTTCTATCTGGTTTTTAGTGGGGTTCATGTAAAGTTTAAGTTCTATCAGGTTTTTAGTGGGGTTCCTGTAAAGTTTAGTTTCTATTAGATTTTTAGTGGGGTTCATGTAAAGTTTAAGTTCTATCAGGTTTTTAGTGGGGTTCGTGTTGCATGTAAAGTTTAGGATCTATCAGGTTTTTAGTGGGGTTCATGTAAAGTTTAGGTTCTATCAGGTTTTTAGTGAGGTTCATGTAAAGTTTAGGTTCTATCAGATTTTTAGTGAGGTTCATGTAAAGTTTAGGTTCTATCAGGTTTTTAGTGGGGTTCATATAAAATTTAAGTTCTATCAGGTTTTTAGTGGGGTTCATGTAAAGTTTAGTTTCTATAAGATTTTTAGTGGGGTTCATGTGAAGTTTAGGTTCTATCAGGTTTTAAGAGTGGTTCATGTAAAGTTTAAGTTCTATCAGGTTTTTAGTGGGGTTCGTGTTGCATGTAAAGTTTAGGATCTATCAGGTTTTTAGTGGGGATTATTTAAGGTTTAGGATCTATCAGGTTTTTAGTGGGGTTCATGTAAAGTTTAAGTTCTATCAGGTTTTTAGTGGGGTTCATGTAAAGTTTAGGTTCTATCATGTTTTTAGTGGGGTTCATGTAAAGTTTAGGTTCTATCAGGTTTTTAGTGGGGTTCATGTAAAGTTTAAGTTCTATCAGGTTTTTAGTGGGGTTCATGTAAAGTTTAGGTTCTATCATGTTTTTAGTGGGGTTAATGTAAAGTTTAAGTTCTATCAGGTTTTTAGTGGGGTTCATGTAAAGTTTAAGTTCTATCAGGTTTTTAGTGGGGTTCATGTAAAGTTTAGTTTCTATTAGATTTTTAGTGGGGTTCATGTGAAGTTTAGGTTCTATCAGGTTTTTAGAGTGGTTCATGTAAAGTTTAAGTTCTATCAGGTTTTTAGTGGGGTTCGTGTTGCATGTAAAGTTTAGGATCTATTAAGTTTTGAGTGGGGTTCATGTAAAGTTTAGGTTCTATCAGGTTTTTAGTTAGGTTCATGTAAAGTTTAGGTTCTATCAGGTTTTTAGTGGGGTTCATGTAAAGTTTAAGTTCTATCAGGTTTTTAGTGGGGTTCATGTAAAGTTTAGGTTCTATCATGTTTATAGTGGGGTTAATGTAAAGTTTAAGTTCTATCAGGTTTTTAGTGGGGTTCATGTAAAGTTTAAGTTCTATCAGGTTTTTAGTGGGGTTCATGTAAAGTTTAGTTTCTATTAGATTTTTAGTGGGGTTCATGTGAAGTTTAGGTTCTATCAGGTTTTTAGAGTGGTTCATGTAAAGTTTAAGTTCTATCAGGTTTTTAGTGGGGTTCGTGTTGCATGTAAAGTTTAGGATCTATTAGGTTTTTAGTGGGGTTCATGTAAAGTTTAGGTTCTATCAGGTTTTTAGTTAGGTTCATGTAAAGTTTAGGTTCTATCAGGTTTTTAGTGGGATTCATGTAAAGTTTAAGTTCTATTAGGTTTTTAGTGGGGTTCATGTAAAGTTTAGGTTCTATCAGGTTTTTAGTGAGGTTCATGTAAAGTTTAGTTTCTATAAGATTTTTAGTGGGGTTCATGTGAAGTTTAGGTTCTATCAGGTTTTTAGTGGGGTTCATGTAAAGTTTAAGTTCTATCAGGTTTTTAGTGTGGTTGGTGTTGCATGTAAAGTTTAGGATCTATCAGGTTTTTAGTGGGTCCATGTAAAGTTTAAGTTCTATCAGGTTTTTAGTGGGGATTATGTAAAGTTTAGGATCTATCAGGTTTTTAGTGGGGTTCATCTAAAGTTTAAGTTCTATCAGGTTTTTAGTGGGGTTCATGTAAAGTTTAGTTTCTATTATATTTTTAGTGGGGTTCATGTGAAGTTTAGGTTCTATCAGGTTTTAAGAGTGGTTCATGTAAAGTTTAAGTTCTATCAGGTTTTTAGTGGGGTTCGTGTTGCATGTAAAGTTTAGGATCTATTAAGTTTTGAGTGGGGTTCATGTAAAGTTTAGGTTCTATCAGGTTTTTAGTTAGGTTCATGTAAAGTTTAGGTTCTATCAGGTTTTTAGTGGGATTCATGTAAAGTTTAAGTTCTATTAGGTTTTTAGTGGGGTTCATGTAAAGTTTAGGTTCTATCAGGTTTTTAGTGGGGTTCATGTAAAGTTTAAGTTCTATCAGGTTTTTAGTGAGGTTCATGTAAAGTTTAGGTTCTATCATGTTTTTAGTAGGGTTCATGTAAAGTTTAAGTTCTATCTGGTTTTTAGTGGGGTTCATGTAAAGTTTAAGTTCTATCAGGTTTTTAGTGGGGTTCCTGTAAAGTTTAGTTTCTATTAGATTTTTAGTGGGGTTCATGTAAAGTTTAAGTTCTATCAGGTTTTTAGTGGGGTTCGTGTTGCATGTAAAGTTTAGGATCTATCAGGTTTTTAGTGGGGTTCATGTAAAGTTTAGGTTCTATCAGGTTTTTAGTGAGGTTCATGTAAAGTTTAGGTTCTATCAGATTTTTAGTGAGGTTCATGTAAAGTTTAGGTTCTATCAGGTTTTTAGTGGGGTTCATATAAAATTTAAGTTCTATCAGGTTTTTAGTGGGGTTCATGTAAAGTTTAGTTTCTATAAGATTTTTAGTGGGGTTCATGTGAAGTTTAGGTTCTATCAGGTTTTTAGTGGGGTTCATGTAAAGTTTAGTTTCTATTAGATTTTTAGTGGGGTTCATGTGAAGTTTAGGTTCTATCAGGATTTTAGAGTGGTTCATGTAAAGTTTAAGTTCTATCAGGTTTTTAGTGGGGTTCGTGTTGCATGTAAAGTTTAGGATCTATTAGGTTTTTAGTGGGGTTCATGTAAAGTTTAGGTTCTATCAGGATTTTAGAGTGGTTCATGTAAAGTTTAAGTTCTATCAGGTTTTTAGTGGGGTTCGTGTTGCATGTAAAGTTTAGGATCTATTAGGTTTTTAGTGGGGTTCATGTAAAGTTTAGGTTCTATCAGGTTTTTAGTGGGATTCATGTAAAGTTTAAGTTCTATTAGGTTTTTAGTGGGGTTCATGTAAAGTTTAGGTTCTATCAGGTTTTTAGTGAGGTTCATGTAAAGTTTAGTTTCTATAAGATTTTTAGTGGGGTTCATGTGAAGTTTAGGTTCTATCAGGTTTTTAGTGGGGTTCATGTAAAGTTTAAGTTCTATCAGGTTTTTAGTGTGGTTCGTGTTGCATATAAAGTTTAGGATCTATCAGGTTTTTAGTGGGTCCATGTAAAGTTTAAGTTCTATCAGGTTTTTAGTGGAGATTATGTAAAGTTTAGGATCTATCAGGTTTTTAGTGGGGTTCATCTAAAGTTTAAGTTCTATCAGGTTTTTAGTGGGGTTCATGTAAAGTTTAGTTTCTATTATATTTTTAGTGGGGTTCATGTGAAGTTTAGGTTCTATCAGGTTTTAAGAGTGGTTCATGTAAAGTTTAAGTTCTATCAGGTTTTTAGTGGGGTTCGTGTTGCATGTAAAGTTTAGGATCTATCAGGTTTTTAGTGGGGATTATTTAAGGTTTAGGATCTATCAGGTTTTTAGTGGGGTTCATGTAAAGTTTAAGTTCTATCAGGTTTTTAGTGGGGTTCATGTAAAGTTTAGGTTCTATCATGTTTTTAGTGGGGTTCATGTAAAGTTTAGGTTCTATCAGGTTTTTAGTGGGGTTCATGTAAAGTTTAAGTTCTATCAGGTTTTTAGTGGGGTTCATGTAAAGTTTAGGTTCTATCATGTTTTTAGTGGGGTTAATGTAAAGTTTAAGTTCTATCAGGTTTTTAGTGGGGTTCATGTAAAGTTTAAGTTCTATCAGGTTTTTAGTGGGGTTCATGTAAAGTTTAGTTTCTATTAGATTTTTAGTGGGGTTCATGTGAAGTTTAGGTTCTATCAGGTTTTTAGAGTGGTTCATGTAAAGTTTAAGTTCTATCAGGTTTTTAGTGGGGTTCGTGTTGCATGTAAAGTTTAGGATCTATTAAGTTTTGAGTGGGGTTCATGTAAAGTTTAGGTTCTATCAGGTTTTTAGTTAGGTTCATGTAAAGTTTAGGTTCTATCAGGTTTTTAGTGGGATTCATGTAAAGTTTAAGTTCTATTAGGTTTTTAGTGGGGTTCATGTAAAGTTTAGGTTCTATCAGGTTTTTAGTGGGGTTCATGTAAAGTTTAAGTTCTATCAGGTTTTTAGTGAGGTTCATGTAAAGTTTAGGTTCTATCATGTTTTTAGTAGGGTTCATGTAAAGTTTAAGTTCTATCTGGTTTTTAGTGGGGTTCATGTAAAGTTTAAGTTCTATCAGGTTTTTAGTGGGGTTCCTGTAAAGTTTAGTTTCTATTAGATTTTTAGTGGGGTTCATGTAAAGTTTAATTTCTATCAGGTTTTTAGTGGGGTTCGTGTTGCATGTAAAGTTTAGGATCTATCAGGTTTTTAGTGGGGTTCATGTAAAGTTTAGGTTCTATCAGGTTTTTAGTGAGGTTCATGTAAAGTTTAGGTTCTATCAGATTTTTAGTGAGGTTCATGTAAAGTTTAGGTTCTATCAGGTTTTTAGTGGGGTTCATATAAAATTTAAGTTCTATCAGGTTTTTAGTGGGGTTCATGTAAAGTTTAGTTTCTATAAGATTTTTAGTGGGGTTCATGTGAAGTTTAGGTTCTATCAGGTTTTTAGTGGGGTTCATGTAAAGTTTAGGTTCTATCAGGTTTTTAGTGAGGTTCATGTAAAGTTTAGGTTCTATCAGATTTTTAGTGAGGTTCATGTAAAGTTTAGGTTCTATCAGGTTTTTAGTGGGGTTCATGTAAAATTTAAGTTCTATCAGGTTTTTAGTGGGGTTCATGTAAAGTTTAGTTTCTATAAGATTTTTAGTGGGGTTCATGTGAAGTTTAGGTTCTATCAGGTTTTTAGTGGGGTTCATGTAAAGTTTAGGTTCTATCAGGTTTTTAGTGAGGTTCATGTAAAGTTTAGGTTCTATCAGATTTTTAGTGAGGTTCATGTAAAGTTTAGGTTCTATCAGGTTTTTAGTGGGATTCATGTAAAGTTTAAGTTCTATCAGGTTTTTAGTGGGGTTCATGTAAAGTTTAGGTTCTATCAGGTTTTTAGTGAGGTTCATGTAAAGTTTAGTTTCTATAAGATTTTTAGTGGGGTTCATGTGAAGTTTAGGTTCTATCAGGTTTTTAGTGGGGTTCATGTAAAGTTTAGGTTCTATCAGGTTTTTAGTGGGATTCATGTAAAGTTTAAGTTCTATTAGGTTTTTAGTGGGGTTCATGTAAAGTTTAGGTTCTATCAGGTTTTTAGTGAGGTTCATGTAAAGTTTAGTTTCTATAAGATTTTTAGTGGGGTTCATGTGAAGTTTAGGTTCTATCAGGTTTTTAGTGGGGTTCATGTAAAGTTTAAGTTCTATCAGGTTTTTAGTGTGGTTCGTGTTGCATGTAAAGTTTAGGATCTATCAGGTTTTTAGTGGGTCCATGTAAAGTTTAAGTTCTATCAGGTTTTTAGTGGGGATTATGTAAAGTTTAGGATCTATCAGGTTTTTAGTGGGGTTCATCTAAAGTTTAAGTTCTATCAGGTTTTTAGTGGGGTTCATGTAAAGTTTAGTTTCTATTATATTTTTAGTGGGGTTCATGTGAAGTTTAGGTTCTATCAGGTTTTAAGAGTGGTTCATGTAAAGTTTAAGTTCTATCAGGTTTTTAGTGGGGTTCGTGTTGCATGTAAAGTTTAGGATCTATCAGGTTTTTAGTGGGGATTATTTAAGGTTTAGGATCTATCAGGTTTTTAGTGGGGTTCATGTAAAGTTTAAGTTCTATCAGGTTTTTAGTGGGGTTCATGTAAAGTTTAGGTTCTATCATGTTTTTAGTGGGGTTCATGTAAAGTTTAGGTTCTATCAGGTTTTTAGTGGGGTTCATGTAAAGTTTAAATTCTATCAGGTTTTTAGTGGGGTTCATGTAAAGTTTAGGTTCTATCATGTTTTTAGTGGGGTTAATGTAAAGTTTAAGTTCTATCAGGTTTTTAGTGGGGTTCATGTAAAGTTTAAGTTCTATCAGGTTTTTAGTGGGGTTCATGTAAAGTTTAGTTTCTATTAGATTTTTAGTGGGGTTCATGTGAAGTTTAGGTTCTATCAGGTTTTTAGAGTGGTTCATGTAAAGTTTAAGTTCTATCAGGTTTTTAGTGGGGTTCGTGTTGCATGTAAAGTTTAGGATCTATTAAGTTTTGAGTGGGGTTCATGTAAAGTTTAGGTTCTATCAGGTTTTTAGTTAGGTTCATGTAAAGTTTAGGTTCTATCAGGTTTTTAGTGGGATTCATGTAAAGTTTAAGTTCTATTAGGTTTTTAGTGGGGTTCATGTAAAGTTTAGGTTCTATCAGGTTTTTAGTGGGGTTCATGTAAAGTTTAAGTTCTATCAGGTTTTTAGTGAGGTTCATGTAAAGTTTAGGTTCTATCATGTTTTTAGTAGGGTTCATGTAAAGTTTAAGTTCTATCTGGTTTTTAGTGGGGTTCATGTAAAGTTTAGTTTCTATAAGATTTTTAGTGGGGTTCATGTGAAGTTTAGGTTCTATCAGGTTTTTAGTGGGGTTCATGTAAAGTTTAGGTTCTATCAGGTTTTTAGTGAGGTTCATGTAAAGTTTAGGTTCTATCAGATTTTTAGTGAGGTTCATGTAAAGTTTAGGTTCTATCAGGTTTTTAGTGGGGTTCATATAAAATTTAAGTTCTATCAGGTTTTTAGTGGGGTTCATGTAAAGTTTAGTTTCTATAAGATTTTTAGTGGGGTTCATGTGAAGTTTAGGTTCTATCAGGTTTTTAGTGGGGTTCATGTAAAGTTTAGGTTCTATCAGGTTTTTAGTGAGGTTCATGTAAAGTTTAGGTTCTATCAGATTTTTAGTGAGGTTCATGTAAAGTTTAGGTTCTATCAGGTTTTTAGTGGGATTCATGTAAAGTTTAAGTTCTATCAGGTTTTTAGTGGGGTTCATGTAAAGTTTAGGTTCTATCAGGTTTTTAGTGAGGTTCATGTAAAGTTTAGTTTCTATAAGATTTTTAGTGGGGTTCATGTGAAGTTTAGGTTCTATCAGGTTTTTAGTGGGGTTCATATAAAGTTTAAGTTCTATCAGGTTTTTAGTGGGGTTCGTGTTGCATGTAAAGTTTAGGATCTATTAAGTTTTGAGTGGGGTTCATGTAAAGTTTAGGTTCTATCAGGTTTTTAGTTAGGTTCATGTAAAGTTTAGGTTCTATCAGGTTTTTAGTGGGATTCATGTAAAGTTTAAGTTCTATTAGGTTTTTAGTGGGGTTCATGTAAAGTTTAGGTTCTATCATGTTTATAGTGGGGTTAATGTAAAGTTTAAGTTCTATCAGGTTTTTAGTGGGGTTCATGTAAAGTTTAAGTTCTATCAGGTTTTTAGTGGGGTTCATGTAAAGTTTAGTTTCTATTAGATTTTTAGTGGGGTTCATGTGAAGTTTAGGTTCTATCAGGTTTTTAGAGTGGTTCATGTAAAGTTTAAGTTCTATCAGGTTTTTAGTGGGGTTCGTGTTGCATGTAAAGTTTAGGATCTATTAGGTTTTTAGTGGGGTTCATGTAAAGTTTAGGTTCTATCAGGTTTTTAGTTAGGTTCATGTAAAGTTTAGGTTCTATCAGGTTTTTAGTGGGATTCATGTAAAGTTTAAGTTCTATTAGGTTTTTAGTGGGGTTCATGTAAAGTTTAGGTTCTATCAGGTTTTTAGTGAGGTTCATGTAAAGTTTAGTTTCTATAAGATTTTTAGTGGGGTTCATGTGAAGTTTAGGTTCTATCAGGTTTTTAGTGGGGTTCATGTAAAGTTTAAGTTCTATCAGGTTTTTAGTGTGGTTGGTGTTGCATGTAAAGTTTAGGATCTATCAGGTTTTTAGTGGGTCCATGTAAAGTTTAAGTTCTATCAGGTTTTTAGTGGGGATTATGTAAAGTTTAGGATCTATCAGGTTTTTAGTGGGGTTCATCTAAAGTTTAAGTTCTATCAGGTTTTTAGTGGGGTTCATGTAAAGTTTAGTTTCTATTATATTTTTAGTGGGGTTCATGTGAAGTTTAGGTTCTATCAGGTTTTAAGAGTGGTTCATGTAAAGTTTAAGTTCTATCAGGTTTTTAGTGGGGTTCGTGTTGCATGTAAAGTTTAGGATCTATTAAGTTTTGAGTGGGGTTCATGTAAAGTTTAGGTTCTATCAGGTTTTTAGTTAGGTTCATGTAAAGTTTAGGTTCTATCAGGTTTTTAGTGGGATTCATGTAAAGTTTAAGTTCTATTAGGTTTTTAGTGGGGTTCATGTAAAGTTTAGGTTCTATCAGGTTTTTAGTGGGGTTCATGTAAAGTTTAAGTTCTATCAGGTTTTTAGTGAGGTTCATGTAAAGTTTAGGTTCTATCATGTTTTTAGTAGGGTTCATGTAAAGTTTAAGTTCTATCTGGTTTTTAGTGGGGTTCATGTAAAGTTTAAGTTCTATCAGGTTTTTAGTGGGGTTCCTGTAAAGTTTAGTTTCTATTAGATTTTTAGTGGGGTTCATGTAAAGTTTAAGTTCTATCAGGTTTTTAGTGGGGTTCGTGTTGCATGTAAAGTTTAGGATCTATCAGGTTTTTAGTGGGGTTCATGTAAAGTTTAGGTTCTATCAGGTTTTTAGTGAGGTTCATGTAAAGTTTAGGTTCTATCAGATTTTTAGTGAGGTTCATGTAAAGTTTAGGTTCTATCAGGTTTTTAGTGGGGTTCATATAAAATTTAAGTTCTATCAGGTTTTTAGTGGGGTTCATGTAAAGTTTAGTTTCTATAAGATTTTTAGTGGGGTTCATGTGAAGTTTAGGTTCTATCAGGTTTTTAGTGGGGTTCATGTAAAGTTTAGTTTCTATTAGATTTTTAGTGGGGTTCATGTGAAGTTTAGGTTCTATCAGGATTTTAGAGTGGTTCATGTAAAGTTTAAGTTCTATCAGGTTTTTAGTGGGGTTCGTGTTGCATGTAAAGTTTAGGATCTATTAGGTTTTTAGTGGGGTTCATGTAAAGTTTAGGTTCTATCAGGATTTTAGAGTGGTTCATGTAAAGTTTAAGTTCTATCAGGTTTTTAGTGGGGTTCGTGTTGCATGTAAAGTTTAGGATCTATTAGGTTTTTAGTGGGGTTCATGTAAAGTTTAGGTTCTATCAGGTTTTTAGTGGGATTCATGTAAAGTTTAAGTTCTATTAGGTTTTTAGTGGGGTTCATGTAAAGTTTAGGTTCTATCAGGTTTTTAGTGAGGTTCATGTAAAGTTTAGTTTCTATAAGATTTTTAGTGGGGTTCATGTGAAGTTTAGGTTCTATCAGGTTTTTAGTGGGGTTCATGTAAAGTTTAAGTTCTATCAGGTTTTTAGTGTGGTTCGTGTTGCATATAAAGTTTAGGATCTATCAGGTTTTTAGTGGGTCCATGTAAAGTTTAAGTTCTATCAGGTTTTTAGTGGAGATTATGTAAAGTTTAGGATCTATCAGGTTTTTAGTGGGGTTCATCTAAAGTTTAAGTTCTATCAGGTTTTTAGTGGGGTTCATGTAAAGTTTAGTTTCTATTATATTTTTAGTGGGGTTCATGTGAAGTTTAGGTTCTATCAGGTTTTAAGAGTGGTTCATGTAAAGTTTAAGTTCTATCAGGTTTTTAGTGGGGTTCGTGTTGCATGTAAAGTTTAGGATCTATCAGGTTTTTAGTGGGGATTATTTAAGGTTTAGGATCTATCAGGTTTTTAGTGGGGTTCATGTAAAGTTTAAGTTCTATCAGGTTTTTAGTGGGGTTCATGTAAAGTTTAGGTTCTATCATGTTTTTAGTGGGGTTCATGTAAAGTTTAGGTTCTATCAGGTTTTTAGTGGGGTTCATGTAAAGTTTAAGTTCTATCAGGTTTTTAGTGGGGTTCATGTAAAGTTTAGGTTCTATCATGTTTTTAGTGGGGTTAATGTAAAGTTTAAGTTCTATCAGGTTTTTAGTGGGGTTCATGTAAAGTTTAAGTTCTATCAGGTTTTTAGTGGGGTTCATGTAAAGTTTAGTTTCTATTAGATTTTTAGTGGGGTTCATGTGAAGTTTAGGTTCTATCAGGTTTTTAGAGTGGTTCATGTAAAGTTTAAGTTCTATCAGGTTTTTAGTGGGGTTCGTGTTGCATGTAAAGTTTAGGATCTATTAAGTTTTGAGTGGGGTTCATGTAAAGTTTAGGTTCTATCAGGTTTTTAGTTAGGTTCATGTAAAGTTTAGGTTCTATCAGGTTTTTAGTGGGATTCATGTAAAGTTTAAGTTCTATTAGGTTTTTAGTGGGGTTCATGTAAAGTTTAGGTTCTATCAGGTTTTTAGTGGGGTTCATGTAAAGTTTAAGTTCTATCAGGTTTTTAGTGAGGTTCATGTAAAGTTTAGGTTCTATCATGTTTTTAGTAGGGTTCATGTAAAGTTTAAGTTCTATCTGGTTTTTAGTGGGGTTCATGTAAAGTTTAAGTTCTATCAGGTTTTTAGTGGGGTTCCTGTAAAGTTTAGTTTCTATTAGATTTTTAGTGGGGTTCATGTAAAGTTTAATTTCTATCAGGTTTTTAGTGGGGTTCGTGTTGCATGTAAAGTTTAGGATCTATCAGGTTTTTAGTGGGGTTCATGTAAAGTTTAGGTTCTATCAGGTTTTTAGTGAGGTTCATGTAAAGTTTAGGTTCTATCAGATTTTTAGTGAGGTTCATGTAAAGTTTAGGTTCTATCAGGTTTTTAGTGGGGTTCATATAAAATTTAAGTTCTATCAGGTTTTTAGTGGGGTTCATGTAAAGTTTAGTTTCTATAAGATTTTTAGTGGGGTTCATGTGAAGTTTAGGTTCTATCAGGTTTTTAGTGGGGTTCATGTAAAGTTTAGGTTCTATCAGGTTTTTAGTGAGGTTCATGTAAAGTTTAGGTTCTATCAGATTTTTAGTGAGGTTCATGTAAAGTTTAGGTTCTATCAGGTTTTTAGTGGGGTTCATGTAAAATTTAAGTTCTATCAGGTTTTTAGTGGGGTTCATGTAAAGTTTAGTTTCTATAAGATTTTTAGTGGGGTTCATGTGAAGTTTAGGTTCTATCAGGTTTTTAGTGGGGTTCATGTAAAGTTTAGGTTCTATCAGGTTTTTAGTGAGGTTCATGTAAAGTTTAGGTTCTATCAGATTTTTAGTGAGGTTCATGTAAAGTTTAGGTTCTATCAGGTTTTTAGTGGGATTCATGTAAAGTTTAAGTTCTATCAGGTTTTTAGTGGGGTTCATGTAAAGTTTAGGTTCTATCAGGTTTTTAGTGAGGTTCATGTAAAGTTTAGTTTCTATAAGATTTTTAGTGGGGTTCATGTGAAGTTTAGGTTCTATCAGGTTTTTAGTGGGGTTCATGTAAAGTTTAGGTTCTATCAGGTTTTTAGTGGGATTCATGTAAAGTTTAAGTTCTATTAGGTTTTTAGTGGGGTTCATGTAAAGTTTAGGTTCTATCAGGTTTTTAGTGAGGTTCATGTAAAGTTTAGTTTCTATAAGATTTTTAGTGGGGTTCATGTGAAGTTTAGGTTCTATCAGGTTTTTAGTGGGGTTCATGTAAAGTTTAAGTTCTATCAGGTTTTTAGTGTGGTTCGTGTTGCATGTAAAGTTTAGGATCTATCAGGTTTTTAGTGGGTCCATGTAAAGTTTAAGTTCTATCAGGTTTTTAGTGGGGATTATGTAAAGTTTAGGATCTATCAGGTTTTTAGTGGGGTTCATCTAAAGTTTAAGTTCTATCAGGTTTTTAGTGGGGTTCATGTAAAGTTTAGTTTCTATTATATTTTTAGTGGGGTTCATGTGAAGTTTAGGTTCTATCAGGTTTTAAGAGTGGTTCATGTAAAGTTTAAGTTCTATCAGGTTTTTAGTGGGGTTCGTGTTGCATGTAAAGTTTAGGATCTATCAGGTTTTTAGTGGGGATTATTTAAGGTTTAGGATCTATCAGGTTTTTAGTGGGGTTCATGTAAAGTTTAAGTTCTATCAGGTTTTTAGTGGGGTTCATGTAAAGTTTAGGTTCTATCATGTTTTTAGTGGGGTTCATGTAAAGTTTAGGTTCTATCAGGTTTTTAGTGGGGTTCATGTAAAGTTTAAATTCTATCAGGTTTTTAGTGGGGTTCATGTAAAGTTTAGGTTCTATCATGTTTTTAGTGGGGTTAATGTAAAGTTTAAGTTCTATCAGGTTTTTAGTGGGGTTCATGTAAAGTTTAAGTTCTATCAGGTTTTTAGTGGGGTTCATGTAAAGTTTAGTTTCTATTAGATTTTTAGTGGGGTTCATGTGAAGTTTAGGTTCTATCAGGTTTTTAGAGTGGTTCATGTAAAGTTTAAGTTCTATCAGGTTTTTAGTGGGGTTCGTGTTGCATGTAAAGTTTAGGATCTATTAAGTTTTGAGTGGGGTTCATGTAAAGTTTAGGTTCTATCAGGTTTTTAGTTAGGTTCATGTAAAGTTTAGGTTCTATCAGGTTTTTAGTGGGATTCATGTAAAGTTTAAGTTCTATTAGGTTTTTAGTGGGGTTCATGTAAAGTTTAGGTTCTATCAGGTTTTTAGTGGGGTTCATGTAAAGTTTAAGTTCTATCAGGTTTTTAGTGAGGTTCATGTAAAGTTTAGGTTCTATCATGTTTTTAGTAGGGTTCATGTAAAGTTTAAGTTCTATCTGGTTTTTAGTGGGGTTCATGTAAAGTTTAGTTTCTATAAGATTTTTAGTGGGGTTCATGTGAAGTTTAGGTTCTATCAGGTTTTTAGTGGGGTTCATGTAAAGTTTAGGTTCTATCAGGTTTTTAGTGAGGTTCATGTAAAGTTTAGGTTCTATCAGATTTTTAGTGAGGTTCATGTAAAGTTTAGGTTCTATCAGGTTTTTAGTGGGGTTCATATAAAATTTAAGTTCTATCAGGTTTTTAGTGGGGTTCATGTAAAGTTTAGTTTCTATAAGATTTTTAGTGGGGTTCATGTGAAGTTTAGGTTCTATCAGGTTTTTAGTGGGGTTCATGTAAAGTTTAGGTTCTATCAGGTTTTTAGTGAGGTTCATGTAAAGTTTAGGTTCTATCAGATTTTTAGTGAGGTTCATGTAAAGTTTAGGTTCTATCAGGTTTTTAGTGGGATTCATGTAAAGTTTAAGTTCTATCAGGTTTTTAGTGGGGTTCATGTAAAGTTTAGGTTCTATCAGGTTTTTAGTGAGGTTCATGTAAAGTTTAGTTTCTATAAGATTTTTAGTGGGGTTCATGTGAAGTTTAGGTTCTATCAGGTTTTTAGTGGGGTTCATGTAAAGTTTAGGTTCTATCAGGTTTTTAGTGGGATTCATGTAAAGTTTAAGTTCTATTAGGTTTTTAGTGGGGTTCATGTAAAGTTTAGGTTCTATCAGGTTTTTAGTGAGGTTCATGTAAAGTTTAGTTTCTATAAGATTTTTAGTGGGGTTCATGTGAAGTTTAGGTTCTATCAGGTTTTTAGTGGGGTTCATGTAAAGTTTAAGTTCTATCAGGTTTTTAGTGTGGTTCGTGTTGCATGTAAAGTTTAGGATCTATCAGGTTTTTAGTGGGTCCATGTAAAGTTTAAGTTCTATCAGGTTTTTAGTGGGGATTATGTAAAGTTTAGGATCTATCAGGTTTTTAGTGGGGTTCATCTAAAGTTTAAGTTCTATCAGGTTTTTAGTGGGGTTCATGTAAAGTTTAGTTTCTATTATATTTTTAGTGGGGTTCATGTGAAGTTTAGGTTCTATCAGGTTTTAAGAGTGGTTCATGTAAAGTTTAAGTTCTATCAGGTTTTTAGTGGGGTTCGTGTTGCATGTAAAGTTTAGGATCTATCAGGTTTTTAGTGGGGATTATTTAAGGTTTAGGATCTATCAGGTTTTTAGTGGGGTTCATGTAAAGTTTAAGTTCTATCAGGTTTTTAGTGGGGTTCATGTAAAGTTTAGGTTCTATCATGTTTTTAGTGGGGTTCATGTAAAGTTTAGGTTCTATCAGGTTTTTAGTGGGGTTCATGTAAAGTTTAAGTTCTATCAGGTTTTTAGTGGGGTTCATGTAAAGTTTAGGTTCTATCATGTTTTTAGTGGGGTTAATGTAAAGTTTAAGTTCTATCAGGTTTTTAGTGGGGTTCATGTAAAGTTTAAGTTCTATCAGGTTTTTAGTGGGGTTCATGTAAAGTTTAGTTTCTATTAGATTTTTAGTGGGGTTCATGTGAAGTTTAGGTTCTATCAGGTTTTTAGAGTGGTTCATGTAAAGTTTAAGTTCTATCAGGTTTTTAGTGGGGTTCGTGTTGCATGTAAAGTTTAGGATCTATTAAGTTTTGAGTGGGGTTCATGTAAAGTTTAGGTTCTATCAGGTTTTTAGTTAGGTTCATGTAAAGTTTAGGTTCTATCAGGTTTTTAGTGGGATTCATGTAAAGTTTAAGTTCTATTAGGTTTTTAGTGGGGTTCATGTAAAGTTTAGGTTCTATCAGGTTTTTAGTGGGGTTCATGTAAAGTTTAAGTTCTATCAGGTTTTTAGTGAGGTTCATGTAAAGTTTAGGTTCTATCATGTTTTTAGTAGGGTTCATGTAAAGTTTAAGTTCTATCTGGTTTTTAGTGGGGTTCATGTAAAGTTTAAGTTCTATCAGGTTTTTAGTGGGGTTCCTGTAAAGTTTAGTTTCTATTAGATTTTTAGTGCGGTTCATGTAAAGTTTAAGTTCTATCAGGTTTTTAGTGGGGTTCGTGTTGCATGTAAAGTTTAGGATCTATCAGGTTTTTAGTGGGGTTCATGTAAAGTTTAGGTTCTATCAGGTTTTTAGTGAGGTTCATGTAAAGTTTAGGTTCTATCAGATTTTTAGTGAGGTTCATGTAAAGTTTAGGTTCTATCAGGTTTTTAGTGGGGTTCATATAAAATTTAAGTTCTATCAGGTTTTTAGTGGGGTTCATGTAAAGTTTAGTTTCTATAAGATTTTTAGTGGGGTTCATGTGAAGCTTAGGTTCTATCAGGTTTTTAGTGGGGTTCATGTAAAGTTTAGGTTCTATCAGGTTTTTAGTGAGGTTCATGTAAAGTTTAGGTTCTATAAGATTTTTAGTGAGGTTCATGTAAAGTTTAGGTTCTATCAGGTTTTTAGTGGGGTTCATATAAAATTTAAGTTCTATCAGGTTTTTAGTGGGGTTCATGTAAAGTTTAGTTTCTATAAGATTTTTAGTGGGGTTCATGTGAAGTTTAGGTTCTATCAGGTTTTTAGTGGGGTTCATGTAAAGTTTAGGTTCTATCAGGTTTTTAGTGAGGTTCATGTAAAGTTTAGGTTCTATCAGATTTTTAGTGAGGTTCATGTAAAGTTTAGGTTCTATCAGGTTTTTAGTGGGGTTCATATAAAATTTAAGTTCTATCAGGTTTTTAGTGGGGTTCATGTAAAGTTTAGTTTCTATAAGATTTTTAGTGGGTTCATGTGAAGTTTAGGTTCTATCAGGTTTTTAGTGAGGTTCATGTAAAGTTTAGGTTCTATCAGGTTTTTAGTGGGGTTCATAGAAAATTTAAGTTCTATCAGGTTTTTAGTGGGGTTCATGTAAAGTTTAGTTTCTATAAGATTTTTAGTGGGGTTCATGTGAAGTTTAGGTTCTATCAGGTTTTTAGTGGGGTTCATGTAAAGTTTAAGTTCTATCAGGTTTTTAGTGTGGTTCGTGTTGCATGTAAAGTTTAGGATCTATCAGGTTTTTAGTGGGGATTATGTAAGGTTTAGGATCTATCAGGTTTTTAGTGGGGTTCATGTAAAGTTTAAGTTCTATCAGGTTTTTAGTGGGGATTATGTAAAGTTTAGGATTTATCATGTTTTTAGTGGGGTTCATGTAAATTTTAAGTTCTATCAGGTTTTTAGTGGGGTTCATCTAAAGTTTAAGTTCTATCAGGTTTTTAGTGGGGTTCATGTGAAGTTTAGGTTCTATCAGGTTTTAAGAGTGGTTCATGTAAAGTTTAAGTTCTATCAGGTTTTTAGTGGGGTTCGTGTTGCATGTAAAGTTTAGGATCTATCAGGTTTTTAGTGGGGTTCATGTAAATTTTAGGTTCTATCAGGTTTTTAGTGGGGTTCATGTAAAGTTTATGTTCTATCAGGTTTTTAGTGTGGTTCATGTAAAGTTTAGGTTCTATCATGTTTATAGTGGGATTAATGTAAAGTTTAAGTTCTATCAGGTTTTTAGTGGGGTTCATGTAAAGTTTAAGTTCTATCAGGTTTTTAGTGGGGTTCATGTAAAGTTTAGTTTCTATTAGATTTTTAGTGGGGTTCATGTGAAGTTTAGGTTCTATCAGGTTTTTAGAGTGGTTCATGTAAAGTTTAAGTTCTATCAGGTTTTTAGTGGGGTTCGTGTTGCATGTAAAGTTTAGGATCTATTAGGTTTTTAGTGGGGTTCATGTAAAGTTTAGGTTCTATCAGGTTTTTAGTTAGGTTCATGTAAAGTCTATGTTCTATCAGGTTTTTAGTGGGATTCATGTAAAGTTTAAGTTCTATTAGGTTTTTAGTGGGGTTCATGTAAAGTTTAGGTTCTATCAGGTTTTTAGTGAGGTTCATGTAAAGTTTAGGTTCTATCAGGTTTTTAGTGAGGTTCATGTAAAGTTTAGGTTCTATCAGGTTTTTAGTGGGGTTCATATAAAATTTAAGTTCTATCAGGTTTTTAGTGGGGTTCATGTAAAGTTTAGTTTCTATAAGATTTTTAGTGGGGTTCATGTGAAGTTTAGGTTCTATCAGGTTTTTAGTGGGGTTCATGTAAAGTTTAGGTTCTATCAGGTTTTTAGTGAGGTTCATGTAAAGTTTAGGTTCTATCAGATTTTTAGTGAGGTTCATGTAAAGTTTAGGTTCTATCAGGTTTTTAGTGGGGTTCATAGAAAATTTAAGTTCTATCAGGTTTTTAGTGGGGTTCATGTAAAGTTTAGGATCTATCAGGTTTTTAGTGGGGATTATGTAAGGTTTATGATCTATCAGGTTTTTAGTGGGGTTCATGTAAAGTTTAACTTCTATCAGGTTTTTAGTGGGGATTATGTAAAGTTTAGGATCTATCATGTTTATAGTGGGGTTCATGTAAATTTTAAGTTCTATCAGGTTTTTAGTGGGGTTCATCTAAAGTTTAAGTTCTATCAGGTTTTTAGTGGGGTTCATGTGAAGTTTAGGTTCTATCAGGTTTTAAGAGTGGTTCATGTAAAGTTTAAGTTCTATCAGGTTTTTAGTGGGGTTCGTGTTGCATGTAAAGTTTAGGATCTATCAGGTTTTTAGTGGGGATTATGTAAGGTTTAGGATCTATCAGGTTTTTAGTGGGGTTCATGTAAAGTTTAAGTTCTATCAGGATTTTAGTGAGGTTCATGTAAAGTTTAGGTTCTATCAGGTTTTTAGTGGGGTTCATATAAAATTTAAGTTCTATCAGGTTTTTAGTGGGGTTCATGTAAAGTTTAGTTTCTATTAGATTTTTAGTGGGGTTCATGTGAAGTTTAGGTTCTATCAGGATTTTAGAGTGGTTCATGTAAAGTTTAAGTTCTATCAGGTTTTTAGTGGGGTTCGTGTTGCATGTAAAGTTTAGGATCTATTAGGTTTTTAGTGGGGTTCATGTAAAGTTTAGGTTCTATCAGGTTTTTAGTTAGGTTCATGTAAAGTTTAGGTTCTATCAGGTTTTTAGTGGGATTCATGTAAAGTTTAAGTTCTATTAGGTTTTTAGTGGGGTTCATGTAAAGTTTAGGTTCTATCAGGTTTTTAGTGAGGTTCATGTAAAGTTTAGTTTCTATAAGATTTTTAGTGGGGTTCATGTGAAGTTTAGGTTCTATCAGGTTTTTAGTGGGGTTCATGTAAAGTTTAAGTTCTATCAGGTTTTTAGTGTGGTTCGTGTTGCATGTAAAGTTTAGGATCTATCAGGTTTTTAGTGGGTCCATGTAAAGTCTAAGTTCTATCAGGTTTTTAGTGGGGATTATGTAAAGTTTAGGATCTATCAGGTTTTTAGTGGGGTTCATCTAAAGTTTAAGTTCTATCAGGTTTTTAGTGGGGTTCATGTAAAGTTTAGTTTCTATTATATTTTTAGTGGGGTTCATGTGAAGTTTAGGTTCTATCAGGTTTTAAGAGTGGTTCATGTAAAGTTTAAGTTCTATCAGGTTTTTAGTGGGGTTCGTGTTGCATGTAAAGTTTAGGATCTATCAGGTTTTTAGTGGGGATTATTTAAGGTTTAGGATCAATCAGGTTTTTAGTGGGGTTCATGTAAAGTTTAAGTTCTATCAGGTTTTTAGTGGGGTTCATGTAAAGTTTAGGTTCTATCATGTTTTTAGTGGGGTTCATGTAAAGTTTAGGTTCTATCAGGTTTTTAGTGGGGTTCATGTAAAGTTTAAGTTCTATCAGGTTTTTAGTGGGGTTCATGTAAAGTTTAGGTTCTATCATGTTTTTAGTGGGGTTAATGTAAAGTTTAAGTTCTATCAGGTTTTTAGTGGGGTTCATGTAAAGTTTAAGTTCTATCAGGTTTTTAGTGGGGTTCATGTAAAGTTTAGTTTCTATTAGATTTTTAGTGGGGTTCATGTGAAGTTTAGGTTCTATCAGGTTTTTAGAGTGGTTCATGTAAAGTTTAAGTTCTATCAGGTTTTTAGTGGGGTTCGTGTTGCATGTAAAGTTTAGGATCTATTAAGTTTTGAGTGGGGTTCATGTAAAGTTTAGGTTCTATCAGGTTTTTAGTTAGGTTCATGTAAAGTTTAGGTTCTATCAGGTTTTTAGTGGGATTCATGTAAAGTTTAAGTTCTATTAGGTTTTTAGTGGGGTTCATGTAAAGTTTAGGTTCTATCAGGTTTTTAGTGGGGTTCATGTAAAGTTTAAGTTCTATCAGGTTTTTAGTGAGGTTCATGTAAAGTTTAGGTTCTATCATGTTTTTAGTAGGGTTCATGTAAAGTTTAAGTTCTATCTGGTTTTTAGTGGGGTTCATGTAAAGTTTAAGTTCTATCAGGTTTTTAGTGGGGTTCCTGTAAAGTTTAGTTTCTATTAGATTTTTAGTGGGGTTCATGTAAAGTTTAATTTCTATCAGGTTTTTAGTGGGGTTCGTGTTGCATGTAAAGTTTAGGATCTATCAGGTTTTTAGTGGGGTTCATGTAAAGTTTAGGTTCTATCAGGTTTTTAGTGAGGTTCATGTAAAGTTTAGGTTCTATCAGATTTTTAGTGAGGTTCATGTAAAGTTTAGGTTCTATCAGGTTTTTAGTGGGGTTCATATAAAATTTAAGTTCTATCAGGTTTTTAGTGGGGTTCATGTAAAGTTTAGTTTCTATAAGATTTTTAGTGGGGTTCATGTGAAGTTTAGGTTCTATCAGGTTTTTAGTGGGGTTCATGTAAAGTTTAGGTTCTATCAGGTTTTTAGTGAGGTTCATGTAAAGTTTAGGTTCTATCAGATTTTTAGTGAGGTTCATGTAAAGTTTAGGTTCTATCAGGTTTTTAGTGGGGTTCATATAAAATTTAAGTTCTATCAGGTTTTTAGTGGGGTTCATGTAAAGTTTAGTTTCTATTAGATTTTTAGTGGGGTTCATGTGAAGTTTAGGTTCTATCAGGTTTTTAGTGGGGTTCATGTAAAGTTTAGGTTCTATCAGGTTTTTAGTGAGGTTCATGTAAAGTTTAGGTTCTATCAGATTTTTAGTGAGGTTCATGTAAAGTTTAGGTTCTATCAGGTTTTTAGTGGGATTCATGTAAAGTTTAAGTTCTATTAGGTTTTTAGTGGGGTTCATGTAAAGTTTAGGTTCTATCAGGTTTTTAGTGAGGTTCATGTAAAGTTTAGTTTCTATAAGATTTTTAGTGGGGTTCATGTGAAGTTTAGGTTCTATCAGGTTTTTAGTGGGGTTCATGTAAAGTTTAGGTTCTATCAGGTTTTTAGTGGGATTCATGTAAAGTTTAAGTTCTATTAGGTTTTTAGTGGGGTTCATGTAAAGTTTAGGTTCTATCAGGTTTTTAGTGAGGTTCATGTAAAGTTTAGTTTCTATAAGATTTTTAGTGGGGTTCATGTGAAGTTTAGGTTCTATCAGGTTTTTAGTGGGGTTCATGTAAAGTTTAAGTTCTATCAGGTTTTTAGTGTGGTTCGTGTTGCATGTAAAGTTTAGGATCTATCAGGTTTTTAGTGGGTCCATGTAAAGTTTAAGTTCTATCAGGTTTTTAGTGGGGATTATGTAAAGTTTAGGATCTATCAGGTTTTTAGTGGGGTTCATCTAAAGTTTAAGTTCTATCAGGTTTTTAGTGGGGTTCATGTAAAGTTTAGTTTCTATTATATTTTTAGTGGGGTTCATGTGAAGTTTAGGTTCTATCAGGTTTTAAGAGTGGTTCATGTAAAGTTTAAGTTCTATCAGGTTTTTAGTGGGGTTCGTGTTGCATGTAAAGTTTAGGATCTATCAGGTTTTTAGTGGGGATTATTTAAGGTTTAGGATCTATCATGTTTTTAGTGGGGTTCATGTAAAGTTTAGGTTCTATCAGGTTTTTAGTGGGGTTCATGTAAAGTTTAAGTTCTATCAGGTTTTTAGTGGGGTTCATGTAAAGTTTAGGTTCTATCATGTTTTTAGTGGGGTTAATGTAAAGTTTAAGTTCTATCAGGTTTTTAGTGGGGTTCATGTAAAGTTTAAGTTCTATCAGGTTTTTAGTGGGGTTCATGTAAAGTTTAGTTTCTATTAGATTTTTAGTGGGGTTCATGTGAAGTTTAGGTTCTATCAGGTTTTTAGAGTGGTTCATGTAAAGTTTAAGTTCTATCAGGTTTTTAGTGGGGTTCGTGTTGCATGTAAAGTTTAGGATCTATTAAGTTTTGAGTGGGGTTCATGTAAAGTTTAGGTTCTATCAGGTTTTTAGTTAGGTTCATGTAAAGTTTAGGTTCTATCAGGTTTTTAGTGGGATTCATGTAAAGTTTAAGTTCTATTAGGTTTTTAGTGGGGTTCATGTAAAGTTTAGGTTCTATCAGGTTTTTAGTGGGGTTCATGTAAAGTTTAAGTTCTATCAGGTTTTTAGTGAGGTTCATGTAAAGTTTAGGTTCTATCATGTTTTTAGTAGGGTTCATGTAAAGTTTAAGTTCTATCTGGTTTTTAGTGGGGTTCATGTAAAGTTTAAGTTCTATCAGGTTTTTAGTGGGGTTCCTGTAAAGTTTAGTTTCTATTAGATTTTTAGTGCGGTTCATGTAAAGTTTAAGTTCTATCAGGTTTTTAGTGGGGTTCGCGTTGCAAGTAAAGTTTAGGATCTATCAGGTTTTTAGTGGGGTTCATGTAAAGTTTAGGTTCTATCAGGTTTTTAGTGAGGTTCATGTAAAGTTTAGGTTCTATCAGATTTTTAGTGAGGTTCATGTAAAGTTTAGGTTCTATCAGGTTTTTAGTGGGGTTCATATAAAATTTAAGTTCTATCAGGTTTTTAGTGGGGTTCATGTAAAGTTTAGTTTCTATAAGATTTTTAGTGGGGTTCATGTGAAGTTTAGGTTCTATCAGGTTTTTAGTGGGGTTCATGTAAAGTTTAGGTTCTATCAGGTTTTTAGTGAGGTTCATGTAAAGTTTAGGTTCTATAAGATTTTTAGTGGGGTTCATGTGAAGTTTAGGTTCTATCAGGTTTTTAGTGGGGTTCATGTAAAGTTTAAGTTCTATCAGGTTTTTAGTGTGGTTCGTGTTGCATGTAAAGTTTAGGATCTATCAGGTTTTTAGTGGGGATTATGTAAGGTTTAGGATCTATCAGGTTTTTAGTGGGGTTCATGTAAAGTTTAAGTTCTATCAGGTTTTTAGTGGGGATTATGTAAAGTTTAGGATTTATCATGTTTTTAGTGGGGTTCATGTAAATTTTAAGTTCTATCAGGTTTTTAGTGGGGTTCATCTAAAGTTTAAGTTCTATCAGGTTTTTAGTGGGGTTCATGTGAAGTTTAGGTTCTATCAGGTTTTAAGAGTGGTTCATGTAAAGTTTAAGTTCTATCAGGTTTTTAGTGGGGTTCGTGTTGCATGTAAAGTTTAGGATCTATCAGGTTTTTAGTGGGGTTCATGTAAATTTTAGGTTCTATCAGGTTTTTAGTGGGGTTCATGTAAAGTTTATGTTCTATCAGGTTTTTAGTGTGGTTCATGTAAAGTTTAGGTTCTATCATGTTTATAGTGGGATTAATGTAAAGTTTAAGTTCTATCAGGTTTTTAGTGGGGTTCATGTAAAGTTTAAGTTCTATCAGGTTTTTAGTGGGGTTCATGTAAAGTTTAGTTTCTATTAGATTTTTAGTGGGGTTCATGTGAAGTTTAGGTTCTATCAGGTTTTTAGAGTGGTTCATGTAAAGTTTAAGTTCTATCAGGTTTTTAGTGGGGTTCGTGTTGCATGTAAAGTTTAGGATCTATTAGGTTTTTAGTGGGGTTCATGTAAAGTTTAGGTTCTATCAGGTTTTTAGTTAGGTTCATGTAAAGTTTATGTTCTATCAGGTTTTTAGTGGGATTCATGTAAAGTTTAAGTTCTATTAGGTTTTTAGTGGGGTTCATGTAAAGTTTAGGTTCTATCAGGTTTTTAGTGAGGTTCATGTAAAGTTTAGGTTCTATCAGGTTTTTAGTGAGGTTCATGTAAAGTTTAGGTTCTATCAGGTTTTTAGTGGGGTTCATATAAAATTTAAGTTCTATCAGGTTTTTAGTGGGGTTCATGTAAAGTTTAGTTTCTATAAGATTTTTAGTGGGGTTCATGTGAAGTTTAGGTTCTATCAGGTTTTTAGTGGGGTTCATGTAAAGTTTAGGTTCTATCAGGTTTTTAGTGAGGTTCATGTAAAGTTTAGGTTCTATCAGATTTTTAGTGAGGTTCATGTAAAGTTTAGGTTCTATAAGGTTTTTAGTGGGGTTCATAGAAAATTTAAGTTCTATCAGGTTTTTAGTGGGGTTCATGTAAAGTTTAGGATCTATCAGGTTTTTAGTGGGGATTATGTAAGGTTTATGATCTATCAGGTTTTTAGTGGGGTTCATGTAAAGTTTAACTTCTATCAGGTTTTTAGTGGGGATTATGTAAAGTTTAGGATCTATCATGTTTATAGTGGGGTTCATGTAAATTTTAAGTTCTATCAGGTTGTTAGTGGGGTTCATCTAAAGTTTAAGTTCTATCAGGTTTTTAGTGGGGTTCATGTGAAGTTTAGGTTCTATCAGGTTTTAAGAGTGGTTCATGTAAAGTTTAAGTTCTATCAGGTTTTTAGTGGGGTTCGTGTTGCATGTAAAGTTTAGGATCTATCAGGTTTTTAGTGGGGATTATGTAAGGTTTAGGATCTATCAGGTTTTTAGTGGGGTTCATGTAAAGTTTAAGTTCTATCAGGATTTTAGTGAGGTTCATGTAAAGTTTAGGTTCTATCAGGTTTTTAGTGGGGTTCATATAAAATTTAAGTTCTATCAGGTTTTTAGTGGGGTTCATGTAAAGTTTAGTTTCTATTAGATTTTTAGTGGGGTTCATGTGAAGTTTAGGTTCTATCAGGATTTTAGAGTGGTTCATGTAAAGTTTAAGTTCTATCAGGTTTTTAGTGGGGTTCGTGTTGCATGTAAAGTTTAGGATCTATTAGGTTTTTAGTGGGGTTCATGTAAAGTTTAGGTTCTATCAGGTTTTTAGTTAGGTTCATGTAAAGTTTAGGTTCTATCAGGTTTTTAGTGGGATTCATGTAAAGTTTAAGTTCTATTAGGTTTTTAGTGGGGTTCATGTAAAGTTTAGGTTCTATCAGGTTTTTAGTGAGGTTCATGTAAAGTTTAGTTTCTATAAGATTTTTAGTGGGGTTCATGTGAAGTTTAGGTTCTATCAGGTTTTTAGTGGGGTTCATGTAAAGTTTAAGTTCTATCAGGTTTTTAGTGTGGTTCGTGTTGCATGTAAAGTTTAGGATCTATCAGGTTTTTAGTGGGTCCATGTAAAGTCTAAGTTCTATCAGGTTTTTAGTGGGGATTATGTAAAGTTTAGGATCTATCAGGTTTTAGTGGGGTCATCTAAAGTTAAGTTCTATCAGGTTTTTAGTGGGGTTCATGTAAAGTTTAGTTTCTATTATATTTTTAGTGGGGTCATGTGAAGTTTAGGTTCTATCAGGTTTTTAAGAGTGGTTCATGTAAAGTTTGGAAGTTCTCAGGTTTTTAGTGGGGTTCGTGTTGCATGTAAAGTTTAGGATCTATCAGGTTTTTAGTGGGGATTATTTAAGGTTTAGGATCAATCAGGTTTTTAGTGGGGTTCATGTAAAGTTTAAGTTCTATCAGGTTTTTAGTGGGGTTCATGTAAAGTTTAGGTTCTATCATGTTTTTAGTGGGGTTCATGTAAAGTTTAGGTTCTATCAGGTTTTTAGTGGGGTTCATGTAAAGTTTAAGTTCTATCAGGTTTTTAGTGGGGTTCATGTAAAGTTTAGGTTCTATCATGTTTTTAGTGGGGTTAATGTAAAGTTTAAGTTCTATCAGGTTTTTAGTGGGGTTCATGTAAAGTTTAAGTTCTATCAGGTTTTTAGTGGGGTTCATGTAAAGTTTAGTTTCTATTAGATTTTTAGTGGGGTTCATGTGAAGTTTAGGTTCTATCAGGTTTTTAGAGTGGTTCATGTAAAGTTTAAGTTCTATCAGGTTTTTAGTGGGGTTCGTGTTGCATGTAAAGTTTAGGATCTATTAAGTTTTGAGTGGGGTTCATGTAAAGTTTAGGTTCTATCAGGTTTTTAGTTAGGTTCATGTAAAGTTTAGGTTCTATCAGGTTTTTAGTGGGATTCATGTAAAGTTTAAGTTCTATTAGGTTTTTAGTGGGGTTCATGTAAAGTTTAGGTTCTATCAGGTTTTTAGTGGGGTTCATGTAAAGTTTAAGTTCTATCAGGTTTTTAGTGAGGTTCATGTAAAGTTTAGGTTCTATCATGTTTTTAGTAGGGTTCATGTAAAGTTTAAGTTCTATCTGGTTTTTAGTGGGGTTCATGTAAAGTTTAAGTTCTATCAGGTTTTTAGTGGGGTTCCTGTAAAGTTTAGTTTCTATTAGATTTTTAGTGGGGTTCATGTAAAGTTTAATTTCTATCAGGTTTTTAGTGGGGTTCGTGTTGCATGTAAAGTTTAGGATCTATCAGGTTTTTAGTGGGGTTCATGTAAAGTTTAGGTTCTATCAGGTTTTTAGTGAGGTTCATGTAAAGTTTAGGTTCTATCAGATTTTTAGTGAGGTTCATGTAAAGTTTAGGTTCTATCAGGTTTTTAGTGGGGTTCATATAAAATTTAAGTTCTATCAGGTTTTTAGTGGGGTTCATGTAAAGTTTAGTTTCTATAAGATTTTTAGTGGGGTTCATGTGAAGTTTAGGTTCTATCAGGTTTTTAGTGGGGTTCATGTAAAGTTTAGGTTCTATCAGGTTTTTAGTGAGGTTCATGTAAAGTTTAGGTTCTATCAGATTTTTAGTGAGGTTCATGTAAAGTTTAGGTTCTATCAGGTTTTTAGTGGGGTTCATATAAAATTTAAGTTCTATCAGGTTTTTAGTGGGGTTCATGTAAAGTTTAGTTTCTATTAGATTTTTAGTGGGGTTCATGTGAAGTTTAGGTTCTATCAGGTTTTTAGTGGGGTTCATGTAAAGTTTAGGTTCTATCAGGTTTTTAGTGAGGTTCATGTAAAGTTTAGGTTCTATCAGATTTTTAGTGAGGTTCATGTAAAGTTTAGGTTCTATCAGGTTTTTAGTGGGATTCATGTAAAGTTTAAGTTCTATTAGGTTTTTAGTGGGGTTCATGTAAAGTTTAGGTTCTATCAGGTTTTTAGTGAGGTTCATGTAAAGTTTAGTTTCTATAAGATTTTTAGTGGGGTTCATGTGAAGTTTAGGTTCTATCAGGTTTTTAGTGGGGTTCATGTAAAGTTTAGGTTCTATCAGGTTTTTAGTGGGATTCATGTAAAGTTTAAGTTCTATTAGGTTTTTAGTGGGGTTCATGTAAAGTTTAGGTTCTATCAGGTTTTTAGTGAGGTTCATGTAAAGTTTAGTTTCTATAAGATTTTTAGTGGGGTTCATGTGAAGTTTAGGTTCTATCAGGTTTTTAGTGGGGTTCATGTAAAGTTTAAGTTCTATCAGGTTTTTAGTGTGGTTCGTGTTGCATGTAAAGTTTAGGATCTATCAGGTTTTTAGTGGGTCCATGTAAAGTTTAAGTTCTATCAGGTTTTTAGTGGGGATTATGTAAAGTTTAGGATCTATCAGGTTTTTAGTGGGGTTCATCTAAAGTTTAAGTTCTATCAGGTTTTTAGTGGGGTTCATGTAAAGTTTAGTTTCTATTATATTTTTAGTGGGGTTCATGTGAAGTTTAGGTTCTATCAGGTTTTAAGAGTGGTTCATGTAAAGTTTAAGTTCTATCAGGTTTTTAGTGGGGTTCGTGTTGCATGTAAAGTTTAGGATCTATCAGGTTTTTAGTGGGGATTATTTAAGGTTTAGGATCTATCATGTTTTTAGTGGGGTTCATGTAAAGTTTAGGTTCTATCAGGTTTTTAGTGGGGTTCATGTAAAGTTTAAGTTCTATCAGGTTTTTAGTGGGGTTCATGTAAAGTTTAGGTTCTATCATGTTTTTAGTGGGGTTAATGTAAAGTTTAAGTTCTATCAGGTTTTTAGTGGGGTTCATGTAAAGTTTAAGTTCTATCAGGTTTTTAGTGGGGTTCATGTAAAGTTTAGTTTCTATTAGATTTTTAGTGGGGTTCATGTGAAGTTTAGGTTCTATCAGGTTTTTAGAGTGGTTCATGTAAAGTTTAAGTTCTATCAGGTTTTTAGTGGGGTTCGTGTTGCATGTAAAGTTTAGGATCTATTAAGTTTTGAGTGGGGTTCATGTAAAGTTTAGGTTCTATCAGGTTTTTAGTTAGGTTCATGTAAAGTTTAGGTTCTATCAGGTTTTTAGTGGGATTCATGTAAAGTTTAAGTTCTATTAGGTTTTTAGTGGGGTTCATGTAAAGTTTAGGTTCTATCAGGTTTTTAGTGGGGTTCATGTAAAGTTTAAGTTCTATCAGGTTTTTAGTGAGGTTCATGTAAAGTTTAGGTTCTATCATGTTTTTAGTAGGGTTCATGTAAAGTTTAAGTTCTATCTGGTTTTTAGTGGGGTTCATGTAAAGTTTAAGTTCTATCAGGTTTTTAGTGGGGTTCCTGTAAAGTTTAGTTTCTATTAGATTTTTAGTGCGGTTCATGTAAAGTTTAAGTTCTATCAGGTTTTTAGTGGGGTTCGCGTTGCATGTAAAGTTTAGGATCTATCAGGTTTTTAGTGGGGTTCATGTAAAGTTTAGGTTCTATCAGGTTTTTAGTGAGGTTCATGTAAAGTTTAGGTTCTATCAGATTTTTAGTGAGGTTCATGTAAAGTTTAGGTTCTATCAGGTTTTTAGTGGGGTTCATATAAAATTTAAGTTCTATCAGGTTTTTAGTGGGGTTCATGTAAAGTTTAGTTTCTATAAGATTTTTAGTGGGGTTCATGTGAAGTTTAGGTTCTATCAGGTTTTTAGTGGGGTTCATGTAAAGTTTAGGTTCTATCAGGTTTTTAGTGAGGTTCATGTAAAGTTTAGGTTCTATAAGATTTTTAGTGAGGTTCATGTAAAGTTTAGGTTCTATCAGGTTTTTAGTGGGGTTCATATAAAATTTAAGTTCTATCAGGTTTTTAGTGGGGTTCATGTAAAGTTTAGTTTCTATAAGATTTTTAGTGGGGTTCATGTGAAGTTTAGGTTCTATCAGGTTTTTAGTGGGGTTCATGTAAAGTTTAGGTTCTATCAGGTTTTTAGTGAGGTTCATGTAAAGTTTAGGTTCTATCAGATTTTTAGTGAGGTTCATGTAAAGTTTAGGTTCTATCAGGTTTTTAGTGGGGTTCATATAAAATTTAAGTTCTATCAGGTTTTTAGTGGGGTTCATGTAAAGTTTAGTTTCTATTAGATTTTTAGTGGGTTCATGTGAAGTTTAGGTTCTATCAGGTTTTTAGTGAGGTTCATGTAAAGTTTAGGTTCTATCAGGTTTTTAGTGGGGTTCATAGAAAATTTAAGTTCTATCAGGTTTTTAGTGGGGTTCATGTAAAGTTTAGTTTCTATAAGATTTTTAGTGGGGTTCATGTGAAGTTTAGGTTCTATCAGGTTTTTAGTGGGGTTCATGTAAAGTTTAAGTTCTATCAGGTTTTTAGTGTGGTTCGTGTTGCATGTAAAGTTTAGGATCTATCAGGTTTTTAGTGGGGATTATGTAAGGTTTAGGATCTATCAGGTTTTTAGTGGGGTTCATGTAAAGTTTAAGTTCTATCAGGTTTTTAGTGGGGATTATGTAAAGTTTAGGATTTATCATGTTTTTAGTGGGGTTCATGTAAATTTTAAGTTCTATCAGGTTTTTAGTGGGGTTCATCTAAAGTTTAAGTTCTATCAGGTTTTTAGTGGGGTTCATGTGAAGTTTAGGTTCTATCAGGTTTTAAGAGTGGTTCATGTAAAGTTTAAGTTCTATCAGGTTTTTAGTGGGGTTCATGTAAAGTTTAGGTTCTATCAGATTTTTAGTGAGGTTCATGTAAAGTTTAGGTTCTATCAGGTTTTTAGTGAGGTTCATGTAAAGTTTAGGTTCTATCAGATTTTTAGTGAGGTTCATGTAAAGTTTAGGTTCTATCAGGTTTTTAGTGGGGTTCATATAAAATTTAAGTTCTATCAGGTTTTTAGTGGGGTTCATGTAAAGTTTAGTTTCTATAAGATTTTTAGTGGGGTTCATGTGAAGTTTAGGTTCTATCAGGTTTTTAGTGGGGTTCATGTAAAGTTTAGGTTCTATCAGGTTTTTAGTGAGGTTCATGTAAAGTTTAGGTTCTATAAGATTTTTAGTGAGGTTCATGTAAAGTTTAGGTTCTATCAGGTTTTTAGTGGGGTTCATATAAAATTTAAGTTCTATCAGGTTTTTAGTGGGGTTCATGTAAAGTTTAGTTTCTATAAGATTTTTAGTGGGGTTCATGTGAAGTTTAGGTTCTATCAGGTTTTTAGTGGGGTTCATGTAAAGTTTAGGTTCTATCAGGTTTTTAGTGAGGTTCATGTAAAGTTTAGGTTCTATCAGATTTTTAGTGAGGTTCATGTAAAGTTTAGGTTCTATCAGGTTTTTAGTGGGGTTCATATAAAATTTAAGTTCTATCAGGTTTTTAGTGGGGTTCATGTAAAGTTTAGTTTCTATTAGATTTTTAGTGGGTTCATGTGAAGTTTAGGTTCTATCAGGTTTTTAGTGAGGTTCATGTAAAGTTTAGGTTCTATCAGGTTTTTAGTGGGGTTCATAGAAAATTTAAGTTCTATCAGGTTTTTAGTGGGGTTCATGTAAAGTTTAGTTTCTATAAGATTTTTAGTGGGGTTCATGTGAAGTTTAGGTTCTATCAGGTTTTTAGTGGGGTTCATGTAAAGTTTAAGTTCTATCAGGTTTTTAGTGTGGTTCGTGTTGCATGTAAAGTTTAGGATCTATCAGGTTTTTAGTGGGGATTATGTAAGGTTTAGGATCTATCAGGTTTTTAGTGGGGTTCATGTAAAGTTTAAGTTCTATCAGGTTTTTAGTGGGGATTATGTAAAGTTTAGGATTTATCATGTTTTTAGTGGGGTTCATGTAAATTTTAAGTTCTATCAGGTTTTTAGTGGGGTTCATCTAAAGTTTAAGTTCTATCAGGTTTTTAGTGGGGTTCATGTGAAGTTTAGGTTCTATCAGGTTTTAAGAGTGGTTCATGTAAAGTTTAAGTTCTATCAGGTTTTTAGTGGGGTTCGTGTTGCATGTAAAGTTTAGGATCTATCAGGTTTTTAGTGGGGTTCATGTAAATTTTAGGTTCTATCAGGTTTTTAGTGGGGTTCATGTAAAGTTTATGTTCTATCAGGTTTTTAGTGTGGTTCATGTAAAGTTTAGGTTCTATCATGTTTATAGTGGGATTAATGTAAAGTTTAAGTTCTATCAGGTTTTTAGTGGGGTTCATGTAAAGTTTAAGTTCTATCAGGTTTTTAGTGGGGTTCATGTAAAGTTTAGTTTCTATTAGATTTTTAGTGGGGTTCATGTGAAGTTTAGGTTCTATCAGGTTTTTAGAGTGGTTCATGTAAAGTTTAAGTTCTATCAGGTTTTTAGTGGGGTTCGTGTTGCATGTAAAGTTTAGGATCTATTAGGTTTTTAGTGGGGTTCATGTAAAGTTTAGGTTCTATCAGGTTTTTAGTTAGGTTCATGTAAAGTTTATGTTCTATCAGGTTTTTAGTGGGATTCATGTAAAGTTTAAGTTCTATTAGGTTTTTAGTGGGGTTCATGTAAAGTTTAGGTTCTATCAGGTTTTTAGTGAGGTTCATGTAAAGTTTAGGTTCTATCAGGTTTTTAGTGAGGTTCATGTAAAGTTTAGGTTCTATCAGGTTTTTAGTGGGGTTCATATAAAATTTAAGTTCTATCAGGTTTTTAGTGGGGTTCATGTAAAGTTTAGTTTCTATAAGATTTTTAGTGGGGTTCATGTGAAGTTTAGGTTCTATCAGGTTTTTAGTGGGGTTCATGTAAAGTTTAGGTTCTATCAGGTTTTTAGTGAGGTTCATGTAAAGTTTAGGTTCTATCAGATTTTTAGTGGGGTTCATGTAAAGTTTAGGATCTATCAGGTTTTTAGTGGGGATTATGTAAGGTTTATGATCTATCAGGTTTTTAGTGGGGTTCATGTAAAGTTTAACTTCTATCAGGTTTTTAGTGGGGATTATGTAAAGTTTAGGATCTATCATGTTTATAGTGGGGTTCATGTAAATTTTAAGTTCTATCAGGTTTTTAGTGGGGTTCATCTAAAGTTTAAGTTCTATCAGGTTTTTAGTGGGGTTCATGTGAAGTTTAGGTTCTATCAGGTTTTAAGAGTGGTTCATGTAAAGTTTAAGTTCTATCAGGTTTTTAGTGGGGTTCGTGTTGCATGTAAAGTTTAGGATCTATCAGGTTTTTAGTGGGGATTATGTAAGGTTTAGGATCTATCAGGTTTTTAGTGGGGTTCATGTAAAGTTTAAGTTCTATCAGGATTTTAGTGAGGTTCATGTAAAGTTTAGGTTCTATCAGGTTTTTAGTGGGGTTCATATAAAATTTAAGTTCTATCAGGTTTTTAGTGGGGTTCATGTAAAGTTTAGTTTCTATTAGATTTTTAGTGGGTTCATGTGAAGTTTAGGTTCTATCAGGTTTTTAGTGAGGTTCATGTAAAGTTTAGGTTCTATCAGGTTTTTAGTGGGGTTCATAGAAAATTTAAGTTCTATCAGGTTTTTAGTGGGGTTCATGTAAAGTTTAGTTTCTATAAGATTTTTAGTGGGGTGCATGTGAAGTTTAGGTTCTATCAGGTTTTTAGTGGGGTTCATGTAAAGTTTAAGTTCTATCAGGTTTTTAGTGTGGTTCGTGTTGCATGTAAAGTTTAGGATCTATCAGGTTTTTAGTGGGGATTATGTAAGGTTTAGGATCTATCAGGTTTTTAGTGGGGTTCATGTAAAGTTTAAGTTCTATCAGGTTTTTAGTGGGGTTCATGTGAAGTTTAGGTTCTATCAGGTTTTAAGAGTGGTTCATGTAAAGTTTAAGTTCTATCAGGTTTTTAGTGGGGTTCGTGTTGCATGTAAAATTTAGGATCTATCAGGTTTTTAGTGGGGTTCATGTAAATTTTAGGTTCTATCAGGTTTTTAGTGGGGTTCATGTAAAGTTTAAGTTCTATCAGGTTTTTAGTGTGGTTCATGTAAAGTTTAGGTTCTATCATGTTTTTAGTGGGGTTAATGTAAAGTTTAAGTTCTATCAGGTTTTTAGTGGGGTTCATGTAAAGTTTAAGTTCTATCAGGTTTTTAGTGGGGTTCATGTAAAGTTTAGTTTCTATTAGATTTTTAGTGGGGTTCATGTGAAGTTTAGGTTCTATCAGGTTTTTAGAGTGGTTCATGTAAAGTTTAAGTTCTATCAGGTTTTTAGTGGGGTTCGTGTTGCATGTAAAGTTTAGGATCTATTAGGTTTTTAGTGGGGTTCATGTAAAGTTTAGGTTCTATCAGGTTTTTAGTTAGGTTCATGTAAAGTTTAGGTTCTATCAGGTTTTTAGTGGGATTCATGTAAAGTTTAAGTTCTATTAGGTTTTTAGTGGGGTTCATGTAAAGTTTAGGTTCTATCAGGTTTTTAGTGAGGTTCATGTAAAGTTTAGGTTCTATCAGGTTTTTAGTGAGGTTCATGTAAAGTTTAGGTTCTATCAGGTTTTTAGTGGGGTTCATATAAAATTTAAGTTCTATCAGGTTTTTAGTGGGGTTCATGTAAAGTTTAGTTTCTATAAGATTTTTAGTGGGGTTCATGTGAAGTTTAGGTTCTATCAGGTTTTTAGTGGGGTTCATGTAAAGTTTAGGATCTATCAGGTTTTTAGTGGGGATTATGTAAGGTTTAGGATCTATCAGGTTTTTAGTGGGGTTCATGTAAAGTTTAACTTCTATCAGGTTTTTAGTGGGGATTATGTAAAGTTTAGGATCTATCATATTTTTAGTGGGGTTCATGTAAATTTTAAGTTCTATCAGGTTTTTAGTGGGGTTCATGTAAAGTTTAGTTTCTATAAGATTTTTAGTGGGGTGCATGTGAAGTTTAGGTTCTATCAGGTTTTTAGTGGGGTTCATGTAAAGTTTAAGTTCTATCAGGTTTTTAGTGTGGTTCGTGTTGCATGTAAAGTTTAGGATCTATCAGGTTTTTAGTGGGGATTATGTAAGGTTTAGGATCTATCAGGTTTTTAGTGGGGTTCATGTAAAGTTTAAGTTCTATCAGGTTTTTAGTGGGGTTCATGTGAAGTTTAGGTTCTATCAGGTTTTAAGAGTGGTTCATGTAAAGTTTAAGTTCTATCAGGTTTTTAGTGGGGTTCGTGTTGCATGTAAAATTTAGGATCTATCAGGTTTTTAGTGGGGTTCATGTAAATTTTAGGTTCTATCAGGTTTTTAGTGGGGTTCATGTAAAGTTTAAGTTCTATCAGGTTTTTAGTGTGGTTCATGTAAAGTTTAGGTTCTATCATGTTTTTAGTGGGGTTAATGTAAAGTTTAAGTTCTATCAGGTTTTTAGTGGGGTTCATGTAAAGTTTAAGTTCTATCAGGTTTTTAGTGGGGTTCATGTAAAGTTTAGTTTCTATTAGATTTTTAGTGGGGTTCATGTGAAGTTTAGGTTCTATCAGGTTTTTAGAGTGGTTCATGTAAAGTTTAAGTTCTATCAGGTTTTTAGTGGGGTTCGTGTTGCATGTAAAGTTTAGGATCTATTAGGTTTTTAGTGGGGTTCATGTAAAGTTTAGGTTCTATCAGGTTTTTAGTTAGGTTCATGTAAAGTTTAGGTTCTATCAGGTTTTTAGTGGGATTCATGTAAAGTTTAAGTTCTATTAGGTTTTTAGTGGGGTTCATGTAAAGTTTAGGTTCTATCAGGTTTTTAGTGAGGTTCATGTAAAGTTTAGGTTCTATCAGGTTTTTAGTGAGGTTCATGTAAAGTTTAGGTTCTATCAGGTTTTTAGTGGGGTTCATATAAAATTTAAGTTCTATCAGGTTTTTAGTGGGGTTCATGTAAAGTTTAGTTTCTATAAGATTTTTAGTGGGGTTCATGTGAAGTTTAGGTTCTATCAGGTTTTTAGTGGGGTTCATGTAAAGTTTAGGATCTATCAGGTTTTTAGTGGGGATTATGTAAGGTTTAGGATCTATCAGGTTTTTAGTGGGGTTCATGTAAAGTTTAACTTCTATCAGGTTTTTAGTGGGGATTATGTAAAGTTTAGGATCTATCATATTTTTAGTGGGGTTCATGTAAATTTTAAGTTCTATCAGGTTTTTAGTGGGGTTCATCTAAAGTTTAAGTTCTATCAGGTTTTTAGTGGGGTTCATGTGAAGTTTAGGTTCTATCAGGTTTTAAGAGTGGTTCATGTAAAGTTTAAGTTCTATCAGGTTTTTAGTGGGGTTCGTGTTGCATGTAAAGTTTAGGATCTATCAGGTTTTTAGTGGGGTTCATGTAAATTTTAGGTTCTATCAGGTTTTTAGTGGGGTTCATGTAAAGTTTAAGTTCTATCAGGTTTTTAGTGTGGTTCATGTAAAGTTTAGGTTCTATCATGTTTATAGTGGGATTAATGTAAAGTTTAAGTTCTATCAGGTTTTTAGTGGGGTTCATGTAAAGTTTAAGTTCTATCAGGTTTTTAGTGGGGTTCATGTAAAGTTTAGTTTCTATTAGATTTTTAGTGGGGTTCATGTGAAGTTTAGGTTCTATCAGGTTTTTAGAGTGGTTCATGTAAAGTTTAAGTTCTATCAGGTTTTTAGTGGGGTTCGTGTTGCATGTAAAGTTTAGGATCTATTAGGTTTTTAGTGGGGTTCATGTAAAGTTTAGGTTCTATCAGGTTTTTAGTTAGGTTCATGTAAAGTTTATGTTCTATCAGGTTTTTAGTGGGATTCATGTAAAGTTTAAGTTCTATTAGGTTTTTAGTGGGGTTCATGTAAAGTTTAGGTTCTATCAGGTTTTTAGTGAGGTTCATGTAAAGTTTAGGTTCTATCAGGTTTTTAGTGAGGTTCATGTAAAGTTTAGGTTCTATCAGGTTTTTAGTGGGGTTCATATAAAATTTAAGTTCTATCAGGTTTTTAGTGGGGTTCATGTAAAGTTTAGTTTCTATAAGATTTTTAGTGGGGTTCATGTGAAGTTTAGGTTCTATCAGGTTTTTAGTGGGGTTCATGTAAAGTTTAGGTTCTATCAGGTTTTTAGTGAGGTTCATGTAAAGTTTAGGTTCTATCAGATTTTTAGTGAGGTTCATGTAAAGTTTAGGTTCTATCAGGTTTTTAGTGGGGTTCATAGAAAATTTAAGTTCTATCAGGTTTTTAGTGGGGTTCATGTAAAGTTTAGGATCTATCAGGTTTTTAGTGGGGATTATGTAAGGTTTATGATCTATCAGGTTTTTAGTGGGGTTCATGTAAAGTTTAACTTCTATCAGGTTTTTAGTGGGGATTATGTAAAGTTTAGGATCTATCATGTTTATAGTGGGGTTCATGTAAATTTTAAGTTCTATCAGGTTTTTAGTGGGGTTCATCTAAAGTTTAAGTTCTATCAGGTTTTTAGTGGGGTTCATGTGAAGTTTAGGTTCTATCAGGTTTTAAGAGTGGTTCATGTAAAGTTTAAGTTCTATCAGGTTTTTAGTGGGGTTCGTGTTGCATGTAAAGTTTAGGATCTATCAGGTTTTTAGTGGGGATTATGTAAGGTTTAGGATCTATCAGGTTTTTAGTGGGGTTCATGTAAAGTTTAAGTTCTATTAGGTTTTTAGTGAGGTTCATGTAAAGTTTAGGTTCTATCAGGTTTTTAGTGGGGTTCATATAAAATTTAAGTTCTATCAGGTTTTTAGTGGGGTTCATGTAAAGTTTAGTTTCTATTAGATTTTCAGTGGGTTCATGTGAAGTTTAGGTTCTATCAGGTTTTTAGTGAGGTTCATGTAAAGTTTAGGTTCTATCAGGTTTTTAGTGGGGTTCATAGAAAATTTAAGTTCTATCAGGTTTTTAGTGGGGTTCATGTAAAGTTTAGTTTCTATAAGATTTTTAGTGGGGTTCATGTGAAGTTTAGGTTCTATCAGGTTTTTAGTGGGGTTCATGTAAAGTTTAAGTTCTATCAGGTTTTTAGTGTGGTTCGTGTTGCATGTAAAGTTTAGGATCTATCAGGTTTTTAGTGGGGATTATGTAAGGTTTAGGATCTATCAGGTTTTTAGTGGGGTTCATGTAAAGTTTAAGTTCTATCAGGTTTTTAGTGGGGATTATGTAAAGTTTAGGATCTATCATGTTTTTAGTGGGGTTCATGTAAATTTTAAGTTCTATCAGGTTTTTAGTGGGGTTCATCTAAAGTTTAAGTTCTATCAGGTTTTTAGTGGGGTTCATGTGAAGTTTAGGTTCTATCAGGTTTTAAGAGTGGTTCATGTAAAGTTTAAGTTCTATCAGGTTTTTAGTGGGGTTCGTGTTGCATGTAAATTTAGGATCTATCAGGTTTTTAGTGGGGTTCATGTAAATTTTAGGTTCTATCAGGTTTTTAGTGGGGTTCATGTAAAGTTTAAGTTCTATCAGGTTTTTAGTGTGGTTCATGTAAAGTTTAGGTTCTATCATGTTTTTAGTGGGGTTAATGTAAAGTTTAAGTTCTATCAGGTTTTTAGTGGGGTTCATGTAAAGTTTAAGTTCTATCAGGTTTTTAGTGGGGTTCATGTAAAGTTTAGTTTCTATTAGATTTTTAGTGGGGTTCATGTGAAGTTTAGGTTCTATCAGGTTTTTAGAGTGGTTCATGTAAAGTTTAGGTTCTATCAGGTTTTTAGTTAGGTTCATGTAAAGTTTAGGTTCTATCAGGTTTTTAGTGGGATTCATGTAAAGTTTAAGTTCTATTAGGTTTTTAGTGGGGTTCATGTAAAGTTTAGGTTCTATCAGGTTTTTAGTGAGGTTCATGTAAAGTTTAGGTTCTATCAGGTTTTTAGTGGGGTTCATATAAAATTTAAGTTCTATCAGGTTTTTAGTGGGGTTCATGTAAAGTTTAGTTTCTATAAGATTTTTAGTGGGGTTCATGTGAAGTTTAGGTTCTATCAGGTTTTTAGTGGGGTTCATGTAAAGTTTAGGTTCTATCAGGTTTTTAGTGAGGTTCATGTAAAGTTTAGGTTCTATCAGATTTTTAGTGAGGTTCATGTAAAGTTTAGGTTCTATCAGGTTTTTAGTGGGGTTCATAGAAAATTTAAGTTCTATCAGGTTTTTAGTGGGGTTCATGTAAAGTTTAGGATCTATCAGGTTTTTAGTGGGGATTATGTAAGGTTTAGGATCTATCAGGTTTTTAGTGGGGTTCATGTAAAGTTTAACTTCTATCAGGTTTTTAGTGGGGATTATGTAAAGTTTAGGATCTATCATGTTTTTAGTGGGGTTCATGTAAATTTTAAGTTCTATCAGGTTTTTAGTGGGGTTCATCTAAAGTTTAAGTTCTATCAGGTTTTTAGTGGGGTTCATGTGAAGTTTAGGTTCTATCAGGTTTTAAGAGTGGTTCATGTAAAGTTTAAGTTCTATCAGGTTTTTAGTGGGGTTCGTGTTGCATGTAAAGTTTAGGATCTATCAGGTTTTTAGTGGGGTTCATGTAAATTTTAGGTTCTATCAGGTTTTTAGTGGGGTTCATGTAAAGTTTAAGTTCTATCAGGTTTTTAGTGGGGTTCATGTAAAGTTTAGGTTCTATCATGTTTATAGTGGGGTTAATGTAAAGTTTAAGTTCTATCAGGTTTTTAGTGGGGTTCATGTAAAGTTTAAGTTCTATCAGGTTTTTAGTGGGGTTCATGTAAAGTTTAGTTTCTATTAGATTTTTAGTGGGGTTCATGTGAAGTTTAGGTTCTATCAGGTTTTTAGAGTGGTTCATGTAAAGTTTAAGTTCTATCAGGTTTTTAGTGGGGTTCGTGTTGCATGTAAAGTTTAGGATCTATTAGGTTTTTAGTGGGGTTCATGTAAAGTTTAGGTTCTATCAGGTTTTTAGTTAGGTTCATGTAAAGTTTAGGTTCTATCAGGTTTTTAGTGGGATTCATGTAAAGTTTAAGTTCTATTAGGTTTTTAGTGGGGTTCATGTAAAGTTTAGGTTCTATCAGGTTTTTAGTGAGGTTCATGTAAAGTTTAGGTTCTATCAGGTTTTTAGTGAGGTTCATGTAAAGTTTAGGTTCTATCAGGTTTTTAGTGGGGTTCATATAAAATTTAAGTTCTATCAGGTTTTTAGTGGGGTTCATGTAAAGTTTAGTTTCTATAAGATTTTTAGTGGGGTTCATGTGAAGTTTAGGTTCTATCAGGTTTTTAGTGGGGTTCATGTAAAGTTTAAGTTCTATCAGGTTTTTAGTGTGGTTCGTGTTGCATGTAAAGTTTAGGATCTATCAGGTTTTTAGTGGGGTTCATGTAAAGTTTAAGTTCTATCAGGTTTTTAGTGGGGATTATGTAAAGTTTAGGATCTATCAGGTTTTTAGTGGGGTTCATCTAAAGTTTAAGTTCTATCAGGTTTTTAGTGGGGTTCATGTAAAGTTTAGTTTCTATTATATTTTTAGTGGGGTTCATGTGAAGTTTAGGTTCTATCAGGTTTTAAGAGTGGTTCATGTAAAGTTTAAGTTCTATCAGGTTTTTAGTGGGGTTCGTGTTGCATGTAAAGTTTAGGATCTATCAGGTTTTTAGTGGGGATTATTTAAGGTTTAGGATCTGTCAGGTTTTTAGTGGGGTTCATGTAAAGTTTAAGTTCTATCAGGTTTTTAGTGGGGTTCATGTAAAGTTTAGGTTCTATCATGTTTTTAGTGGGGTTCATGTAAAGTTTAGGTTCTATCAGGTTTTTAGTGGGGTTCATGTAAAGTTTAAGTTCTATCAGGTTTTTAGTGGGGTTCATGTAAAGTTTAGGTTCTATCATGTTTTTAGTGGGGTTAATGTAAAGTTTAAGTTCTATCAGGTTTTTAGTGGGGTTCATGTAAAGTTTAAGTTCTATCAGGTTTTTAGTGGGGTTCATGTAAAGTTTAGTTTCTATTAGATTTTTAGTGGGGTTCATGTGAAGTTTAGGTTCTATCAGGTTTTTAGAGTGGTTCATGTAAAGTTTAAGTTCTATCAGGTTTTTAGTGGGGTTCGTGTTGCATGTAAAGTTTAGGATCTATTAAGTTTTGAGTGGGGTTCATGTAAAGTTTAGGTTCTATCAGGTTTTTAGTTAGGTTCATGTAAAGTTTAGGTTCTATCAGGTTTTTAGTGGGATTCATGTAAAGTTTAGGTTCTATCAGGTTTTTAGTGGGGTTCATGTAAAGTTTAAGTTCTATCAGGTTTTTAGTGAGGTTCATGTAAAGTTTAGGTTTTATCATGTTTTTAGTAGGGTTCATGTAAAGTTTAAGTTCTATCTGGTTTTTAGTGGGGTTCATGTAAAGTTTAAGTTCTATCAGGTTTTTAGTGGGGTTCCTGTAAAGTTTAGTTTCTATTAGATTTTTAGTGGGGTTCATGTAAAGTTTAAGTTCTATCAGGTTTTTAGTGGGGTTCGTGTTGCATGTAAAGTTTAGGATCTATCAGGTTTTTAGTGGGGTTCATGTAAAGTTTAGGTTCTATCAGGTTTTTAGTGAGGTTCATGTAAAGTTTAGGTTCTATCAGATTTTTAGTGAGGTTCATGTAAAGTTTAGGTTCTATCAGGTTTTTAGTGGGGTTCATATAAAATTTAAGTTCTATCAGGTTTTTAGTGGGGTTCATGTAAAGTTTAGTTTCTATAAGATTTTTAGTGGGGTTCATGTGAAGTTTAGGTTCTATCAGGTTTTTAGTGGGGTTCATGTAAAGTTTAGGTTCTATCAGGTTTTTAGTGAGGTTCATGTAAAGTTTAGGTTCTATCAGATTTTTAGTGAGGTTCATGTAAAGTTTAGGTTCTATCAGGTTTTTAGTGGGGTTCATATAAAATTTAAGTTCTATCAGGTTTTTAGTGGGGTTCATGTAAAGTTTAGTTTCTATAAGATTTTTAGTGGGTTTCATGTGAAGTTTAGGTTCTATCAGGTTTTTAGTGGGGTTCATGTAAAGTTTAGGTTCTATCAGGTTTTTAGTGAGGTTCATGTAAAGTTTAGGTTCTATCAGATTTTTAGTGAGGTTCATGTAAAGTTTAGGTTCTATCAGGTTTTTAGTGGGGTTCATATAAAATTTAAGTTCTATCAGGTTTTTAGTGGGGTTCATGTAAAGTTTAGTTTCTATTAGATTTTTAGTGGGGTTCATGTGAAGTTTAGGTTCTATCAGGTTTTTAGTGAGGTTCATGTAAAGTTTAGGTTCTATCAGGTTTTTAGTGGGGTTCATAGAAAATTTAAGTTCTATCAGGTTTTTAGTGGGGTTCATGTAAAGTTTAGTTTCTATAAGATTTTTAGTGGGGTTCATGTGAAGTTTAGGTTCTATCAGGTTTTTAGTGGGGTTCATGTAAAGTTTAAGTTCTATCAGGTTTTTAGTGTGGTTCGCGTTGCATGTAAAGTTTAGGATCTATCAGGTTTTTAGTGGGGATTATGTAAGGTTTAGGATCTATCAGGTTTTTAGTGGGGTTCATGTAAAGTTTAAGTTCTATCAGGTTTTTAGTGGGGATTATGTAAAGTTTAGGATCTATCATGTTTTTAGTGGGGTTCATGTAAATTTTAAGTTCTATCAGGTTTTTAGTGGGGTTCATCTAAAGTTTAAGTTCTATCAGGTTTTTAGTGGGGTTCATGTGAAGTTTAGGTTCTATCAGGTTTTAAGAGTGGTTCATGTAAAGTTTAAGTTCTATCAGGTTTTTAGTGGGGTTCGTGTTGCATGTAAAGTTTAGGATCTATCAGGTTTTTAGTGGGGTTCATGTAAATTTTAGGTTCTATCAGGTTTTTAGTGGGGTTCATGTAAAGTTTAAGTTCTATCAGGTTTTTAGTGGGGTTCATGTAAAGTTTAGGTTCTATCATGTTTATAGTGGGGTTAATGTAAAGTTTAAGTTCTATCAGGTTTTTAGTGGGGTTCATGTAAAGTTTAAGTTCTATCAGGTTTTTAGTGGGGTTCATGTAAAGTTTAGTTTCTATTAGATTTTTAGTGGGGTTCATGTGAAGTTTAGGTTCTATCAGGTTTTTAGAGTGGTTCATGTAAAGTTTAAGTTCTATCAGGTTTTTAGTGGGGTTCGTGTTGCATGTAAAGTTTAGGATCTATTAGGTTTTTAGTGGGGTTCATGTAAAGTTTAGGTTCTATCAGGTTTTTAGTTAGGTTCATGTAAAGTTTAGGTTCTATCAGGTTTTTAGTGGGATTCATGTAAAGTTTAAGTTCTATTAGGTTTTTAGTGGGGTTCATGTAAAGTTTAGGTTCTATCAGGTTTTTAGTGAGGTTCATGTAAAGTTTAGGTTCTATCAGGTTTTTAGTGAGGTTCATGTAAAGTTTAGGTTCTATCAGGTTTTTAGTGGGGTTCATATAAAATTTAAGTTCTATCAGGTTTTTAGTGGGGTTCATGTAAAGTTTAGTTTCTATAAGATTTTTAGTGGGGTTCATGTGAAGTTTAGGTTCTATCAGGTTTTTAGTGGGGTTCATGTAAAGTTTAGGTTCTATCAGGTTTTTAGTGAGGTTCATGTAAAGTTTAGGTTCTATCAGATTTTTAGTGAGGTTCATGTAAAGTTTAGGTTCTATCAGGTTTTTAGTGGGGTTCATATAAAATTTAAGTTCTATCAGGTTTTTAGTGGGGTTCATGTAAAGTTTAGTTTCTATTAGATTTTTAGTGGGGTTCATGTGAAGTTTAGGTTCTATCAGGTTTTTAGTGAGGTTCATGTAAAGTTTAGGTTCTATCAGGTTTTTAGTGGGGTTCATAGAAAATTTAAGTTCTATCAGGTTTTTAGTGGGGTTCATGTAAAGTTTAGGATCTATCAGGTTTTTAGTGGGGATTATGTAAGGTTTAGGATCTATCAGGTTTTTAGTGGGGTTCATGTAAAGTTTAACTTCTATCAGGTTTTTAGTGGGGATTATGTAAAGTTTAGGATCTATCAGGTTTTTAGTGGGGTTCATGTAAAGTTTAAGTTCTATCAGGTTTTAAGAGTGGTTCATGTAAAGTTTAAGTTCTATCAGGTTTTTAGTGGGGTTCGTGTTGCATGTAAAGTTTAGGATCTATCAGGTTTTTAGTGGGGTTCATGTAAATTTTAGGTTCTATCAGGTTTTTAGTGGGGTTCATGTAAAGTTTAAGTTCTATCAGGTTTTTAGTGGGGTTCATGTAAAGTTTAGGTTCTATCATGTTTATAGTGGGGTTAATGTAAAGTTTAAGTTCTATCAGGTTTTTAGTGGGGTTCATGTAAAGTTTAAGTTCTATCAGGTTTTTAGTGGGGTTCATGTAAAGTTTAGTTTCTATTAGATTTTTAGTGGGGTTCATGTGAAGTTTAGGTTCTATCAGGTTTTTAGAGTGGTTCATGTAAAGTTTAAGTTCTATCAGGTTTTTAGTGGGGTTCGTGTTGCATGTAAAGTTTAGGATCTATCAGGTTTTTAATTAGGTTCATGTAAAGTTTAGGTTCTATCAGGTTGTTAGTGGGGTTCATGTAAAGCTTAGGTTCTATCAGGTTTTTAATTAGGTTCATGTAAAGTTTAGGTTCTATCAGGTTTTTAGTGGGATTCATGTAAAGTTTAAGTTCTATTAGGTTTTTAGTGGGGTTCATGTAAAGTTTAGGTTCTATCAGGTTTTTAGTGAGGTTCATGTAAAGTTTAGGTTCTATCAGGTTTTTAGTGAGGTTCATGTAAAGTTTAGGTTCTATCAGGTTTTTAGTGGGGTTCATATAAAATTTAAGTTCTATCAGGTTTTTAGTGGGGTTCATGTAAAGTTTAGTTTCTATAAGATTTTTAGTGGGGTTCATGTGAAGTTTAGGTTCTGTCAGGTTTTTAGTGGGGTTCATGTAAAGTTTAAGTTCTATCAGGTTTTTAGTGTGGTTCGTGTTGCATGTAAAGTTTAGGATCTATCAGGTTTTTAGTGGGGATTATGTAAGGTTTAGGATCTATCAGGTTTTTAGTGGGGTTCATGTAAAGTTTAAGTTCTATCAGGTTTTTAGTGGGGATTATGTAAAGTTTAGGATCTATCAGGTTTTTAGTGGGGTTCATCTAAAGTTTAAGTTCTCTCAGGTTTTTAGTGGGGTTCATGTAAAGTTTAGTTTCTATTATATTTTTAGTGGGGTTCATGTGAAGTTTAGGTTCTATCAGGTTTTAAGAGTGGTTCATGTAAAGTTTAAGTTCTATCAGGTTTTTAGTGGGGTTCGTGTTGCATGTAAAGTTTAGGATCTATCAGGTTTTTAATTAGGTTCATGTAAAGTTTAGGATCTATCAGGTTTTTAGTGGGGTTCATGTAAAGTTTAAGTTCTATCAGGTTTTTAGTGGGGATTATGTAAAGTTTAGGATCTATCAGGTTTTTAGTGGGGTTCATCTAAAGTTTAAGTTCTATCAGGTTTTTAGTGGGGTTCATGTAAAGTTTAGTTTCTATTATATTTTTAGTGGGGTTCATGTGAAGTTTAGGTTCTATCAGGTTTTAAGAGTGGTTCATGTAAAGTTTAAGTTCTATCAGGTTTTTAGTGGGGTTCGTGTTGCATGTAAAGTTTAGGATCTATCAGGTTTTTAGTGGGGATTATTTAAGGTTTAGGATCTGTCAGGTTTTTAGTGGGGTTCATGTAAAGTTTAAGTTCTATCAGGTTTTTAGTGGGGTTCATGTAAAGTTTAGGTTCTATCATGTTTTTAGTGGGGTTCATGTAAAGTTTAGGTTCTATCAGGTTTTTAGTGGGGTTCATGTAAAGTTTAAGTTCTATCAGGTTTTTAGTGGGGTTCATGTAAAGTTTAGGTTCTATCATGTTTTTAGTGGGGTTAATGTAAAGTTTAAGTTCTATCAGGTTTTTAGTGGGGTTCATGTAAAGTTTAAGTTCTATCAGGTTTTTAGTGGGGTTCATGTAAAGTTTAGTTTCTATTAGATTTTTAGTGGGGTTCATGTGAAGTTTAGGTTCTATCAGGTTTTTAGAGTGGTTCATGTAAAGTTTAAGTTCTATCAGGTTTTTAGTGGGGTTCGTGTTGCATGTAAAGTTTAGGATCTATTAAGTTTTGAGTGGGGTTCATGTAAAGTTTAGGTTCTATCAGGTTTTTAGTGAGGTTCATGTAAAGTTTAGGTTCTATCAGGTTTTTAGTGGGGTTCATATAAAATTTAAGTTCTATCAGCTTTTTAGTGGGGTTCATGTAAAGTTTAGTTTCTATAAGATTTTTAGTGGGGTTCATGTGAAGTTTAGGTTCTATCAGGTTTTTAGTGGGGATTATTTAAGGTTTAGGATCTATCAGGTTTTTAGTGTGGTTCATGTAAAGTTTAAGTTCTATCAGGTTTTTAGTGGGGTTCATGTAAAGTTTAGGTTCTATCAGGTTTTTAGTGAGGTTCATGTAAAGTTTAGGTTCTATCAGATTTTTAGTGAGGTTCATGTAAAGTTTAGGTTCTATCAGGTTTTTAGTGGGGTTCATATAAAATTTAAGTTCTATCAGGTTTTTAGTGGGGTTCATGTAAAGTTTAGTTTCTATTAGATTTTTAGTGGGGTTCATGTGAAGTTTAGGTTCTATCAGGTTTTTAGTGAGGTTCATGTAAAGTTTAGGTTCTATCAGGTTTTTAGTGGGGTTCATAGAAAATTTAAGTTCTATCAGGTTTTTAGTGGGGTTCATGTAAAGTTTAGGATCTATCAGGTTTTTAGTGGGGATTATGTAAGGTTTAGGATCTATCAGGTTTTTAGTGGGGTTCATGTAAAGTTTAACTTCTATCAGGTTTTTAGTGGGGATTATGTAAAGTTTAGGATCTATCAGGTTTTTAGTGGGGTTCATGTAAAGTTTAAGTTCTATCAGGTTTTAAGAGTGGTTCATGTAAAGTTTAAGTTCTATCAGGTTTTTAGTGGGGTTCGTGTTGCATGTAAAGTTTAGGATCTATCAGGTTTTTAGTGGGGTTCATGTAAATTTTAGGTTCTATCAGGTTTTTAGTGGGGTTCATGTAAAGTTTAAGTTCTATCAGGTTTTTAGTGGGGTTCATGTAAAGTTTAGGTTCTATCATGTTTATAGTGGGGTTAATGTAAAGTTTAAGTTCTATCAGGTTTTTAGTGGGGTTCATGTAAAGTTTAAGTTCTATCAGGTTTTTAGTGGGGTTCATGTAAAGTTTAGTTTCTATTAGATTTTTAGTGGGGTTCATGTGAAGTTTAGGTTCTATCAGGTTTTTAGAGTGGTTCATGTAAAGTTTAAGTTCTATCAGGTTTTTAGTGGGGTTCGTGTTGCATGTAAAGTTTAGGATCTATCAGGTTTTTAATTAGGTTCATGTAAAGTTTAGGTTCTATCAGGTTGTTAGTGGGGTTCATGTAAAGTTTAGGTTCTATCAGGTTTTTAATTAGGTTCATGTAAAGTTTAGGTTCTATCAGGTTTTTAGTGGGATTCATGTAAAGTTTAAGTTCTATTAGGTTTTTAGTGGGGTTCATGTAAAGTTTAGGTTCTATCAGGTTTTTAGTGAGGTTCATGTAAAGTTTAGGTTCTATCAGGTTTTTAGTGAGGTTCATGTAAAGTTTAGGTTCTATCAGGTTTTTAGTGGGGTTCATATAAAATTTAAGTTCTATCAGGTTTTTAGTGGGGTTCATGTAAAGTTTAGTTTCTATAAGATTTTTAGTGGGGTTCATGTGAAGTTTAGGTTCTGTCAGGTTTTTAGTGGGGTTCATGTAAAGTTTAAGTTCTATCAGGTTTTTAGTGTGGTTCGTGTTGCATGTAAAGTTTAGGATCTATCAGGTTTTTAGTGGGGATTATGTAAGGTTTAGGATCTATCAGGTTTTTAGTGGGGTTCATGTAAAGTTTAAGTTCTATCAGGTTTTTAGTGGGGATTATGTAAAGTTTAGGATCTATCAGGTTTTTAGTGGGGTTCATCTAAAGTTTAAGTTCTCTCAGGTTTTTAGTGGGGTTCATGTAAAGTTTAGTTTCTATTATATTTTTAGTGGGGTTCATGTGAAGTTTAGGTTCTATCAGGTTTTAAGAGTGGTTCATGTAAAGTTTAAGTTCTATCAGGTTTTTAGTGGGGTTCGTGTTGCATGTAAAGTTTAGGATCTATCAGGTTTTTAATTAGGTTCATGTAAAGTTTAGGATCTATCAGGTTTTTAGTGGGGTTCATGTAAAGTTTAAGTTCTATCAGGTTTTTAGTGGGGATTATGTAAAGTTTAGGATCTATCAGGTTTTTAGTGGGGTTCATCTAAAGTTTAAGTTCTATCAGGTTTTTAGTGGGGTTCATGTAAAGTTTAGTTTCTATTATATTTTTAGTGGGGTTCATGTGAAGTTTAGGTTCTATCAGGTTTTAAGAGTGGTTCATGTAAAGTTTAAGTTCTATCAGGTTTTTAGTGGGGTTCGTGTTGCATGTAAAGTTTAGGATCTATCAGGTTTTTAGTGGGGATTATTTAAGGTTTAGGATCTGTCAGGTTTTTAGTGGGGTTCATGTAAAGTTTAAGTTCTATCAGGTTTTTAGTGGGGTTCATGTAAAGTTTAGGTTCTATCATGTTTTTAGTGGGGTTCATGTAAAGTTTAGGTTCTATCAGGTTTTTAGTGGGGTTCATGTAAAGTTTAAGTTCTATCAGGTTTTTAGTGGGGTTCATGTAAAGTTTAGGTTCTATCATGTTTTTAGTGGGGTTAATGTAAAGTTTAAGTTCTATCAGGTTTTTAGTGGGGTTCATGTAAAGTTTAAGTTCTATCAGGTTTTTAGTGGGGTTCATGTAAAGTTTAGTTTCTATTAGATTTTTAGTGGGGTTCATGTGAAGTTTAGGTTCTATCAGGTTTTTAGAGTGGTTCATGTAAAGTTTAAGTTCTATCAGGTTTTTAGTGGGGTTCGTGTTGCATGTAAAGTTTAGGATCTATTAAGTTTTGAGTGGGGTTCATGTAAAGTTTAGGTTCTATCAGGTTTTTAGTGGGATTCATGTAAAGTTTAGGTTCTATCAGGTTTTTAGTGAGGTTCATGTAAAGTTTAGGTTCTATCAGATTTTTAGTGAGGTTCATGTAAAGTTTAGGTTCTATCAGGTTTTTAGTGGGGTTCATATAAAATTTAAGTTCTATCAGCTTTTTAGTGGGGTTCATGTAAAGTTTAGTTTCTATAAGATTTTTAGTGGGGTTCATGTGAAGTTTAGGTTCTATCAGGTTTTTAGTGGGGATTATTTAAGGTTTAGGATCTATCAGGTTTTTAGTGTGGTTCATGTAAAGTTTAAGTTCTATCAGGTTTTTAGTGGGGTTCATGTAAAGTTTAGGTTCTATCATGTTTTTAGTGGGGTTCATGTAAAGTTTAGGTTCTATCAGGTTTTTAGTGGGGTTCATGTAAAGTTTAAGTTCTATCAGGTTTTTAGTGAGGTTCATGTAAAGTTTAGGTTCTATCATGTTTTTAGTAGGGTTCATGTAAAGTTTAAGTTCTATCTGGTTTTTAGTGGGGTTCATGTAAAGTTTAAGTTCTATCAGGTTTTTAGTGGGGTTCCTGTAAAGTTTAGTTTCTATTAGATTTTTAGTGGGGTTCATGTAAAGTTTAAGTTCTATCAGGTTTTTAGTGGGGTTCGTGTTGCTTGTAAAGTTTAGGATCTATCAGGTTTTTAGTGGGGTTCATGTAAAGTTTAGTTTCTATAAGATTTTTAGTGGGGTTCATGTGAAGTTTAGGTTCTATCAGGTTTTTAGTGGGGTTCATGTAAAGTTTAGGTTCTATCAGGTTTTTAGTGAGGTTCATGTAAAGTTTAGGTTCTATCAGATTTTTAGTGAGGTTCATGTAAAGTTTAGGTTCTATCAGGTTTTTAGTGGGGTTCATATAAAATTTAAGTTCTATCAGGTTTTTAGTGGGGTTCATGTAAAGTTTAGTTTCTATTAGATTTTTAGTGGGGTTCATGTAAAGCTTAGGTTCTATCAGGTTTTTAGTGGGGTTCATATAAAATTTAAGTTCTATCAGGTTTTTAGTGGGGTTCATGTAAAGTTTAGTTTCTATTAGATTTTTAGTGGGGTTCATGTGAAGTTTAGGTTCTATCAGGTTTTTAGTGGGGTTCATGTAAAGTTTAGGTTCTATCAGGTTTTTAGTGAGGTTCATGTAAAGTTTAGTTTCTATTAGATTTTTAGTGGGGTTCATGTGAAGTTTAGGTTCTATCAGGTTTTTAGTGGGGTTCATGTAAAGTTTAGGTTCTATCAGGTTTGTAGTGAGGTTCATGTAAAGTTTAGGTTCTATCAGATTTTTAGTGAGGTTCATGTAAAGTTTAGGTTCTATCAGGTTTTTAGTGGGGTTCATATAAAATTTAAGTTCTATCAGCTTTTTAGTGGGGTTCATGTAAAGTTTAGTTTCTATAAGATTTTTAGTGGGGTTCATGTGAAGTTTAGGTTCTATCAGGTTTTTAGTGGGGATTATTTAAGGTTTAGGATCTATCAGGTTTTTAGTGTGGTTCATGTAAAGTTTAAGTTCTATCAGGTTTTTAGTGGGGTTCATGTAAAGTTTAGGTTCTATCATGTTTTTAGTGGGGTTCATGTAAAGTTTAGGTTCTATCAGGTTTTTAGTGGGGTTCATGTAAAGTTTAAGTTCTATCAGGTTTTTAGTGAGGTTCATGTAAAGTTTAGGTTCTATCATGTTTTTAGTAGGGTTCATGTAAAGTTTAAGTTCTATCTGGTTTTTAGTGGGGTTCATGTAAAGTTTAAGTTCTATCAGGTTTTTAGTGGGGTTCCTGTAAAGTTTAGTTTCTATTAGATTTTTAGTGGGGTTCATGTAAAGTTTAAGTTCTATCAGGTTTTTAGTGGGGTTCGTGTTGCTTGTAAAGTTTAGGATCTATCAGGTTTTTAGTGGGGTTCATGTAAAGTTTAGTTTCTATAAGATTTTTAGTGGGGTTCATGTGAAGTTTAGGTTCTATCAGGTTTTTAGTGGGGTTCATGTAAAGTTTAGGTTCTATCAGGTTTTTAGTGAGGTTCATGTAAAGTTTAGGTTCTATCAGATTTTTAGTGAGGTTCATGTAAAGTTTAGGTTCTATCAGGTTTTTAGTGGGGTTCATATAAAATTTAAGTTCTATCAGGTTTTTAGTGGGGTTCATGTAAAGTTTAGTTTCTATTAGATTTTTAGTGGGGTTCATGTAAAGTTTAGGTTCTATCAGGTTTTTAGTGGGGTTCATATAAAATTTAAGTTCTATCAGGTTTTTAGTGGGGTTCATGTAAAGTTTAGTTTCTATTAGATTTTTAGTGGGGTTCATGTGAAGTTTAGGTTCTATCAGGTTTTTAGTGGGGTTCATGTAAAGTTTAGGTTCTATCAGGTTTTTAGTGAGGTTCATGTAAAGTTTAGGTTCTATCAGATTTTTAGTGAGGTTCATGTAAAGTTTAGGTTCTATCAGGTTTTTAGTGGGGTTCATATAAAATTTAAGTTCTATCAGCTTTTTAGTGGGGTTCATGTAAAGTTTAGTTTCTATAAGATTTTTAGTGGGGTTCATGTGAAGTTTAGGTTCTATCAGGTTTTTAGTGGGGATTATTTAAGGTTTAGGATCTATCAGGTTTTTAGTGTGGTTCATGTAAAGTTTAAGTTCTATCAGGTTTTTAGTGGGGTTCATGTAAAGTTTAGGTTCTATCATGTTTTTAGTGGGGTTCATGTAAAGTTTAGGTTCTATCAGGTTTTTAGTGGGGTTCATGTAAAGTTTAAGTTCTATCAGGTTTTTAGTGAGGTTCATGTAAAGTTTAGGTTCTATCATGTTTTTAGTAGGGTTCATGTAAAGTTTAAGTTCTATCTGGTTTTTAGTGGGGTTCATGTAAAGTTTAAGTTCTATCAGGTTTTTAGTGGGGTTCCTGTAAAGTTTAGTTTCTATTAGATTTTTAGTGGGGTTCATGTAAAGTTTAAGTTCTATCAGGTTTTTAGTGGGGTTCGTGTTGCTTGTAAAGTTTAGGATCTATCAGGTTTTTAGTGGGGTTCATGTAAAGTTTAGTTTCTATAAGATTTTTAGTGGGGTTCATGTGAAGTTTAGGTTCTATCAGGTTTTTAGTGGGGTTCATGTAAAGTTTAGGTTCTATCAGGTTTTTAGTGAGGTTCATGTAAAGTTTAGGTTCTATCAGATTTTTAGTGAGGTTCATGTAAAGTTTAGGTTCTATCAGGTTTTTAGTGGGGTTCATATAAAATTTAAGTTCTATCAGGTTTTTAGTGGGGTTCATGTAAAGTTTAGTTTCTATTAGATTTTTAGTGGGGTTCATGTGAAGTTTAGGTTCTATCAGGTTTTTAGTGAGGTTCATGTAAAGTTTAGGTTCTATCAGGTTTTTAGTGGGGTTCATAGAAAATTTAAGTTCTATCAGGTTTTTAGTGGGGTTCATGTAAAGTTTAGTTTCTATAAGATTTTTAGTGGGGTTCATGTGAAGTTTAAGTTCTATCAGGTTTTTAGTGGGGTTCATGTAAAGTTTAAGTTCTATCAGGTTTTTAGTGTGGTTCGTGTTGCATGTAAAGTTTAGGATCTATCAGGTTTTTAGTGGGGATTATGTAAGGTTTAGGATCTATCAGGTTTTTAGTGGGGTTCATGTAAAGTTTAGGATCTATCAGGTTTTTAGTGGGGTTCATCTAAAGTTTAAGTTCTATCAGGTTTTTAGTGGGGTTCATGTAAAGTTTAGTTTCTATTATATTTTTAGTGGGGTTCATGTGAAGTTTAGGTTCTATCAGGTTTTAAGAGTGGTTCATGTAAAGTTTAAGTTCTATCAGGTTTTTAGTGGGGTTCGTGTTGCATGTAAAGTTTAGGATCTATCAGGTTTTTAGTGGGGATTATTTAAGGTTTAGGATCTGTCAGGTTTTTAGTGGGGTTCATGTAAAGTTTAAGTTCTATCAGGTTTTTAGTGGGGTTCATGTAAAGTTTAGGTTCTATCATGTTTTTAGTGGGGTTCATGTAAAGTTTAGGTTCTATCAGGTTTTTAGTGGGGTTCATGTAAAGTTTAAGTTCTATCAGGTTTTTAGTGGGGTTCATGTAAAGTTTAGGTTCTATCATGTTTTTAGTGGGGTTAATGTAAAGTTTAAGTTCTATCAGGTTTTTAGTGGGGTTCATGTAAAGTTTAAGTTCTATCAGGTTTTTAGTGGGGTTCATGTAAAGTTTAGTTTCTATTAGATTTTTAGTGGGGTTCATGTGAAGTTTAGGTTCTATCAGGTTTTTAGAGTGGTTCATGTAAAGTTTAAGTTCTATCAGGTTTTTAGTGGGGTTCGTGTTGCATGTAAAGTTTAGGATCTATTAAGTTTTGAGTGGGGTTCATGTAAAGTTTAGGTTCTATCAGGTTTTTAGTGGGATTCATGTAAAGTTTAGGTTCTATCAGGTTTTTAGTGAGGTTCATGTAAAGTTTAGGTTCTATCAGATTTTTAGTGAGGTTCATGTAAAGTTTAGGTTCTATCAGGTTTTTAGTGGGGTTCATATAAAATTTAAGTTCTATCAGCTTTTTAGTGGGGTTCATGTAAAGTTTAGTTTCTATAAGATTTTTAGTGGGGTTCATGTGAAGTTTAGGTTCTATCAGGTTTTTAGTGGGGATTATTTAAGGTTTAGGATCTATCAGGTTTTTAGTGTGGTTCATGTAAAGTTTAAGTTCTATCAGGTTTTTAGTGGGGTTCATGTAAAGTTTAGGTTCTATCATGTTTTTAGTGGGGTTCATGTAAAGTTTAGGTTCTATCAGGTTTTTAGTGGGGTTCATGTAAAGTTTAAGTTCTATCAGGTTTTTAGTGAGGTTCATGTAAAGTTTAGGTTCTATCATGTTTTTAGTAGGGTTCATGTAAAGTTTAAGTTCTATCTGGTTTTTAGTGGGGTTCATGTAAAGTTTAAGTTCTATCAGGTTTTTAGTGGGGTTCCTGTAAAGTTTAGTTTCTATTAGATTTTTAGTGGGGTTCATGTAAAGTTTAAGTTCTATCAGGTTTTTAGTGGGGTTCGTGTTGCTTGTAAAGTTTAGGATCTATCAGGTTTTTAGTGGGGTTCATGTAAAGTTTAGTTTCTATAAGATTTTTAGTGGGGTTCATGTGAAGTTTAGGTTCTATCAGGTTTTTAGTGGGGTTCATGTAAAGTTTAGGTTCTATCAGGTTTTTAGTGAGGTTCATGTAAAGTTTAGGTTCTATCAGATTTTTAGTGAGGTTCATGTAAAGTTTAGGTTCTATCAGGTTTTTAGTGGGGTTCATATAAAATTTAAGTTCTATCAGGTTTTTAGTGGGGTTCATGTAAAGTTTAGTTTCTATTAGATTTTTAGTGGGGTTCATGTAAAGCTTAGGTTCTATCAGGTTTTTAGTGGGGTTCATATAAAATTTAAGTTCTATCAGGTTTTTAGTGGGGTTCATGTAAAGTTTAGTTTCTATTAGATTTTTAGTGGGGTTCATGTGAAGTTTAGGTTCTATCAGGTTTTTAGTGGGGTTCATGTAAAGTTTAGGTTCTATCAGGTTTTTAGTGAGGTTCATGTAAAGTTTAGTTTCTATTAGATTTTTAGTGGGGTTCATGTGAAGTTTAGGTTCTATCAGGTTTTTAGTGGGGTTCATGTAAAGTTTAGGTTCTATCAGGTTTGTAGTGAGGTTCATGTAAAGTTTAGGTTCTATCAGATTTTTAGTGAGGTTCATGTAAAGTTTAGGTTCTATCAGGTTTTTAGTGGGGTTCATATAAAATTTAAGTTCTATCAGCTTTTTAGTGGGGTTCATGTAAAGTTTAGTTTCTATAAGATTTTTAGTGGGGTTCATGTGAAGTTTAGGTTCTATCAGGTTTTTAGTGGGGATTATTTAAGGTTTAGGATCTATCAGGTTTTTAGTGTGGTTCATGTAAAGTTTAAGTTCTATCAGGTTTTTAGTGGGGTTCATGTAAAGTTTAGGTTCTATCATGTTTTTAGTGGGGTTCATGTAAAGTTTAGGTTCTATCAGGTTTTTAGTGGGGTTCATGTAAAGTTTAAGTTCTATCAGGTTTTTAGTGAGGTTCATGTAAAGTTTAGGTTCTATCATGTTTTTAGTAGGGTTCATGTAAAGTTTAAGTTCTATCTGGTTTTTAGTGGGGTTCATGTAAAGTTTAAGTTCTATCAGGTTTTTAGTGGGGTTCCTGTAAAGTTTAGTTTCTATTAGATTTTTAGTGGGGTTCATGTAAAGTTTAAGTTCTATCAGGTTTTTAGTGGGGTTCGTGTTGCTTGTAAAGTTTAGGATCTATCAGGTTTTTAGTGGGGTTCATGTAAAGTTTAGTTTCTATAAGATTTTTAGTGGGGTTCATGTGAAGTTTAGGTTCTATCAGGTTTTTAGTGGGGTTCATGTAAAGTTTAGGTTCTATCAGGTTTTTAGTGAGGTTCATGTAAAGTTTAGGTTCTATCAGATTTTTAGTGAGGTTCATGTAAAGTTTAGGTTCTATCAGGTTTTTAGTGGGGTTCATATAAAATTTAAGTTCTATCAGGTTTTTAGTGGGGTTCATGTAAAGTTTAGTTTCTATTAGATTTTTAGTGGGGTTCATGTAAAGTTTAGGTTCTATCAGGTTTTTAGTGGGGTTCATATAAAATTTAAGTTCTATCAGGTTTTTAGTGGGGTTCATGTAAAGTTTAGTTTCTATTAGATTTTTAGTGGGGTTCATGTGAAGTTTAGGTTCTATCAGGTTTTTAGTGGGGTTCATGTAAAGTTTAGGTTCTATCAGGTTTTTAGTGAGGTTCATGTAAAGTTTAGGTTCTATCAGATTTTTAGTGAGGTTCATGTAAAGTTTAGGTTCTATCAGGTTTTTAGTGGGGTTCATATAAAATTTAAGTTCTATCAGCTTTTTAGTGGGGTTCATGTAAAGTTTAGTTTCTATAAGATTTTTAGTGGGGTTCATGTGAAGTTTAGGTTCTATCAGGTTTTTAGTGGGGATTATTTAAGGTTTAGGATCTATCAGGTTTTTAGTGTGGTTCATGTAAAGTTTAAGTTCTATCAGGTTTTTAGTGGGGTTCATGTAAAGTTTAGGTTCTATCATGTTTTTAGTGGGGTTCATGTAAAGTTTAGGTTCTATCAGGTTTTTAGTGGGGTTCATGTAAAGTTTAAGTTCTATCAGGTTTTTAGTGAGGTTCATGTAAAGTTTAGGTTCTATCATGTTTTTAGTAGGGTTCATGTAAAGTTTAAGTTCTATCTGGTTTTTAGTGGGGTTCATGTAAAGTTTAAGTTCTATCAGGTTTTTAGTGGGGTTCCTGTAAAGTTTAGTTTCTATTAGATTTTTAGTGGGGTTCATGTAAAGTTTAAGTTCTATCAGGTTTTTAGTGGGGTTCGTGTTGCTTGTAAAGTTTAGGATCTATCAGGTTTTTAGTGGGGTTCATGTAAAGTTTAGTTTCTATAAGATTTTTAGTGGGGTTCATGTGAAGTTTAGGTTCTATCAGGTTTTTAGTGGGGTTCATGTAAAGTTTAGGTTCTATCAGGTTTTTAGTGAGGTTCATGTAAAGTTTAGGTTCTATCAGATTTTTAGTGAGGTTCATGTAAAGTTTAGGTTCTATCAGGTTTTTAGTGGGGTTCATATAAAATTTAAGTTCTATCAGGTTTTTAGTGGGGTTCATGTAAAGTTTAGTTTCTATTAGATTTTTAGTGGGGTTCATGTGAAGTTTAGGTTCTATCAGGTTTTTAGTGAGGTTCATGTAAAGTTTAGGTTCTATCAGGTTTTTAGTGGGGTTCATAGAAAATTTAAGTTCTATCAGGTTTTTAGTGGGGTTCATGTAAAGTTTAGTTTCTATAAGATTTTTAGTGGGGTTCATGTGAAGTTTAAGTTCTATCAGGTTTTTAGTGGGGTTCATGTAAAGTTTAAGTTCTATCAGGTTTTTAGTGTGGTTCGTGTTGCATGTAAAGTTTAGGATCTATCAGGTTTTTAGTGGGGATTATGTAAGGTTTAGGATCTATCAGGTTTTTAGTGGGGTTCATGTAAAGTTTAAGTTCTATCAGGTTTTTAGTGGGGATTATGTAAAGTTTAGGATCTATCAGGTTTTTAGTGGGGTTCATGTAAAGTTTAAGTTCTATCAGGTTTTTAGTGGGGTTCATGTAAAGTTTAGGTTCTATCATGTTTATAGTGGGGTTAATGTAATGTTTAAGTTCTATCAGGTTTTTAGTGGGGTTCATGTAAAGTTTAAGTTCTATCAGGTTTTTAGTGGGGTTCATGTAAAGTTTAGTTTCTATTAGATTTTTAGTGGGGTTCATGTGAAGTTTAGGTTCTATCATGTTTTTAGAGTGGTTCATGTAAAGTTTAAGTTCTATCAGGTTTTTAGTGGGGTTCGTGTTGCATGTAAAGTTTAGGATCTATTAGGTTTTTAGTGGGGTTCATGTAAAGTTTAGGTTCTATCAGGTTTTTAGTTAGGTTCATGTAAAGTTTAGGTTCTATCAGGTTTTTAGTGGGATTCATGTAAAGTTTAAGTTCTATTAGGTTTTTAGTGGGGTTCATGTAAAGTTTAGGTTCTATCAGGTTTTTAGTGAGGTTCATGTAAAGTTTAGGTTCTATCAGGTTTTTAGTGGGGTTCATGTAAAGTTTAGGATCTATCAGGTTTTTAGTGGGGATTATGTAAGGTTTAGGATCTATCAGGTTTTTAGTGGGGTTCATGTAAAGTTTAACTTCTATCAGGTTTTTAGTGGGGATTATGTAAAGTTTAGGATCTATCAGGTTTTTAGTGGGGTTCATGTAAAGTTTAAGTTCTATCAGGTTTTAAGAGTGGTTCATGTAAAGTTTAAGTTCTATCAGGTTTTTAGTGGGGTTCGTGTTGCATGTAAAGTTTAGGATCTATCAGGTTTTTAGTGGGGTTCATGTAAATTTTAGGTTCTATCAGGTTTTTAGTGGGGTTCATGTAAAGTTTAAGTTCTATCAGGTTTTTAGTGGGGTTCATGTAAAGTTTAGGTTCTATCATGTTTATAGTGGGGTTAATGTAAAGTTTAAGTTCTATCAGGTTTTTAGTGGGGTTCATGTAAAGTTTAAGTTCTATCAGGTTTTTAGTGGGGTTCATGTAAAGTTTAGTTTCTATTAGATTTTTAGTGGGGTTCATGTGAAGTTTAGGTTCTATCAGGTTTTTAGAGTGGTTCATGTAAAGTTTAAGTTCTATCAGGTTTTTAGTGGGGTTCGTGTTGCATGTAAAGTTTAGGATCTATTAGGTTTTTAGTGGGGTTCATGTAAAGTTTAGGTTCTATCAGGTTTTTAGTTAGGTTCATGTAAAGTTTAGGTTCTATCAGGTTTTTAGTGGGATTGATGTAAAGTTTAAGTTCTATTAGGTTTTTAGTGGGGTTCATGTAAAGTTTAGGTTCTATCAGGTTTTTAGTGAGGTTCATGTAAAGTTTAGGTTCTATCAGGTTTTTAGTGAGGTTCATGTAAAGTTTAGGTTCTATCAGGTTTTTAGTGGGGTTCATATAAAATTTAAGTTCTATCAGGTTTTTAGTGGGGTTCATGTAAAGTTTAGGTTCTATCAGGTTTTTAGTGAGGTTCATGTAAAGTTTAGGTTCTATCAGATTTTTAGTGAGGTTCATGTAAAGTTTAGGTTCTATCAGGTTTTTAGTGGGGTTCATATAAAATTTAAGTTCTATCAGGTTTTTAGTGGGGTTCATGTAAAGTTTAGTTTCTATTAGATTTTTAGTGGGGTTCATGTGAAGTTTAGGTTCTATCAGGTTTTTAGTGAGGTTCATGTAAAGTTTAGGTTCTATCAGGTTTTTAGTGGGGTTCATAGAAAATTTAAGTTCTATCAGGTTTTTAGTGGGGTTCATGTAAAGTTTAGGATCTATCAGGTTTTTAGTGGGGATTATGTAAGGTTTAGGATCTATCAGGTTTTTAGTGGGGTTCATGTAAAGTTTAACTTCTATCAGGTTTTAAGAGTGGTTCATGTAAAGTTTAAGTTCTATCAGGTTTTTAGTGGGGTTCGTGTTGCATGTAAAGTTTAGGATCTATCAGGTTTTTAGTGGGGTTCATGTAAATTTTAGGTTCTATCAGGTTTTTAGTGGGGTTCATGTAAAGTTTAAGTTCTATCAGGTTTTTAGTGGGGTTCATGTAAAGTTTAGGTTCTATCATGTTTATAGTGGGGTTAATGTAAAGTTTAAGTTCTATCAGGTTTTTAGTGGGGTTCATGTAAAGTTTAAGTTCTATCAGGTTTTTAGTGGGGTTCATGAAAAGTTTAGTTTCTATTAGATTTTTAGTGGGGTTCATGTGAAGTTTAGGTTCTATCAGGTTTTTAGAGTGGTTCATGTAAAGTTTAAGTTCTATCAGGTTTTTAGTGGGGTTCGTGTTGCATGTAAAGTTTAGGATCTATCAGGTTTTTAATTAGGTTCATGTAAAGTTTAGGTTCTATCAGGTTGTTAGTGGGGTTCATGTAAAGTTTAGGTTCTATCAGGTTTTTAATTAGGTTCATGTAAAGTTTTGGTTCTATCAGGTTTTTAGTGGGATTCATGTAAAGTTTAAGTTCTATTAGGTTTTTAGTGGGGTTCATGTAAAGTTTAGGTTCTATCAGGTTTTTAGTGAGGTTCAAGTAAAGTTTAGGTTCTATCAGGTTTTTAGTGAGGTTCATGTAAAGTTTAGGTTCTATCAGGTTTTTAGTGGGGTTCATATAAAATTTAAGTTCTATCAGGTTTTTAGTGGGGTTCATGTAAAGTTTAGTTTCTATAAGATTTTTAGTGGGGTTCATGTGAAGTTTAGGTTCTATCAGGTTTTTAGTGGGGTTCATGTAAAGTTTAAGTTCTATCAGGTTTTTAGTGTGGTTCGTGTTGCATGTAAAGTTTAGGATCTATCAGGTTTTTAGTGGGGATTATGTAAGGTTTAGGATCTATCAGGTTTTTAGTGGGGTTCATGTAAAGTTTAAGTTCTATCAGGTTTTTAGTGGGGATTATGTAAAGTTTAGGATCTATCAGGTTTTTAGTGGGGTTCATCTAAAGTTTAAGTTCTCTCAGGTTTTTAGTGGGGTTCATGTAAAGTTTAGTTTCTATTATATTTTTAGTGGGGTTCATGTGAAGTTTAGGTTCTATCAGGTTTTAAGAGTGGTTCATGTAAAGTTTAAGTTCTATCAGGTTTTTAGTGGGGTTCGTGTTGCATGTAAAGTTTAGGATCTATCAGGTTTTTAGTGGGGATTATTTAAGGTTTAGGATCTATCAGGTTTTTAGTGGGGTTCATGTAAAGTTTAAGTTCTATCAGGTTTTTAGTGGGATTCATGTAAAGTTTAGGTTCTATCATGATTTTAGTGGGGTTCATGTAAAGTTTAGGTTCTATCAGGTTTTTAGTGGGGTTCATGTAAAGTTTAAGTTCTATCAGGTTTTTAGTGAGGTTCATGTAAAGTTTAGGTTCTATCATGTTTTTAGTAGGGTTCATGTAAAGTTTAAGTTCTATCTGGTTTTTAGAGGGGTTCATGTAAAGTTTAAGTTCTATCAGGTTTTTAGTGGGGTTCCTGTAAAGTTTAGTTTCTATTAGATTTTTAGTGGGGTTCATGTAAAGTTTAAGTTCTATCAGGTTTTTAGTGGGGTTCGTGTTGCATGTAAAGTTTAGGATCTATCAGGTTTTTAGTGGGGTTCAGGTAAAGTTTAGGTTCTATCAGGTTTTTAGTGAGGTTCATGTAAAGTTTAGGTTCTATCAGATTTTTAGTGAGGTTCATGTAAAGTTTAGGTTCTATCAGGTTTTTAGTGGGGTTCATATAAAATTTAAGTTCTATCAGGTTTTTAGTGGGGTTCATGTAAAGTTTAGTTTCTATAAGATTTTTAGTGGGGTTCATGTGAAGTTTAGGTTCTATCAGGTTTTTAGTGGGGTTCATGTAAAGTTTAGGTTCTATCAGGTTTTTAGTGAGGTTCATGTAAAGTTTAGGTTCTATCAGATTTTTAGTGAGGTTCATGTAAAGTTTAGGTTCTATCAGGTTTTTAGTGGGGTTCATGTAAAATTTAAGTTCTATCAGCTTTTTAGTGGGGTTCATGTAAAGTTTAGTTTCTATAAGATTTTTAGTGGGGTTCATGTGAAGTTTAGGTTCTATCAGGTTTTTAGTGGGGATTATTTAAGGTTTAGGATCTATCAGGTTTTTAGTGTGGTTCATGTAAAGTTTAAGTTCTATCAGGTTTTTAGTGGGGTTCATGTAAAGTTTAGGTTCTATCATGTTTTTAGTGGGGTTCATGTAAAGTTTAGGTTCTATCAGGTTTTTAGTGGGGTTCATGTAAAGTTTAAGTTCTATCAGGTTTTTAGTGAGGTTCATGTAAAGTTTAGGTTCTATCATGTTTTTAGTAGGGTTCATGTAAAGTTTAAGTTCTATCTGGTTTTTAGTGGGGTTCATGTAAAGTTTAAGTTCTATCAGGTTTTTAGTGGGGTTCCTGTAAAGTTTAGTTTCTATTAGATTTTTAGTGGGGTTCATGTAAAGTTTAAGTTCTATCAGGTTTTTAGTGGGGTTCGTGTTGCTTGTAAAGTTTAGGATCTATGAGGTTTTTAGTGGGGTTCATGTAAAGTTTAGTTTCTATAAGATTTTTAGTGGGGTTCATGTGAAGTTTAGGTTCTATCAGGTTTTTAGTGGGGTTCATGTAAAGTTTAGGTTCTATCAGGTTTTTAGTGAGGTTCATGTAAAGTTTAGGTTCTATCAGATTTTTAGTGAGGTTCATGTAAAGTTTAGGTTCTATCAGGTTTTTAGTGGGGTTCATATAAAATTTAAGTTCTATCAGGTTTTTAGTGGGGTTCATGTAAAGTTTAGTTTCTATTAGATTTTTAGTGGGGTTCATGTGAAGTTTAGGTTCTATCAGGTTTTTAGTGAGGTTCATGTAAAGTTTAGGTTCTATCAGGTTTTTAGTGGGGTTCATAGAAAATTTAAGTTCTATCAGGTTTTTAGTGGGGTTCATGTAAAGTTTAGTTTCTATAAGATTTTTAGTGGGGTTCATGTGAAGTTTAAGTTCTATCAGGTTTTTAGTGGGGTTCATGTAAAGTTTAAGTTCTATCAGGTTTTTAGTGTGGTTCGTGTTGCATGTAAAGTTTAGGATCTATCAGGTTTTTAGTGGGGATTATGTAAGGTTTAGGATCTATCAGGTTTTTAGTGGGGTTCATGTAAAGTTTAAGTTCTATCAGGTTTTTAGTGGGGATTATGTAAAGTTTAGGATCTATCAGGTTTTTAGTGGGGTTCATGTAAAGTTTAAGTTCTATCAGGTTTTTAGTGGGGTTCATGTAAAGTTTAGGTTCTATCATGTTTATAGTGGGGTTAATGTAATGTTTAAGTTCTATCAGGTTTTTAGTGGGGTTCATGTAAAGTTTAAGTTCTATCAGGTTTTTAGTGGGGTTCATGTAAAGTTTAGTTTCTATTAGATTTTTAGTGGGGTTCATGTGAAGTTTAGGTTCTATCAGGTTTTTAGAGTGGTTCATGTAAAGTTTAAGTTCTATCAGGTTTTTAGTGGGGTTCGTGTTGCATGTAAAGTTTAGGATCTATTAGGTTTTTAGTGGGGTTCATGTAAAGTTTAGGTTCTATCAGGTTTTTAGTTAGGTTCATGTAAAGTTTAGGTTCTATCAGGTTTTTAGTGGGATTCATGTAAAGTTTAAGTTCTATTAGGTTTTTAGTGGGGTTCATGTAAAGTTTAGGTTCTATCAGGTTTTTAGTGAGGTTCATGTAAAGTTTAGGTTCTATCAGGTTTTTAGTGGGGTTCATGTAAAGTTTAGGATCTATCAGGTTTTTAGTGGGGATTATGTAAGGTTTAGGATCTATCAGGTTTTTAGTGGTGTTCATGTAAAGTTTAAGTTCTATCAGGTTTTTAGTGGGGTTCATGTAAAGTTTAAGTTCTATCAGGTTTTTAGTGGGGTTCATGTAAAGTTTAGTTTCTATTAGATTTTTAGTGGGGTTCATGTGAAGTTTAGGTTCTATCAGGTTTTTAGAGTGGTTCATGTAAAGTTTAAGTTCTATCAGGTTTTTAGTGGGGTTCGTGTTGCATGTAAAGTTTAGGATCTATTAGGTTTTTAGTGGGGTTCATGTAAAGTTTAGGTTCTATCAGGTTTTTAGTTAGGTTCATGTAAAGTTTAGGTTCTATCAGGTTTTTAGTGGGATTCATGTAAAGTTTAAGTTCTATTAGGTTTTTAGTGGGGTTCATGTAAAGTTTAGGTTCTATCAGGTTTTTAGTGAGGTTCATGTAAAGTTTAGGTTCTATCAGGTTTTTAGTGGGGTTCATGTAAAGTTTAGGATCTATCAGGTTTTTAGTGGGGATTATGTAAGGTTTAGGATCTAACAGGTTTTTAGTGGGGTTCATGTAAAGTTTAACTTCTATCAGGTTTTTAGTGGGGATTATGTAAAGTTTAGGATCTATCAGGTTTTTAGTGGGGTTCATGTAAAGTTTAAGTTCTATCAGGTTTTAAGAGTGGTTCATGTAAAGTTTAAGTTCTATCAGGTTTTTAGTGGGGTTCGTGTTGCATGTAAAGTTTAGGATCTATCAGGTTTTTAGTGGGGTTCATGTAAATTTTAGGTTCTATCAGGTTTTTAGTGGGGTTCATGTAAAGTTTAAGTTCTATCAGGTTTTTAGTGGGGTTCATGTAAAGTTTAGGTTCTATCATGTTTATAGTGGGGTTAATGTAAAGTTTAAGTTCTATCAGATTTTTAGTGGGGTTCATATAAAGTTTAAGTTCTATCAGGTTTTTAGTGGGGTTCATGTAAAGTTTAGTTTCTATTAGATTTTTAGTGGGGTTCATGTGAAGTTTAGGTTCTATCAGGTTTTTAGAGTGGTTCATGTAAAGTTTAAGTTCTATCAGGTTTTTAGTGGGGTTCGTGTTGCATGTAAAGTTTAGGATCTATTAGGTTTTTAGTGGGGTTCATGTAAAGTTTAGGTTCTATCAGGTTTTTAGTTAGGTTCATGTAAAGTTTAGGTTCTATCAGGTTTTTAGTGGGATTCATGTAAAGTTTAAGTTCTATTAGGTTTTTAGTGGGGTTCATGTAAAGTTTAGGTTCTATCAGGTTTTTAGTGAGGTTCATGTAAAGTTTAGGTTCTATCAGGTTTTTAGTGAGGTTCATGTAAAGTTTAGGTTCTATCAGGTTTTTAGTGGGGTTCATATAAAATTTAAGTTCTATCAGGTTTTTAGTGGGGTTCATGTAAAGTTTAGTTTCTATTAGATTTTTAGTGGGGTTCATGTGAAGTTTAGGTTCTATCAGGTTTTTAGTGGGGTTCATGTAAAGTTTAGGTTCTATCAGGTTTTTAGTGAGGTTCATGTAAAGTTTAGGTTCTATCAGATTTTTAGTGAGGTTCATGTAAAGTTTAGGTTCTATCAGGTTTTTAGTGGGGTTCATATAAAATTTAAGTTCTATCAGGTTTTTAGTGGGGTTCATGTAAAGTTTAGTTTCTATTAGATTTTTAGTGGGGTTCATGTGAAGTTTAGGTTCTATCAGGTTTTTAGTGAGGTTCATGTAAAGTTTAGGTTCTATCAGGTTTTTAGTGGGGTTCATAGAAAATTTAAGTTCTATCAGGTTTTTAGTGGGGTTCATGTAAAGTTTAGGATCTATCAGGTTTTTAGTGGGGATTATGTAAGGTTTAGGATCTATCAGGTTTTTAGTGGGGTTCATGTAAAGTTTAACTTCTATCAGGTTTTTAGTGGGGATTATGTAAAGTTTAGGATCTATCAGGTTTTTAGTGGGGTTCATGTAAAGTTTAAGTTCTATCAGGTTTTAAGAGTGGTTCATGTAAAGTTTAAGTTCTATCAGGTTTTTAGTGGGGTTCGTGTTGCATGTAAAGTTTAGGATCTATCAGGTTTTTAGTGGGGTTCATGTAAATTTTAGGTTCTATCAGGTTTTTAGTGGGGTTCATGTAAAGTTTAAGTTCTATCAGGTTTTTAGTGGGGTTCATGTAAAGTTTAGGTTCTATCATGTTTATAGTGGGGTTAATGTAAAGTTTAAGTTCTATCAGGTTTTTAGTGGGGTTCATGTAAAGTTTAAGTTCTATCAGGTTTTTAGTGGGGTTCATGTAAAGTTTAGTTTCTATTAGATTTTTAGTGGGGTTCATGTGAAGTTTAGGTTCTATTAGGTTTTTAGAGTGGTTCATGTAAAGTTTAAGTTCTATCAGGTTTTTAGTGGGGTTCGTGTTGCATGTAAAGTTTAGGATCTATCAGGTTTTTAATTAGGTTCATGTAAAGTTTAGGTTCTATCAGGTTGTTAGTGGGGTTCATGTAAAGTTTAGGTTCTATCAGGTTTTTAATTAGGTTCATGTAAAGTTTTGGTTCTATCAGGTTTTTAGTGGGATTCATGTAAAGTTTAAGTTCTATTAGGTTTTTAGTGGGGTTCATGTAAAGTTTAGGTTCTATCAGGTTTTTAGTGAGGTTCATGTAAAGTTTAGGTTCTATCAGGTTTTTAGTGAGGTTCATGTAAAGTTTAGGTTCTATCAGGTTGTTAGTGGGGTTCATGTAAAGTTTAGGTTCTATCAGGTTTTTAATTAGGTTCATGTAAAGTTTTGGTTCTATCAGGTTTTTAGTGGGATTCATGTAAAGTTTAAGTTCTATTAGGTTTTTAGTGGGGTTCATGTAAAGTTTAGGTTCTATCAGGTTTTTAGTGAGGTTCATGTAAAGTTTAGGTTCTATCAGGTTTTTAGTGGGGTTCATGTAAAGTTTAAGTTCTATCAGGTTTTTAGTGTGGTTCGTGTTGCATGTAAAGTTTAGGATCTATCAGGTTTTTAGTGGGGATTATGTAAGGTTTAGGATCTATCAGGTTTTTAGTGGGGTTCATGTAAAGTTTAAGTTCTATCAGGTTTTTAGTGGGGATTATGTAAAGTTTAGGATCTATCAGGTTTTTAGTGGGGTTCATCTAAAGTTTAAGTTCTCTCAGGTTGTTAGTGGGGTTCATGTAAAGTTTAGTTTCTATTATATTTTTAGTGGGGTTCATGTGAAGTTTAGGTTCTATCAGGTTTTAAGAGTGGTTCATGTAAAGTTTAAGTTCTATCAGGTTTTTAGTGGGGTTCGTGTTGCATGTAAAGTTTAGGATCTATCAGGTTTTTAGTGGGGATTATTTAAGGTTTAGGATCTATCAGGTTTTTAGTGGGGTTCATGTAAAGTTTAAGTTCTATCAGGTTTTTAGTGGGATTCATGTAAAGTTTAGGTTCTATCATGTTTTTAGTGGGGTTCATGTAAAGTTTAGGTTCTATCAGGTTTTTAGTGGGGTTCATGTAAAGTTTAAGTTCTATCAGGTTTTTAGTGAGGTTCATGTAAAGTTTAGGTTCTATCATGTTTTTAGTAGGGTTCATGTAAAGTTTAAGTTCTATCTGGTTTTTAGAGGGGTTCATGTAAAGTTTAAGTTCTATCAGGTTTTTAGTGGGGTTCCTGTAAAGTTTAGTTTCTATTAGATTTTTAGTGGGGTTCATGTAAAGTTTAAGTTCTATCAGGTTTTTAGTGGGGTTCGTGTTGCATGTAAAGTTTAGGATCTATCAGGTTTTAAGTGGGGTTCAGGTAAAGTTTAGGTTCTATCAGGTTTTTAGTGAGGTTCATGTAAAGTTTAGGTTCTATCAGATTTTTAGTGAGGTTCATGTAAAGTTTAGGTTCTATCAGGTTTTTAGTGGGGTTCATATAAAATTTAAGTTCTATCAGGTTTTTAGTGGGGTTCATGTAAAGTTTAGTTTCTATAAGATTTTTAGTGGGGTTCATGTGAAGTTTAGGTTCTATCAGGTTTTTAGTGGGGTTCATGTAAAGTTTAGGTTCTATCAGGTTTTTAGTGGGGTTCATGTAAAATTTAAGTTCTATCAGCTTTTTAGTGGGGTTCATGTAAAGTTTAGTTTCTATAATATTTTTAGTGGGGTTCATGTGAAGTTTAGGTTCTATCAGGTTTTTAGTGGGGATTATTTAAGGTTTAGGATCTATCAGGTTTTTAGTGTGGTTCATGTAAAGTTTAAGTTCTATCAGGTTTTTAGTGGGGTTCATGTAAAGTTTAGGTTCTATCATGTTTTTAGTGGGGTTCATGTAAAGTTTAGGTTCTATCAGGTTTTTAGTGGGGTTCATGTAAAGTTTAAGTTCTATCAGGTTTTTAGTGAGGTTCATGTAAAGTTTAGGTTCTATCATGTTTTTAGTAGGGTTCATGTAAAGTTTAAGTTCTATCTGGTTTTTAGAGGGGTTCATGTAAAGTTTAAGTTCTATCAGGTTTTTAGTGGGGTTCCTGTAAAGTTTAGTTTCTATTAGATTTTTAGTGGGGTTCATGTAAAGTTTAAGTTCTATCAGGTTTTTAGTGGGGTTCGTGTTGCTTGTAAAGTTTAGGATCTATCAGGTTTTTAGTGGGGTTCATGTAAAGTTTAGTTTCTATAAGATTTTTAGTGGGGTTCATGTGAAGTTTAGGTTCTATCAGGTTTTTAGTGAGGTTCATGTAAAGTTTAGGTTCTATCAGATTTTTAGTGAGGTTCATGTAAAGTTTAGGTTCTATCAGGTTTTTAGTGGGGTTCATATAAAATTTAAGTTCTATCAGGTTTTTAGTGGGGTTCATGTAAAGTTTAGTTTCTATTAGATTTTTAGTGGGGTTCATGTGAAGTTTAGGTTCTATCAGGTTTTTAGTGAGGTTCATGTAAAGTTTAGGTTCTATCAGGTTTTTAGTGGGGTTCATAGAAAATTTAAGTTCTATCAGGTTTTTAGTGGGGTTCATGTAAAGTTTAGTTTCTATAAGATTTTTAGTGGGGTTCATGTGAAGTTTAAGTTCTATCAGGTTTTTAGTGGGGTTCATGTAAAGTTTAAGTTCTATCAGGTTTTTAGTGTGGTTCCTGTTGCATGTAAAGTTTAGGATCTATCAGGTTTTTAGTGGGGATTATGTAAGGTTTAGGATCTATCAGGTTTTTAGTGGGGTTCATGTAAAGTTTAAGTTCTATCAGGTTTTTAGTGGGGATTATGTAAAGTTTAGGATCTATCAGGTTTTTAGTGGGGTTCATGTAAATTTAAGTTCTATCAGGTTTTTAGTGGGGTTCATGTAAAGTTTAGGTTCTATCATGTTTATAGTGGGGTTAATGTAATGTTTAAGTTCTATCAGGTTTTTAGTGGGGTTCATGTAAAGTTTAAGTTCTATCAGGTTTTTAGTGGGGTTCATGTAAAGTTTAGTTTCTATTAGATTTTTAGTGGGGTTCATGTGAAGTTTAGGTTCTATCAGGTTTTTAGAGTGGTTCATGTAAAGTTTAAGTTCTATCAGGTTTTTAGTGGGGTTCGTGTTGCATGTAAAGTTTAGGATCTATTAGGTTTTTAGTGGGGTTCATGTAAAGTTTAGGTTCTATCAGGTTTTTAGTTAGGTTCATGTAAAGTTTAGGTTCTATCAGGTTTTTAGTGGGATTCATGTAAAGTTTAAGTTCTATTAGGTTTTTAGTGGGGTTCATGTAAAGTTTAGGTTCTATCAGGTTTTTAGTGAGGTTCATGTAAAGTTTAGGTTCTATCAGGTTTTTAGTGGGGTTCATGTAAAGTTTAGGATCTATCAGGTTTTTAGTGGGGATTATGTAAGGTTTAGGATCTATCAGGTTTTTAGTGGGGTTCATGTAAAGTTTAACTTCTATCAGGTTTTTAGTGGGGATTATGTAAAGTTTAGGATCTATCAGGTTTTTAGTGGGGTTCATGTAAAGTTTAAGTTCTATCAGGTTTTAAGAGTGGTTCATGTAAAGTTTAAGTTCTATCAGGTTTTTAGTGGGGTTCGTGTTGCATGTAAAGTTTAGGATCTATCAGGTTTTTAATGGGGTTCATGTAAATTTTAGGTTCTATCAGGTTTTTAGTGGGGTTCATGTAAAGTTTAAGTTCTATCAGGTTTTTAGTGGGGTTCATGTAAAGTTTAGGTTCTATCATGTTTATAGTGGGGTTAATGTAAAGTTTAAGTTCTATCAGGTTTTTAGTGGGGTTCATGTAAAGTTTAAGTTCTATCAGGTTTTTAGTGGGGTTCATGTAAAGTTTAGTTTCTATTAGATTTTTAGTGGGGTTCATGTGAAGTTTAGGTTCTATCAGGTTTTTAGAGTGGTTCATGTAAAGTTTAAGTTCTATCAGGTTTTTAGTGGGGTTCGTGTTGCATGTACAGTTTAGGATCTATCAGGTTTTTAATTAGGTTCATGTAAAGTTTAGGTTCTATCAGGTTGTTAGTGGGGTTCATGTAAAGTTTAGGTTCTATCAGGTTTTTAATTAGGTTCATGTAAAGTTTAGGGTCTATCAGGTTTTTAGTGGGATTCATGTAAAGTTTAAGTTCTATTAGGTTTTTAGTGGGGTTCATGTAAAGTTTAGGTTCTATCAGGTTTTTAGTGAGGTTCATGTAAAGTTTAGGTTCTATCAGGTTTTTAGTGAGGTTCATGTAAAGTTTAGGTTCTATCAGGTTTTTAGTGGGGTTCATGTAAAGTTTAGGATCTATCAGGTTTTTAGTGGGGATTATGTAAGGTTTAGGATCTATCAGGTTTTTAGTGGGGTTCATGTAAAGTTTAACTTCTATCAGGTTTTTAGTGGGGATTATGTAAAGTTTAGGATCTATCAGGTTTTTAGTGGGGTTCATGTAAAGTTTAAGTTCTATCAGGTTTTAAGAGTGGTTCATGTAAAGTTTAAGTTCTATCAGGTTTTTAGTGGGGTTCGTGTTGCATGTAAAGTTTAGGATCTATCAGGTTTTTAGTGGGGTTCATGTAAATTTTAGGTTCTATCAGGTTTTTAGTGGGGTTCATGTAAAGTTTAAGTTCTATCAGGTTTTTAGTGGGGTTCATGTAAAGTTTAGGTTCTATCATGTTTATAGTGGGGTTAATGTAAAGTTTAAGTTCTATCAGGTTTTTAGTGGTGTTCATGTAAAGTTTAAGTTCTATCAGGTTTTTAGTGGGGTTCATGTAAAGTTTAGTTTCTATTAGATTTTTAGTGGGGTTCATGTGAAGTTTAGGTTCTATCAGGTTTTTAGAGTGGTTCATGTAAAGTTTAAGTTCTATCAGGTTTTTAGTGGGGTTCGTGTTGCATGTAAAGTTTAGGATCTATTAGGTTTTTAGTGGGGTTCATGTAAAGTTTAGGTTCTATCAGGTTTTTAGTTAGGTTCATGTAAAGTTTAGGTTCTATCAGGTTTTTAGTGGGATTCATGTAAAGTTTAAGTTCTATTAGGTTTTTAGTGGGGTTCATGTAAAGTTTAGGTTCTATCAGGTTTTTAGTGAGGTTCATGTAAAGTTTAGGTTCTATCAGGTTTTTAGTGAGGTTCATGTAAAGTTTAGGTTCTATCAGGTTTTTAGTGGGGTTCATATAAAATTTAAGTTCTATCAGGTTTTTAGTGGGGTTCATGTAAAGTTTAGTTTCTATAAGATTTTTAGTGGGGTTCATGTGAAGTTTAGGTTCTATCAGGTTTTTAGTGGGGTTCATGTAAAGTTTAGGTTCTATCAGGTTTTTAGTGAGGTTCATGTAAAGTTTAGGTTCTATCAGATTTTTAGTGAGGTTCATGTAAAGTTTAGGTTCTATCAGGTTTTTAGTGGGGTTCATATAAAATTTAAGTTCTATCAGGTTTTTAGTGGGGTTCATGTAAAGTTTAGTTTCTATTAGATTTTTAGTGGGTTTCATGTGAAGTTTAGGTTCTATCAGGTTTTTAGTGAGGTTCATGTAAAGTTTAGGTTCTATCAGGTTTTTAGTGGGGTTCATAGAAAATTTAAGTTCTATCAGGTTTTTAGTGGGGTTCATGTAAAGTTTAGGATCTATCAGGTTTTTAGTGGGGATTATGTAAGGTTTAGGATCTATCAGGTTTTTAGTGGGGTTCATGTAAAGTTTAACTTCTATCAGGTTTTTAGTGGGGATTATGTAAAGTTTAGGATCTATCAGGTTTTTAGTGGGGTTCATGTAAAGTTTAAGTTCTATCAGGTTTTAAGAGTGGTTCATGTAAAGTTTAAGTTCTATCAGGTTTTTAGTGGGGTTCGTGTTGCATGTAAAGTTTAGGATCTATCAGGTTTTTAGTGGGGTTCATGTAAATTTTAGGTTCTATCAGGTTTTTAGTGGGGTTCATGTAAAGTTTAAGTTCTATCAGGTTTTTAGTGGGGTTCATGTAAAGTTTAGGTTCTATCATGTTTATAGTGGGGTTAATGTAAAGTTTAAGTTCTATCAGGTTTTTAGTGGGGTTCATGTAAAGTTTAAGTTCTATCAGGTTTTTAGTGGGGTTCATGTAAAGTTTAGTTTCTATTAGATTTTTAGTGGGGTTCATGTGAAGTTTAGGTTCTATCAGGTTTTTAGAGTGGTTCATGTAAAGTTTAAGTTCTATCAGGTTTTTAGTGGGGTTCGTGTTGCATGTAAAGTTTAGGATCTATCAGGTTTTTAATTAGGTTCATGTAAAGTTTAGGTTCTATCAGGTTGTTAGTGGGGTTCATGTAAAGTTTAGGTTCTATCAGGTTTTTAATTAGGTTCATGTAAAGTTTTGGTTCTATCAGGTTTTTAGTGGGATTCATGTAAAGTTTAAGTTCTATTAGGTTTTTAGTGGGGTTCATGTAAAGTTTAGGTTCTATCAGGTTTTTAGTGAGGTTCATGTAAAGTTTAGGTTCTATCAGGTTTTTAGTGAGGTTCATGTAAAGTTTAGGTTCTATCAGGTTTTTAGTGGGGTTCATATAAAATTTAAGTTCTATCAGGTTTTTAGTGGGGTTCATGTAAAGTTTAGTTTCTATAAGATTTTTAGTGGGGTTCATGTGAAGTTTAGGTTCTATCAGGTTTTTAGTGGGGTTCATGTAAAGTTTAAGTTCTATCAGGTTTTTAGTGTGGTTCGTGTTGCATGTAAAGTTTAGGATCTATCAGGTTTTTAGTGGGGATTATGTAAGGTTTAGGATCTATCAGGTTTTTAGTGGGGTTCATGTAAAGTTTAAGTTCTATCAGGTTTTTAGTGGGGATTATGTAAAGTTTAGGATCTATCAGGTTTTTAGTGGGGTTCATCTAAAGTTTAAGTTCTCTCAGGTTTTTAGTGGGGTTCATGTAAAGTTTAGTTTCTATTATATTTTTAGTGGGGTTCATGTGAAGTTTAGGTTCTATCAGGTTTTAAGAGTGGTTCATGTAAAGTTTAAGTTCTATCAGGTTTTTAGTGGGGTTCGTGTTGCATGTAAAGTTTAGGATCTATCAGGTTTTTAGTGGGGATTATTTAAGGTTTAGGATCTATCAGGTTTTTAGTGGGGTTCATGTAAAGTTTAAGTTCTATCAGGTTTTTAGTGGGATTCATGTAAAGTTTAGGTTCTATCATGTTTTTAGTGGGGTTCATGTAAAGTTTAGGTTCTATCAGGTTTTTAGTGGGGTTCATGTAAAGTTTAAGTTCTATCAGGTTTTTAGTGAGGTTCATGTAAAGTTTAGGTTCTATCATGTTTTTAGTAGGGTTCATGTAAAGTTTAAGTTCTATCTGGTTTTTAGAGGGGTTCATGTAAAGTTTAAGTTCTATCAGGTTTTTAGTGGGGTTCCTGTAAAGTTTAGTTTCTATTAGATTTTTAGTGGGGTTCATGTAAAGTTTAAGTTCTATCAGGTTTTTAGTGGGGTTCGTGTTGCATGTAAAGTTTAGGATCTATCAGGTTTTAAGTGGGGTTCAGGTAAAGTTTAGGTTCTATCAGGTTTTTAGTGAGGTTCATGTAAAGTTTAGGTTCTATCAGATTTTTAGTGAGGTTCATGTAAAGTTTAGGTTCTATCAGGTTTTTAGTGGGGTTCATATAAAATTTAAGTTCTATCAGGTTTTTAGTGGGGTTCATGTAAAGTTTAGTTTCTATAAGATTTTTAGTGGGGTTCATGTGAAGTTTAGGTTCTATCAGGTTTTTAGTGGGGTTCATGTAAAGTTTAGGTTCTATCAGGTTTTTAGTGAGGTTCATGTAAAGTTTAGGTTCTATCAGATTTTTAGTGAGGTTCATGTAAAGTTTAGGTTCTATCAGGTTTTTAGTGGGGTTCATGTAAAATTTAAGTTCTATCAGCTTTTTAGTGGGGTTCATGTAAAGTTTAGTTTCTATAAGATTTTTAGTGGGGTTCATGTGAAGTTTAGGTTCTATCAGGTTTTTAGTGGGGATTATTTAAGGTTTAGGATCTATCAGGTTTTTAGTGTGGTTCATGTAAAGTTTAAGTTCTATCAGGTTTTTAGTGGGGTTCATGTAAAGTTTAGGTTCTATCATGTTTTTAGTGGGGTTCATGTAAAGTTTAGGTTCTATCAGGTTTTTAGTGGGGTTCATGTAAAGTTTAAGTTCTATCAGGTTTTTAGTGAGGTTCATGTAAAGTTTAGGTTCTATCATGTTTTTAGTAGGGTTCATGTAAAGTTTAAGTTCTATCTGGTTTTTAGTGGGGTTCATGTAAAGTTTAAGTTCTATCAGGTTTTTAGTGGGGTTCCTGTAAAGTTTAGTTTCTATTAGATTTTTAGTGGGGTTCATGTAAAGTTTAAGTTCTATCAGGTTTTTAGTGGGGTTCGTGTTGCTTGTAAAGTTTAGGATCTATCAGGTTTTTAGTGGGTTTCATGTAAAGTTTAGTTTCTATAAGATTTTTAGTGGGGTTCATGTGAAGTTTAGGTTCTATCAGGTTTTTAGTGGGGTTCATGTAAAGTTTAGGTTCTATCAGGTTTTTAGTGAGGTTCATGTAAAGTTTAGGTTCTATCAGATTTTTAGTGAGGTTCATGTAAAGTTTAGGTTCTATCAGGTTTTTAGTGGGGTTCATATAAAATTTAAGTTCTATCAGGTTTTTAGTGGGGTTCATGTAAAGTTTAGTTTCTATTAGATTTTTAGTGGGGTTCATGTGAAGTTTAGGTTCTATCAGGTTTTTAGTGAGGTTCATGTAAAGTTTAGGTTCTATCAGGTTTTTAGTGGGGTTCATAGAAAATTTAAGTTCTATCAGGTTTTTAGTGGGGTTCATGTAAAGTTTAGTTTCTATAAGATTTTTAGTGGGGTTCATGTGAAGTTTAAGTTCTATCAGGTTTTTAGTGGGGTTCATGTAAAGTTTAAGTTCTATCAGGTTTTTAGTGTGGTTCGTGTTGCATGTAAAGTTTAGGATCTATCAGGTTTTTAGTGGGGATTATGTAAGGTTTAGGATCTATCAGGTTTTTAGTGGGGTTCATGTAAAGTTTAAGTTCTATCAGGTTTTTAGTGGGGATTATGTAAAGTTTAGGATCTATCAGGTTTTTAGTGGGGTTCATGTAAAGTTTAAGTTCTATCAGGTTTTTAGTGGGGTTCATGTAAAGTTTAGGTTCTATCATGTTTATAGTGGGGTTAATGTAATGTTTAAGTTCTATCAGGTTTTTAGTGGGGTTCATGTAAAGTTTAAGTTCTATCAGGTTTTTAGTGGGGTTCATGTAAAGTTTAGTTTCTATTAGATTTTTAGTGGGGTTCATGTGAAGTTTAGGTTCTATCAGGTATTTAGAGTGGTTCATGTAAAGTTTAAGTTCTATCAGGTTTTTAGTGGGGTTCGTGTTGCATGTAAAGTTTAGGATCTATTAGGTTTTTAGTGGGGTTCATGTAAAGTTTAGGTTCTATCAGGTTTTTAGTTAGGTTCATGTAAAGTTTAGGTTCTATCAGGTTTTTAGTGGGATTCATGTAAAGTTTAAGTTCTATTAGGTTTTTAGTGGGGTTCATGTAAAGTTTAGGTTCTATCAGGTTTTTAGTGAGGTTCATGTAAAGTTTAGGTTCTATCAGGTTTTTAGTGGGGTTCATGTAAAGTTTAGGATCTATCAGGTTTTTAGTGGGGATTATGTAAGGTTTAGGATCTATCAGGTTTTTAGTGGGGTTCATGTAAAGTTTAACTTCTATCAGGTTTTTAGTGGGGATTATGTAAAGTTTAGGATCTATCAGGTTTTTAGTGGGGTTCATGTAAAGTTTAAGTTCTATCAGGTTTTAAGAGTGGTTCATGTAAAGTTTAAGTTCTATCAGGTTTTTAGTGGGGTTCGTGTTGCATGTAAAGTTTAGGATCTATCAGGTTTTTAATGGGGTTCATGTAAATTTGAGGTTCTATCAGGTTTTTAGTGGGGTTCATGTAAAGTTTAAGTTCTATCAGGTTTTTAGTGGGGTTCATGTAAAGTTTAGGTTCTATCATGTTTATAGTGTGGTTAATGTAAAGTTTAAGTTCTATCAGGTTTTTAGTGGGGTTCATGTAAAGTTTAAGTTCTATCAGGTATTTAGTGGGGTTCATGTAAAGTTTAGTTTCTATTAGATTTTTAGTGGGGTTCATGTGAAGTTTAGGTTCTATCAGGTTTTTAGAGTGGTTCATGTAAAGTTTAAGTTCTATCAGGTTTTTAGTGGGGTTCGTGTTGCATGTAAAGTTTAGGATCTATCAGGTTTTTAATTAGGTTCATGTAAAGTTTAGGTTCTATCAGGTTGTTAGTGGGGTTCATGTAAAGTTTAGGTTCTATCAGGTTTTTAATTAGGTTCATGTAAAGTTTAGGGTCTATCAGGTTTTTAGTGGGATTCATGTAAAGTTTAAGTTCTATTAGGTTTTTAGTGGGGTTCATGTAAAGTTTAGGTTCTATCAGGTTTTTAGTGAGGTTCATGTAAAGTTTAGGTTCTATCAGGTTTTTAGTGAGGTTCATGTAAAGTTTAGGTTCTATCAGGTTTTTAGTGGGGTTCATATAAAATTTAAGTTCTATCAGGTTTTTAGTGGGGTTCATGTAAAGTTTAGTTTCTATAAGATTTTTAGTGGGGTTCATGTGAAGTTTAGGTTCTATCAGGTTTTTAGTGGGGTTCATGTAAAGTTTAAGTTCTATCAGGTTTTTAGTGTGGTTCGTGTTGCATGTAAAGTTTAGGATCTATCAGGTTTTTAGTGGGGATTATGTAAGGTTTAGGATCTATCAGGTTTTTAGTGGGGTTCATGTAAAGTTTAAGTTCTATCAGGTTTTTAGTGGGGATTATGTAAAGTTTAGGATCTATCAGGTTTTTAGTGGGGTTCATCTAAAGTTTAAGTTCTCTCAGGTTTTTAGTGGGGTTCATGTAAAGTTTAGTTTCTATTATATTTTTAGTGGGGTTCATGTGAAGTTTAGGTTCTATCAGGTTTTAAGAGTGGTTCATGTAAAGTTTAAGTTCTATCAGGTTTTTAGTGGGGTTCGTGTTGCATGTAAAGTTTAGGATCTATCAGGTTTTTAGTGGGGATTATTTAAGGTTTAGGATCTATCAGGTTTTTAGTGGGGTTCATGTAAAGTTTAAGTTCTATCAGGTTTTTAGTGGGATTCATGTAAAGTTTAGGTTCTATCATGTTTTTAGTGGGGTTCATGTAAAGTTTAGGTTCTATCAGGTTTTTAGTGGGGTTCATGTAAAGTTTAAGTTCTATCAGGTTTTTAGTGAGGTTCATGTAAAGTTTAGGTTCTATCATGTTTTTAGTAGGGTTCATGTAAAGTTTAAGTTCTATCTGGTTTTTAGAGGGGTTCATGTAAAGTTTAAGTTCTATCAGGTTTTTAGTGGGGTTCCTGTAAAGTTTAGTTTCTATTAGATTTTTAGTGGGGTTCATGTAAAGTTTAAGTTCTATCAGGTTTTTAGTGGGGTTCGTGTTGCATGTAAAGTTTAGGATCTATCAGGTTTTTAGTGGGGTTCAGGTAAAGTTTAGGTTCTATCAGGTTTTTAGTGAGGTTCATGTAAAGTTTAGGTTCTATCAGATTTTTAGTGAGGTTCATGTAAAGTTTAGGTTCTATCAGGTTTTTAGTGGGGTTCATATAAAATTTAAGTTCTATCAGGTTTTTAGTGGGGTTCATGTAAAGTTTAGTTTCTATAAGATTTTTAGTGGGGTTCAGGTGAAGTTTAGGTTCTATCAGGTTTTTAGTGGGGTTCATGTAAAGTTTAGGTTCTATCAGGTTTTTAGTGGGGTTCATATAAAATTTAAGTTCTATCAGGTTTTTAGTGGGGTTCATGTAAAGTTTAGTTTCTATAAGATTTTTAGTGGGGTTCAGGTGAAGTTTAGGTTCTATCAGGTTTTTAGTGGGGTTCATGTAAAGTTTAAGTTCTATTAGGTTTTTAGTGGGGTTCATGTAAAGTTTAGGTTCTATCAGGTTTTTAGTGAGGTTCATGTAAAGTTTAGGTTCTATCAGGTTTTTAGTGAGGTTCATGTAAAGTTTAGGTTCTATCAGGTTTTTAGTGGGGTTCATATAAAATTTAAGTTCTATCAGGTTTTTAGTGGGGTTCATGTAAAGTTTAGTTTCTATAAGATTTTTAGTGGGGTTCATGTGAAGTTTAGGTTCTATCAGGTTTTTAGTGGGGTTCATGTAAAGTTTAAGTTCTATCAGGTTTTTAGTGTGGTTCGTGTTGCATGTAAAGTTTAGGATCTATCAGGTTTTTAGTGGGGATTATGTAAGGTTTAGGATCTATCAGGTTTTTAGTGGGGTTCATGTAAAGTTTAAGTTCTATCAGGTTTTTAGTGGGGATTATGTAAAGTTTAGGATCTATCAGGTTTTTAGTGGGGTTCATCTAAAGTTTAAGTTCTCTCAGGTTTTTAGTGGGGTTCATGTAAAGTTTAGTTTCTATTATATTTTTAGTGGGGTTCATGTGAAGTTTAGGTTCTATCAGGTTTTAAGAGTGGTTCATGTAAAGTTTAAGTTCTATCAGGTTTTTAGTGGGGTTCGTGTTGCATGTAAAGTTTAGGATCTATCAGGTTTTTAGTGGGGATTATTTAAGGTTTAGGATCTATCAGGTTTTTAGTGGGGTTCATGTAAAGTTTAAGTTCTATCAGGTTTTTAGTGGGATTCATGTAAAGTTTAGGTTCTATCATGTTTTTAGTGGGGTTCATGTAAAGTTTAGGTTCTATCAGGTTTTTAGTGGGGTTCATGTAAAGTTTAAGTTCTATCAGGTTTTTAGTGAGGTTCATGTAAAGTTTAGGTTCTATCATGTTTTTAGTAGGGTTCATGTAAAGTTTAAGTTCTATCTGGTTTTTAGAGGGGTTCATGTAAAGTTTAAGTTCTATCAGGTTTTTAGTGGGGTTCCTGTAAAGTTTAGTTTCTATTAGATTTTTAGTGGGGTTCATGTAAAGTTTAAGTTCTATCAGGTTTTTAGTGGGGTTCGTGTTGCATGTAAAGTTTAGGATCTATCAGGTTTTTAGTGGGGTTCAGGTAAAGTTTAGGTTCTATCAGGTTTTTAGTGAGGTTCATGTAAAGTTTAGGTTCTATCAGATTTTTAGTGAGGTTCATGTAAAGTTTAGGTTCTATCAGGTTTTTAGTGGGGTTCATATAAAATTTAAGTTCTATCAGGTTTTTAGTGGGGTTCATGTAAAGTTTAGTTTCTATAAGATTTTTAGTGGGGTTCAGGTGAAGTTTAGGTTCTATCAGGTTTTTAGTGGGGTTCATGTAAAGTTTAGGTTCTATCAGGTTTTTAGTGAGGTTCATGTAAAGTTTAGGTTCTATCAGATTTTTAGTGAGGTTCATGTAAAGTTTAGGTTCTATCAGGTTTTTAGTGGGGTTCATATAAAATTTAAGTTCTATCAGCTTTTTAGTGGGGTTCATGTAAAGTTTAGTTTCTATAAGATTTTTAGTGGGGTTCATGTGAAGTTTAGGTTCTATCAGGTTTTTAGTGGGGTTCATGTAAAGTTTAAGTTCTATCAGGTTTTTAGTGGGGTTCGTGTTGCATGTAAAGTTTAGGATCTATCAGGTTTTTAGTGGGGATTATTTAAGGTTTAGGATCTATCAGGTTTTTAGTGTGGTTCATGTAAAGTTTAAGTTCTATCAGGTTTTTAGTGGGGTTCATGTAAAGTTTAGGTTCTATCATGTTTTTAGTGGGGTTCATGTAAAGTTTAGGTTCTATCAGGTTTATAGTGGGGTTCATGTAAAGTTTAAGTTCTATCAGGTTTTTAGTGAGGTTCATGTAAAGTTTAGGTTCTATCAGGTTTTTAGTAGGGTTCATGTAAAGTTTAAGTTCTATCTGGTTTTTAGTGAGGTTCATGTAAAGTTTAGGTTCTATCAGGTTTTTAGTGGGGTTCATAGAAAATTTAAGTTCTATCAGGTTTTTAGTGGGGTTCATGTAAAGTTTAGTTTCTATAAGATTTTTAGTGGGGTTCATGTGAAGTTTAAGTTCTATCAGGTTTTTAGTGGGGTTCATGTAAAGTTTAAGTTCTATCAGGTTTTTAGTGTGGTTCGTGTTGCATGTAAAGTTTAGGATCTATCAGGTTTTTAGTGGGTATTATGTAAGGTTTAGGATCTATCAGGTTTTTAGTGGGGTTCATGTAAAGTTTAAGTTCTATCAGGTTTTTAGTGGGGATTATGTAAAGTTTAGGATCTATCAGGTTTTTAGTGGGGTTCATGTAAAGTTTAAGTTCTATCAGGTTTTTAGTGGGGTTCATGTAAAGTTTAGGTTCTATCATGTTTATAGTGGGGTTAATGTAATGTTTAAGTTCTATCAGGTTTTTAGTGGGGTTCATGTAAAGTTTAAGTTCTATCAGGTTTTTAGTGGGGTTCATGTAAAGTTTAGTTTCTATTAGATTTTTAGTGGGGTTCATGTGAAGTTTAGGTTCTATCAGGTATTTAGAGTGGTTCATGTAAAGTTTAAGTTCTATCAGGTTTTTAGTGGGGTTCGTGTTGCATGTAAAGTTTAGGATCTATTAGGTTTTTAGTGGGGTTCATGTAAAGTTTAGGTTCTATCAGGTTTTTAGTTAGGTTCATGTAAAGTTTAGGTTCTATCAGGTTTTTAGTGGGATTCATGTAAAGTTTAAGTTCTATTAGGTTTTTAGTGGGGTTCATGTAAAGTTTAGGTTCTATCAGGTTTTTAGTGAGGTTCATGTAAAGTTTAGGTTCTATCAGGTTTTTAGTGGGGTTCATGTAAAGTTTAGGATCTATCAGGTTTTTAGTGGGGATTATGTAAGGTTTAGGATCTATCAGGTTTTTAGTGGGGTTCATGTAAAGTTTAACTTCTATCAGGTTTTTAGTGGGGATTATGTAAAGTTTAGGATCTATCAGGTTTTTAGTGGGGTTCATGTAAAGTTTAAGTTCTATCAGGTTTTAAGAGTGGTTCATGTAAAGTTTAAGTTCTATCAGGTTTTTAGTGGGGTTCGTGTTGCATGTAAAGTTTAGGATCTATCAGGTTTTTAATGGGGTTCATGTAAATTTTAGGTTCTATCAGGTTTTTAGTGGGGTTCATGTAAAGTTTAAGTTCTATCAGGTTTTTAGTGGGGTTCATGTAAAGTTTAGGTTCTATCATGTTTATAGTGTGGTTAATGTAAAGTTTAAGTTCTATCAGGTTTTTAGTGGGGTTCATGTAAAGTTTAAGTTCTATCAGGTATTTAGTGGGGTTCATGTAAAGTTTAGTTTCTATTAGATTTTTAGTGGGGTTCATGTGAAGTTTAGGTTCTATCAGGTTTTTAGAGTGGTTCATGTAAAGTTTAAGTTCTATCAGGTTTTTAGTGGGGTTCGTGTTGCATGTAAAGTTTAGGATCTATCAGGTTTTTAATTAGGTTCATGTAAAGTTTAGGTTCTATCAGGTTGTTAGTGGGGTTCATGTAAAGTTTAGGTTCTATCAGGTTTTTAATTAGGTTCATGTAAAGTTTAGGGTCTATCAGGTTTTTAGTGGGATTCATGTAAAGTTTAAGTTCTATTAGGTTTTTAGTGGGGTTCATGTAAAGTTTAGGTTCTATCAGGTTTTTAGTGAGGTTCATGTAAAGTTTAGGTTCTATCAGGTTTTTAGTGAGGTTCATGTAAAGTTTAGGTTCTATCAGGTTTTTAGTGGGGTTCATATAAAATTTAAGTTCTATCAGGTTTTTAGTGGGGTTCATGTAAAGTTTAGTTTCTATAAGATTTTTAGTGGGGTTCATGTGAAGTTTAGGTTCTATCAGGTTTTTAGTGGGGTTCATGTAAAGTTTAAGTTCTATCAGGTTTTTAGTGTGGTTCGTGTTGCATGTAAAGTTTAGGATCTATCAGGTTTTTAGTGGGGATTATGTAAGGTTTAGGATCTATCAGGTTTTTAGTGGGGTTCATGTAAAGTTTAAGTTCTATCAGGTTTTTAGTGGGGATTATGTAAAGTTTAGGATCTATCAGGTTTTTAGTGGGGTTCATCTAAAGTTTAAGTTCTCTCAGGTTTTTAGTGGGGTTCATGTAAAGTTTAGTTTCTATTATATTTTTAGTGGGGTTCATGTGAAGTTTAGGTTCTATCAGGTTTTAAGAGTGGTTCATGTAAAGTTTAAGTTCTATCAGGTTTTTAGTGGGGTTCGTGTTGCATGTAAAGTTTAGGATCTATCAGGTTTTTAGTGGGGATTATTTAAGGTTTAGGATCTATCAGGTTTTTAGTGGGGTTCATGTAAAGTTTAAGTTCTATCAGGTTTTTAGTGGGATTCATGTAAAGTTTAGGTTCTATCATGTTTTTAGTGGGGTTCATGTAAAGTTTAGGTTCTATCAGGTTTTTAGTGGGGTTCATGTAAAGTTTAAGTTCTATCAGGTTTTTAGTGAGGTTCATGTAAAGTTTAGGTTCTATCATGTTTTTAGTAGGGTTCATGTAAAGTTTAAGTTCTATCTGGTTTTTAGAGGGGTTCATGTAAAGTTTAAGTTCTATCAGGTTTTTAGTGGGGTTCCTGTAAAGTTTAGTTTCTATTAGATTTTTAGTGGGGTTCATGTAAAGTTTAAGTTCTATCAGGTTTTTAGTGGGGTTCGTGTTGCATGTAAAGTTTAGGATCTATCAGGTTTTTAGTGGGGTTCAGGTAAAGTTTAGGTTCTATCAGGTTTTTAGTGAGGTTCATGTAAAGTTTAGGTTCTATCAGATTTTTAGTGAGGTTCATGTAAAGTTTAGGTTCTATCAGGTTTTTAGTGGGGTTCATATAAAATTTAAGTTCTATCAGGTTTTTAGTGGGGTTCATGTAAAGTTTAGTTTCTATAAGATTTTTAGTGGGGTTCAGGTGAAGTTTAGGTTCTATCAGGTTTTTAGTGGGGTTCATGTAAAGTTTAGGTTCTATCAGGTTTTTAGTGGGGTTCATATAAAATTTAAGTTCTATCAGGTTTTTAGTGGGGTTCATGTAAAGTTTAGTTTCTATAAGATTTTTAGTGGGGTTCAGGTGAAGTTTAGGTTCTATCAGGTTTTTAGTGGGGTTCATGTAAAGTTTAAGTTCTATTAGGTTTTTAGTGGGGTTCATGTAAAGTTTAGGTTCTATCAGGTTTTTAGTGAGGTTCATGTAAAGTTTAGGTTCTATCAGGTTTTTAGTGAGGTTCATGTAAAGTTTAGGTTCTATCAGGTTTTTAGTGGGGTTCATATAAAATTTAAGTTCTATCAGGTTTTTAGTGGGGTTCATGTAAAGTTTAGTTTCTATAAGATTTTTAGTGGGGTTCATGTGAAGTTTAGGTTCTATCAGGTTTTTAGTGGGGTTCATGTAAAGTTTAAGTTCTATCAGGTTTTTAGTGTGGTTCGTGTTGCATGTAAAGTTTAGGATCTATCAGGTTTTTAGTGGGGATTATGTAAGGTTTAGGATCTATCAGGTTTTTAGTGGGGTTCATGTAAAGTTTAAGTTCTATCAGGTTTTTAGTGGGGATTATGTAAAGTTTAGGATCTATCAGGTTTTTAGTGGGGTTCATCTAAAGTTTAAGTTCTCTCAGGTTTTTAGTGGGGTTCATGTAAAGTTTAGTTTCTATTATATTTTTAGTGGGGTTCATGTGAAGTTTAGGTTCTATCAGGTTTTAAGAGTGGTTCATGTAAAGTTTAAGTTCTATCAGGTTTTTAGTGGGGTTCGTGTTGCATGTAAAGTTTAGGATCTATCAGGTTTTTAGTGGGGATTATTTAAGGTTTAGGATCTATCAGGTTTTTAGTGGGGTTCATGTAAAGTTTAAGTTCTATCAGGTTTTTAGTGGGATTCATGTAAAGTTTAGGTTCTATCATGTTTTTAGTGGGGTTCATGTAAAGTTTAGGTTCTATCAGGTTTTTAGTGGGGTTCATGTAAAGTTTAAGTTCTATCAGGTTTTTAGTGAGGTTCATGTAAAGTTTAGGTTCTATCATGTTTTTAGTAGGGTTCATGTAAAGTTTAAGTTCTATCTGGTTTTTAGAGGGGTTCATGTAAAGTTTAAGTTCTATCAGGTTTTTAGTGGGGTTCCTGTAAAGTTTAGTTTCTATTAGATTTTTAGTGGGGTTCATGTAAAGTTTAAGTTCTATCAGGTTTTTAGTGGGGTTCGTGTTGCATGTAAAGTTTAGGATCTATCAGGTTTTTAGTGGGGTTCAGGTAAAGTTTAGGTTCTATCAGGTTTTTAGTGAGGTTCATGTAAAGTTTAGGTTCTATCAGATTTTTAGTGAGGTTCATGTAAAGTTTAGGTTCTATCAGGTTTTTAGTGGGGTTCATATAAAATTTAAGTTCTATCAGGTTTTTAGTGGGGTTCATGTAAAGTTTAGTTTCTATAAGATTTTTAGTGGGGTTCAGGTGAAGTTTAGGTTCTATCAGGTTTTTAGTGGGGTTCATGTAAAGTTTAGGTTCTATCAGGTTTTTAGTGAGGTTCATGTAAAGTTTAGGTTCTATCAGATTTTTAGTGAGGTTCATGTAAAGTTTAGGTTCTATCAGGTTTTTAGTGGGGTTCATATAAAATTTAAGTTCTATCAGCTTTTTAGTGGGGTTCATGTAAAGTTTAGTTTCTATAAGATTTTTAGTGGGGTTCATGTGAAGTTTAGGTTCTATCAGGTTTTTAGTGGGGTTCATGTAAAGTTTAAGTTCTATCAGGTTTTTAGTGGGGTTCGTGTTGCATGTAAAGTTTAGGATCTATCAGGTTTTTAGTGGGGATTATTTAAGGTTTAGGATCTATCAGGTTTTTAGTGTGGTTCATGTAAAGTTTAAGTTCTATCAGGTTTTTAGTGGGGTTCATGTAAAGTTTAGGTTCTATCATGTTTTTAGTGGGGTTCATGTAAAGTTTAGGTTCTATCAGGTTTATAGTGGGGTTCATGTAAAGTTTAAGTTCTATCAGGTTTTTAGTGAGGTTCATGTAAAGTTTAGGTTCTATCAGGTTTTTAGTAGGGTTCATGTAAAGTTTAAGTTCTATCTGGTTTTTAGTGGGGTTCATGTAAAGTTTAAGTTCTATCAGGTTTTTAGTGGGGTTCCTGTAAAGTTTAGTTTCTATTAGATTTTTAGTGGGGTTCATGTAAAGTTTAAGTTCTATCAGGTTTTTAGTGGGGTTCGTGTTGCTTGTAAAGTTTAGGTTCTATCAGGTTTTTAGTGAGGTTCATGTAAAGTTTAGGTTCTATCAGATTTTTAGTGAGGTTCTTGTAAAGTTTAGGTTCTATCAGGTTTTTAGTGGGGTTCATATAAAATTTAAGTTCTATCAGGTTTTTAGTGGGGTTCATGTAAAGTTTAGTTTCTATTAGATTTTTAGTGGGGTTCATGTGAAGTTTAGGTTCTATCAGGTTTTTAGTGAGGTTCATGTAAAGTTTAGGTTCTATCAGGTTTTTAGTGGGGTTCATAGAAAATTTAAGTTCTATCAGGTTTTTAGTGGGGTTCATGTAAAGTTTAGTTTCTATAAGATTTTTAGTGGGGTTCATGTGAAGTTTAAGTTCTATCAGGTTTTTAGTGGGGTTCATGTAAAGTTTAAGTTCTATCAGGTTTTTAGTGTGGTTCGTGTTGCATGTAAAGTTTAGGATCTATCAGGTTTTTAGTGGGGATTATGTAAGGTTTAGGATCTATCAGGTTTTTAGTGGGGTTCATGTAAAGTTTAAGTTCTATCAGGTTTTTAGTGGGGATTATGTAAAGTTTAGGATCTATCAGGTTTTTAGTGGGGTTCATGTAAAGTTTAAGTTCTATCAGGTTTTTAGTGGGGTTCATGTAAAGTTTAGGTTCTATCATGTTTATAGTGGGGTTAATGTAATGTTTAAGTTCTATCAGGTTTTTAGTGGGGTTCATGTAAAGTTTAAGTTCTATCAGGTTTTTAGTGGGGTTCATGTAAAGTTTAGTTTCTATTAGATTTTTAGTGGGGTTCATGTGAAGTTTAGGTTCTATCAGGTTTTTAGAGTGGTTCATGTAAAGTTTAAGTTCTATCAGGTTTTTAGTGGGGTTCGTGTTGCATGTAAAGTTTAGGATCTATTAGGTTGTTAGTGGGGTTCATGTAAAGTTTAGGTTCTATCAGGTTTTTAGTTAGGTTCATGTAAAGTTTAGGTTCTATCAGGTTTTTAGTGGGATTCATGTAAAGTTTAAGTTCTATTAGGTTTTTAGTGGGGTTCATGTAAAGTTTAGGTTCTATCAGGTTTTTAGTGAGGTTCATGTAAAGTTTAGGTTCTATCAGGTTTTTAGTGAGGTTCATGTAAAGTTTAGGTTCTATCAGGTTTTTAGTGGGGTTCATATAAAATTTAAGTTCTATCAGGTTTTTAGTGGGGTTCATGTAAAGTTTAAGTTCTATCAGGTTTTTAGTGGGGATTATGTAAAGTTTAGGATCTATCAGGTTTTTAGTGGGGTTCATGTAAAGTTTATGTTCTATCAGGTTTTTAGTGGGGTTCATGTACATTTTAAGTTCTATCAGGTTTTTAGTGGGGTTCATCTAAAGTTTAAGTTCTATCAGGTTTTTAGTGGGGTTCATGTAAATTTTAAGTTCTATCAGGTTTTTAGTGGGGTTCATCTAAAGTTTAAGTTCTATCAGGTTTTTAGTGGGGTTCATGTAAAGTTTAGTTTCTATTATATTTTTAGTGGGGTTCATGTGAAGTTTAGGTTCTATCAGGTTTTAAGAGTGGTTCATGTAAAATTTAAGTTCTATCAGGTTTTTAGTGGGGTTCGTGTTGCATGTAAAGTTTAGGATCTATCAGGTTTTTAGTGGGGTTCATGTAAATTTTAGGTTCTATCAGGTTTTTAGTGGGGTTCATGTAAAGTTTAAGTTCTATCAGGTTTTTAGTGGGGTTCATCTAAAGTTTAAGTTCTATCAGGTTTTTAGTGGGGTTCATGTAAAGTTTAGTTTCTATTATATTTTTAGTGGGGTTCATCTGAAGTTTAGGTTCTATCAGGTTTTAAGAGTGGTTCATGTAAAGTTTAAGTTCTATCAGGTTTTTAGTGGGGTTCGTGTTGCATGTAAAGTTTAGGATCTATCAGGTTTTTAGTGGGGTTCATGTAAATTTTAGGTTCTATCAGGTTTTTAGTGGGGTTCATGTAAAGTTTAAGTTCTATCAGGTTTTTAGTGGGGTTCATGTAAAGTTTAGTTTCTATTAGATTTTTAGTGGGGTTCATGTGAAGTTTAGGTTCTATCAGGTTTTTAGAGTGGTTCAGTAAAGTTTAAGTTCTATCAGGTTTTTAGTGGGGTTCGTGTTGCATGTAAAGTTTAGGATCTATTAGGTTTTTAGTGGGGTTCATGTAAAGTTTAGGTTCTATCAGGTTTTTAGTTAGGTTCATGTAAAGTTTAGGTTCTATCAGGTTTTTAGTGGGATTCATGTAAAGTTTAAGTTCTATTAGGTTTTTAGTGGGGTTCATGTAAAGTTTAGGTTCTATCAGGTTTTTAGTGAGGTTCATGTAAAGTTTAGGTTCTATCAGGTTTTTAGTGAGGTTCATGTAATGTTTAGGTTCTATCAGGTTTTTAGTGGGGTTCATATAAAATTTAAGTTCTATCAGGTTTTTAGTGGGGTTCATGTAAAGTTTAGTTTCTATAAGATTTTTAGTGGGGTTCATGTGAAGTTTAGGTTCTATCAGGTTTTTAGTGGGGTTCATGTAAAGTTTAAGTTCTATCAGGTTTTTAGTGTGGTTCGTGTTGCATGTAAAGTTTAGGATCTATCAGGTTTTTAGTGGGGATTATGTAAGGTTTAGGATCTATCAGGTTTTTAGTGGGGTTCATGTAAAGTTTAAGTTCTATCAGGTTTTTAGTGGGGATTATGTAAAGTTTAGGATCTATCAGGTTTTTAGTGGGGTTCATGTAAAGTTTAAGTTCTATCAGGTTTTTAGTGGGGTTCATGTACATTTTAAGTTCTATCAGGTTTTTAGTGGGGTTCATCTAAAGTTTAAGTTCTATCAGGTTTTTAGTGGGGTTCATGTAAATTTTAAGTTCTATCAGGTTTTTAGTGGGGTTCATCTAAAGTTTAAGTTCTATCAGGTTTTTAGTGGGGTTCATGTAAAGTTTAGTTTCTATTATATTTTTAGTGGGGTTCATGTGAAGTTTAGGTTCCATCAGGTTTTAAGAGTGGTTCATGTAAAATTTAAGTTCTATCAGGTTTTTAGTGGGGTTCGTGTTGCATGTAAAGATTAGGATCTATCAGGTTTTTAGTGGGGTTCATGTAAATTTTAGGTTCTATCAGGTTTTTAGTGGGGTTCATGTAAAGTTTAAGTTCTATCAGGTTTTTAGTGGGGTTCATCTAAAGTTTAAGTTCTATCAGGTTTTTAGTGGGGTTCATGTAAAGTTTAGTTTCTATTATATTTTTAGTGGGGTTCATCTGAAGTTTAGGTTCTATCAGGTTTTAAGAGTGGTTCATGTAAAGTTTAAGTTCTATCAGGTTTTTAGTGGGGTTCGTGTTGCATGTAAAGTTTAGGATCTATCAGGTTTTTAGTGGGGTTCATGTAAATTTTAGGTTCTATCAGGTTTTTAGTGGGGTTCATGTAAAGTTTAAGTTCTATCAGGTTTTTAGTGGGGTTCATGTAAAGTTTAGTTTCTATTAGATTTTTAGTGGGGTTCATGTGAAGTTTAGGTTCTATCAGGTTTTTAGAGTGGTTCAGTAAAGTTTAAGTTCTATCAGGTTTTTAGTGGGGTTCGTGTTGCATGTAAAGTTTAGGATCTATTAGGTTTTTAGTGGGGTTCATGTAAAGTTTAGGTTCTATCAGGTTTTTAGTTAGGTTCATGTAAAGTTTAGGTTCTATCAGGTTTTTAGTGGGATTCATGTAAAGTTTAAGTTCTATTAGGTTTTTAGTGGGGTTCATGTAAAGTTTAGGTTCTATCAGGTTTTTAGTGAGGTTCATGTAAAGTTTAGGTTCTATCAGGTTTTTAGTGAGGTTCATGTAATGTTTAGGTTCTATCAGGTTTTTAGTGGGGTTCATATAAAATTTAAGTTCTATCAGGTTTTTAGTGGGGTTCATGTAAAGTTTAGTTTCTATAAGATTTTTAGTGGGGTTCATGTGAAGTTTAGGTTCTATCAGGTTTTTAGTGGGGTTCATGTAAAGTTTAAGTTCTATCAGGTTTTTAGTGTGGTTCGTGTTGCATGTAAAGTTTAGGATCTATCAGGTTTTTAGTGGGGATTATGTAAGGTTTAGGATCTATCAGGTTTTTAGTGGGGTTCATGTAAAGTTTAAGTTCTATCAGGTTTTTAGTGGGGATTATGTAAAGTTTAGGATCTATCAGGTTTTTAGTGGGGTTCATGTAAAGTTTAAGTTCTATCAGGTTTTTAGTGGGGTTCATGTAAAGTTTAGGTTCTATCATGTTTTTAGTGGGGTTCATGTAAATTTTAAGTTCTATCAGGTTTTTAGTGGGGTTCATCTAAAGTTTAAGTTCTATCAGGTTTTTAGTGGGGTTCATGTAAAGTTTAGTTTCTATTATATTTTTAGTGGGGTTCATGTGAAGTTTAGGTTCTATCAGGTTTTAAGAGTGGTTCATGTAAAGTTTAAGTTCTATCAGGTTTTTAGTGGGGTTCGTGTTGCATGTAAAGTTTAGGATCTATCAGGTTTTTAGTGGGGATTATTTAAGGTTTAGGATCTATCAGGTTTTTAGTGGGGTTCATGTAAAGTTTAAGTTCTATCAGGTTTTTAGTGGGGCTCATGTAAAGTTAAGATTCTATCATGTTTTTAGTGGGGTTCATGTAAAGTTTAGGTTCTATCAGGTTTTTAGTGGGGTTCATGTAAAGTTTAAGTTCTATCAGGTTTTTAGTGAGGTTCATGTAAAGTTTAGGTTCTATCATGTTTTTAGTAGGGTTCATGTAAAGTTTAAGTTCTATCTGGTTTTTAGTGGGGTTCATGTAAAGTTTAAGTTCTATCAGGTTTTTAGTGGGGTTCCTGTAAAGTTTAGTTTCTATTAGATTTTTAGTGGGGCTCATGTAAAGTTTAAGTTCTATCAGGTTTTTAGTGGGGTTCGTGTTGCATGTAAAGTTTAGGATCTATCAGGTTTTTAGTGGGGTTCATGTAACGTTTAGGTTCTATCAGGTTTTTAGTGAGGTTCATGTAAAGTTTAGGTTCTATCAGATTTTTAGTGAGGTTCATGTAAAGTTTAGGTTCTATCAGGTTTTTAGTGGGGTTCATATAAAATTTAAGTTCTATCAGGTTTTTAGTGGGGTTCATGTAAAGTTTAGTTTCTATAAGATTTTTAGTGGGGTTCATGTGAAGTTTAGGTTCTATCAGGTTTTTAGTGGGGTTCATGTAAAGTTTAGGTTCTATCAGGTTTTTAGTGAGGTTCATGTAAAGTTTAGGTTCTATCAGATTTTTAGTGAGGTTCATGTAAAGTTTAGGTTCTATCAGGTTTTTAGTGGGGTTCATATAAAATTTAAGTTCTATCAGGTTTTTAGTGGGGTTCATGTAAAGTTTAGTTTCTATAAGATTTTTAGTGGGGTTCATGTGAAGTTTAGGTTCTATCAGGTTTTTAGTGGGGTTCATGTAAAGTTTAGGTTCTATCAGGTTTTTAGTGAGGTTCATGTAAAGTTTAGGTTCTATCAGGTTTTTAGTGGGGTTCATAGAAAATTTAAGTTCTATCAGGTTTTTAGTGGGGTTCATGTAAAGTTTAGTTTCTATAAGATTTTTAGTGGGGTTCATGTGAAGTTTAGGTTCTATCAGGTTTTTAGTGGGGTTCATGTAAAGTTTAAGTTCTATCAGGTTTTTAGTGTGGTTCGTGTTGCATGTAAAGTTTAGGATCTATCAGGTTTTTAGTGGGGATTATGTAAGGTTTAGGATCTATCAGGTTTTTAGTGGGGTTCATGTAAAGTTTAAGTTCTATCAGGTTTTTAGTGGGGATTATGTAAAGTTTAGGATCTATCAGGTTTTTAGTGGGGTTCATGTAAAGTTTAAGTTCTATCAGGTTTTTAGTGGGGTTCATGTAAAGTTTAGGTTCTATCATGTTTTTAGTGGGGTTCATGTAAATTTTAAGTTCTATCAGGTTTTTAGTGGGGTTCATCTAAAGTTTAAGTTCTATCAGGTTTTTAGTGGGTTCATGTAAAGTTTAGTTTCTATTATATTTTTAGTGGGGTTCATGTGAAGTTTAGGTTCTATCAGGTTTTAAGAGTGGTTCATGTAAAATTTAAGTTCTATCAGGTTTTTAGTGGGGTTCGTGTTGCATGTAAAGTTTAGGATCTATCAGGTTTTTAGTGGGGATTATGTAAGGTTTAGGATCTATCAGGTTTTTAGTGGGGTTCATGTAAAGTTTAAGTTCTATCAGGTTTTTAGTGGGGTTCATCTAAAGTTTAAGTTCTATCAGGTTTTTAGTGGGTTCATGTAAAGTTTAGTTTCTATTATATTTTTAGTGGGGTTCATGTGAAGTTTAGGTTCTATCAGGTTTTAAGAGTGGTTCATGTAAAGTTTAAGTTCTATCAGGTTTTTAGTGGGGTTCATGTAAATTTTAAGTTCTATCAGGTTTTTAGTGGGGTTCATCTAAAGTTTAAGTTCTATCAGGTTTTTAGTGGGGTTCATGTAAAGTTTAGTTTCTATTATATTTTTAGTGGGGTTCATGTGAAGTTTAGGTTCTATCAGGTTTTAAGAGTGGTTCATGTAAAATTTAAGTTCTATCAGGTTTTTAGTGGGGTTCGTGTTGCATGTAAAGTTTAGGATCTATCAGGTTTTTAGTGGGGATTATGTAAGGTTTAGGATCTATCAGGTTTTTAGTGGGGTTCATGTAAAGTTTAAGTTCTATCAGGTTTTTAGTGGGGATTATGTAAAGTTTAGGATCTATCAGGTTTTTAGTGGGGTTCATGTAAAGTTTAAGTTCTATCAGGTTTTTAGTGGGGTTCATGTAAAGTTTAGGTTCTATCATGTTTTTAGTGGGGTTCATGTAAATTTTAAGTTCTATCAGGTTTTTAGTGGGGTTCATCTAAAGTTTAAGTTCTATCAGGTTTTTAGTGGGTTCATGTAAAGTTTAGTTTCTATTATATTTTTAGTGGGGTTCATGTGAAGTTTAGGTTCTATCAGGTTTTAAGAGTGGTTCATGTAAAGTTTAAGTTCTATCAGGTTTTTAGTGGGGTTCATGTAAATTTTAAGTTCTATCAGGTTTTTAGTGGGGTTCATCTAAAGTTTAAGTTCTATCAGGTTTTTAGTGGGGTTCATGTAAAGTTTAGTTTCTATTATATTTTTAGTGGGGTTCATGTGAAGTTTAGGTTCTATCAGGTTTTAAGAGTGGTTCATGTAAAATTTAAGTTCTATCAGGTTTTTAGTGGGGTTCGTGTTGCATGTAAAGTTTAGGATCTATCAGGTTTTTAGTGGGGTTCATGTAAATTTTAGGTTCTATCAGGTTTTTAGTGGGGTTCATGTAAAGTTTAAGTTCTATCAGGTTTTTAGTGGGGTTCATCTAAAGTTTAAGTTCTATCAGGTTTTTAGTGGGGTTCATGTAAAGTTTAGTTTCTATTATATTTTTAGTGGGGTTCATCTGAAGTTTAGGTTCTATCAGGTTTTAAGAGTGGTTCATGTAAAGTTTAAGTTCTATCAGGTTTTTAGTGGGGTTCGTGTTGCATGTAAAGTTTAGGATCTATCAGGTTTTTAGTGGGGTTCATGTAAATTTTAGGTTCTATCAGGTTTTTAGTGGGGTTCATGTAAAGTTTAAGTTCTATCAGGTTTTTAGTGGGGTTCATGTAAAGTTTAGTTTCTATTAGATTTTTAGTGGGGTTCATGTGAAGTTTAGGTTCTATCAGGTTTTTAGAGTGGTTCAGTAAAGTTTAAGTTCTATCAGGTTTTTAGTGGGGTTCGTGTTGCATGTAAAGTTTAGGATCTATTAGGTTTTTAGTGGGGTTCATGTAAAGTTTAGGTTCTATCAGGTTTTTAGTTAGGTTCATGTAAAGTTTAGGTTCTATCAGGTTTTTAGTGGGATTCATGTAAAGTTTAAGTTCTATTAGGTTTTTAGTGGGGTTCATGTAAAGTTTAGGTTCTATCAGGTTTTTAGTGAGGTTCATGTAAAGTTTAGGTTCTATCAGGTTTTTAGTGAGGTTCATGTAATGTTTAGGTTCTATCAGGTTTTTAGTGGGGTTCATATAAAATTTAAGTTCTATCAGGTTTTTAGTGGGGTTCATGTAAAGTTTAGTTTCTATAAGATTGTTAGTGGGGTTCATGTGAAGTTTAGGTTCTATCAGGTTTTTAGTGGGGTTCATGTAAAGTTTAAGTTCTATCAGGTTTTTAGTGTGGTTCGTGTTGCATGTAAAGTTTAGGATCTATCAGGTTTTTAGTGGGGATTATGTAAGGTTTAGGATCTATCAGGTTTTTAGTGGGGTTCATGTAAAGTTTAAGTTCTATCAGGTTTTTAGTGGGGATTATGTAAAGTTTAGGATCTATCAGGTTTTTAGTGGGGTTCATGTAAAGTTTAAGTTCTATCAGGTTTTTAGTGGGGTTCATGTACATTTTAAGTTCTATCAGGTTTTTAGTGGGGTTCATCTAAAGTTTAAGTTCTATCAGGTTTTTAGTGGGGTTCATGTAAATTTTAAGTTCTATCAGGTTTTTAGTGGGGTTCATCTAAAGTTTAAGTTCTATCAGGTTTTTAGTGGGGTTCATGTAAAGTTTAGTTTCTATTATATTTTTAGTGGGGTTCATGTGAAGTTTAGGTTCTATCAGGTTTTAAGAGTGGTTCATGTAAAATTTAAGTTCTATCAGGTTTTTAGTGGGGTTCGTGTTGCATGTAAAGTTTAGGATCTATCAGGTTTTTAGTGGGGTTCATGTAAATTTTAGGTTCTATCAGGTTTTTAGTGGGGTTCATGTAAAGTTTAAGTTCTATCAGGTTTTTAGTGGGGTTCATCTAAAGTTTAAGTTCTATCAGGTTTTTAGTGGGGTTCATGTAAAGTTTAGTTTCTATTATATTTTTAGTGGGGTTCATCTGAAGTTTAGGTTCTATCAGGTTTTAAGAGTGGTTCATGTAAAGTTTAAGTTCTATCAGGTTTTTAGTGGGGTTCGTGTTGCATGTAAAGTTTAGGATCTATCAGGTTTTTAGTGGGGTTCATGTAAATTTTAGGTTCTATCAGGTTTTTAGTGGGGTTCATGTAAAGTTTAAGTTCTATCAGGTTTTTAGTGGGGTTCATGTAAAGTTTAGTTTCTATTAGATTTTTAGTGGGGTTCATGTGAAGTTTAGGTTCTATCAGGTTTTTAGAGTGGTTCAGTAAAGTTTAAGTTCTATCAGGTTTTTAGTGGGGTTCGTGTTGCATGTAAAGTTTAGGATCTATTAGGTTTTTAGTGGGGTTCATGTAAAGTTTAGGTTCTATCAGGTTTTTAGTTAGGTTCATGTAAAGTTTAGGTTCTATCAGGTTTTTAGTGGGATTCATGTAAAGTTTAAGTTCTATTAGGTTTTTAGTGGGGTTCATGTAAAGTTTAGGTTCTATCAGGTTTTTAGTGAGGTTCATGTAAAGTTTAGGTTCTATCAGGTTTTTAGTGAGGTTCATGTAATGTTTAGGTTCTATCAGGTTTTTAGTGGGGTTCATATAAAATTTAAGTTCTATCAGGTTTTTAGTGGGGTTCATGTAAAGTTTAGTTTCTATAAGATTTTTAGTGGGGTTCATGTGAAGTTTAGGTTCTATCAGGTTTTTAGTGGGGTTCATGTAAAGTTTAAGTTCTATCAGGTTTTTAGTGTGGTTCGTGTTGCATGTAAAGTTTAGGATCTATCAGGTTTTTAGTGGGGATTATGTAAGGTTTAGGATCTATCAGGTTTTTAGTGGGGTTCATGTAAAGTTTAAGTTCTATCAGGTTTTTAGTGGGGATTATGTAAAGTTTAGGATCTATCAGGTTTTTAGTGGGGTTCATGTAAAGTTTAAGTTCTATCAGGTTTTTAGTGGGGTTCATGTAAAGTTTAGGTTCTATCATGTTTTTAGTGGGGTTCATGTAAATTTTAAGTTCTATCAGGTTTTTAGTGGGGTTCATCTAAAGTTTAAGTTCTATCAGGTTTTTAGTGGGGTTCATGTAAAGTTTAGTTTCTATTATATTTTTAGTGGGGTTCATGTGAAGTTTAGGTTCTATCAGGTTTTAAGAGTGGTTCATGTAAAGTTTAAGTTCTATCAGGTTTTTAGTGGGGTTCGTGTTGCATGTAAAGTTTAGGATCTATCAGGTTTTTAGTGGGGATTATTTAAGGTTTAGGATCTATCAGGTTTTTAGTGGGGTTCATGTAAAGTTTAAGTTCTATCAGGTTTTTAGTGGGGTTCATGTAAAGTTAAGATTCTATCATGTTTTTAGTGGGGTTCATGTAAAGTTTAGGTTCTATCAGGTTTTTAGTGGGGTTCATGTAAAGTTTATGTTCTATCAGGTTTTTAGTGAGGTTCATGTAAAGTTTAGGTTCTATCATGTTTTTAGTAGGGTTCATGAAAAGTTTAAGTTCTATCTGGTTTTTAGTGGGGTTCATGTAAAGTTTAAGTTCTATCAGGTTTTTAGTGGGGTTCCTGTAAAGTTTAGTTTCTATTAGATTTTTAGTGGGGTTCATGTAAAGTTTAAGTTCTATCAGGTTTTTAGTGGGGTTCGTGTTGCATGTAAAGTTTAGGATCTATCAGGTTTTTAGTGGGGTTCATGTAACGTTTAGGTTCTATCAGGTTTTTAGTGAGGTTCATGTAAAGTTTAGGTTCTATCAGATTTTTAGTGAGGTTCATGTAAAGTTTAGGTTCTATCAGGTTTTTAGTGGGGTTCATATAAAATTTAAGTTCTATCAGGTTTTTAGTGGGGTTCATGTAAAGTTTAGTTTCTATAAGATTTTTAGTGGGGTTCATGTGAAGTTTAGGTTCTATCAGGTTTTTAGTGGGGTTCATGTAAAGTTTAGGTTCTATCAGGTTTTTAGTGAGGTTCATGTAAAGTTTAGGTTCTATCAGATTTTTAGTGAGGTTCATGTAAAGTTTAGGTTCTATCAGGTTTTTAGTGGGGTTCATATAAAATTTAAGTTCTATCAGGTTTTTAGTGGGGTTCATGTAAAGTTTAGTTTCTATAAGATTTTTAGTGGGGTTCATGTGAAGTTTAGGTTCTATCAGGTTTTTAGTGAGGTTCATGTAAAGTTTAGGTTCTATCAGGTTTTTAGTGGGGTTCATAGAAAATTTAAGTTCTATCAGGTTTTTAGTGGGGTTCATGTAAAGTTTAGTTTCTATAAGATTTTTAGTGGGGTTCATGTGAAGTTTAGGTTCTATCAGGTTTTTAGTGGGGTTCATGTAAAGTTTAAGTTCTATCAGGTTTTTAGTGTGGTTCGTGTTGCATGTAAAGTTTAGGATCTATCAGGTTTTTAGTGGGGATTATGTAAGGTTTAGGATCTATCAGGTTTTTAGTGGGGTTCATGTAAAGTTTAAGTTCTATCAGGTTTTTAGTGGGGATTATGTAAAGTTTAGGATCTATCAGGTTTTTAGTGGGGTTCATGTAAAGTTTAAGTTCTATCAGGTTTTTAGTGGGGTTCATGTAAAGTTTAGGTTCTATCATGTTTTTAGTGGGGTTCATGTAAATTTTAAGTTCTATCAGGTTTTTAGTGGGGTTCATCTAAAGTTTAAGTTCTATCAGGTTTTTAGTGGGGTTCATGTAAAGTTTAGTTTCTATTATATTTTTAGTGGGGTTCATGTGAAGTTTAGGTTCTATCAGGTTTTAAGAGTGGTTCATATAAAGTTTAAGTTCTATCAGGTTTTTAGTGGGGTTCATGTAAATTTTAAGTTCTATCAGGTTTTTAGTGGGGTTCATCTAAAGTTTAAGTTCTATCAGGTTTTTAGTGGGGTTCATGTAAAGTTTAGTTTCTATTATATTTTTAGTGGGGTTCATGTGAAGTTTAGGTTCTATCAGGTTTTAAGAGTGGTTCATGTAAAGTTTAAGTTCTATCAGGTTTTTAGTGGGGTTCGTGTTGCATGTAAAGTTTAGGATCTATCAGGTTTTTAGTGGGGTTCATGTAAATTTTAGGTTCTATCAGGTTTTTAGTGGGGTTCATGTAAAGTTTAAGTTCTATCAGGTTTTTAGTGGGGTTCATGTAAATTTTAAGTTCTATCAGGTTTTTAGTGGGGTTCATCTAAAGTTTAAGTTCTATCAGGTTTTTAGTGGGGTTCATGTAAAGTTTAGTTTCTATTATATTTTTAGTGGGGTTCATCTGAAGTTTAGGTTCTATCAGGTTTTAAGAGTGGTTCATGTAAAGTTTAAGTTCTATCAGGTTTTTAGTGGGGTTCGTGTTGCATGTAAAGTTTAGGATCTATCAGGTTTTTAGTGGGGTTCATGTAAATTTTAGGTTCTATCAGGTTTTTAGTGGGGTTCATGTAAAGTTTAAGTTCTATCAGGTTTTTAGTGGGATTCATGTAAAGTTTAGGTTCTATCATGTTTATAGTGGGGTTAGTGTAAAGTTTAAGTTCTATCAGGTTTTTAGTGGGGTTCATGTAAAGTTTAAGTTCTATCAGGTTTTTAGTGGGGTTCATGTAAAGTTTAGTTTCTATTAGATTTTTAGTGGGGTTCATGTGAAGTTTAGGTTCTATCAGGTTTTTAGAGTGGTTCATGTAAAGTTTAAGTTCTATCAGGTTTTTAGTGGGGTTCGTGTTGCATGTAAAGTTTAGGATCTATTAGGTTTTTAGTGGGGTTCATGTAAAGTTTAGGTTCTATCAGGTTTTTAGTGAGGTTCATGTAAAGTTTAGGTTCTATCAGGTTTTTAGTGAGGTTCATGTAAAGTTTAGGTTCTATCAGGTTTTTAGTGGGGTTCATATAAAATTTAAGTTCTATCAGGTTTTTAGTGGGGTTCATGTAAAGTTTAGTTTCTATAAGATTTTTAGTGGGGTTCATGTGAAGTTTAGGTTCTATCAGGTTTTTAGTGGGGTTCATGTAAAGTTTAAGTTCTATCAGGTTTTTAGTGTGGTTCGTGTTGCATGTAAAGTTTAGGATCTATCAGGTTTTTAGTGGGGATTATGTAAGGTTTAGGATCTATCAGGTTTTTAGTGGGGTTCATGTAAAGTTTAAGTTCTATCAGGTTTTTAGTGGGGATTATGTAAAGTTTAGGATCTATCAGGTTTTTAGTGGGGTCCATGTAAAGTTTAAGTTCTATCAGGTTTTTAGTGGGGTTCATGTGAAGTTTAGGTTCTATCAGGTTTTAAGAGTGGTTCATGTAAAGTTTAAGTTCTATCAGGTTTTTAGTGGGGTTCGTGTTGCATGTAAAGTTTAGGATCTATCAGGTTTTTAGTAGGGTTCATGTAAAGTTTAAGTTCTATCTGGTTTTTAGTGAGGTTCATGTAAAGTTTAGGTTCTATCATGTTTTTAGTAGGGTTCATGTAAAGTTTAAGTTCTATCTGGTTTTTAGTGGGGTTCATGTAAAGTTTAAGTTCTATCAGGTTTTTAGTGGGGTTCCTGTAAAGTTTAGTTTCTATTAGATGTTTAGTGGGGTTCATGTAAAGTTTAAGTTCTATCAGGTTTTTAGTGGGGTTCGTGTTGCATGTAAAGTTTAGGATCTATCAGGTTTTTAGTGGGGTTCATGTAAAGTTTAGGTTCTATCAGGTTTTTAGTAAGGTTCATGTAAAGTTTAGGTTCTATCAGATTTTTAGTGAGGTTCATGTAAAGTTTAGGTTCTATCAGGTTTTTAGTGGGGTTCATATAAAATTTAAGTTCTATCAGGTTTTTAGTGGGGTTCATGTAAAGCTTAGTTTCTATAAGATTTTTAGTGGGGTTCATGTGAAGTTTAGGTTCTATCAGGTTTTTAGTGGGGTTCATGTAAAGTTTAGGTTCTATCAGGTTTTTAGTGAGGTTCATGTAAAGTTTAGGTTCTATCAGATTTTTAGTGAGGTTCATGTAAAGTTTAGGTTCTATCAGGTTTTTAGTGGGGTTCATATAAAATTTAAGTTCTATCAGGTTTTTAGTGGGGTTCATGTAAAGTTTAGTTTCTATAAGAATTTTAGTGGGGTTCATGTGAAGTTTAGGTTCTATCAGGTTTTTAGTGAGGTTCATGTAAAGTTTAGGTTCTATCAGGTTTTTAGTGGGGTTCATAGAAAATTTAAGTTCTATCAGGTTTTTAGTGGGGTTCATATAAAGTTTAGTTTCTATAAGATTTTTAGTGGGGTTCATGTGAAGTTTAGGTTCTATCAGGTTTTTAGTGGGGTTCATGTAAAGTTTAGGATCTATCAGGTTTTTAGTGGGGATTATGTAAGGTTTAGGATCTATCAGGTTTTTAGTGGGGTTCATGTAAAGTTTAAGTTCTATCAGGTTTTTAGTGGGGATTATGTAAAGTTTAGGATCTATCAGGTTTTTAGTGGGGTTCATGTAAAGTTTAAGTTCTATCAGGTTTTTAGTGGGGTTCATGTAAAGTTTAGTTTCTATTATATTTTTAGTGGGGTTCATGTGAAGTTTAGGTTCTATCAGGTTTTTAGAGTGGTTCATGTAAAGTTTAAGTTCTATCAGGTTTTTAGTGGGGTTCGTGTTGCATGTAAAGTTTAGGATCTATTAAGTTTTGAGTGGGGTTCATGTAAAGTTTAGGTTCTATCAGGTTTTTAGTTAGGTTCATGTAAAGTTTAGGTTCTATCAGGTTTTTAGTGGGATTCATGTAAAGTTTAAGTTCTATTAGGTTTTTAGTGGGGTTCATGTAAAGTTTAGGTTCTATCAGGTTTTTAGTGGGGTTCATGTAAAGTTTAAGTTCTATCAGGTTTTTAGTGAGGTTCATGTAAAGTTTAGGTTCTATCATGTTTTTAGTAGGGTTCATGTAAAGTTTAAGTTCTATCTGGTTTTTAGTGGGGTTCATGTAAAGTTTAAGTTCTATCAGGTTTTTAGTGGGGTTCCTGTAAAGTTTAGTTTCTATTAGATTTTTAGTGGGGTTCATGTTGCATGTAAAGTTTAGGATCTATCAGGTTTTTAGTGGGGTTCATGTAAAGTTTAGGTTCTATCAGGTTTTTAGTGAGGTTCATGTAAAGTTTAGGTTCTATCAGATTTTTAGTGGGGTTCATGTAAAATTTAGGTTCTATCAGGTTTTTAGTGAGGTTCATGTAAAATTTAGGTTCTATCAGATTTTTAGTGGGGTTCATGTGAAGTTTAGGTTCTATCAGGTTTTTAGTGGGGTTCATGTAAAATTTAGGTTCTATCAGGTTTTTAGTGAGGTTCATGTAAAGTTTAGGTTCTATCAGATTTTTAGTGAGGTTCATGTAAAGTTTAGGTTCTATCAGGTTTTTAGTGGGGTTCATATAAAATTTAAGTTCTATCAGGTTTTTAGTGGGGTTCATGTAAAGTTTAGTTTCTATAAGATTTTTAGTGGGGTTCATGTGAAGTTTAGGTTCTATCAGGTTTTTAGTGAGGTTCATGTAAAGTTTAGGTTCTATCAGGTTTTTAGTGGGGTTCATAGAAAATTTAAGTTCTATCAGGTTTTTAGTGGGGTTCATGTAAAGTTTAGTTTCTATTATATTTTTAGTGGGGTTCATGTGAAGTTTAGGTTCTATCAGGTTTTAAGAGTGGTTCATGTAAAGTTTAAGTTCTATCAGGTTTTTAGTGGGGTTCGTGTTGCATGTAAAGTTTAGGATCTATCAGGTTTTTAGTGGGGTTCATGTAAATTTTAGGTTCTATCAGGTTTTTAGTGGGGTTCATGTAAAGTTTAAGTTCTATCAGGTTTTTAGTGGGGTTCATGTAAATTTTAAGTTCTATCAGGTTTTTAGTGGGGTTCATCTAAAGTTTAAGTTCTATCAGGTTTTTAGTGGGGTTCATGTAAAGTTTAGTTTCTATTATATTTTTAGTGGGGTTCATCTGAAGTTTAGGTTCTATCAGGTTTTAAGAGTGGTTCATGTAAAGTTTAAGTTCTATCAGGTTTTTAGTGGGGTTCGTGTTGCATGTAAAGTTTAGGATCTATCAGGTTTTTAGTGGGGTTCATGTAAATTTTAGGTTCTATCAGGTTTTTAGTGGGGTTCATGTAAAGTTTAAGTTCTATCAGGTTTTTAGTGGGGTTCATGTAAAGTTTAGGTTCTATCATGTTTATAGTGGGGTTAGTGTAAAGTTTAAGTTCTATCAGGTTTTTAGTGGGGTTCATGTAAAGTTTAAGTTCTATCAGGTTTTTAGTGGGGTTCATGTAAAGTTTAGTTTCTATTAGATTTTTAGTGGGGTTCATGTGAAGTTTAGGTTCTATCAGGTTTTTAGAGTGGTTCATGTAAAGTTTAAGTTCTATCAGGTTTTTAGTGGGGTTCGTGTTGCATGTAAAGTTTAGGATCTATTAGGTTTTTAGTGGGGTTCATGTAAAGTTTAGGTTCTATCAGGTTTTTAGTTAGGTTCATGTAAAGTTTAGGTTCTATCAGGTTTTTAGTGGGATTCATGTAAAGTTTAAGTTCTATTAGGTTTTTAGTGGGGTTCATGTAAAGTTTAGGTTCTATCAGGTTTTTAGTGAGGTTCATGTAAAGTTTAGGTTCTATCAGGTTTTTAGTGAGGTTCATGTAATGTTTAGTTTCTATAAGATTGTTAGTGGGGTTCATGTGAAGTTTAGGTTCTATCAGGTTTTTAGTGGGGTTCATGTAAAGTTTAAGTTCTATCAGGTTTTTAGTGTGGTTCGTGTTGCATGTAAAGTTTAGGATCTATCAGGTTTTTAGTGGGGATTATGTAAGGTTTAGGATCTATCAGGTTTTTAGTGGGGTTCATGTAAAGTTTAAGTTCTATCAGGTTTTTAGTGGGGATTATGTAAAGTTTAGGATCTATCAGGTTTTTAGTGGGGTTCATGTAAAGTTTAAGTTCTATCAGGTTTTTAGTGGGGTTCATGTACATTTTAAGTTCTATCAGGTTTTTAGTGGGGTTCATCTAAAGTTTAAGTTCTATCAGGTTTTTAGTGGGGTTCATGTAAATTTTAAGTTCTATCAGGTTTTTAGTGGGGTTCATCTAAAGTTTAAGTTCTATCAGGTTTTTAGTGGGGTTCATGTAAAGTTTAGTTTCTATTATATTTTTAGTGGGGTTCATGTGAAGTTTAGGTTCTATCAGGTTTTAAGAGTGGTTCATGTAAAATTTAAGTTCTATCAGGTTTTTAGTGGGGTTCGTGTTGCATGTAAAGTTTAGGATCTATCAGGTTTTTAGTGGGGTTCATGTAAATTTTAGGTTCTATCAGGTTTTTAGTGGGGTTCATGTAAAGTTTAAGTTCTATCAGGTTTTTAGTGGGGTTCATCTAAAGTTTAAGTTCTATCAGGTTTTTAGTGGGGTTCATGTAAAGTTTAGTTTCTATTATATTTTTAGTGGGGTTCATCTGAAGTTTAGGTTCTATCAGGTTTTAAGAGTGGTTCATGTAAAGTTTAAGTTCTATCAGGTTTTTAGTGGGGTTCGTGTTGCATGTAAAGTTTAGGATCTATCAGGTTTTTAGTGGGGTTCATGTAAATTTTAGGTTCTATCAGGTTTTTAGTGGGGTTCATGTAAAGTTTAAGTTCTATCAGGTTTTTAGAGTGGTTCAGTAAAGTTTAAGTTCTATCAGGTTTTTAGTGGGGTTCGTGTTGCATGTAAAGTTTAGGATCTATTAGGTTTTTAGTGGGGTTCATGTAAAGTTTAGGTTCTATCAGGTTTTTAGTTAGGTTCATGTAAAGTTTAGGTTCTATCAGGTTTTTAGTGGGATTCATGTAAAGTTTAAGTTCTATTAGGTTTTTAGTGGGGTTCATGTAAAGTTTAGGTTCTATCAGGTTTTTAGTGAGGTTCATGTAAAGTTTAGGTTCTATCAGGTTTTTAGTGAGGTTCATGTAATGTTTAGGTTCTATCAGGTTTTTAGTGGGGTTCATATAAAATTTAAGTTCTATCAGGTTTTTAGTGGGGTTCATGTAAAGTTTAGTTTCTATAAGATTTTTAGTGGGGTTCATGTGAAGTTTAGGTTCTATCAGGTTTTTAGTGGGGTTCATGTAAAGTTTAAGTTCTATCAGGTTTTTAGTGTGGTTCGTGTTGCATGTAAAGTTTAGGATCTATCAGGTTTTTAGTGGGGATTATGTAAGGTTTAGGATCTATCAGGTTTTTAGTGGGGTTCATGTAAAGTTTAAGTTCTATCAGGTTTTTAGTGGGGATTATGTAAAGTTTAGGATCTATCAGGTTTTTAGTGGGGTTCATGTAAAGTTTAAGTTCTATCAGGTTTTTAGTGGGGTTCATGTAAAGTTTAGGTTCTATCATGTTTTTAGTGGGGTTCATGTAAATTTTAAGTTCTATCAGGTTTTTAGTGGGGTTCATCTAAAGTTTAAGTTCTATCAGGTTTTTAGTGGGGTTCATGTAAAGTTTAGTTTCTATTATATTTTTAGTGGGGTTCATGTGAAGTTTAGGTTCTATCAGGTTTTAAGAGTGGTTCATGTAAAGTTTAAGTTCTATCAGGTTTTTAGTGGGGTTCGTGTTGCATGTTAAGTTTAGGATCTATCAGGTTTTTAGTGGGGATTATTTAAGGTTTAGGATCTATCAGGTTTTTAGTGGGGTTCATGTAAAGTTTAAGTTCTATCAGGTTTTTAGTGGGGTTCATGTAAAGTTAAGATTCTATCATGTTTTTAGTGGGGTTCATGTAAAGTTTAGGTTCTATCAGGTTTTTAGTGGGGTTCATGTAAAGTTTAAGTTCTATCAGGTTTTTAGTGAGGTTCATGTAAAGTTTAGGTTCTATCATGTTTTTAGTAGGGTTCATGTAAAGTTTAAGTTCTATCTGGTTTTTAGTGGGGTTCATGTAAAGTTTAAGTTCTATCAGGTTTTTAGTGGGGTTCCTGTAAAGTTTAGTTTCTATTAGATTTTTAGTGGGGTTCATGTAAAGTTTAAGTTCTATCAGGTTTTTAGTGGGGTTCGTGTTGCATGTAAAGTTTAGGATCTATCAGGTTTTTAGTGGGGTTCATGTAACGTTTAGGTTCTATCAGGTTTTTAGTGAGGTTCATGTAAAGTTTAGGTTCTATCAGATTTTTAGTGAGGTTCATGTAAAGTTTAGGTTCTATCAGGTTTTTAGTGGGGTTCATATAAAATTTAAGTTCTATCAGGTTTTTAGTGGGGTTCATGTAAAGTTTAGTTTCTATAAGATTTTTAGTGGGGTTCATGTGAAGTTTAGGTTCTATCAGGTTTTTAGTGGGGTTCATGTAAAGTTTAGGTTCTATCAGGTTTTTAGTGAGGTTCATGTAAAGTTTAGGTTCTATCAGATTTTTAGTGAGGTTCATGTAAAGTTTAGGTTCTATCAGGTTTTTAGTGGGGTTCATATAAAATTTAAGTTCTATCAGGTTTTTAGTGGGGTTCATGTAAAGTTTAGTTTCTATAAGATTTTTAGTGGGGTTCATGTGAAGTTTAGGTTCTATCAGGTTTTTAGTGAGGTTCATGTAAAGTTTAGGTTCTATCAGGTTTTTAGTGGGGTTCATAGAAAATTTAAGTTCTATCAGGTTTTTAGTGGGGTTCATGTAAAGTTTAGTTTCTATAAGATTTTTAGTGGGGTTCATGTGAAGTTTAGGTTCTATCAGGTTTTTAGTGGGGTTCATGTAAAGTTTAAGTTCTATCAGGTTTTTAGTGTGGTTCGTGTTGCATGTAAAGTTTAGGATCTATCAGGTTTTTAGTGGGGATTATGTAAGGTTTAGGATCTATCAGGTTTTTAGTGGGGTTCATGTAAAGTTTAAGTTCTATCAGGTTTTTAGTGGGGATTATGTAAAGTTTAGGATCTATCAGGTTTTTAGTGGGGTTCATGTAAAGTTTAAGTTCTATCAGGTTTTTAGTGGGGTTCATGTAAAGTTTAGGTTCTATCATGTTTTTAGTGGGGTTCATGTAAATTTTAAGTTCTATCAGGTTTTTAGTGGGGTTCATCTAAAGTTTAAGTTCTATCAGGTTTTTAGTGGGGTTCATGTAAAGTTTAGTTTCTATTATATTTTTAGTGGGGTTCATGTGAAGTTTAGGTTCTATCAGGTTTTAAGAGTGGTTCATATAAAGTTTAAGTTCTATCAGGTTTTTAGTGGGGTTCATGTAAATTTTAAGTTCTATCAGGTTTTTAGTGGGGTTCATCTAAAGTTTAAGTTCTATCAGGTTTTTAGTGGGGTTCATGTAAAGTTTAGTTTCTATTATATTTTTAGTGGGGTTCATGTGAAGTTTAGGTTCTATCAGGTTTTAAGAGTGGTTCATGTAAAGTTTAAGTTCTATCAGGTTTTTAGTGGGGTTCGTGTTGCATGTAAAGTTTAGGATCTATCAGGTTTTTAGTGGGGTTCATGTAAATTTTAGGTTCTATCAGGTTTTTAGTGGGGTTCATGTAAAGTTTAAGTTCTATCAGGTTTTTAGTGGGGTTCATGTAAATTTTAAGTTCTATCAGGTTTTTAGTGGGGTTCATCTAAAGTTTAAGTTCTATCAGGTTTTTAGTGGGGTTCATGTAAAGTTTAGTTTCTATTATATTTTTAGTGGGGTTCATCTGAAGTTTAGGTTCTATCAGGTTTTAAGAGTGGTTCATGTAAAGTTTAAGTTCTATCAGGTTTTTAGTGGGGTTCGTGTTGCATGTAAAGTTTAGGATCTATCAGGTTTTTAGTGGGGTTCATGTAAATTTTAGGTTCTATCAGGTTTTTAGTGGGGTTCATGTAAAGTTTAAGTTCTATCAGGTTTTTAGTGGGATTCATGTAAAGTTTAGGTTCTATCATGTTTATAGTGGGGTTAGTGTAAAGTTTAAGTTCTATCAGGTTTTTAGTGGGGTTCATGTAAAGTTTAAGTTCTATCAGGTTTTTAGTGGGGTTCATGTAAAGTTTAGTTTCTATTAGATTTTTAGTGGGGTTCATGTGAAGTTTAGGTTCTATCAGGTTTTTAGAGTGGTTCATGTAAAGTTTAAGTTCTATCAGGTTTTTAGTGGGGTTCGTGTTGCATGTAAAGTTTAGGATCTATTAGGTTTTTAGTGGGGTTCATGTAAAGTTTAGGTTCTATCAGGTTTTTAGTGAGGTTCATGTAAAGTTTAGGTTCTATCAGGTTTTTAGTGAGGTTCATGTAAAGTTTAGGTTCTATCAGGTTTTTAGTGGGGTTCATATAAAATTTAAGTTCTATCAGGTTTTTAGTGGGGTTCATGTAAAGTTTAGTTTCTATAAGATTTTTAGTGGGGTTCATGTGAAGTTTAGGTTCTATCAGGTTTTTAGTGGGGTTCATGTAAAGTTTAAGTTCTATCAGGTTTTTAGTGTGGTTCGTGTTGCATGTAAAGTTTAGGATCTATCAGGTTTTTAGTGGGTATTATGTAAGGTTTAGGATCTATCAGGTTTTTAGTGGGGTTCATGTAAAGTTTAAGTTCTATCAGGTTTTTAGTGGGGATTATGTAAAGTTTAGGATCTATCAGGTTTTTAGTGGGGTCCATGTAAAGTTTAAGTTCTATCAGGTTTTTAGTGGGGTTCATGTAAAGTTTAGGTTCTATCAGATTTTTAGTGAGGTTCATGTAAAGTTTAGGTTCTATCAGGTTTTTAGTGGGGTTCATATAAAATTTAAGTTCTATCAGGTTTTTAGTGGGGTTCATGTAAAGCTTAGTTTCTATAAGATTTTTAGTGGGGTTTATGTGAAGTTTAGGTTCTATCAGGTTTTTAGTGGGGTTCATGTAAAGTTTAGGTTCTATCAGGTTTTTAGTGAGGTTCATGTAAAGTTTAGGTTCTATCAGATTTTTAGTGAGGTTCATGTAAAGTTTAGGTTCTATCAGGTTTTTAGTGGGGTTCATATAAAATTTAAGTTCTATCAGGTTTTTAGTGGGGTTCATGTAAAGTTTAGTTTCTATAAGAATTTTAGTGGGGTTCATGTGAAGTTTAGGTTCTATCAGGTTTTTAGTGAGGTTCATGTAAAGTTTAGGTTCTATCAGGTTTTTAGTGGGGTTCATAGAAAATTTAAGTTCTATCAGGTTTTTAGTGGGGTTCATATAAAGTTTAGTTTCTATAAGATTTTTAGTGGGGTTCATGTGAAGTTTAGGTTCTATCAGGTTTTTAGTGGGGTTCATGTAAAGTTTAAGTTCTATCAGGTTTTTAGTGTGGTTCGTGTTGCATGTAAAGTTTAGGATCTATCAGGTTTTTAGTGGGGATTATGTAAGGTTTAGGATCTATCAGGTTTTTAGTGGGGTTCATGTAAAGTTTAAGTTCTATCAGGTTTTTAGTGGGGATTATGTAAAGTTTAGGATCTATCAGGTTTTTAGTGGGGTTCATGTAAAGTTTAAGTTCTATCAGGTTTTTAGTGGGGTTCATGTAAAGTTTAGTTTCTATTATATTTTTAGTGGGGTTCATGTGAAGTTTAGGTTCTATCAGGTTTTTAGAGTGGTTCATGTAAAGTTTAAGTTCTATCAGGTTTTTAGTGGGGTTCGTGTTGCATGTAAAGTTTAGGATCTATTAAGTTTTGAGTGGGGTTCATGTAAAGTTTAGGTTCTATCAGGTTTTTAGTTAGGTTCATGTAAAGTTTAGGTTCTATCAGGTTTTTAGTGGGATTCATGTAAAGTTTAAGTTCTATTAGGTTTTTAGTGGGGTTCATGTAAAGTTTAGGTTCTATCAGGTTTTTAGTGGGGTTCATGTAAAGTTTAAGTTCTATCAGGTTTTTAGTGAGGTTCATGTAAAGTTTAGGTTCTATCATGTTTTTAGTAGGGTTCATGTAAAGTTTAAGTTCTATCTGGTTTTTAGTGGGGTTCATGTAAAGTTTAAGTTCTATCAGGTTTTTAGTGGGGTTCCTGTAAAGTTTAGTTTCTATTAGATTTTTAGTGGGGTTCATGTTGCATGTAAAGTTTAGGATCTATCAGGTTTTTAGTGGGGTTCATGTAAAGTTTAGGTTCTATCAGGTTTTTAGTGAGGTTCATGTAAAGTTTAGGTTCTATCAGATTTTTAGTGGGGTTCATGTAAAATTTAGGTTCTATCAGGTTTTTAGTGAGGTTCATGTAAAATTTAGGTTCTATCAGATTTTTAGTGGGGTTCATGTGAAGTTTAGGTTCTATCAGGTTTTTAGTGGGGTTCATGTAAAATTTAGGTTCTATCAGGTTTTTAGTGAGGTTCATGTAAAGTTTAGGTTCTATCAGATTTTTAGTGAGGTTCATGTAAAGTTTAGGTTCTATCAGGTTTTTAGTGGGGTTCATATAAAATTTAAGTTCTATCAGGTTTTTAGTGGGGTTCATGTAAAGTTTAGTTTCTATAAGATTTTTAGTGGGGTTCATGTGAAGTTTAGGTTCTATCAGGTTTTTAGTGAGGTTCATGTAAAGTTTAGGTTCTATCAGGTTTTTAGTGGGGTTCATAGAAAATTTAAGTTCTATCATGTTTTTAGTGGGGTTCATGTAAAGTTTAGTTTCTATTATATTTTTAGTGGGGTTCATGTGAAGTTTAGGTTCTATCAGGTTTTAAGAGTGGTTCATGTAAAGTTTAAGTTCTATCAGGTTTTTAGTGGGGTTCGTGTTGCATGTAAAGTTTAGGATCTATCAGGTTTTTAGTGGGGTTCATGTAAATTTTAGGTTCTATCAGGTTTTTAGTGGGGTTCATGTAAAGTTTAAGTTCTATCAGGTTTTTAGTGGGGTTCATGTAAATTTTAAGTTCTATCAGGTTTTTAGTGGGGTTCATCTAAAGTTTAAGTTCTATCAGGTTTTTAGTGGGGTTCATGTAAAGTTTAGTTTCTATTATATTTTTAGTGGGGTTCATCTGAAGTTTAGGTTCTATCAGGTTTTAAGAGTGGTTCATGTAAAGTTTAAGTTCTATCAGGTTTTTAGTGGGGTTCGTGTTGCATGTAAAGTTTAGGATCTATCAGGTTTTTAGTGGGGTTCATGTAAATTTTAGGTTCTATCAGGTTTTTAGTGGGGTTCATGTAAAGTTTAAGTTCTATCAGGTTTTTAGTGGGGTTCATGTAAAGTTTAGGTTCTATCATGTTTATAGTGGGGTTAGTGTAAAGTTTAAGTTCTATCAGGTTTTTAGTGGGGTTCATGTAAAGTTTAAGTTCTATCAGGTTTTTAGTGGGGTTCATGTAAAGTTTAGTTTCTATTAGATTTTTAGTGGGGTTCATGTGAAGTTTAGGTTCTATCAGGTTTTTAGAGTGGTTCATGTAAAGTTTAAGTTCTATCAGGTTTTTAGTGGGGTTCGTGTTGCATGTAAAGTTTAGGATCTATTAGGTTTTTAGTGGGGTTCATGTAAAGTTTAGGTTCTATCAGGTTTTTAGTTAGGTTCATGTAAAGTTTAGGTTCTATCAGGTTTTTAGTGGGATTCATGTAAAGTTTAAGTTCTATTAGGTTTTTAGTGGGGTTCATGTAAAGTTTAGGTTCTATCAGGTTTTTAGTGAGGTTCATGTAAAGTTTAGGTTCTATCAGGTTTTTAGTGAGGTTCATGTAAAGTTTAGGTTCTATCAGGTTTTTAGTGGGGTTCATATAAAATTTAAGTTCTATCAGGTTTTTAGTGGGGTTCATGTAAAGTTTAGTTTCTATAAGATTTTTAGTGGGGTTCATGTGAAGTTTAGGTTCTATCAGGTTTTTAGTGGGGTTCATGTAAAGTTTAAGTTCTATCAGGTTTTTAGTGTGGTTCGTGTTGCATGTAAAGTTTAGGATCTATCAGGTTTTTAGTGGGGATTATGTAAGGTTTAGGATCTATCAGGTTTTTAGTGGGGTTCATGTAAAGTTTAAGTTCTATCAGGTTTTTAGTGGGGATTATGTAAAGTTTAGGATCTATCAGGTTTTTAGTGGGGTTCATGTAAAGTTTAAGTTCTATCAGGTTTTTAGTGGGGTTCATGTGAAGTTTAGGTTCTATCAGGTTTTAAGAGTGGTTCATGTAAAGTTTAAGTTCTATCAGGTTTTTAGTGGGATTCGTGTTGCATGTAAAGTTTAGGATCTATCAGGTTTTTAGTAGGGTTCATGTAAAGTTTAAGTTCTATCTGGTTTTTAGTGAGGTTCATGTAAAGTTTAGGTTCTATCATGTTTTTAGTAGGGTTCATGTAAAGTTTAAGTTCTATCTGGTTTTTAGTGGGGTTCATGTAAAGTTTAAGTTCTATCATGTTTTTAGTGGGGTTCCTGTAAAGTTTAGTTTCTATTAGATGTTTAGTGGGGTTCATGTAAAGTTTAAGTTCTATCAGGTTTTTAGTGGGGTTCGTGTTGCATGTAAAGTTTAGGATCTATCAGGTTTTTAGTGGGGTTCATGTAAAGTTTAGGTTCTATCAGGTTTTTAGTGAGGTTCATGTAAAGTTTAGGTTCTATCAGATTTTTAGTGAGGTTCATGTAAAGTTTAGGTTCTATCAGGTTTTTAGTGGGGTTCATATAAAATTTAAGTTCTATCAGGTTTTTAGTGGGGTTCATGTAAAGCTTAGTTTCTATAAGATTTTTAGTGGGGTTCATGTGAAGTTTAGGTTCTATCAGGTTTTTAGTGGGGTTCATGTAAAGTTTAGGTTCTATCAGGTTTTTAGTGAGGTTCATGTAAAGTTTAGGTTCTATCAGATTTTTAGTGAGGTTCATGTAAAGTTTAGGTTCTATCAGGTTTTTAGTGGGGTTCATATAAAATTTAAGTTCTATCAGGTTTTTAGTGGGGTTCATGTAAAGTTTAGTTTCTATAAGAATTTTAGTGGGGTTCATGTGAAGTTTAGGTTCTATCAGGTTTTTAGTGAGGTTCATGTAAAGTTTAGGTTCTATCAGGTTTTTAGTGGGGTTCATAGAAAATTTAAGTTCTATCAGGTTTTTAGTGGGGTTCATATAAAGTTTAGTTTCTATAAGATTTTTAGTGGGGTTCATGTGAAGTTTAGGTTCTATCAGGTTTTTAGTGGGGTTCATGTAAAGTTTAAGTTCTATCAGGTTTTTAGTGGGGTTCATGTAAATTTTAAGTTCTATCAGGTTTTTAGTGGGGTTCATCTAAAGTTTAAGTTCTATCAGGTTTTTAGTGGGGTTCATGTAAAGTTTAGTTTCTATTATATTTTTAGTGGGGTTCATCTGAAGTTTAGGTTCTATCAGGTTTTAAGAGTGGTTCATGTAAAGTTTAAGTTCTATCAGGTTTTTAGTGGGGTTCGTGTTGCATGTAAAGTTTAGGATCTATCAGGTTTTTAGTGGGGTTCATGTAAATTTTAGGTTCTATCAGGTTTTTAGTGGGGTTCATGTAAAGTTTAAGTTCTATCAGGTTTTTAGTGGGGTTCATGTAAAGTTTAGGTTCTATCATGTTTATAGTGGGGTTAGTGTAAAGTTTAAGTTCTATCAGGTTTTTAGTGGGGTTCATGTAAAGTTTAAGTTCTATCAGGTTTTTAGTGGGGTTCATGTAAAGTTTAGTTTCTATTAGATTTTTAGTGGGGTTCATGTGAAGTTTAGGTTCTATCAGGTTTTTAGAGTGGTTCATGTAAAGTTTAAGTTCTATCAGGTTTTTAGTGGGGTTCGTGTTGCATGTAAAGTTTAGGATCTATTAGGTTTTTAGTGGGGTTCATGTAAAGTTTAGGTTCTATCAGGTTTTTAGTTAGGTTCATGTAAAGTTTAGGTTCTATCAGGTTTTTAGTGGGATTCATGTAAAGTTTAAGTTCTATTAGGTTTTTAGTGGGGTTCATGTAAAGTTTAGGTTCTATCAGGTTTTTAGTGAGGTTCATGTAAAGTTTAGGTTCTATCAGGTTTTTAGTGAGGTTCATGTAAAGTTTAGGTTCTATCAGGTTTTTAGTGGGGTTCATATAAAATTTAAGTTCTATCAGGTTTTTAGTGGGGTTCATGTAAAGTTTAGTTCCTATAAGATTTTTAGTGGGGTTCATGTGAAGTTTAGGTTCTATCAGGTTTTTAGTGGGGTTCATGTAAAGTTTAAGTTCTATCAGGTTTTTAGTGTGGTTCGTGTTGCATGTAAAGTTTAGGATCTATCAGGTTTTTAGTGGGGATTATGTAAGGTTTAGGATCTATCAGGTTTTTAGTGGGGTTCATGTAAAGTTTAAGTTCTATCAGGTTTTTAGTGGGGATTATGTAAAGTTTAGGATCTATCAGGTTTTTAGTGGGGTTCATGTAAAGTTTAAGTTCTATCAGGTTTTTAGTGGGGTTCATGTGAAGTTTAGGTTCTATCAGGTTTTAAGAGTGGTTCATGTAAAGTTTAAGTTCTATCAGGTTTTTAGTGGGGTTCGTGTTGCATGTAAAGTTTAGGATCTATCAGGTTTTTAGTAGGGTTCATGTAAAGTTTAAGTTCTATCTGGTTTTTAGTGAGGTTCATGTAAAGTTTAGGTTCTATCATGTTTTTAGTAGGGTTCATGTAAAGTTTAAGTTCTATCTGGTTTTTAGTGGGGTTCATGTAAAGTTTAAGTTCTATCAGGTTTTTACTGGGGTTCCTGTAAAGTTTAGTTTCTATTAGATGTTTAGTGGGGTTCATGTAAAGTTTAAGTTCTATCAGGTTTTTAGTGGGGTTCGTGTTGCATGTAAAGTTTAGGATCTATCAGGTTTTTAGTGGGGTTCATGTAAAGTTTAGGTTCTATCAGGTTTTTAGTGAGGTTCATGTAAAGTTTAGGTTCTATCAGATTTTTAGTGAGGTTCATGTAAAGTTTAGGTTCTATCAGGTTTTTAGTGGGGTTCATATAAAATTTAAGTTCTATCAGGTTTTTAGTGGGGTTCATGTAAAGCTTAGTTTCTATAAGATTTTTAGTGGGGTTCATGTGAAGTTTAGGTTCTATCAGGTTTTTAGTGGGGTTCATGTAAAGTTTAGGTTCTATCAGGTTTTTAGTGAGGTTCATGTAAAGTTTAGGTTCTATCAGATTTTTAGTGAGGTTCATGTAAAGTTTAGGTTCTATCAGGTTTTTAGTGGGGTTCATATAAAATTTAAGTTCTATCAGGTTTTTAGTGGGGTTCATGTAAAGTTTAGTTTCTATAAGAATTTTAGTGGGGTTCATGTGAAGTTTAGGTTCTATCAGGTTTTTAGTGAGGTTCATGTAAAGTTTAGGTTCTATCAGGTTTTTAGTGGGGTTCATAGAAAATTTAAGTTCTATCAGGTTTTTAGTGGGGTTCATATAAAGTTTAGTTTCTATAAGATTTTTAGTGGGGTTCATGTGAAGTTTAGGTTCTATCAGGTTTTTAGTGGGGTTCATGTAAAGTTTAAGTTCTATCAGGTTTTTAGTGTGGTTCGTGTTGCATGTAAAGTTTAGGATCTATCAGGTTTTTAGTGGGGATTATGTAAGGTTTAGGATCTATCAGGTTTTTATTGGGGTTCATGTAAAGTTTAAGTTCTATCAGGTTTTTAGTGGGGTTCATGTAAAGTTTAGGTTCTATCATGTTTTTAGTGGGGTTCAAGTAAATTTTAAGTTCTATCAGGTTTTTAGTGGGGTTCATCTAAAGTTTAAGTTCTATCAGGTTTTTAGTGGGGTTCATGTAAAGTTTAGTTTCTATTATATTTTTAGTGGGGTTCATGTGAAGTTTAGGTTCTATCAGGTTTTAAGAGTGGTTCATGTAAAGTTTAAGTTCTATCAGGTTTTTAGTGGGGTTCGTGTTGCATGTAAAGTTTAGGATCTATCAGGTTTTTAGTGGGGTTCATGTAAATTTTAGGTTCTATCAGGTTTTTAGTGGGGTTCATGTAAAGTTTAAGTTCTATCAGGTTTTTAGTGGGGTTCATGTAAAGTTTAGGTTCTATCATGTTTTTAGTGGGGTTAATGTAAAGTTTAAGTTCTATCAGGTTTTTAGTGGGGTTCATGTAAAGTTTAAGTTCTATCAGGTTTTTAGTGGGGTTCATGTAAAGTTTAGTTTCTATTAGATTTTTAGTGGGGTTCATGTGAAGTTTAGGTTCTATCAGGTTTTTAGAGTGGTTCATGTAAAGTTTAAGTTCTATCAGGTTTTTAGTGGGGTTCGTGTTGCATGTAAAGTTTAGGATCTATTAAGTTTTGAGTGGGGTTCATGTAAAGTTTAGGTTCTATCAGGTTTTTAGTTAGGTTCATGTAAAGTTTAGGTTCTATCAGGTTTTTAGTGGGATTCATGTAAAGTTTAAGTTCTATTAGGTTTTTAGTGGGGTTCATGTAAAGTTTAGGTTCTATCAGGTTTTTAGTGGGGTTCATGTAAAGTTTAAGTTCTATCAGGTTTTTAGTGAGGTTCATGTAAAGTTTAGGTTCTATCATGTTTTTAGTAGGGTTCATGTAAAGTTTAAGTTCTATCTGGTTTTTAGTGGGGTTCATGTAAAGTTTAAGTTCTATCAGGTTTTTAGTGGGGTTCCTGTAAAGTTTAGTTTCTATTAGATTTTTAGTGGGGTTCATGTTGCATGTAAAGTTTAGGATCTATCAGGTTTTTAGTGGGGTTCATGTAAAGTTTAGGTTCTATCAGGTTTTTAGTGAGGTTCATGTAAAGTTTAGGTTCTATCAGATTTTTAGTGAGGTTCATGTAAAGTTTAGGTTCTATCAGGTTTTTAGTGGGGTTCATATAAAATTTAAGTTCTATCAGGTTTTTAGTGGGGATTATGTAAAGTTTAGGATCTATCAGGTTTTTAGTGGGGTTCATGTAAAGTTTAAGTTCTATCAGGTTTTTAGTGGGGTTCATGTACATTTTAAGTTCTATCAGGTTTTTAGTGGGGTTCATCTAAAGTTTAAGTTCTATCAGGTTTTTAGTGGGGTTCATGTAAATTTTAAGTTCTATCAGGTTTTTAGTGGGGTTCATCTAAAGTTTAAGTTCTATCAGGTTTTTAGTGGGGTTCATGTAAAGTTTAGTTTCTATTATATTTTTAGTGGGGTTCATGTGAAGTTTAGGTTCTATCAGGTTTTAAGAGTGGTTCATGTAAAATTTAAGTTCTATCAGGTTTTTAGTGGGGTTCGTGTTGCATGTAAAGTTTAGGATCTATCAGGTTTTTAGTGGGGTTCATGTAAATTTTAGGTTCTATCAGGTTTTTAGTGGGGTTCATGTAAAGTTTAAGTTCTATCAGGTTTTTAGTGGGGTTCATCTAAAGTTTAAGTTCTATCAGGTTTTTAGTGGGGTTCATGTAAAGTTTAGTTTCTATTATATTTTTAGTGGGGTTCATCTGAAGTTTAGGTTCTATCAGGTTTTAAGAGTGGTTCATGTAAAGTTTAAGTTCTATCAGGTTTTTAGTGGGGTTCGTGTTGCATGTAAAGTTTAGGATCTATCAGGTTTTTAGTGGGGTTCATGTAAAGTTTAAGTTCTATCAGGTTTTTAGTGGGGTTCATGTAAAGTTTAGTTTCTATTAGATTTTTAGTGGGGTTCATGTGAAGTTTAGGTTCTATCAGGTTTTTAGAGTGGTTCAGTAAAGTTTAAGTTTTATCAGGTTTTTAGTGGGGTTCGTGTTGCATGTAAAGTTTAGGATCTATTAGGTTTTTAGTGGGGTTCATGTAAAGTTTAGGTTCTATCAGGTTTTTAGTTAGGTTCATGTAAAGTTTAGGTTCTATCAGGTTTTTAGTGGGATTCATGTAAAGTTTAAGTTCTATTAGGTTTTTAGTGGGGTTCATGTAAAGTTTAGGTTCTATCAGGTTTTTAGTGAGGTTCATGTAAAGTTTAGGTTCTATCAGGTTTTTAGTGAGGTTCATGTAATGTTTAGGTTCTATCAGGTTTTTAGTGGGGTTCATATAAAATTTAAGTTCTATCAGGTTTTTAGTGGGGTTCATGTAAAGTTTAGTTTCTATAAGATTTTTAGTGGGGTTCATGTGAAGTTTAGGTTCTATCAGGTTTTTAGTGGGGTTCATGTAAAGTTTAAGTTCTATCAGGTTTTTAGTGTGGTTCGTGTTGCATGTAAAGTTTAGGATCTATCAGGTTTTTAGTGGGGATTATGTAAGGTTTAGGATCTATCAGGTTTTTAGTGGGGTTCATGTAAAGTTTAAGTTCTATCAGGTTTTTAGTGGGGATTATGTAAAGTTTAGGATCTATCAGGTTTTTAGTGGGGTTCATGTAAAGTTTAAGTTCTATCAGGTTTTTAGTGGGGTTCATGTAAAGTTTAGGTTCTATCATGTTTTTAGTGGGGTTCATGTAAATTTTAAGTTCTATCAGGTTTTTAGTGGGGTTCATCTAAAGTTTAAGTTCTATCAGGTTTTTAGTGGGGTTCATGTAAAGTTTAGTTTCTATTATATTTTTAGTGGGGTTCATGTGAAGTTTAGGTTCTATCAGGTTTTAAGAGTGGTTCATGTAAAGTTTAAGTTCTATCAGGTTTTTAGTGGGGTTCGTGTTGCATGTAAAGTTTAGGATCTATCAGGTTTTTAGTGGGGATTATTTAAGGTTTAGGATCTATCAGGTTTTTAGTGGGGTTCATGTAAAGTTTAAGTTCTATCAGGTTTTTAGTGGGGTTCATGTAAAGTTAAGATTCTATCATGTTTTTAGTGGGGTTCATGTAAAGTTTAGGTTCTATCAGGTTTTTAGTGGGGTTCATGTAAAGTTTAAGTTCTATCAGGTTTTTAGTGAGGTTCATGTAAAGTTTAGGTTCTATCATGTTTTTAGTAGGGTTCATGTAAAGTTTAAGTTCTATCTGGTTTTTAGTGGGGTTCATGTAAAGTTTAAGTTCTATCAGGTTTTTAGTGGGGTTCCTGTAAAGTTTAGTTTCTATTAGATTTTTAGTGGGGTTCATGTAAAGTTTAAGTTCTATCAGGTTTTTAGTGGGGTTCGTGTTGCATGTAAAGTTTAGGATCTATCAGGTTTTTAGTGGGGTTCATGTAACGTTTAGGTTCTATCAGGTTTTTAGTGAGGTTCATGTAAAGTTTAGGTTCTATCAGATTTTTAGTGAGGTTCATGTAAAGTTTAGGTTCTATCAGGTTTTTAGTGGGGTTCATATAAAATTTAAGTTCTATCAGGTTTTTAGTGGGGTTCATGTAAAGTTTAGTTTCTATAAGATTTTTAGTGGGGTTCATGTGAAGTTTAGGTTCTATCAGGTTTTTAGTGGGGTTCATGTAAAGTTTAGGTTCTATCAGGTTTTTAGTGAGGTTCATGTAAAGTTTAGGTTCTATCAGATTTTTAGTGAGGTTCATGTAAAGTTTAGGTTCTATCAGGTTTTTAGTGGGGTTCATATAAAATTTAAGTTCTATCAGGTTTTTAGTGGGGTTCATGTAAAGTTTAGTTTCTATAAGATTTTTAGTGGGGTTCATGTGAAGTTTAGGTTCTATCAGGTTTTTAGTGAGGTTCATGTAAAGTTTAGGTTCTATCAGGTTTTTAGTGGGGTTCATAGAAAATTTAAGTTCTATCAGGTTTTTAGTGGGGTTCATGTAAAGTTTAGTTTCTATAAGATTTTTAGTGGGGTTCATGTGAAGTTTAGGTTCTATCAGGTTTTTAGTGGGGTTCATGTAAAGTTTAAGTTCTATCAGGTTTTTAGTGTGGTTCGTGTTGCATGTAAAGTTTAGGATCTATCAGGTTTTTAGTGGGGATTATGTAAGGTTTAGGATCTATCAGGTTTTTAGTGGGGTTCATGTAAAGTTTAAGTTCTATCAGGTTTTTAGTGGGGATTATGTAAAGTTTAGGATCTATCAGGTTTTTAGTGGGGTTCATGTAAAGTTTAAGTTCTATCAGGTTTTTAGTGGGGTTCATGTAAAGTTTAGGTTCTATCATGTTTTTAGTGGGGTTCATGTAAATTTTAAGTTCTATCAGGTTTTTAGTGGGGTTCATCTAAAGTTTAAGTTCTATCAGGTTTTTAGTGGGGTTCATGTAAAGTTTAGTTTCTATTATATTTTTAGTGGGGTTCATGTGAAGTTTAGGTTCTATCAGGTTTTAAGAGTGGTTCATGTAAAGTTTAAGTTCTATCAGGTTTTTAGTGGGGTTCATGTAAATTTTAAGTTCTATCAGGTTTTTAGTGGGGTTCATCTAAAGTTTAAGTTCTATCAGGTTTTTAGTGGGGTTCATGTAAAGTTTAGTTTCTATTATATTTTTAGTGGGGTTCATGTGAAGTTTAGGTTCTATCAGGTTTTAAGAGTGGTTCATGTAAAGTTTAAGTTCTATCAGGTTTTTAGTGGGGTTCGTGTTGCATGTAAAGTTTAGGATCTATCAGGTTTTTAGTGGGGTTCATGTAAATTTTAGGTTCTATCAGGTTTTTAGTGGGGTTCATGTAAAGTTTAAGTTCTATCAGGTTTTTAGTGGGGTTCATGTAAATTTTAAGTTCTATCAGGTTTTTAGTGGGGTTCATCTAAAGTTTAAGTTCTATCAGGTTTTTAGTGGGGTTCATGTAAAGTTTAGTTTCTATTATATTTTTAGTGGGGTTCATCTGAAGTTTAGGTTCTATCAGGTTTTAAGAGTGGTTCATGTAAAGTTTAAGTTCTATCAGGTTTTTAGTGGGGTTCGTGTTGCATGTAAAGTTTAGGATCTATCAGGTTTTTAGTGGGGTTCATGTAAATTTTAGGTTCTATCAGGTTTTTAGTGGGGTTCATGTAAAGTTTAAGTTCTATCAGGTTTTTAGTGGGATTCATGTAAAGTTTAGGTTCTATCATGTTTATAGTGGGGTTAGTGTAAAGTTTAAGTTCTATCAGGTTTTTAGTGGGGTTCATGTAAAGTTTAAGTTCTATCAGGTTTTTAGTGGGGTTCATGTAAAGTTTAGTTTCTATTAGATTTTTAGTGGGGTTCATGTGAAGTTTAGGTTCTATCAGGTTTTTAGAGTGGTTCATGTAAAGTTTAAGTTCTATCAGGTTTTTAGTGGGGTTCGTGTTGCATGTAAATTTTAGGATCTATTAGGTTTTTAGTGGGGTTCATGTAAAGTTTAGGTTCTATCAGGTTTTTAGTGAGGTTCATGTAAAGTTTAGGTTCTATCAGGTTTTTAGTGAGGTTCATGTAAAGTTTAGGTTCTATCAGGTTTTTAGTGGGGTTCATATAAAATTTAAGTTCTATCAGGTTTTTAGTGGGGTTCATGTAAAGTTTAGTTTCTATAAGATTTTTAGTGGGGTTCATGTGAAGTTTAGGTTCTATCAGGTTTTTAGTGGGGTTCATGTAAAGTTTAAGTTCTATCAGGTTTTTAGTGTGGTTCGTGTTGCATGTAAAGTTTAGGATCTATCAGGTTTTTAGTGGGGATTATGTAAGGTTTAGGATCTATCAGGTTTTTAGTGGGGTTCATGTAAAGTTTAAGTTCTATCAGGTTTTTAGTGGGGATTATGTAAAGTTTAGGATCTATCAGGTTTTTAGTGGGGTTCATGTAAAGTTTAAGTTCTATCAGGTTTTTAGTGGGGTTCATGTGAAGTTTAGGTTCTATCAGGTTTTAAGAGTGGTTCATGTAAAGTTTAAGTTCTATCAGGTTTTTAGTGGGGTTCGTGTTGCATGTAAAGTTTAGGATCTATCAGGTTTTTAGTAGGGTTCATGTAAAGTTTAAGTTCTATCTGGTTTTTAGTGAGGTTCATGTAAAGTTTAGGTTCTATCATGTTTTTAGTAGGGTTCATGTAAAGTTTAAGTTCTATCTGGTTTTTAGTGGGGTTCATGTAAAGTTTAAGTTCTATCAGGTTTTTAGTGGGGTTCCTGTAAAGTTTAGTTTCTATTAGATGTTTAGTGGGGTTCATGTAAAGTTTAAGTTCTATCAGGTTTTTAGTGGGGTTCGTGTTGCATGTAAAGTTTAGGATCTATCAGGTTTTTAGTGGGGTTCATGTAAAGTTTAGGTTCTATCAGGTTTTTAGTGAGGTTCATGTAAAGTTTAGGTTCTATCAGATTTTTAGTGAGGTTCATGTAAAGTTTAGGTTCTATCAGGTTTTTAGTGGGGTTCATATAAAATTTAAGTTCTATCAGGTTTTTAGTGGGGTTCATGTAAAGCTTAGTTTCTATAAGATTTTTAGTGGGGTTCATGTGAAGTTTAGGTTCTATCAGGTTTTTAGTGGGGTTCATGTAAAGTTTAGGTTCTATCAGGTTTTTAGTGAGGTTCATGTAAAGTTTAGGTTCTATCAGATTTTTAGTGAGGTTCATGTAAAGTTTAGGTTCTATCAGGTTTTTAGTGGGGTTCATATAAAATTTAAGTTCTATCAGGTTTTTAGTGGGGTTCATGTAAAGTTTAGTTTCTATAAGAATTTTAGTGGGGTTCATGTGAAGTTTAGGTTCTATCAGGTTTTTAGTGAGGTTCATGTAAAGTTTAGGTTCTATCAGGTTTTTAGTGGGGTTCATAGAAAATTTAAGTTCTATCAGGTTTTTAGTGGGGTTCATATAAAGTTTAGTTTCTATAAGATTTTTAGTGGGGTTCATGTGAAGTTTAGGTTCTATCAGGTTTTTAGTGGGGTTCATGTAAAGTTTAAGTTCTATCAGGTTTTTAGTGTGGTTCGTGTTGCATGTAAAGTTTAGGATCTATCAGGTTTTTAGTGGGGATTATGTAAGGTTTAGGATCTATCAGGTTTTTAGTGGGGTTCATGTAAAGTTTAAGTTCTATCAGGTTTTTAGTGGGGATTATGTAAAGTTTAGGATCTATCAGGTTTTTAGTGGGGTTCATGTAAAGTTTAAGTTCTATCAGGTTTTTAGTGGGGTTCATGTAAAGTTTAGTTTCTATTAGATTTTTAGTGGGGTTCATGTGAAGTTTAGGTTCTATCAGGTTTTTAGAGTGGTTCATGTAAAGTTTAAGTTCTATCAGGTTTTTAGTGGGGTTCGTGTTGCATGTAAAGTTTAGGATCTATTAAGTTTTGAGTGGGGTTCATGTAAAGTTTAGGTTCTATCAGGTTTTTAGTTAGGTTCATGTAAAGTTTAGGTTCTATCAGGTTTTTAGTGGGATTCATGTAAAGTTTAAGTTCTATTAGGTTTTTAGTGGGGTTCATGTAAAGTTTAGGTTCTATCAGGTTTTTAGTGGGGTTCATGTAAAGTTTAAGTTCTATCAGGTTTTTAGTGAGGTTCATGTAAAGTTTAGGTTCTATCATGTTTTTAGTAGGGTTCATGTAAAGTTTAAGTTCTATCTGGTTTTTAGTGGGGTTCATGTAAAGTTTAGTTTCTATTAGATTTTTAGTGGGGTTCATGTTGCATGTAAAGTTTAGGATCTATCAGGTTTTTAGTGGGGTTCATGTAAAGTTTAGGTTCTATCAGGTTTTTAGTGAGGTTCATGTAAAGTTTAGGTTCTATCAGATTTTTAGTGGGGTTCATGTAAAATTTAGGTTCTATCAGGTTTTTAGTGAGGTTCATGTAAAGTTTAGGTTCTATCAGATTTTTAGTGGGGTTCATGTGAAGTTTAGGTTCTATCAGGTTTTTAGTGGGGTTCATGTAAAATTTAGGTTCTATCAGGTTTTTAGTGAGGTTCATGTAAAGTTTAGGTTCTATCAGATTTTTAGTGAGGTTCATGTAAAGTTTAGGTTCTATCAGGTTTTTAGTGGGGTTCATATAAAATTTAAGTTCTATCAGGTTTTTAGTGGGGTTCATGTAAAGTTTAGTTTCTATAAGATTTTTAGTGGGGTTCTTGTGAAGTTTAGGTTCTATCAGGTTTTTAGTGAGGTTCATGTAAAGTTTAGGTTCTATCAGGTTTTTAGTGGGGTTCATAGAAAATTTTAGTTCTATCAGGTTTTTAGTGGGGTTCATGTAAAGTTTAGTTTCTATTATATTTTTAGTGGGGTTCATGTGAAGTTTAGGTTCTATCAGGTTTTAAGAGTGGTTCATGTAAAGTTTAAGTTCTATCAGGTTTTTAGTGGGGTTCGTGTTGCATGTAAAGTTTAGGATCTATCAGGTTTTTAGTGGGGTTCATGTAAATTTTAGGTTCTATCAGGTTTTTAGTGGGGTTCATGTAAAGTTTAAGTTCTATCAGGTTTTTAGTGGGGTTCATGTAAATTTTAAGTTCTATCAGGTTTTTAGTGGGGTTCATCTAAAGTTTAAGTTCTATCAGGTTTTTAGTGGGGTTCATGTAAAGTTTAGTTTCTATTATATTTTTAGTGGGGTTCATCTGAAGTTTAGGTTCTATCAGGTTTTAAGAGTGGTTCATGTAAAGTTTAAGTTCTATCAGGTTTTTAGTGGGGTTCGTGTTGCATGTAAAGTTTAGGATCTATCAGGTTTTTAGTGGGGTTCATGTAAATTTTAGGTTCTATCAGGTTTTTAGTGGGGTTCATGTAAAGTTTAAGTTCTATCAGGTTTTTAGTGGGGTTCATGTAAAGTTTAGGTTCTATCATGTTTATAGTGGGGTTAGTGTAAAGTTTAAGTTCTATCAGGTTTTTAGTGGGGTTCATGTAAAGTTTAAGTTCTATCAGGTTTTTAGTGGGGTTCATGTAAAGTTTAGTTTCTATTAGATTTTTAGTGGGGTTCATGTGAAGTTTAGGTTCTATCAGGTTTTTAGAGTGGTTCATGTAAAGTTTAAGTTCTATCAGGTTTTTAGTGGGGTTCGTGTTGCATGTAAAGTTTAGGATCTATTAGGTTTTTAGTGGGGTTCATGTAAAGTTTAGGTTCTATCAGGTTTTTAGTTAGGTTCATGTAAAGTTTAGGTTCTATCAGGTTTTTAGTGGGATTCATGTAAAGTTTAAGTTCTATTAGGTTTTTAGTGGGGTTCATGTAAAGTTTAGGTTCTATCAGGTTTTTAGTGAGGTTCATGTAAAGTTTAGGTTCTATCAGGTTTTTAGTGAGGTTCATGTAAAGTTTAGGTTCTATCAGGTTTTTAGTGGGGTTCATATAAAATTTAAGTTCTATCAGGTTTTTAGTGGGGTTCATGTAAAGTTTAGTTTCTATAAGATTTTTAGTGGGGTTCATGTGAAGTTTAGGTTCTATCAGGTTTTTAGTGGGGTTCATGTAAAGTTTAAGTTCTATCAGGTTTTTAGTGTGGTTCGTGTTGCATGTAAAGTTTAGGATCTATCAGGTTTTTAGTGGGGATTATGTAAGGTTTAGGATCTATCAGGTTTTTAGTGGGGTTCATGTAAAGTTTAAGTTCTATCAGGTTTTTAGTGGGGATTATGTAAAGTTTAGGATCTATCAGGTTTTTAGTGGGGTTCATGTAAAGTTTAAGTTCTATCAGGTTTTTAGTGGGGTTCATGTGAAGTTTAGGTTCTATCAGGTTTTAAGAGTGGTTCATGTAAAGTTTAAGTTCTATCAGGTTTTTAGTGGGATTCGTGTTGCATGTAAAGTTTAGGATCTATCAGGTTTTTAGTAGGGTTCATGTAAAGTTTAAGTTCTATCTGGTTTTTAGTGAGGTTCATGTAAAGTTTAGGTTCTATCATGTTTTTAGTAGGGTTCATGTAAAGTTTAAGTTCTATCTGGTTTTTAGTGGGGTTCATGTAAAGTTTAAGTTCTATCAGGTTTTTAGTGGGGTTCCTGTAAAGTTTAGTTTCTATTAGATGTTTAGTGGGGTTCATGTAAAGTTTAAGTTCTATCAGGTTTTTAGTGGGGTTCGTGTTGCATGTAAAGTTTAGGATCTATCAGGTTTTTAGTGGGGTTCATGTAAAGTTTAGGTTCTATCAGGTTTTTAGTGAGGTTCATGTAAAGTTTAGGTTCTATCAGATTTTTAGTGAGGTTCATGTAAAGTTTAGGTTCTATCAGATTTTTAGTGAGGTTCATGTAAAGTTTAGGTTCTATCAGGTTTTTAGTGGGGTTCATATAAAATTTAAGTTCTATCAGGTTTTTAGTGGGGTTCATGTAAAGCTTAGTTTCTATAAGATTTTTAGTGGGGTTCATGTGAAGTTTAGGTTCTATCAGGTTTTTAGTGGGGTTCATGTAAAGTTTAGGTTCTATCAGGTTTTTAGTGAGGTTCATGTAAAGTTTAGGTTCTATCAGATTTTTAGTGAGGTTCATGTAAAGTTTAGGTTCTATCAGGTTTTTAGTGGGGTTCATATAAAATTTAAGTTCTATCAGGTTTTTAGTGGGGTTCATGTAAAGTTTAGTTTCTATAAGAATTTTAGTGGGGTTCATGTGAAGTTTAGGTTCTATCAGGTTTTTAGTGAGGTTCATGTAAAGTTTAGGTTCTATCAGGTTTTTAGTGGGGTTCATAGAAAATTTAAGTTCTATCAGGTTTTTAGTGGGGTTCATATAAAGTTTAGTTTCTATAAGATTTTTAGTGGGGTTCATGTGAAGTTTAGGTTCTATCAGGTTTTTAGTGGGGTTCATGTAAAGTTTAAGTTCTATCAGGTTTTTAGTGTGGTTCGTGTTGCATGTAAAGTTTAGGATCTATCAGGTTTTTAGTGGGGATTATGTAAGGTTTAGGATCTATCAGGTTTTTAGTGGGGTTCATGTAAAGTTTAAGTTCTATCAGGTTTTTAGTGGGGATTATGTAAAGTTTAGGATCTATCAGGTTTTTAGTGGGGTTCATGTAAAGTTTAAGTTCTATCAGGTTTTTAGTGGGGTTCATGTAAAGTTTAGTTTCTATTAGATTTTTAGTGGGGTTCATGTGAAGTTTAGGTTCTATCAGGTTTTTAGAGTGGTTCATGTAAAGTTTAAGTTCTATCAGGTTTTTAGTGGGGTTCGTGTTGCATGTAAAGTTTAGGATCTATTAAGTTTTGAGTGGGGTTCATGTAAAGTTTAGGTTCTATCAGGTTTTTAGTTAGGTTCATGTAAAGTTTAGGTTCTATCAGGTTTTTAGTGGGATTCATGTAAAGTTTAAGTTCTATTAGGTTTTTAGTGGGGTTCATGTAAAGTTTAGGTTCTATCAGGTTTTTAGTGGGGTTCATGTAAAGTTTAAGTTCTATCAGGTTTTTAGTGAGGTTCATGTAAAGTTTAGGTTCTATCATGTTTTTAGTAGGGTTCATGTAAAGTTTAAGTTCTATCTGGTTTTTAGTGGGGTTCATGTAAAGTTTAAGTTCTATCAGGTTTTTAGTGGGGTTCCTGTAAAGTTTAGTTTCTATTAGATTTTTAGTGGGGTTCATGTTGCATGTAAAGTTTAGGATCTATCAGGTTTTTAGTGGGGTTCATGTAAAGTTTAGGTTCTATCAGGTTTTTAGTGAGGTTCATGTAAAGTTTAGGTTCTATCAGATTTTTAGTGGGGTTCATGTAAAATTTAGGTTCTATCAGGTTTTTAGTGAGGTTCATGTAAAGTTTAGGTTCTATCAGATTTTTAGTGGGGTTCATGTGAAGTTTAGGTTCTATCAGGTTTTTAGTGGGGTTCATGTAAAATTTAGGTTCTATCAGGTTTTTAGTGAGGTTCATGTAAAGTTTAGGTTCTATCAGATTTTTAGTGAGGTTCATGTAAAGTTTAGGTTCTATCAGGTTTTTAGTGGGGTTCATATAAAATTTAAGTTCTATCAGGTTTTTAGTGGGGTTCATGTAAAGTTTAGTTTCTATAAGATTTTTAGTGGGGTTCTTGTGAAGTTTAGGTTCTATCAGGTTTTTAGTGAGGTTCATGTAAAGTTTAGGTTCTATCAGGTTTTTAGTGGGGTTCATAGAAAATTTTAGTTCTATCAGGTTTTTAGTGGGGTTCATGTAAAGTTTAGTTTCTATTATATTTTTAGTGGGGTTCATGTGAAGTTTAGGTTCTATCAGGTTTTAAGAGTGGTTCATGTAAAGTTTAAGTTCTATCAGGTTTTTAGTGGGGTTCGTGTTGCATGTAAAGTTTAGGATCTATCAGGTTTTTAGTGGGGTTCATGTAAATTTTAGGTTCTATCAGGTTTTTAGTGGGGTTCATGTAAAGTTTAAGTTCTATCAGGTTTTTAGTGGGGTTCATGTAAATTTTAAGTTCTATCAGGTTTTTAGTGGGGTTCATCTAAAGTTTAAGTTCTATCAGGTTTTTAGTGGGGTTCATGTAAAGTTTAGTTTCTATTATATTTTTAGTGGGGTTCATCTGAAGTTTAGGTTCTATCAGGTTTTAAGAGTGGTTCATGTAAAGTTTAAGTTCTATCAGGTTTTTAGTGGGGTTCGTGTTGCATGTAAAGTTTAGGATCTATCAGGTTTTTAGTGGGGTTCATGTAAATTTTAGGTTCTATCAGGTTTTTAGTGGGGTTCATGTAAAGTTTAAGTTCTATCAGGTTTTTAGTGGGGTTCATGTAAAGTTTAGGTTCTATCATGTTTATAGTGGGGTTAGTGTAAAGTTTAAGTTCTATCAGGTTTTTAGTGGGGTTCATGTAAAGTTTAAGTTCTATCAGGTTTTTAGTGGGGTTCATGTAAAGTTTAGTTTCTATTAGATTTTTAGTGGGGTTCATGTGAAGTTTAGGTTCTATCAGGTTTTTAGAGTGGTTCATGTAAAGTTTAAGTTCTATCAGGTTTTTAGTGGGGTTCGTGTTGCATGTAAAGTTTAGGATCTATTAGGTTTTTAGTGGGGTTCATGTAAAGTTTAGGTTCTATCAGGTTTTTAGTTAGGTTCATGTAAAGTTTAGGTTCTATCAGGTTTTTAGTGGGATTCATGTAAAGTTTAAGTTCTATTAGGTTTTTAGTGGGGTTCATGTAAAGTTTAGGTTCTATCAGGTTTTTAGTGAGGTTCATGTAAAGTTTAGGTTCTATCAGGTTTTTAGTGAGGTTCATGTAAAGTTTAGGTTCTATCAGGTTTTTAGTGGGGTTCATATAAAATTTAAGTTCTATCAGGTTTTTAGTGGGGTTCATGTAAAGTTTAGTTTCTATAAGATTTTTAGTGGGGTTCATGTGAAGTTTAGGTTCTATCAGGTTTTTAGTGGGGTTCATGTAAAGTTTAAGTTCTATCAGGTTTTTAGTGTGGTTCGTGTTGCATGTAAAGTTTAGGATCTATCAGGTTTTTAGTGGGGATTATGTAAGGTTTAGGATCTATCAGGTTTTTAGTGGGGTTCATGTAAAGTTTAAGTTCTATCAGGTTTTTAGTGGGGATTATGTAAAGTTTAGGATCTATCAGGTTTTTAGTGGGGTTCATGTAAAGTTTAAGTTCTATCAGGTTTTTAGTGGGGTTCATGTGAAGTTTAGGTTCTATCAGGTTTTAAGAGTGGTTCATGTAAAGTTTAAGTTCTATCAGGTTTTTAGTGGGATTCGTGTTGCATGTAAAGTTTAGGATCTATCAGGTTTTTAGTAGGGTTCATGTAAAGTTTAAGTTCTATCTGGTTTTTAGTGAGGTTCATGTAAAGTTTAGGTTCTATCATGTTTTTAGTAGGGTTCATGTAAAGTTTAAGTTCTATCTGGTTTTTAGTGGGGTTCATGTAAAGTTTAAGTTCTATCAGGTTTTTAGTGGGGTTCCTGTAAAGTTTAGTTTCTATTAGATGTTTAGTGGGGTTCATGTAAAGTTTAAGTTCTATCAGGTTTTTAGTGGGGTTCGTGTTGCATGTAAAGTTTAGGATCTATCAGGTTTTTAGTGGGGTTCATGTAAAGTTTAGGTTCTATCAGGTTTTTAGTGAGGTTCATGTAAAGTTTAGGTTCTATCAGATTTTTAGTGAGGTTCATGTAAAGTTTAGGTTCTATCAGGTTTTTAGTGGGGTTCATATAAAATTTAAGTTCTATCAGGTTTTTAGTGGGGTTCATGTAAAGCTTAGTTTCTATAAGATTTTTAGTGGGGTTCATGTGAAGTTTAGGTTCTATCAGGTTTTTAGTGGGGTTCATGTAAAGTTTAGGTTCTATCAGGTTTTTAGTGAGGTTCATGTAAAGTTTAGGTTCTATCAGATTTTTAGTGAGGTTCATGTAAAGTTTAGGTTCTATCAGGTTTTTAGTGGGGTTCATATAAAATTTAAGTTCTATCAGGTTTTTAGTGGGGTTCATGTAAAGTTTAGTTTCTATAAGAATTTTAGTGGGGTTCATGTGAAGTTTAGGTTCTATCAGGTTTTTAGTGAGGTTCATGTAAAGTTTAGGTTCTATCAGGTTTTTAGTGGGGTTCATAGAAAATTTAAGTTCTATCAGGTTTTTAGTGGGGTTCATATAAAGTTTAGTTTCTATAAGATTTTTAGTGGGGTTCATGTGAAGTTTAGGTTCTATCAGGTTTTTAGTGGGGTTCATGTAAAGTTTAAGTTCTATCAGGTTTTTAGTGGGGTTCATGTAAATTTTAAGTTCTATCAGGTTTTTAGTGGGGTTCATCTAAAGTTTAAGTTCTATCAGGTTTTTAGTGGGGTTCATGTAAAGTTTAGTTTCTATTATATTTTTAGTGGGGTTCATCTGAAGTTTAGGTTCTATCAGGTTTTAAGAGTGGTTCATGTAAAGTTTAAGTTCTATCAGGTTTTTAGTGGGGTTCGTGTTGCATGTAAAGTTTAGGATCTATCAGGTTTTTAGTGGGGTTCATGTAAATTTTAGGTTCTATCAGGTTTTTAGTGGGGTTCATGTAAAGTTTAAGTTCTATCAGGTTTTTAGTGGGGTTCATGTAAAGTTTAAGTTCTATCAGGTTTTTAGTGGGGTTCATGTAAAGTTTAAGTTCTATTAGGTTTTTAGTGGGGTTCATGTAAAGTTTAGGTTCTATCAGGTTTTTAGTGAGGTTCATGTAAAGTTTAGGTTCTATCAGGTTTTTAGTGAGGTTCATGTAAAGTTTAGGTTCTATCAGGTTTTTAGTGGGGTTCATATAAAATTTAAGTTCTATCAGGTTTTTAGTGGGGTTCATGTAAAGTTTAGTTTCTATAAGATTTTTAGTGGGGTTCATGTGAAGTTTAGGTTCTATCAGGTTTTTAGTGGGGTTCATGTAAAGTTTAAGTTCTATCAGGTTTTTAGTGTGGTTCGTGTTGCATGTAAAGTTTAGGATCTATCAGGTTTTTAGTGGGGATTATGTAAGGTTTAGGATCTATCAGGTTTTTAGTGGGGTTCATGTAAAGTTTAAGTTCTATCAGGTTTTTAGTGGGGATTATGTAAAGTTTAGGATCTATCAGGTTTTTAGTGGGGTTCATGTAAAGTTTAAGTTCTATCAGGTTTTTAGTGGGGTTCATGTGAAGTTTAGGTTCTATCAGGTTTTAAGAGTGGTTCATGTAAAGTTTAAGTTCTATCAGGTTTTTAGTGGGGTTCGTGTTGCATGTAAAGTTTAGGATCTATCAGGTTTTTAGTAGGGTTCATGTAAAGTTTAAGTTCTATCTGGTTTTTAGTGAGGTTCATGTAAAGTTTAGGTTCTATCATGTTTTTAGTAGGGTTCATGTAAAGTTTAAGTTCTATCTGGTTTTTAGTGGGGTTCATGTAAAGTTTAAGTTCTATCAGGTTTTTACTGGGGTTCCTGTAAAGTTTAGTTTCTATTAGATGTTTAGTGGGGTTCATGTAAAGTTTAAGTTCTATCAGGTTTTTAGTGGGGTTCGTGTTGCATGTAAAGTTTAGGATCTATCAGGTTTTTAGTGGGGTTCATGTAAAGTTTAGGTTCTATCAGGTTTTTAGTGAGGTTCATGTAAAGTTTAGGTTCTATCAGATTTTTAGTGAGGTTCATGTAAAGTTTAGGTTCTATCAGGTTTTTAGTGGGGTTCATATAAAATTTAAGTTCTATCAGGTTTTTAGTGGGGTTCATGTAAAGCTTAGTTTCTATAAGATTTTTAGTGGGGTTCATGTGAAGTTTAGGTTCTATCAGGTTTTTAGTGGGGTTCATGTAAAGTTTAGGTTCTATCAGATTTTTAGTGAGGTTCATGTAAAGTTTAGGTTCTATCAGGTTTTTAGTGGGGTTCATATAAAATTTAAGTTCTATCAGGTTTTTAGTGGGGTTCATGTAAAGTTTAGTTTCTATAAGAATTTTAGTGGGGTTCATGTGAAGTTTAGGTTCTATCAGGTTTTTAGTGAGTTTCATGTAAAGTTTAGGTTCTATCAGGTTTTTAGTGGGGTTCATAGAAAATTTAAGTTCTATCAGGTTTTTAGTGGGGTTCATATAAAGTTTAGTTTCTATAAGATTTTTAGTGGGGTTCATGTGAAGTTTAGGTTCTATCAGGTTTTTAGTGGGGTTCATGTAAAGTTTAAGTTCTATCAGGTTTTTAGTGTGGTTCGTGTTGCATGTAAAGTTTAGGATCTATCAGGTTTTTAGTGGGGATTATGTAAGGTTTAGGATCTATCAGGTTTTTAGTGGGGTTCATGTAAAGTTTAAGTTCTATCAGGTTTTTAGTGGGGTTCATGTAAAGTTTAGGTTCTATCATGTTTTTAGTGGGGTTCAAGTAAATTTTAAGTTCTATCAGGTTTTTAGTGGGGTTCATCTAAAGTTTAAGTTCTATCAGGTTTTTAGTGGGGTTCATGTAAAGTTTAGTTTCTATTATATTTTTAGTGGGGTTCATGTGAAGTTTAGGTTCTATCAGGTTTTAAGAGTGGTTCATGTAAAGTTTAAGTTCTATCAGGTTTTTAGTGGGGTTCGTGTTGCATGTAAAGTTTAGGATCTATCAGGTTTTTAGTGGGGTTCATGTAAATTTTAGGTTCTATCAGGTTTTTAGTGGGGTTCATGTAAAGTTTAAGTTCTATCATGTTTTTAGTGGGGTTAATGTAAAGTTTAAGTTCTATCAGGTTTTTAGTGGGGTTCATGTAAAGTTTAAGTTCTATCAGGTTTTTAGTGGGGTTCATGTAAAGTTTAGTTTCTATTAGATTTTTAGTGGGGTTCATGTGAAGTTTAGGTTCTATCAGGTTTTTAGAGTGGTTCATGTAAAGTTTAAGTTCTATCAGGTTTTTAGTGGGGTTCGTGTTGCATGTAAAGTTTAGGATCTATTAAGTTTTGAGTGGGGTTCATGTAAAGTTTAGGTTCTATCAGGTTTTTAGTTAGGTTCATGTAAAGTTTAGGTTCTATCAGGTTTTTAGTGGGATTCATGTAAAGTTTAAGTTCTATTAGGTTTTTAGTGGGGTTCATGTAAAGTTTAGGTTCTATCAGGTTTTTAGTGGGGTTCATGTAAAGTTTAAGTTCTATCAGGTTTTTAGTGAGGTTCATGTAAAGTTTAGGTTCTATCATGTTTTTAGTAGGGTTCATGTAAAGTTTAAGTTCTATCTGGTTTTTAGTGGGGTTCATGTAAAGTTTAAGTTCTATCAGGTTTTTAGTGGGGTTCCTGTAAAGTTTAGTTTCTATTAGATTTTTAGTGGGGTTCATGTTGCATGTAAAGTTTAGGATCTATCAGGTTTTTAGTGGGGTTCATGTAAAGTTTAGGTTCTATCAGGTTTTTAGTGAGGTTCATGTAAAGTTTAGGTTCTATCAGATTTTTAGTGAGGTTCATGTAAAGTTTAGGTTCTATCAGGTTTTTAGTGGGGTTCATATAAAATTTAAGTTCTATCAGGTTTTTAGTGGGGATTATGTAAAGTTTAGGATCTATCAGGTTTTTAGTGGGGTTCATGTAAAGTTTAAGTTCTATCAGGTTTTTAGTGGGGTTCATGTACATTTTAAGTTCTATCAGGTTTTTAGTGGGGTTCATCTAAAGTTTAAGTTCTATCAGGTTTTTAGTGGGGTTCATGTAAATTTTAAGTTCTATCAGGTTTTTAGTGGGGTTCATCTAAAGTTTAAGTTCTATCAGGTTTTTAGTGGGGTTCATGTAAAGTTTAGTTTCTATTATATTTTTAGTGGGGTTCATGTGAAGTTTAGGTTCTATCAGGTTTTAAGAGTGGTTCATGTAAAATTTAAGTTCTATCAGGTTTTTAGTGGGGTTCGTGTTGCATGTAAAGTTTAGGATCTATCAGGTTTTTAGTGGGGTTCATGTAAATTTTAGGTTCTATCAGGTTTTTAGTGGGGTTCATGTAAAGTTTAAGTTCTATCAGGTTTTTAGTGGGGTTCATCTAAAGTTTAAGTTCTATCAGGTTTTTAGTGGGGTTCATGTAAAGTTTAGTTTCTATTATATTTTTAGTGGGGTTCATCTGAAGTTTAGGTTCTATCAGGTTTTAAGAGTGGTTCATGTAAAGTTTAAGTTCTATCAGGTTTTTAGTGGGGTTCGTGTTGCATGTAAAGTTTAGGATCTATCAGGTTTTTAGTGGGGTTCATGTAAAGTTTAAGTTCTATCAGGTTTTTAGTGGGGTTCATGTAAAGTTTAGTTTCTATTAGATTTTTAGTGGGGTTCATGTGAAGTTTAGGTTCTATCAGGTTTTTAGAGTGGTTCAGTAAAGTTTAAGTTCTATCAGGTTTTTAGTGGGGTTCGTGTTGCATGTAAAGTTTAGGATCTATTAGGTTTTTAGTGGGGTTCATGTAAAGTTTAGGTTCTATCAGGTTTTTAGTTAGGTTCATGTAAAGTTTAGGTTCTATCAGGTTTTTAGTGGGATTCATGTAAAGTTTAAGTTCTATTAGGTTTTTAGTGGGGTTCATGTAAAGTTTAGGTTCTATCAGGTTTTTAGTGAGGTTCATGTAAAGTTTAGGTTCTATCAGGTTTTTAGTGAGGTTCATGTAATGTTTAGGTTCTATCAGGTTTTTAGTGGGGTTCATATAAAATTTAAGTTCTATCAGGTTTTTAGTGGGGTTCATGTAAAGTTTAGTTTCTATAAGATTTTTAGTGGGGTTCATGTGAAGTTTAGGTTCTATCAGGTTTTTAGTGGGGTTCATGTAAAGTTTAAGTTCTATCAGGTTTTTAGTGTGGTTCGTGTTGCATGTAAAGTTTAGGATCTATCAGGTTTTTAGTGGGGATTATGTAAGGTTTAGGATCTATCAGGTTTTTAGTGGGGTTCATGTAAAGTTTAAGTTCTATCAGGTTTTTAGTGGGGATTATGTAAAGTTTAGGATCTATCAGGTTTTTAGTGGGGTTCATGTAAAGTTTAAGTTCTATCAGGTTTTTAGTGGGGTTCATGTAAAGTTTAGGTTCTATCATGTTTTTAGTGGGGTTCATGTAAATTTTAAGTTCTATCAGGTTTTTAGTGGGGTTCATCTAAAGTTTAAGTTCTATCAGGTTTTTAGTGGGGTTCATGTAAAGTTTAGTTTCTATTATATTTTTAGTGGGGTTCATGTGAAGTTTAGGTTCTATCAGGTTTTAAGAGTGGTTCATGTAAAGTTTAAGTTCTATCAGGTTTTTAGTGGGGTTCGTGTTGCATGTAAAGTTTAGGATCTATCAGGTTTTTAGTGGGGATTATTTAAGGTTTAGGATCTATCAGGTTTTTAGTGGGGTTCATGTAAAGTTTAAGTTCTATCAGGTTTTTAGTGGGGTTCATGTAAAGTTAAGATTCTATCATGTTTTTAGTGGGGTTCATGTAAAGTTTAGGTTCTATCAGGTTTTTAGTGGGGTTCATGTAAAGTTTAAGTTCTATCAGGTTTTTAGTGAGGTTCATGTAAAGTTTAGGTTCTATCATGTTTTTAGTAGGGTTCATGTAAAGTTTAAGTTCTATCTGGTTTTTAGTGGGGTTCATGTAAAGTTTAAGTTCTATCAGGTTTTTAGTGGGGTTCCTGTAAAGTTTAGTTTCTATTAGATTTTTAGTGGGGTTCATGTAAAGTTTAAGTTCTATCAGGTTTTTAGTGGGGTTCGTGTTGCATGTAAAGTTTAGGATCTATCAGGTTTTTAGTGGGGTTCATGTAACGTTTAGGTTCTATCAGGTTTTTAGTGAGGTTCATGTAAAGTTTAGGTTCTATCAGATTTTTAGTGGGGTTCATGTAAAGTTTAGTTTCTATAAGATTTTTAGTGGGGTTCATGTGAAGTTTAGGTTCTATCAGGTTTTTAGTGGGGTTCATGTAAAGTTTAGGTTCTATCAGGTTTTTAGTGAGGTTCATGTAAAGTTTAGGTTCTATCAGATTTTTAGTGAGGTTCATGTAAAGTTTAGGTTCTATCAGGTTTTTAGTGGGGTTCATATAAAATTTAAGTTCTATCAGGTTTTTAGTGGGGTTCATGTAAAGTTTAGTTTCTATAAGATTTTTAGTGGGGTTCATGTGAAGTTTAGGTTCTATCAGGTTTTTAGTGAGGTTCATGTAAAGTTTAGGTTCTATCAGGTTTTTAGTGGGGTTCATAGAAAATTTAAGTTCTATCAGGTTTTTAGTGGGGTTCATGTAAAGTTTAGTTTCTATAAGATTTTTAGTGGGGTTCATGTGAAGTTTAGGTTCTATCAGGTTTTTAGTGGGGTTCATGTAAAGTTTAAGTTCTATCAGGTTTTTAGTGTGGTTCGTGTTGCATGTAAAGTTTAGGATCTATCAGGTTTTTAGTGGGGATTATGTAAGGTTTAGGATCTATCAGGTTTTTAGTGGGGTTCATGTAAAGTTTAAGTTCTATCAGGTTTTTAGTGGGGATTATGTAAAGTTTAGGATCTATCAGGTTTTTAGTGGGGTTCATGTAAAGTTTAAGTTCTATCAGGTTTTTAGTGGGGTTCATGTAAAGTTTAGGTTCTATCATGTTTTTAGTGGGGTTCATGTAAATTTTAAGTTCTATCAGGTTTTTAGTGGGGTTCATCTAAAGTTTAAGTTCTATCAGGTTTTTAGTGGGGTTCATGTAAAGTTTAGTTTCTATTATATTTTTAGTGGGGTTCATGTGAAGTTTAGGTTCTATCAGGTTTTAAGAGTGGTTCATGTAAAGTTTAAGTTCTATCAGGTTTTTAGTGGGGTTCATGTAAATTTTAAGTTCTATCAGGTTTTTAGTGGGGTTCATCTAAAGTTTAAGTTCTATCAGGTTTTTAGTGGGGTTCATGTAAAGTTTAGTTTCTATTATATTTTTAGTGGGGTTCATGTGAAGTTTAGGTTCTATCAGGTTTTAAGAGTGGTTCATGTAAAGTTTAAGTTCTATCAGGTTTTTAGTGGGGTTCGTGTTGCATGTAAAGTTTAGGATCTATCAGGTTTTTAGTGGGGTTCATGTAAATTTTAGGTTCTATCAGGTTTTTAGTGGGGTTCATGTAAAGTTTAAGTTCTATCAGGTTTTTAGTGGGGTTCATGTAAATTTTAAGTTCTATCAGGTTTTTAGTGGGGTTCATCTAAAGTTTAAGTTCTATCAGGTTTTTAGTGGGGTTCATGTAAAGTTTAGTTTCTATTATATTTTTAGTGGGGTTCATCTGAAGTTTAGGTTCTATCAGGTTTTAAGAGTGGTTCATGTAAAGTTTAAGTTCTATCAGGTTTTTAGTGGGGTTCGTGTTGCATGTAAAGTTTAGGATCTATCAGGTTTTTAGTGGGGTTCATGTAAATTTTAGGTTCTATCAGGTTTTTAGTGGGGTTCATGTAAAGTTTAAGTTCTATCAGGTTTTTAGTGGGATTCATGTAAAGTTTAGGTTCTATCATGTTTATAGTGGGGTTAGTGTAAAGTTTAAGTTCTATCAGGTTTTTAGTGGGGTTCATGTAAAGTTTAAGTTCTATCAGGTTTTTAGTGGGGTTCATGTAAAGTTTAGTTTCTATTAGATTTTTAGTGGGGTTCATGTGAAGTTTAGGTTCTATCAGGTTTTTAGAGTGGTTCATGTAAAGTTTAAGTTCTATCAGGTTTTTAGTGGGGTTCGTGTTGCATGTAAATTTTAGGATCTATTAGGTTTTTAGTGGGGTTCATGTAAAGTTTAGGTTCTATCAGGTTTTTAGTGAGGTTCATGTAAAGTTTAGGTTCTATCAGGTTTTTAGTGAGGTTCATGTAAAGTTTAGGTTCTATCAGGTTTTTAGTGGGGTTCATATAAAATTTAAGTTCTATCAGGTTTTTAGTGGGGTTCATGTAAAGTTTAGTTTCTATAAGATTTTTAGTGGGGTTCATGTGAAGTTTAGGTTCTATCAGGTTTTTAGTGGGGTTCATGTAAAGTTTAAGTTCTATCAGGTTTTTAGTGTGGTTCGTGTTGCATGTAAAGTTTAGGATCTATCAGGTTTTTAGTGGGGATTATGTAAGGTTTAGGATCTATCAGGTTTTTAGTGGGGTTCATGTAAAGTTTAAGTTCTATCAGGTTTTTAGTGGGGATTATGTAAAGTTTAGGATCTATCAGGTTTTTAGTGGGGTTCATGTAAAGTTTAAGTTCTATCAGGTTTTTAGTGGGGTTCATGTGAAGTTTAGGTTCTATCAGGTTTTAAGAGTGGTTCATGTAAAGTTTAAGTTCTATCAGGTTTTTAGTGGGGTTCGTGTTGCATGTAAAGTTTAGGATCTATCAGGTTTTTAGTAGGGTTCATGTAAAGTTTAAGTTCTATCTGGTTTTTAGTGAGGTTCATGTAAAGTTTAGGTTCTATCATGTTTTTAGTAGGGTTCATGTAAAGTTTAAGTTCTATCTGGTTTTTAGTGGGGTTCATGTAAAGTTTAAGTTCTATCAGGTTTTTAGTGGGGTTCCTGTAAAGTTTAGTTTCTATTAGATGTTTAGTGGGGTTCATGTAAAGTTTAAGTTCTATCAGGTTTTTAGTGGGGTTCGTGTTGCATGTAAAGTTTAGGATCTATCAGGTTTTTAGTGGGGTTCATGTAAAGTTTAGGTTCTATCAGGTTTTTAGTGAGGTTCATGTAAAGTTTAGGTTCTATCAGATTTTTAGTGAGGTTCATGTAAAGTTTAGGTTCTATCAGGTTTTTAGTGGGGTTCATATAAAATTTAAGTTCTATCAGGTTTTTAGTGGGGTTCATGTAAAGCTTAGTTTCTATAAGATTTTTAGTGGGGTTCATGTGAAGTTTAGGTTCTATCAGGTTTTTAGTGGGGTTCATGTAAAGTTTAGGTTCTATCAGGTTTTTAGTGAGGTTCATGTAAAGTTTAGGTTCTATCAGATTTTTAGTGAGGTTCATGTAAAGTTTAGGTTCTATCAGGTTTTTAGTGGGGTTCATATAAAATTTAAGTTCTATCAGGTTTTTAGTGGGGTTCATGTAAAGTTTAGTTTCTATAAGAATTTTAGTGGGGTTCATGTGAAGTTTAGGTTCTATCAGGTTTTTAGTGAGGTTCATGTAAAGTTTAGGTTCTATCAGGTTTTTAGTGGGGTTCATAGAAAATTTAAGTTCTATCAGGTTTTTAGTGGGGTTCATATAAAGTTTAGTTTCTATAAGATTTTTAGTGGGGTTCATGTGAAGTTTAGGTTCTATCAGGTTTTTAGTGGGGTTCATGTAAAGTTTAAGTTCTATCAGGTTTTTAGTGTGGTTCGTGTTGCATGTAAAGTTTAGGATCTATCAGGTTTTTAGACGGGATTATGTAAGGTTTAGGATCTATCAGGTTTTTAGTGGGGTTCATGTAAAGTTTAAGTTCTATCAGGTTTTTAGTGGGGATTATGTAAAGTTTAGGATCTATCAGGTTTTTAGTGGGGTTCATGTAAAGTTTAAGTTCTATCAGGTTTTTAGTGGGGTTCATGTAAAGTTTAGTTTCTATTAGATTTTTAGTGGGGTTCATGTGAAGTTTAGGTTCTATCAGGTTTTTAGAGTGGTTCATGTAAAGTTTAAGTTCTATCAGGTTTTTAGTGGGGTTCGTGTTGCATGTAAAGTTTAGGATCTATTAAGTTTTGAGTGGGGTTCATGTAAAGTTTAGGTTCTATCAGGTTTTTAGTTAGGTTCATGTAAAGTTTAGGTTCTATCAGGTTTTTAGTGGGATTCATGTAAAGTTTAAGTTCTATTAGGTTTTTAGTGGGGTTCATGTAAAGTTTAGGTTCTATCAGGTTTTTAGTGGGGTTCATGTAAAGTTTAAGTTCTATCAGGTTTTTAGTGAGGTTCATGTAAAGTTTAGGTTCTATCATGTTTTTAGTAGGGTTCATGTAAAGTTTAAGTTCTATCAGGTTTTTAGTGGGGTTCCTGTAAAGTTTAGTTTCTATTAGATTTTAAGTGGGGTTCATGTTGCATGTAAAGTTTAGGATCTATCAGGTTTTTAGTGGGGTTCATGTAAAGTTTAGGTTCTATCAGGTTTTTAGTGAGGTTCATGTAAAGTTTAGGTTCTATCAGATTTTTAGTGGGGTTCATGTAAAATTTAGGTTCTATCAGGTTTTTAGTGAGGTTCATGTAAAGTTTAGGTTCTATCAGATTTTTAGTGGGGTTCATGTGAAGTTTAGGTTCTATCAGGTTTTTAGTGGGGTTCATGTAAAATTTAGGTTCTATCAGGTTTTTAGTGAGGTTCATGTAAAGTTTAGGTTCTATCAGATTTTTAGTGAGGTTCATGTAAAGTTTAGGTTCTATCAGGTTTTTAGTGGGGTTCATATAAAATTTAAGTTCTATCAGGTTTTTAGTGGGGTTCATGTAAAGTTTAGTTTCTATAAGATTTTTAGTGGGGTTCATGTGAAGTTTAGGTTCTATCAGGTTTTTAGTGAGGTTCATGTAAAGTTTAGGTTCTATCAGGTTTTTAGTGGGGTTCATAGAAAATTTAAGTTCTATCAGGTTTTTAGTGGGGTTCATGTAAAGTTTAGTTTCTATTATATTTTTAGTGGGGTTCATGTGAAGTTTAGGTTCTATCAGGTTTTAAGAGTGGTTCATGTAAAGTTTAAGTTCTATCAGGTTTTTAGTGGGGTTCGTGTTGCATGTAAAGTTTAGGATCTATCAGGTTTTTAGTGGGGTTCATGTAAATTTTAGGTTCTATCAGGTTTTTAGTGGGGTTCATGTAAAGTTTAAGTTCTATCAGGTTTTTAGTGGGGTTCATGTAAATTTTAAGTTCTATCAGGTTTTTAGTGGGGTTCATCTAAAGTTTAAGTTCTATCAGGTTTTTAGTGGGGTTCATGTAAAGTTTAGTTTCTATTATATTTTTAGTGGGGTTCATCTGAAGTTTAGGTTCTATCAGGTTTTAAGAGTGGTTCATGTAAAGTTTAAGTTCTATCAGGTTTTTAGTGGGGTTCGTGTTGCATGTAAAGTTTAGGATCTATCAGGTTTTTAGTGGGGTTCATGTAAATTTTAGGTTCTATCAGGTTTTTAGTGGGGTTCATGTAAAGTTTAAGTTCTATCAGGTTTTTAGTGGGGTTCATGTAAAGTTTAGGTTCTATCATGTTTATAGTGGGGTTAGTGTAAAGTTTAAGTTCTATCAGGTTTTTAGTGGGGTTCATGTAAAGTTTAAGTTCTATCAGGTTTTTAGTGGGGTTCATGTAAAGTTTAGTTTCTATTAGATTTTTAGTGGGGTTCATGTGAAGTTTAGGTTCTATCAGGTTTTTAGAGTGGTTCATGTAAAGTTTAAGTTCTATCAGGTTTTTAGTGGGGTTCGTGTTGCATGTAAAGTTTAGGATCTATTAGGTTTTTAGTGGGGTTCATGTAAAGTTTAGGTTCTATCAGGTTTTTAGTTAGGTTCATGTAAAGTTTAGGTTCTATCAGGTTTTTAGTGGGATTCATGTAAAGTTTAAGTTCTATTAGGTTTTTAGTGGGGTTCATGTAAAGTTTAGGTTCTATCAGGTTTTTAGTGAGGTTCATGTAAAGTTTAGGTTCTATCAGGTTTTTAGTGAGGTTCATGTAAAGTTTAGGTTCTATCAGGTTTTTAGTGGGGTTCATATAAAATTTAAGTTCTATCAGGTTTTTAGTGGGGTTCATGTAAAGTTTAGTTTCTATAAGATTTTTAGTGGGGTTCATGTGAAGTTTAGGTTCTATCAGGTTTTTAGTGGGGTTCATGTAAAGTTTAAGTTCTATCAGGTTTTTAGTGTGGTTCGTGTTGCATGTAAAGTTTAGGATCTATCAGGTTTTTAGTGGGGATTATGTAAGGTTTAGGATCTATCAGGTTTTTAGTGGGGTTCATGTAAAGTTTAAGTTCTATCAGGTTTTTAGTGGGGATTATGTAAAGTTTAGGATCTATCAGGTTTTTAGTGGGGTTCATGTAAAGTTTAAGTTCTATCAGGTTTTTAGTGGGGTTCATGTGAAGTTTAGGTTCTATCAGGTTTTAAGAGTGGTTCATGTAAAGTTTAAGTTCTATCAGGTTTTTAGTGGGGTTCGTGTTGCATGTAAAGTTTAGGATCTATCAGGTTTTTAGTAGGGTTCATGTAAAGTTTAAGTTCTATCTGGTTTTTAGTGAGGTTCATGTAAAGTTTAGGTTCTATCATGTTTTTAGTAGGGTTCATGTAAAGTTTAAGTTCTATCTGGTTTTTAGTGGGGTTCATGTAAAGTTTAAGTTCTATCAGGTTTTTAGTGGGGTTCCTGTAAAGTTTAGTATCTATTAGATGTTTAGTGGGGTTCATGTAAAGTTTAAGTTCTATCAGGTTTTTAGTGGGGTTCGTGTTGCATGTAAAGTTTAGGATCTATCAGGTTTTTAGTGGGGTTCATGTAAAGTTTAGGTTCTATCAGGTTTTTAGTGAGGTTCATGTAAAGTTTAGGTTCTATCAGATTTTTAGTGAGGTTCATGTAAAGTTTAGGTTCTATCAGGTTTTTAGTGGGGTTCATATAAAATTTAAGTTCTATCAGGTTTTTAGTGGGGTTCATGTAAAGCTTAGTTTCTATAAGATTTTTAGTGGGGTTCATGTGAAGTTTAGGTTCTATCAGGTTTTTAGTGGGGTTCATGTAAAGTTTAGGTTCTATCAGGTTTTTAGTGAGGTTCATGTAAAGTTTAGGTTCTATCAGATTTTTAGTGGGGTTCATGTGAAGTTTAGGTTCTATCAGGTTTTTAGTGAGGTTCATGTAAAGTTTAGGTTCTATCAGGTTTTTAGTGGGGTTCATTGAAAATTTAAGTTCTATCAGGTTTTTAGTGGGGTTCATATAAAGTTTAGTTTCTATAAGATTTTTAGTGGGGTTCATGTGAAGTTTAGGTTCTATCAGGTTTTTAGTGGGGTTCATGTAAAGTTTAAGTTCTATCAGGTTTTTAGTGGGGTTCATGTAAATTTTAAGTTCTATCAGGTTTTTAGTGGGGTTCATCTAAAGTTTAAGTTCTATCAGGTTTTTAGTGGGGTTCATGTAAAGTTTAGTTTCTATTATATTTTTAGTGGGGTTCATCTGAAGTTTAGGTTCTATCAGGTTTTAAGAGTGGTTCATGTAAAGTTTAAGTTCTATCAGGTTTTTAGTGGGGTTCGTGTTGCATGTAAAGTTTAGGATCTATCAGGTTTTTAGTGGGGTTCATGTAAATTTTAGGTTCTATCAGGTTTTTAGTGGGGTTCATGTAAAGTTTAAGTTCTATCAGGTTTTTAGTGGGGTTCATGTAAAGTTTAGGTTCTATCATGTTTATAGTGGGGTTAGTGTAAAGTTTAAGTTCTATCAGGTTTTTAGTGGGGTTCATGTAAAGTTTAAGTTCTATCAGGTTTTTAGTGGGGTTCATGTAAAGTTTAGTTTCTATTAGATTTTTAGTGGGGTTCATGTGAAGTTTAGGTTCTATCAGGTTTTTAGAGTGGTTCATGTAAAGTTTAAGTTCTATCAGGTTTTTAGTGGGGTTCGTGTTGCATGTAAAGTTTAGGATCTATTAGGTTTTTAGTGGGGTTCATGTAAAGTTTAGGTTCTATCAGGTTTTTAGTTAGGTTCATGTAAAGTTTAGGTTCTATCAGGTTTTTAGTGGGATTCATGTAAAGTTTAAGTTCTATTAGGTTTTTAGTGGGGTTCATGTAAAGTTTAGGTTCTATCAGGTTTTTAGTGAGGTTCATGTAAAGTTTAGGTTCTATCAGGTTTTTAGTGAGGTTCATGTAAAGTTTAGGTTCTATCAGGTTTTTAGTGGGGTTCATGTAAATTTTAAGTTCTATCAGGTTTTTAGTGGGGTTCATCTAAAGTTTAAGTTCTATCAGGTTTTTAGTGGGGTTCATGTAAAGTTTAGTTTCTATTATATTTTTAGTGGGGTTCATGTGAAGTTTAGGTTCTATCAGGTTTTAAGAGTGGTTCATGTAAAGTTTAAGTTCTATCAGGTTTTTAGTGGGGTTCGTGTTGCATGTAAAGTTTAGGATCTATCAGGTTTTTAGTGGGGATTATTTAAGGTTTAGGATCTATCAGGTTTTTAGTGGGGTTCATGTAAAGTTTAAGTTCTATCAGGTTTTTAGTGGGGTTCATGTAAAGTTAAGATTCTATCATGTTTTTAGTGGGGTTCATGTAAAGTTTAGGTTCTATCAGGTTTTTAGTGGGGTTCATGTAAAGTTTAAGTTCTATCAGGTTTTTAGTGAGGTTCATGTAAAGTTTAGGTTCTATCATGTTTTTAGTAGGGTTCATGTAAAGTTTAAGTTCTATCTGGTTTTTAGTGGGGTTCATGTAAAGTTTAAGTTCTATCAGGTTTTTAGTGGGGTTCCTGTAAAGTTTAGTTTCTATTAGATTTTTAGTGGGGTTCATGTAAAGTTTAAGTTCTATCAGGTTTTTAGTGGGGTTCGTGTTGCATGTAAAGTTTAGGATCTATCAGGTTTTTAGTGGGGTTCATGTAACGTTTAGGTTCTATCAGGTTTTTAGTGAGGTTCATGTAAAGTTTAGGTTCTATCAGATTTTTAGTGGGGTTCATGTAAAGTTTAGTTTCTATAAGATTTTTAGTGGGGTTCATGTGAAGTTTAGGTTCTATCAGGTTTTTAGTGGGGTTCATGTAAAGTTTAGGTTCTATCAGGTTTTTAGTGAGGTTCATGTAAAGTTTAGGTTCTATCAGATTTTTAGTGAGGTTCATGTAAAGTTTAGGTTCTATCAGGTTTTTAGTGGGGTTCATATAAAATTTAAGTTCTATCAGGTTTTTAGTGGGGTTCATGTAAAGTTTAGTTTCTATAAGATTTTTAGTGGGGTTCATGTGAAGTTTAGGTTCTATCAGGTTTTTAGTGAGGTTCATGTAAAGTTTAGGTTCTATCAGGTTTTTAGTGGGGTTCATAGAAAATTTAAGTTCTATCAGGTTTTTAGTGGGGTTCATGTAAAGTTTAGTTTCTATAAGATTTTTAGTGGGGTTCATGTGAAGTTTAGGTTCTATCAGGTTTTTAGTGGGGTTCATGTAAAGTTTAAGTTCTATCAGGTTTTTAGTGTGGTTCGTGTTGCATGTAAAGTTTAGGATCTATCAGGTTTTTAGTGGGGATTATGTAAGGTTTAGGATCTATCAGGTTTTTAGTGGGGTTCATGTAAAGTTTAAGTTCTATCAGGTTTTTAGTGGGGATTATGTAAAGTTTAGGATCTATCAGGTTTTTAGTGGGGTTCATGTAAAGTTTAAGTTCTATCAGGTTTTTAGTGGGGTTCATGTAAAGTTTAGGTTCTATCATGTTTTTAGTGGGGTTCATGTAAATTTTAAGTTCTATCAGGTTTTTAGTGGGGTTCATCTAAAGTTTAAGTTCTATCAGGTTTTTAGTGGGGTTCATGTAAAGTTTAGTTTCTATTATATTTTTAGTGGGGTTCATGTGAAGTTTAGGTTCTATCAGGTTTTAAGAGTGGTTCATGTAAAGTTTAAGTTCTATCAGGTTTTTAGTGGGGTTCATGTAAATTTTAAGTTCTATCAGGTTTTTAGTGGGGTTCATCTAAAGTTTAAGTTCTATCAGGTTTTTAGTGGGGTTCATGTAAAGTTTAGTTTCTATTATATTTTTAGTGGGGTTCATGTGAAGTTTAGGTTCTATCAGGTTTTAAGAGTGGTTCATGTAAAGTTTAAGTTCTATCAGGTTTTTAGTGGGGTTCGTGTTGCATGTAAAGTTTAGGATCTATCAGGTTTTTAGTGGGGTTCATGTAAATTTTAGGTTCTATCAGGTTTTTAGTGGGGTTCATGTAAAGTTTAAGTTCTATCAGGTTTTTAGTGGGGTTCATGTAAATTTTAAGTTCTATCAGGTTTTTAGTGGGGTTCATCTAAAGTTTAAGTTCTATCAGGTTTTTAGTGGGGTTCATGTAAAGTTTAGTTTCTATTATATTTTTAGTGGGGTTCATCTGAAGTTTAGGTTCTATCAGGTTTTAAGAGTGGTTCATGTAAAGTTTAAGTTCTATCAGGTTTTTAGTGGGGTTCGTGTTGCATGTAAAGTTTAGGATCTATCAGGTTTTTAGTGGGGTTCATGTAAATTTTAGGTTCTATCAGGTTTTTAGTGGGGTTCATGTAAAGTTTAAGTTCTATCAGGTTTTTAGTGGGATTCATGTAAAGTTTAGGTTCTATCATGTTTATAGTGGGGTTAGTGTAAAGTTTAAGTTCTATCAGGTTTTTAGTGGGGTTCATGTAAAGTTTAAGTTCTATCAGGTTTTTAGTGGGGTTCATGTAAAGTTTAGTTTCTATTAGATTTTTAGTGGGGTTCATGTGAAGTTTAGGTTCTATCAGGTTTTTAGAGTGGTTCATGTAAAGTTTAAGTTCTATCAGGTTTTTAGTGGGGTTCGTGTTGCATGTAAATTTTAGGATCTATTAGGTTTTTAGTGGGGTTCATGTAAAGTTTAGGTTCTATCAGGTTTTTAGTGAGGTTCATGTAAAGTTTAGGTTCTATCAGGTTTTTAGTGAGGTTCATGTAAAGTTTAGGTTCTATCAGGTTTTTAGTGGGGTTCATATAAAATTTAAGTTCTATCAGGTTTTTAGTGGGGTTCATGTAAAGTTTAGTTTCTATAAGATTTTTAGTGGGGTTCATGTGAAGTTTAGGTTCTATCAGGTTTTTAGTGGGGTTCATGTAAAGTTTAAGTTCTATCAGGTTTTTAGTGTGGTTCGTGTTGCATGTAAAGTTTAGGATCTATCAGGTTTTTAGTGGGGATTATGTAAGGTTTAGGATCTATCAGGTTTTTAGTGGGGTTCATGTAAAGTTTAAGTTCTATCAGGTTTTTAGTGGGGATTATGTAAAGTTTAGGATCTATCAGGTTTTTAGTGGGGTTCATGTAAAGTTTAAGTTCTATCAGGTTTTTAGTGGGGTTCATGTGAAGTTTAGGTTCTATCAGGTTTTAAGAGTGGTTCATGTAAAGTTTAAGTTCTATCAGGTTTTTAGTGGGGTTCGTGTTGCATGTAAAGTTTAGGATCTATCAGGTTTTTAGTAGGGTTCATGTAAAGTTTAAGTTCTATCTGGTTTTTAGTGAGGTTCATGTAAAGTTTAGGTTCTATCATGTTTTTAGTAGGGTTCATGTAAAGTTTAAGTTCTATCTGGTTTTTAGTGGGGTTCATGTAAAGTTTAAGTTCTATCAGGTTTTTAGTGGGGTTCCTGTAAAGTTTAGTTTCTATTAGATGTTTAGTGGGGTTCATGTAAAGTTTAAGTTCTATCAGGTTTTTAGTGGGGTTCGTGTTGCATGTAAAGTTTAGGATCTATCAGGTTTTTAGTGGGGTTCATGTAAAGTTTAGGTTCTATCAGGTTTTTAGTGAGGTTCATGTAAAGTTTAGGTTCTATCAGATTTTTAGTGAGGTTCATGTAAAGTTTAGGTTCTATCAGGTTTTTAGTGGGGTTCATATAAAATTTAAGTTCTATCAGGTTTTTAGTGGGGTTCATGTAAAGCTTAGTTTCTATAAGATTTTTAGTGGGGTTCATGTGAAGTTTAGGTTCTATCAGGTTTTTAGTGGGGTTCATGTAAAGTTTAGGTTCTATCAGGTTTTTAGTGAGGTTCATGTAAAGTTTAGGTTCTATCAGATTTTTAGTGAGGTTCATGTAAAGTTTAGGTTCTATCAGGTTTTTAGTGGGGTTCATATAAAATTTAAGTTCTATCAGGTTTTTAGTGGGGTTCATGTAAAGTTTAGTTTCTATAAGAATTTTAGTGGGGTTCATGTGAAGTTTAGGTTCTATCAGGTTTTTAGTGAGGTTCATGTAAAGTTTAGGTTCTATCAGGTTTTTAGTGGGGTTCATAGAAAATTTAAGTTCTATCAGGTTTTTAGTGGGGTTCATATAAAGTTTAGTTTCTATAAGATTTTTAGTGGGGTTCATGTGAAGTTTAGGTTCTATCAGGTTTTTAGTGGGGTTCATGTAAAGTTTAAGTTCTATCAGGTTTTTAGTGTGGTTCGTGTTGCATGTAAAGTTTAGGATCTATCAGGTTTTTAGAGGGGATTATGTAAGGTTTAGGATCTATCAGGTTTTTAGTGGGGTTCATGTAAAGTTTAAGTTCTATCAGGTTTTTAGTGGGGATTATGTAAAGTTTAGGATCTATCAGGTTTTTAGTGGGGTTCATGTAAAGTTTAAGTTCTATCAGGTTTTTAGTGGGGTTCATGTAAAGTTTAGTTTCTATTAGATTTTTAGTGGGGTTCATGTGAAGTTTAGGTTCTATCAGGTTTTTAGAGTGGTTCATGTAAAGTTTAAGTTCTATCAGGTTTTTAGTGGGGTTCGTGTTGCATGTAAAGTTTAGGATCTATTAAGTTTTGAGTGGGGTTCATGTAAAGTTTAGGTTCTATCAGGTTTTTAGTTAGGTTCATGTAAAGTTTAGGTTCTATCAGGTTTTTAGTGGGATTCATGTAAAGTTTAAGTTCTATTAGGTTTTTAGTGGGGTTCATGTAAAGTTTAGGTTCTATCAGGTTTTTAGTGGGGTTCATGTAAAGTTTAAGTTCTATCAGGTTTTTAGTGAGGTTCATGTAAAGTTTAGGTTCTATCATGTTTTTAGTAGGGTTCATGTAAAGTTTAAGTTCTATCAGGTTTTTAGTGGGGTTCCTGTAAAGTTTAGTTTCTATTAGATTTTAAGTGGGGTTCATGTTGCATGTAAAGTTTAGGATCTATCAGGTTTTTAGTGGGGTTCATGTAAAGTTTAGGTTCTATCAGGTTTTTAGTGAGGTTCATGTAAAGTTTAGGTTCTATCAGATTTTTAGTGGGGTTCATGTAAAATTTAGGTTCTATCAGGTTTTTAGTGAGGTTCATGTAAAGTTTAGGTTCTATCAGATTTTTAGTGGGGTTCATGTGAAGTTTAGGTTCTATCAGGTTTTTAGTGGGGTTCATGTAAAATTTAGGTTCTATCAGGTTTTTAGTGAGGTTCATGTAAAGTTTAGGTTCTATCAGATTTTTAGTGAGGTTCATGTAAAGTTTAGGTTCTATCAGGTTTTTAGTGGGGTTCATATAAAATTTAAGTTCTATCAGGTTTTTAGTGGGGTTCATGTAAAGTTTAGTTTCTATAAGATTTTTAGTGGGGTTCATGTGAAGTTTAGGTTCTATCAGGTTTTTAGTGAGGTTCATGTAAAGTTTAGGTTCTATCAGGTTTTTAGTGGGGTTCATAGAAAATTTAAGTTCTATCAGGTTTTTAGTGGGGTTCATGTAAAGTTTAGTTTCTATTATATTTTTAGTGGGGTTCATGTGAAGTTTAGGTTCTATCAGGTTTTAAGAGTGGTTCATGTAAAGTTTAAGTTCTATCAGGTTTTTAGTGGGGTTCGTGTTGCATGTAAAGTTTAGGATCTATCAGGTTTTTAGTGGGGTTCATGTAAATTTTAGGTTCTATCAGGTTTTTAGTGGGGTTCATGTAAAGTTTAAGTTCTATCAGGTTTTTAGTGGGGTTCATGTAAATTTTAAGTTCTATCAGGTTTTTAGTGGGGTTCATCTAAAGTTTAAGTTCTATCAGGTTTTTAGTGGGGTTCATGTAAAGTTTAGTTTCTATTATATTTTTAGTGGGGTTCATCTGAAGTTTAGGTTCTATCAGGTTTTAAGAGTGGTTCATGTAAAGTTTAAGTTCTATCAGGTTTTTAGTGGGGTTCGTGTTGCATGTAAAGTTTAGGATCTATCAGGTTTTTAGTGGGGTTCATGTAAATTTTAGGTTCTATCAGGTTTTTAGTGGGGTTCATGTAAAGTTTAAGTTCTATCAGGTTTTTAGTGGGGTTCATGTAAAGTTTAGGTTCTATCATGTTTATAGTGGGGTTAGTGTAAAGTTTAAGTTCTATCAGGTTTTTAGTGGGGTTCATGTAAAGTTTAAGTTCTATCAGGTTTTTAGTGGGGTTCATGTAAAGTTTAGTTTCTATTAGATTTTTAGTGGGGTTCATGTGAAGTTTAGGTTCTATCAGGTTTTTAGAGTGGTTCATGTAAAGTTTAAGTTCTATCAGGTTTTTAGTGGGGTTCGTGTTGCATGTAAAGTTTAGGATCTATTAGGTTTTTAGTGGGGTTCATGTAAAGTTTAGGTTCTATCAGGTTTTTAGTTAGGTTCATGTAAAGTTTAGGTTCTATCAGGTTTTTAGTGGGATTCATGTAAAGTTTAAGTTCTATTAGGTTTTTAGTGGGGTTCATGTAAAGTTTAGGTTCTATCAGGTTTTTAGTGAGGTTCATGTAAAGTTTAGGTTCTATCAGGTTTTTAGTGAGGTTCATGTAAAGTTTAGGTTCTATCAGGTTTTTAGTGGGGTTCATATAAAATTTAAGTTCTATCAGGTTTTTAGTGGGGTTCATGTAAAGTTTAGTTTCTATAAGATTTTTAGTGGGGTTCATGTGAAGTTTAGGTTCTATCAGGTTTTTAGTGGGGTTCATGTAAAGTTTAAGTTCTATCAGGTTTTTAGTGTGGTTCGTGTTGCATGTAAAGTTTAGGATCTATCAGGTTTTTAGTGGGGATTATGTAAGGTTTAGGATCTATCAGGTTTTTAGTGGGGTTCATGTAAAGTTTAAGTTCTATCAGGTTTTTAGTGGGGATTATGTAAAGTTTAGGATCTATCAGGTTTTTAGTGGGGTTCATGTAAAGTTTAAGTTCTATCAGGTTTTTAGTGGGGTTCATGTGAAGTTTAGGTTCTATCAGGTTTTAAGAGTGGTTCATGTAAAGTTTAAGTTCTATCAGGTTTTTAGTGGGGTTCGTGTTGCATGTAAAGTTTAGGATCTATCAGGTTTTTAGTAGGGTTCATGTAAAGTTTAAGTTCTATCTGGTTTTTAGTGAGGTTCATGTAAAGTTTAGGTTCTATCATGTTTTTAGTAGGGTTCATGTAAAGTTTAAGTTCTATCTGGTTTTTAGTGGGGTTCATGTAAAGTTTAAGTTCTATCAGGTTTTTAGTGGGGTTCCTGTAAAGTTTAGTATCTATTAGATGTTTAGTGGGGTTCATGTAAAGTTTAAGTTCTATCAGGTTTTTAGTGGGGTTCGTGTTGCATGTAAAGTTTAGGATCTATCAGGTTTTTAGTGGGGTTCATGTAAAGTTTAGGTTCTATCAGGTTTTTAGTGAGGTTCATGTAAAGTTTAGGTTCTATCAGATTTTTAGTGAGGTTCATGTAAAGTTTAGGTTCTATCAGGTTTTTAGTGGGGTTCATATAAAATTTAAGTTCTATCAGGTTTTTAGTGGGGTTCATGTAAAGCTTAGTTTCTATAAGATTTTTAGTGGGGTTCATGTGAAGTTTAGGTTCTATCAGGTTTTTAGTGGGGTTCATGTAAAGTTTAGGTTCTATCAGGTTTTTAGTGAGGTTCATGTAAAGTTTAGGTTCTATCAGATTTTTAGTGGGGTTCATGTGAAGTTTAGGTTCTATCAGGTTTTTAGTGAGGTTCATGTAAAGTTTAGGTTCTATCAGGTTTTTAGTGGGGTTCATTGAAAATTTAAGTTCTATCAGGTTTTTAGTGGGGTTCATATAAAGTTTAGTTTCTATAAGATTTTTAGTGGGGTTCATGTGAAGTTTAGGTTCTATCAGGTTTTTAGTGGGGTTCATGTAAAGTTTAAGTTCTATCAGGTTTTTAGTGGGGTTCATGTAAATTTTAAGTTCTATCAGGTTTTTAGTGGGGTTCATCTAAAGTTTAAGTTCTATCAGGTTTTTAGTGGGGTTCATGTAAAGTTTAGTTTCTATTATATTTTTAGTGGGGTTCATCTGAAGTTTAGGTTCTATCAGGTTTTAAGAGTGGTTCATGTAAAGTTTAAGTTCTATCAGGTTTTTAGTGGGGTTCGTGTTGCATGTAAAGTTTAGGATCTATCAGGTTTTTAGTGGGGTTCATGTAAATTTTAGGTTCTATCAGGTTTTTAGTGGGGTTCATGTAAAGTTTAAGTTCTATCAGGTTTTTAGTGGGGTTCATGTAAAGTTTAGGTTCTATCATGTTTATAGTGGGGTTAGTGTAAAGTTTAAGTTCTATCAGGTTTTTAGTGGGGTTCATGTAAAGTTTAAGTTCTATCAGGTTTTTAGTGGGGTTCATGTAAAGTTTAGTTTCTATTAGATTTTTAGTGGGGTTCATGTGAAGTTTAGGTTCTATCAGGTTTTTAGAGTGGTTCATGTAAAGTTTAAGTTCTATCAGGTTTTTAGTGGGGTTCGTGTTGCATGTAAAGTTTAGGATCTATTAGGTTTTTAGTGGGGTTCATGTAAAGTTTAGGTTCTATCAGGTTTTTAGTTAGGTTCATGTAAAGTTTAGGTTCTATCAGGTTTTTAGTGGGATTCATGTAAAGTTTAAGTTCTATTAGGTTTTTAGTGGGGTTCATGTAAAGTTTAGGTTCTATCAGGTTTTTAGTGAGGTTCATGTAAAGTTTAGGTTCTATCAGGTTTTTAGTGAGGTTCATGTAAAGTTTAGGTTCTATCAGGTTTTTAGTGGGGTTCATATAAAATTTAAGTTCTATCAGGTTTTTAGTGGGGTTCATGTAAAGTTTAGTTTCTATAAGATTTTTAGTGGGGTTCATGTGAAGTTTAGGTTCTATCAGGTTTTTAGTGGGGTTCATGTAAAGTTTAAGTTCTATCAGGTTTTTAGTGTGGTTCGTGTTGCATGTAAAGTTTAGGATCTATCAGGTTTTTAGTGGGGATTATGTAAGGTTTAGGATCTATCAGGTTTTTAGTGGGGTTCATGTAAAGTTTAAGTTCTATCAGGTTTTTAGTGGGGATTATGTAAAGTTTAGGATCTATCAGGTTTTTAGTGGGGTTCATGTAAAGTTTAAGTTCTATCAGGTTTATAGTGGGGTTCATGTGAAGTTTAGGTTCTATCAGGTTTTAAGAGTGGTTCATGTAAAGTTTAAGTTCTATCAGGTTTTTAGTGGGGTTCGTGTTGCATGTAAAGTTTAGGATCTATCAGGTTTTTAGTAGGGTTCATGTAAAGTTTAAGTTCTATCTGGTTTTTAGTGAGGTTCATGTAAAGTTTAGGTTCTATCATGTTTTTAGTAGGGTTCATGTAAAGTTTAAGTTCTATCTGGTTTTTAGTGGGGTTCATGTAAAGTTTAAGTTCTATCAGGTTTTTACTGGGGTTCCTGTAAAGTTTAGTTTCTATTAGATGTTTAGTGGGGTTCATGTAAAGTTTAAGTTCTATCAGGTTTTTAGTGGGGTTCGTGTTGCATGTAAAGTTTAGGATCTATCAGGTTTTTAGTGGGGTTCATGTAAAGTTTAGGTTCTATCAGGTTTTTAGTGAGGTTCATGTAAAGTTTAGGTTCTATCAGATTTTTAGTGAGGTTCATGTAAAGTTTAGGTTCTATCAGGTTTTTAGTGGGGTTCATATAAAATTTAAGTTCTATCAGGTTTTTAGTGGGGTTCATGTAAAGCTTAGTTTCTATAAGATTTTTAGTGGGGTTCATGTGAAGTTTAGGTTCTATCAGGTTTTTAGTGGGGTTCATGTAAAGTTTAGGTTCTATCAGGTTTTTAGTGAGGTTCATGTAAAGTTTAGGTTCTATCAGATTTTTAGTGAGGTTCATGTAAAGTTTAGGTTCTATCAGGTTTTTAGTGGGGTTCATATAAAATTTAAGTTCTATCAGGTTTTTAGTGGGGTTCATGTAAAGTTTAGTTTCTATAAGAATTTTAGTGGGGTTCATGTGAAGTTTAGGTTCTATCAGGTTTTTAGTGAGGTTCATGTAAAGTTTAGGTTCTATCAGGTTTTTAGTGGGGTTCATAGAAAATTTAAGTTCTATCAGGTTTTTAGTGGGGTTCATATAAAGTTTAGTTTCTATAAGATTTTTAGTGGGGTTCATGTGAAGTTTAGGTTCTATCAGGTTTTTAGTGGGGTTCATGTAAAGTTTAAGTTCTATCAGGTTTTTAGTGTGGTTCGTGTTGCATGTAAAGTTTAGGATCTATCAGGTTTTTAGTGGGGATTATGTAAGGTTTAGGATCTATCAGGTTTTTAGTGGGGTTCATGTAAAGTTTAAGTTCTATCAGGTTTTTAGTGGGGTTCATGTAAAGTTTAGGTTCTATCATGTTTTTAGTGGGGTTCAAGTAAATTTTAAGTTCTATCAGGTTTTTAGTGGGGTTCATCTAAAGTTTAAGTTCTATCAGGTTTTTAGTGGGGTTCATGTAAAGTTTAGTTTCTATTATATTTTTAGTGGGGTTCATGTGAAGTTTAGGTTCTATCAGGTTTTAAGAGTGGTTCATGTAAAGTTTAAGTTCTATCAGGTTTTTAGTGGGGTTCGTGTTGCATGTAAAGTTTAGGATCTATCAGGTTTTTAGTGGGGTTCATGTAAATTTTAGGTTCTATCAGGTTTTTAGTGGGGTTCATGTAAAGTTTAAGTTCTATCAGGTTTTTAGTGGGGTTCATGTAAAGTTTAGGTTCTATCATGTTTTTAGTGGGGTTAATGTAAAGTTTAAGTTCTATCAGGTTTTTAGTGGGGTTCATGTAAAGTTTAAGTTCTATCAGGTTTTTAGTGGGGTTCATGTAAAGTTTAGTTTCTATTAGATTTTTAGTGGGGTTCATGTGAAGTTTAGGTTCTATCAGGTTTTTAGAGTGGTTCATGTAAAGTTTAAGTTCTATCAGGTTTTTAGTGGGGTTCGTGTTGCATGTAAAGTTTAGGATCTATTAAGTTTTGAGTGGGGTTCATGTAAAGTTTAGGTTCTATCAGGTTTTTAGTTAGGTTCATGTAAAGTTTAGGTTCTATCAGGTTTTTAGTGGGATTCATGTAAAGTTTAAGTTCTATTAGCTTTTTAGTGGGGTTCATGTAAAGTTTAGGTTCTATCAGGTTTTTAGTGGGGTTCATGTAAAGTTTAAGTTCTATCAGGTTTTTAGTGAGGTTCATGTAAAGTTTAGGTTCTATCATGTTTTTAGTAGGGTTCATGTAAAGTTTAAGTTCTATCTGGTTTTTAGTGGGGTTCATGTAAAGTTTAAGTTCTATCAGGTTTTTAGTGGGGTTCCTGTAAAGTTTAGTTTCTATTAGATTTTTAGTGGGGTTCATGTTGCATGTAAAGTTTAGGATCTATCAGGTTTTTAGTGGGGTTCATGTAAAGTTTAGGTTCTATCAGGTTTTTAGTGAGGTTCATGTAAAGTTTAGGTTCTATCAGATTTTTAGTGAGGTTCATGTAAAGTTTAGGTTCTATCAGGTTTTTAGTGGGGTTCATATAAAATTTAAGTTCTATCAGGTTTTTAGTGAGGTTCATGTAAAGTTTAGGTTCTATCAGATTTTTAGTGAGGTTCATGTAAAGTTTAGGTTCTATCAGGTTTTTAGTGGGGTTCATATAAAATTTAAGTTCTATCAGGTTTTTAGTGGGGTTCATGTAAAGTTTAGTTTCTATAAGATTTTTAGTGGGGTTCATGTGAAGTTTAGGTTCTATCAGGTTTTTAGTGAGGTTCATGTAAAGTTTAGGTTCTATCAGGTTTTTAGTGGGGTTCATAGAAAATTTAAGTTCTATCAGGTTTTTAGTGGGGTTCATGTAAAGTTTAGTTTCTATAAGATTTTTAGTGGGGTTCATGTGAAGTTTAGGTTCTATCAGGTTTTTAGAGTGGTTCATGTAAAGTTTAAGTTCTATCAGGTTTTTAGTGGGGTTCGTGTTGCATGTAAAGTTTAGGATCTATTAAGTTTTTAGTGGGGTTCATGTAAAGTTTAGGTTCTATCAGGTTTTTAGTGGGGTTCATGTAAACTTTAGGTTCTATCAGGTTTTTAGTGAGGTTCATGTAAAGTTTAGGTTCTATCAGGTTTTTAGTGAGGTTCATGTAAAGTTTAGGTTCTATCAGGTTTTTAGTGAGGTTCATATAAAGTTTAGGTTCTATCATGTTTTTAGTGGGGTTCATGTAAATTTTAAGTTCTATCAGGTTTTTAGTGGGGTTTATCTAAAGTTTAAGTTCTATCAGGTTTTTAGTGGGGTTCATGTAAATTTTAGGTTCTATCAGGTTTTTAGTGGGGTTCATGTAAAGTTTAAGCTCTATCAGGTTTTTAGTGGGGTTCATGTAAAGTTTAGGTTCTATCATGTTTTTAGTGGGGTTAATGTAAAGTTTAAGTTCTATCAGGTTTTTAGTGGGGTTCTTATAAAGTTTAAGTTCTATCAGGTTTTTAGTGGGGTTCATGTAAAGTTTAGTTTCTATTAGATTTTTAGTGGGGTTCATGTGAAGTTTAAGTTCTATCAGGTTTTTAGTGGGGTTCATGTTGCATGTAAAGTTTAGGATCTATTAGGTTTTTAGTGAGGTTCAAGTAAAGTTTAGGTTCTATCAGGTTTTTAGTTAGGTTCATGTAAAGTTTAGGTTCTATCAGGTTTTTAGTGGGATTCATGTAAAGTTTAAGTTCTATTAGGTTTTTAGTGGGGTTCATGTAAAGTTTAGGTTCTATCAGGTTTTTAGTGAGGTTCATGTAAAGTTTAGGTTCTATCAGGTTTTTAGTGAGGTTCATGTAAAGTTTAGGTTCTATCAGGTTTTTAGTGGGGTTCATATAAAATTTAAGTTCTATCAGGTTTTTAGTGGGGTTCATGTAAAGTTTAGTTTCTATAAGATTTTTAGTGGGGTTCATGTGAAGTTTAGGTTCTATCAGGTTTTTAGTGGGGTTCATGTAAAGTTTAAGTTCTATCAGGTTTTTAGTGGGGTTCGTGTTGCATGTAAAGTTTAGGATCTATCAGGTTTTTAGTGGGGATTATGTAAGGTTTAGGATATATCAGGTTTTTAGTGGGGTTCATGTAAAGTTTAGGTTCTATCAGGTTTTTAGTGGGATTCATGTAAAGTTTAAGTTCTATCAGGTTTTTAGTGGGGTTCTTATAAAGTTTAAGTTCTATCAGGTTTTTAGTGGGGTTCATGTAAAGTTTAGTTTCTATTATATTTTTAGTGGGGTTCATGTGAAGTTTAGGTTCTATCAGGTTTTTAGAGTGGTTCACGTAAAGTTTAAGTTCTATCAGGTTTTTAGTGGGGTTCATGTTGCATGTAAAGTTTAGGATCTATTAGGTTTTTAGTGAGGTTCAAGTAAAGTTTAGGTTCTATCAGGTTTTTAGTTAGGTTCATGTAAAGTTTAGGTTCTATCAGGTTTTTAGTGGGATTCATGTAAAGTTTAAGTTCTATTAGGTTTTTAGTGGGGTTCATGTAAAGTTTAGGTTCTATCATGTTTTTAGTGGGATTCATGTAAATTTAAGTTCTATCAGGTTTTTAGTGGGGTTCATGTTAAGTTTAAGTTCTATCAGGTTTTTAGTGGGGTTCATATAAAGTTTAGTTTCTATTATATTTTTAGTGGGGTTCATGTGAAGTTTAGGTTCTATCAGGTTTTTAGAGTGGTTCATGTAAAGTTAAAGTTCTATCAGGTTTTTAGTGGGGTTCGTGTTGCATGTAAAGTTTAGGATCTATCAGGTTTTTAGTGGGGTTCATGTAAAGTTTAAGTTCTATCAGGTTTTTAGTGGGGTTTATGTAAAGTTTAGGTTCTATCAGGTTTTTAGTTAGGTTCATGTAAAGTTTAGGTTCTATCAGGTTTTTAGTGGGATTCATGTAAAGTTTAAGTTCTATCAGGTTTTTAGTGGGGTTCATGTAAAGTTTAGTTTCTATTATATTTTTAGTGGGGTTCATGTGAAGTTTAGGTTCTATCAGGTTTTAAGAGTGGTTCATGTAAAGTTTAAGTTCTATCAGGTTTTTAGTGGGGTTCGTGTTGCATGTAAAGTTTAGGATCTATCAGGTTTTTAGTGGGGTTCATGTAAATTTTAGGTTCTATCAGGTTTTTAGTGGGGTTCATGTAAAGTTTAAGTTCTATCAGGTTTTTAGTGGGGTTCATGTAAAGTTTAGGTTCTATCATGTTTTTAGTGGGGTTAATGTAAAGTTTAAGTTCTATCAGGTTTTTAGTGGGGTTCATGTAAAGTTTAAGTTCTATCAGGTTTTTAGTGGGGTTCATGTAAAGTTTAGTTTCTATTAGATTTTTAGTGGGGTTCATGTGAAGTTTAGGTTCTATCAGGTTTTTAGAGTGGTTCATGTAAAGTTTAAGTTCTATCAGGTTTTTAGTGGGGTTCGTGTTGCATGTAAAGTTTAGGATCTATTAAGTTTTTAGTGGGGTTCATGTAAAGTTTAGGTTCTATCAGGTTTTTAGTTAGGTTCATGTAAAGTTTAGGTTCTATCAGGTTTATAGTGGGATTCATTTAAAGTTTAAGTTCTATTAGGTTTTTAGTGGGGTTCATGTAAAGTTTAAGTTCTATCAGGTTTTTAGTGAGGTTCATGTAAAGTTTAGGTTCTATCAGGTTTTTAGTGAGGTTCATGTAAAGTTTAGGTTCTATTAGGTTTTTAGTGGGGTTCATATAAAATTTAAGTTCTATCAGGTTTTTAGTGGGGTTCATGTAAAGTTTAGTTTCTATTAGATTTTTAGTGGGGTTCATGTGAAGTTTAGGTTCTATCAGGTTTTTAGTGGGGTTCATGTAAAGTTTAAGTTCTATCAGGTTTTTAGTGTGGTTCGTGTTGCATGTAAAGTTTAGGATCTATCAGGTTTTTAGTGGGGATTATGTAAGGTTTAGAATCTATCAGGTTTTTAGTGGGGTTCATGTAAAGTTTAAGTTCTATCAGGTTTTTAGTGGGGATTATGTAAAGTTTAGGATCTATCAGGTTTTTAGTGGGGTTCATGCAAAGTTTAAGTTCTATCAGGTTTTTAGTGGGGTTCATGTAAAGTTTAGGTTCTATCATGTTTTTAGTGGGGTTCATGTAAATTTTAAGTTCTATCAGGTTTTTAGTGGGGTTTATCTAAAGTTTAAGTTCTATCAGGTTTTTAGTGGGGTTCATGTAAAGTTTAGTTTCTATTATATTTTTAGTGGGGTTCATGTGAAGTTTAGGTTCTATCAGGTTTTAAGAGTGGTTCATGTAAAGTTTAAGTTCTATCAGGTTTTTAGTGGGGTTCGTGTTGCATGTAAACTTTAGGATCTATCAGGTTTTTAGTGGGGTTCATGTAAATTTTAGGTTCTATCAGGTTTTTAGTGGGGTTCATGTAAAGTTTAAGCTCTATCAGGTTTTTAGTGGGGTTCATGTAAAGTTTAGGTTCTATCATGTTTTTAGTGGGGTTAATGTACAGTTTAAGTTATATCAGGTTTTTAGTGGGGTTCATGTAAAGTTTAAGTTCTATCAGGTTTTTAGTGGGGTTCATGTAAAGTTTAGTTTCTATTAGATTTTTAGTGGGGTTCATGTGAAGTTTAGGTTCTATCAGGTTTTTAGAGTGGTTCACGTAAAGTTTAAGTTCTATCAGGTTTTTAGTGGGGTTCATGTTGCATGTAAAGTTTAGGATCTATTAGGTTTTTAGTGGGATTCAAGTAAAGTTTAGGTTCTATCAGGTTTTTAGTGGGGTTCATATAAAGTTTAGTTTCTATTATATTTTTAGTGGGGTTCATGTGAAGTTTAGGTTCTATCAGGTTTTTAGAGTGGTTCATGTAAAGTTTAAGTTCTATCAGGTTTTTAGTGGGGTTCGTGTTGCATGTAAAGTTTAGGATCTATCAGGTTTTTAGTGGGGTTCATGTAAAGTTTAAGTTCTATCAGGTTTTTAGTGGGGTTCATGTAAAGTTTAGGTTCTATCAGGTTTTTAGTTAGGTTCATGTAAAGTTTAGGTTCTATCAGGTTTTTAGTGGGATTCATGTAAAGTTTAAGTTCTATTAGGTTTTTAGTGGGGTTCATGTAAAGTTTAGGTTCTATCAGGTTTTTAGTGAGGTTCATGTAAAGTTTAGGTTCTATCAGGTTTTTAGTTAGGTTCATGTAAAGTTTAGGTTCTGTCAGGTTTTTAGTGGAGTTAATGTAAAGTTAAGGTTCTATCAGGTTTTTAGTGGGGTTCATGTAAAGTTTAAGCTCTATCAGGTTTTTAGTGGGGTTCATGTAAAGTTTAGGTTCTATCATGTTTTTAGTGGGATTCATGTAAATTTAAGTTCTATCAGGTTTTTAGTGGGGTTCATGTTAAGTTTAAGTTCTATCAGGTTTTTAGTGGGGTTCATGTAAAGTTTAGGTTCTATCATGTTTTTAGTGGGATTCATGTAAATTTAAGTTCTATCAGGTTTTTAGTGGGGTTCATGTTAAGTTTAAGTTCTATCAGGTTTTTAGTGGGGTTCATATAAAGTTTAGTTTCTATTATATTTTTAGTGGGGTTCATGTGAAGTTTAGGTTCTATCAGGTTTTTAGAGTGGTTCATGTAAAGTTTAAGTTCTATCAGGTTTTTAGTGGGGTTCTTATAAAGTTTAAGTTCTATCAGGTTTTTAGTGGGGTTCATGTAAAGTTTAGTTTCTATTAGATTTTTAGTGGGGTTCATGTGAAGTTTAGGTTCTATCAGGTTTTTAGAGTGGTTCACGTAAAGTTTAAGTTCTATCAGGTTTTTAGTGGGGTTCATGTTGCATGTAAAGTTTAGGATCTATTAGGTTTTTAGTGAGGTTCAAGTAAAGTTTAGGTTCTATCAGGTTTTTAGTTAGGTTCATGTAAAGTTTAGGTTCTATCAGGTTTTTAGTGGGATTCATGTAAAGTTTAAGTTCTATTAGGTTTTTAGTGGGGTTCATGTAAAGTTTAGGTTCTATCAGGTTTTTAGTGAGGTTCATGTAAAGTTTAGGTTCTATCAGGTTTTTAGTGAGGTTCATGTAAAGTTTAGGTTCTATCAGGTTTTTAGTGGGGTTCATATAAAATTTAAGTTCTATCAGGTTTTTAGTGGGGTTCATGTAAAGTTTAGTTTCTATAAGATTTTTAGTGGGGTTCATGTGAAGTTTAGGTTCTATCAGGTTTTTAGTGGGGTTCATGTAAAGTTTAAGTTCTATCAGGTTTTTAGTGGGGTTCGTGTTGCATGTAAAGTTTAGGATCTATCAGGTTTTTAGTGGGGATTATGTAAGGTTTAGGATATATCAGGTTTTTAGTGGGGTTCATGTAAAGTTTAAGTTCTATCAGGTTTTTAGTGGGGTTCATGTAAAGTTTAGGTTCTATCATGTTTTTAGTGGGATTCATGTAAATTTAAGTTCTATCAGGTTTTTAGTGGGGTTCATGTTAAGTTTAAGTTCTATCAGGTTTTTAGTGGGGTTCATATAAAGTTTAGTTTCTATTATATTTTTAGTGGGGTTCATGTGAAGTTTAGGTTCTATCAGGTTTTTAGAGTGGTTCATGTAAAGTTTAAGTTCTATCAGGTTTTTAGTGGGGTTCGTGTTGCATGTAAAGTTTAGGATCTATCAGGTTTTTAGTGGGGTTCATGTAAAGTTTAAGTTCTATCAGGTTTTTAGTGGGGTTTATGTAAAGTTTAGGTTCTATCAGGTTTTTAGTTAGGTTCATGTAAAGTTTAGGTTCTATCAGGTTTTTAGTGGGATTCATGTAAAGTTTAAGTTCTATCAGGTTTTTAGTGGGGTTCATGTAAAGTTTAGTTTCTATTAGATTTTTAGTGGGGTTCATGTGAAGTTTAGGTTCTATCAGGTTTTTAGAGTGGTTCACGTAAAGTTTAAGTTCTATCAGGTTTTTAGTGGGGTTCATGTTGCATGTAAAGTTTAGGATCTATTAGGTTTTTAGTGGGATTCAAGTAAAGTTTAGGTTCTATCAGGTTTTTAGTGGGGTTCATATAAAGTTTAGTTTCTATTATATTTTTAGTGGGGTTCATGTGAAGTTTAGGTTCTATCAGGTTTTTAGAGTGGTTCATGTAAAGTTTAAGTTCTATCAGGTTTTTAGTGGGGTTCGTGTTGCATGTAAAGTTTAGGATCTATCAGGTTTTTAGTGGGGTTCATGTAAAGTTTAAGTTCTATCAGGTTTTTAGTGGGGTTCATGTAAAGTTTAGGTTCTATCAGGTTTTTAGTTAGGTTCATGTAAAGTTTAGGTTCTATCAGGTTTTTAGTGGGATTCATGTAAAGTTTAAGTTCTATTAGGTTTTTAGTGGGGTTCATGTAAAGTTTAGGTTCTATCAGGTTTTTAGTGAGGTTCATGTAAAGTTTAGGTTCTATCAGGTTTTTAGTTAGGTTCATGTAAAGTTTAGGTTCTGTCAGGTTTTTAGTGGAGTTAATGTAAAGTTTAGGTTCTATCAGGTTTTTAGTTAGGTTCATGTAAAGTTTAGGTTCTATCAGGTTTTTAGTGGGATTCATGTAAAGTTTAAGTTCTATTAGGTTTTTAGTGGGGTTCATGTAAAGTTTAGGTTCTATCAGGTTTTTAGTGAGGTTCATGTAAAGTTTAGGTTCTATCAGGTTTTTAGTTAGGTTCATGTAAAGTTTAGGTTCTATCAGGTTTTTAGTGGGGTTCATGTAAAGTTTAAGTTCTATCAGGTTTTTAGTGAGGTTCATGTAAAGTTTAGGTTCTATCAGGTTTTTAGTGAGGTTCATGTAAAGTTTAAGTTCTATCAGGTTTTTAGTGGGGTTCATGTAAAGTTTAGGTTCTATCATGTTTTTAGTGGGATTCATGTAAATTTAAGTTCTATCAGGTTTTTAGTGGGGTTCATGTTAAGTTTAAGTTCTATCAGGTTTTTAGTGGGGTTCATGTAAAGTTTAGGTTCTATCATGTTTTTAGTGGGATTCATGTAAATTTAAGTTCTATCAGGTTTTTAGTGGGGTTCATGTTAAGTTTAAGTTCTATCAGGTTTTTAGTGGGGTTCATATAAAGTTTAGTTTCTATTATATTTTTAGTGGGGTTCATGTGAAGTTTAGGTTCTATCAGGTTTTTAGAGTGGTTCATGTAAAGTTTAAGTTCTATCAGGTTTTTAGTGGGGTTCTTATAAAGTTTAAGTTCTATCAGGTTTTTAGTGGGGTTCATGTAAAGTTTAGTTTCTATTAGATTTTTAGTGGGGTTCATGTGAAGTTTAGGTTCTATCAGGTTTTTAGAGTGGTTCACGTAAAGTTTAAGTTCTATCAGGTTTTTAGTGGGGTTCATGTTGCATGTAAAGTTTAGGATCTATTAGGTTTTTAGTGAGGTTCAAGTAAAGTTTAGGTTCTATCAGGTTTTTAGTTAGGTTCATGTAAAGTTTAGGTTCTATCAGGTTTTTAGTGGGATTCATGTAAAGTTTAAGTTCTATTAGGTTTTTAGTGGGGTTCATGTAAAGTTTAGGTTCTATCAGGTTTTTAGTGAGGTTCATGTAAAGTTTAGGTTCTATCAGGTTTTTAGTGAGGTTCATGTAAAGTTTAGGTTCTATCAGGTTTTTAGTGGGGTTCATATAAAATTTAAGTTCTATCAGGTTTTTAGTGGGGTTCATGTAAAGTTTAGTTTCTATAAGATTTTTAGTGGGGTTCATGTGAAGTTTAGGTTCTATCAGGTTTTTAGTGGGGTTCATGTAAAGTTTAAGTTCTATCAGGTTTTTAGTGGGGTTCGTGTTGCATGTAAAGTTTAGGATCTATCAGGTTTTTAGTGGGGATTATGTAAGGTTTAGGATATATCAGGTTTTTAGTGGGGTTCATGTAAAGTTTAAGTTCTATCAGGTTTTTAGTGGGGTTCATGTAAAGTTTAGGTTCTATCATGTTTTTAGTGGGATTCATGTAAATTTAAGTTCTATCAGGTTTTTAGTGGGGTTCATGTTAAGTTTAAGTTCTATCAGGTTTTTAGTGGGGTTCATATAAAGTTTAGTTTCTATTATATTTTTAGTGGGGTTCATGTGAAGTTTAGGTTCTATCAGGTTTTTAGAGTGGTTCATGTAAAGTTTAAGTTCTATCAGGTTTTTAGTGGGGTTCGTGTTGCATGTAAAGTTTAGGATCTATCAGGTTTTTAGTGGGGTTCATGTAAAGTTTAAGTTCTATCAGGTTTTTAGTGGGGTTTATGTAAAGTTTAGGTTCTATCAGGTTTTTAGTTAGGTTCATGTAAAGTTTAGGTTCTATCAGGTTTTTAGTGGGATTCATGTAAAGTTTAAGTTCTATCAGGTTTTTAGTGGGGTTCATGTAAAGTTTAGTTTCTATTATATTTTTAGTGGGGTTCATGTGAAGTTTAGGTTCTATCAGGTTTTAAGAGTGGTTCATGTAAAGTTTAAGTTCTATCAGGTTTTTAGTGGGGTTCGTGTTGCATGTAAAGTTTAGGATCTATCAGGTTTTTAGTGGGGTTCATGTAAATTTTAGGTTCTATCAGGTTTTTAGTGGGGTTCATGTAAAGTTTAAGTTCTATCAGGTTTTTAGTGGGGTTCATGTAAAGTTTAGGTTCTATCATGTTTTTAGTGGGGTTAATGTAAAGTTTAAGTTCTATCAGGTTTTTAGTGGGGTTCATGTAAAGTTTAAGTTCTATCAGGTTTTTAGTGGGGTTCATGTAAAGTTTAGTTTCTATTAGATTTTTAGTGGGGTTCATGTGAAGTTTAGGTTCTATCAGGTTTTTAGAGTGGTTCATGTAAAGTTTAAGTTCTATCAGGTTTTTAGTGGGGTTCGTGTTGCATGTAAAGTTTAGGTTCTATCAGGTTTTTAGTTAGGTTCATGTAAAGTTTAGGTTCTATCAGGTTTATAGTGGGATTCATTTAAAGTTTAAGTTCTATTAGGTTTTTAGTGGGGTTCATGTAAAGTTTAGGTTCTATCAGGTTTTTAGTGAGGTTCATGTAAAGTTTAGGTTCTATCAGGTTTTTAGTGAGGTTCATGTAAAGTTTAGGTTCTATTAGGTTTTTAGTGGGGTTCATATAAAATTTAAGTTCTATCAGGTTTTTAGTGGGGTTCATGTAAAGTTTAGTTTCTATTAGATTTTTAGTGGGGTTCATGTGAAGTTTAGGTTCTATCAGGTTTTTAGTGGGGTTCATGTAAAGTTTAAGTTCTATCAGGTTTTTAGTGTGGTTCGTGTTGCATGTAAAGTTTAGGATCTATCAGGTTTTTAGTGGGGATTATGTAAGGTTTAGAATCTATCAGGTTTTTAGTGGGGTTCATGTAAAGTTTAAGTTCTATCAGGTTTTTAGTGGGGATTATGTAAAGTTTAGGATCTATCAGGTTTTTAGTGGGGTTCATGCAAAGTTTAAGTTCTATCAGGTTTTTAGTGGGGTTCATGTAAAGTTTAGGTTCTATCATGTTTTTAGTGGGGTTCATGTAAATTTTAAGTTCTATCAGGTTTTTAGTGGGGTTTATCTAAAGTTTAAGTTCTATCAGGTTTTTAGTGGGGTTCGTGTTGCATGTAAACTTTAGGATCTATCAGGTTTTTAGTGGGGTTCATGTAAATTTTAGGTTCTATCAGGTTTTTAGTGGGGTTCATGTAAAGTTTAAGCTCTATCAGGTTTTTAGTGGGGTTCATGTAAAGTTTAGGTTCTATCATGTTTTTAGTGGGGTTAATGTAAAGTTTAAGTTATATCAGGTTTTTAGTGGGGTTCATGTAAAGTTTAAGTTCTATCAGGTTTTTAGTGGGGTTCATGTAAAGTTTAGTTTCTATTAGATTTTTAGTGGGGTTCATGTGAAGTTTAGGTTCTATCAGGTTTTTAGAGTGGTTCACGTAAAGTTTAAGTTCTATCAGGTTTTTAGTGGGGTTCATGTTGCATGTAAAGTTTAGGATCTATTAGGTTTTTAGTGGGATTCAAGTAAAGTTTAGGTTCTATCAGGTTTTTAGTGGGGTTCATATAAAGTTTAGTTTCTATTATATTTTTAGTGGGGTTCATGTGAAGTTTAGGTTCTATCAGGTTTTTAGAGTGGTTCATGTAAAGTTTAAGTTCTATCAGGTTTTTAGTGGGGTTCGTGTTGCATGTAAAGTTTAGGATCTATCAGGTTTTTAGTGGGGTTCATGTAAAGTTTAAGTTCTATCAGGTTTTTAGTGGGGTTCATGTAAAGTTTAGGTTCTATCAGGTTTTTAGTTAGGTTCATGTAAAGTTTAGGTTCTATCAGGTTTTTAGTGGGATTCATGTAAAGTTTAAGTTCTATTAGGTTTTTAGTGGGGTTCATGTAAAGTTTAGGTTCTATCAGGTTTTTAGTGAGGTTCATGTAAAGTTTAGGTTCTATCAGGTTTTTAGTTAGGTTCATGTAAAGTTTAGGTTCTGTCAGGTTTTTAGTGGAGTTAATGTAAAGTTAAGGTTCTATCAGGTTTTTAGTGGGGTTCATGTAAAGTTTAAGCTCTATCAGGTTTTTAGTGGGGTTCATGTAAAGTTTAGGTTCTATCATGTTTTTAGTGGGATTCATGTAAATTTAAGTTCTATCAGGTTTTTAGTGGGGTTCATGTTAAGTTTAAGTTCTATCAGGTTTTTAGTGGGGTTCATGTAAAGTTTAGGTTCTATCATGTTTTTAGTGGGATTCATGTAAATTTAAGTTCTATCAGGTTTTTAGTGGGGTTCATGTTAAGTTTAAGTTCTATCAGGTTTTTAGTGGGGTTCATATAAAGTTTAGTTTCTATTATATTTTTAGTGGGGTTCATGTGAAGTTTAGGTTCTATCAGGTTTTTAGAGTGGTTCATGTAAAGTTTAAGTTCTATCAGGTTTTTAGTGGGGTTCTTATAAAGTTTAAGTTCTATCAGGTTTTTAGTGGGGTTCATGTAAAGTTTAGTTTCTATTAGATTTTTAGTGGGGTTCATGTGAAGTTTAGGTTCTATCAGGTTTTTAGAGTGGTTCACGTAAAGTTTAAGTTCTATCAGGTTTTTAGTGGGGTTCATGTTGCATGTAAAGTTTAGGATCTATTAGGTTTTTAGTGAGGTTCAAGTAAAGTTTAGGTTCTATCAGGTTTTTAGTTAGGTTCATGTAAAGTTTAGGTTCTATCAGGTTTTTAGTGGGATTCATGTAAAGTTTAAGTTCTATTAGGTTTTTAGTGGGGTTCATGTAAAGTTTAGGTTCTATCAGGTTTTTAGTGAGGTTCATGTAAAGTTTAGGTTCTATCAGGTTTTTAGTGAGGTTCATGTAAAGTTTAGGTTCTATCAGGTTTTTAGTGGGGTTCATATAAAATTTAAGTTCTATCAGGTTTTTAGTGGGGTTCATGTAAAGTTTAGTTTCTATAAGATTTTTAGTGGGGTTCATGTGAAGTTTAGGTTCTATCAGGTTTTTAGTGGGGTTCATGTAAAGTTTAAGTTCTATCAGGTTTTTAGTGGGGTTCGTGTTGCATGTAAAGTTTAGGATCTATCAGGTTTTTAGTGGGGATTATGTAAGGTTTAGGATATATCAGGTTTTTAGTGGGGTTCATGTAAAGTTTAAGTTCTATCAGGTTTTTAGTGGGGTTCATGTAAAGTTTAGGTTCTATCAGGTTTTTAGTGAGGTTCATGTAAAGTTTAGGTTCTATCAGGTTTTTAGTGGGGTTCATATAAAATTTAAGTTCTATCAGGTTTTTAGTGGGGTTCATGTAAAGTTTAGTTTCTATAAGATTTTTAGTGGGGTTCATGTGAAGTTTAGGTTCTATCAGGTTTTTAGTGGGGTTCATGTAAAGTTTAAGTTCTATCAGGTTTTTAGTGGGGTTCGTGTTGCATGTAAAGTTTAGGATCTATCAGGTTTTTAGTGGGGATTATGTAAGGTTTAGGATATATCAGGTTTTTAGTGGGGTTCATGTAAAGTTTAAGTTCTATCAGGTTTTTAGTGGGGTTCATGTAAAGTTTAGGTTCTATCATGTTTTTAGTGGGATTCATGTAAATTTAAGTTCTATCAGGTTTTTAGTGGGGTTCATGTTAAGTTTAAGTTCTATCAGGTTTTTAGTGGGGTTCATATAAAGTTTAGTTTCTATTATATTTTTAGTGGGGTTCATGTGAAGTTTAGGTTCTATCAGGTTTTTAGAGTGGTTCATGTAAAGTTTAAGTTCTATCAGGTTTTTAGTGGGGTTCGTGTTGCATGTAAAGTTTAGGATCTATCAGGTTTTTAGTGGGGTTCATGTAAAGTTTAAGTTCTATCAGGTTTTTAGTGGGGTTTATGTAAAGTTTAGGTTCTATCAGGTTTTTAGTTAGGTTCATGTAAAGTTTAGGTTCTATCAGGTTTTTAGTGGGATTCATGTAAAGTTTAAGTTCTATCAGGTTTTTAGTGGGGTTCATGTAAAGTTTAGTTTCTATTAGATTTTTAGTGGGGTTCATGTGAAGTTTAGGTTCTATCAGGTTTTTAGAGTGGTTCACGTAAAGTTTAAGTTCTATCAGGTTTTTAGTGGGGTTCATGTTGCATGTAAAGTTTAGGATCTATTAGGTTTTTAGTGGGATTCAAGTAAAGTTTAGGTTCTATCAGGTTTTTAGTGGGGTTCATATAAAGTTTAGTTTCTATTATATTTTTAGTGGGGTTCATGTGAAGTTTAGGTTCTATCAGGTTTTTAGAGTGGTTCATGTAAAGTTTAAGTTCTATCAGGTTTTTAGTGGGGTTCGTGTTGCATGTAAAGTTTAGGATCTATCAGGTTTTTAGTGGGGTTCATGTAAAGTTTAAGTTCTATCAGGTTTTTAGTGGGGTTCATGTAAAGTTTAGGTTCTATCAGGTTTTTAGTTAGGTTCATGTAAAGTTTAGGTTCTATCAGGTTTTTAGTGGGATTCATGTAAAGTTTAAGTTCTATTAGGTTTTTAGTGGGGTTCATGTAAAGTTTAGGTTCTATCAGGTTTTTAGTGAGGTTCATGTAAAGTTTAGGTTCTATCAGGTTTTTAGTTAGGTTCATGTAAAGTTTAGGTTCTGTCAGGTTTTTAGTGGAGTTAATGTAAAGTTTAGGTTCTATCAGGTTTTTAGTTAGGTTCATGTAAAGTTTAGGTTCTATCAGGTTTTTAGTGGGATTCATGTAAAGTTTAAGTTCTATTAGGTTTTTAGTGGGGTTCATGTAAAGTTTAGGTTCTATCAGGTTTTTAGTGAGGTTCATGTAAAGTTTAGGTTCTATCAGGTTTTTAGTTAGGTTCATGTAAAGTTTAGGTTCTATCAGGTTTTTAGTGGGGTTCATGTAAAGTTTAAGTTCTATCAGGTTTTTAGTGAGGTTCATGTAAAGTTTAGGTTCTATCAGGTTTTTAGTGAGGTTCATGTAAAGTTTAAGTTCTATCAGGTTTTTAGTGGGGTTCATGTAAAGTTTAGGTTCTATCATGTTTTTAGTGGGATTCATGTAAATTTAAGTTCTATCAGGTTTTTAGTGGGGTTCATGTTAAGTTTAAGTTCTATCAGGTTTTTAGTGGGGTTCATGTAAAGTTTAGGTTCTATCATGTTTTTAGTGGGATTCATGTAAATTTAAGTTATATCAGGTTTTTAGTGGGGTTCATGTTAAGTTTAAGTTCTATCAGGTTTTTAGTGGGGTTCATATAAAGTTTAGTTTCTATTATATTTTTAGTGGGGTTCATGTGAAGTTTAGGTTCTATCAGGTTTTTAGAGTGGTTCATGTAAAGTTTAAGTTCTATCAGGTTTTTAGTGGGGTTCTTATAAAGTTTAAGTTCTATCAGGTTTTTAGTGGGGTTCATGTAAAGTTTAGTTTCTATTAGATTTTTAGTGGGGTTCATGTGAAGTTTAGGTTCTATCAGGTTTTTAGAGTGGTTCACGTAAAGTTTAAGTTCTATCAGGTTTTTAGTGGGGTTCATGTTGCATGTAAAGTTTAGGATCTATTAGGTTTTTAGTGAGGTTCAAGTAAAGTTTAGGTTCTATCAGGTTTTTAGTTAGGTTCATGTAAAGTTTAGGTTCTATCAGGTTTTTAGTGGGATTCATGTAAAGTTTAAGTTCTATTAGGTTTTTAGTGGGGTTCATGTAAAGTTTAGGTTCTATCAGGTTTTTAGTGAGGTTCATGTAAAGTTTAGGTTCTATCAGGTTTTTAGTGAGGTTCATGTAAAGTTTAGGTTCTATCAGGTTTTTAGTGGGGTTCATATAAAATTTAAGTTCTATCAGGTTTTTAGTGGGGTTCATGTAAAGTTTAGTTTCTATAAGATTTTTAGTGGGGTTCATGTGAAGTTTAGGTTCTATCAGGTTTTTAGTGGGGTTCATGTAAAGTTTAAGTTCTATCAGGTTTTTAGTGGGGTTCGTGTTGCATGTAAAGTTTAGGATCTATCAGGTTTTTAGTGGGGATTATGTAAGGTTTAGGATATATCAGGTTTTTAGTGGGGTTCATGTAAAGTTTAAGTTCTATCAGGTTTTTAGTGGGGTTCATGTAAAGTTTAGGTTCTATCATGTTTTTAGTGGGATTCATGTAAATTTAAGTTCTATCAGGTTTTTAGTGGGGTTCATGTTAAGTTTAAGTTCTATCAGGTTTTTAGTGGGGTTCATATAAAGTTTAGTTTCTATTATATTTTTAGTGGGGTTCATGTGAAGTTTAGGTTCTATCAGGTTTTTAGAGTGGTTCATGTAAAGTTTAAGTTCTATCAGGTTTTTAGTGGGGTTCGTGTTGCATGTAAAGTTTAGGATCTATCAGGTTTTTAGTGGGGTTCATGTAAAGTTTAAGTTCTATCAGGTTTTTAGTGGGGTTTATGTAAAGTTTAGGTTCTATCAGGTTTTTAGTTAGGTTCATGTAAAGTTTAGGTTCTATCAGGTTTTTAGTGGGATTCATGTAAAGTTTAAGTTCTATCAGGTTTTTAGTGGGGTTCATGTAAAGTTTAGTTTCTATTATATTTTTAGTGGGGTTCATGTGAAGTTTAGGTTCTATCAGGTTTTAAGAGTGGTTCATGTAAAGTTTAAGTTCTATCAGGTTTTTAGTGGGGTTCGTGTTGCATGTAAAGTTTAGGATCTATCAGGTTTTTAGTGGGGTTCATGTAAATTTTAGGTTCTATCAGGTTTTTAGTGGGGTTCATGTAAAGTTTAAGTTCTATCAGGTTTTTAGTGGGGTTCATGTAAAGTTTAGGTTCTATCATGTTTTTAGTGGGGTTAATGTAAAGTTTAAGTTCTATCAGGTTTTTAGTGGGGTTCATGTAAAGTTTAAGTTCTATCAGGTTTTTAGTGGGGTTCATGTAAAGTTTAGTTTCTATTAGATTTTTAGTGGGGTTCATGTGAAGTTTAGGTTCTATCAGGTTTTTAGAGTGGTTCATGTAAAGTTTAAGTTCTATCAGGTTTTTAGTGGGGTTCGTGTTGCATGTAAAGTTTAGGTTCTATCAGGTTTTTAGTTAGGTTCATGTAAAGTTTAGGTTCTATCAGGTTTATAGTGGGATTCATTTAAAGTTTAAGTTCTATTAGGTTTTTAGTGGGGTTCATGTAAAGTTTAGGTTCTATCAGGTTTTTAGTGAGGTTCATGTAAAGTTTAGGTTCTATCAGGTTTTTAGTGAGGTTCATGTAAAGTTTAGGTTCTATTAGGTTTTTAGTGGGGTTCATATAAAATTTAAGTTCTATCAGGTTTTTAGTGGGGTTCATGTAAAGTTTAGTTTCTATTAGATTTTTAGTGGGGTTCATGTGAAGTTTAGGTTCTATCAGGTTTTTAGTGGGGTTCATGTAAAGTTTAAGTTCTATCAGGTTTTTAGTGTGGTTCGTGTTGCATGTAAAGTTTAGGATCTATCAGGTTTTTAGTGGGGATTATGTAAGGTTTAGAATCTATCAGGTTTTTAGTGGGGTTCATGTAAAGTTTAAGTTCTATCAGGTTTTTAGTGGGGATTATGTAAAGTTTAGGATCTATCAGGTTTTTAGTGGGGTTCATGCAAAGTTTAAGTTCTATCAGGTTTTTAGTGGGGTTCATGTAAAGTTTAGGTTCTATCATGTTTTTAGTGGGGTTCATGTAAATTTTAAGTTCTATCAGGTTTTTAGTGGGGTTTATCTAAAGTTTAAGTTCTATCAGGTTTTTAGTGGGGTTCGTGTTGCATGTAAACTTTAGGATCTATCAGGTTTTTAGTGGGGTTCATGTAAATTTTAGGTTCTATCAGGTTTTTAGTGGGGTTCATGTAAAGTTTAAGCTCTATCAGGTTTTTAGTGGGGTTCATGTAAAGTTTAGGTTCTATCATGTTTTTAGTGGGGTTAATGTAAAGTTTAAGTTATATCAGGTTTTTAGTGGGGTTCATGTAAAGTTTAAGTTCTATCAGGTTTTTAGTGGGGTTCATGTAAAGTTTAGTTTCTATTAGATTTTTAGTGGGGTTCATGTGAAGTTTAGGTTCTATCAGGTTTTTAGAGTGGTTCACGTAAAGTTTAAGTTCTATCAGGTTTTTAGTGGGGTTCATGTTGCATGTAAAGTTTAGGATCTATTAGGTTTTTAGTGGGATTCAAGTAAAGTTTAGGTTCTATCAGGTTTTTAGTGGGGTTCATATAAAGTTTAGTTTCTATTATATTTTTAGTGGGGTTCATGTGAAGTTTAGGTTCTATCAGGTTTTTAGAGTGGTTCATGTAAAGTTTAAGTTCTATCAGGTTTTTAGTGGGGTTCGTGTTGCATGTAAAGTTTAGGATCTATCAGGTTTTTAGTGGGGTTCATGTAAAGTTTAAGTTCTATCAGGTTTTTAGTGGGGTTCATGTAAAGTTTAGGTTCTATCAGGTTTTTAGTTAGGTTCATGTAAAGTTTAGGTTCTATCAGGTTTTTAGTGGGATTCATGTAAAGTTTAAGTTCTATTAGGTTTTTAGTGGGGTTCATGTAAAGTTTAGGTTCTATCAGGTTTTTAGTGAGGTTCATGTAAAGTTTAGGTTCTATCAGGTTTTTAGTTAGGTTCATGTAAAGTTTAGGTTCTGTCAGGTTTTTAGTGGAGTTAATGTAAAGTTAAGGTTCTATCAGGTTTTTAGTGGGGTTCATGTAAAGTTTAAGCTCTATCAGGTTTTTAGTGGGGTTCATGTAAAGTTTAGGTTCTATCATGTTTTTAGTGGGATTCATGTAAATTTAAGTTCTATCAGGTTTTTAGTGGGGTTCATGTTAAGTTTAAGTTCTATCAGGTTTTTAGTGGGGTTCATGTAAAGTTTAGGTTCTATCATGTTTTTAGTGGGATTCATGTAAATTTAAGTTCTATCAGGTTTTTAGTGGGGTTCATGTTAAGTTTAAGTTCTATCAGGTTTTTAGTGGGGTTCATATAAAGTTTAGTTTCTATTATATTTTTAGTGGGGTTCATGTGAAGTTTAGGTTCTATCAGGTTTTTAGAGTGGTTCATGTAAAGTTTAAGTTCTATCAGGTTTTTAGTGGGGTTCTTATAAAGTTTAAGTTCTATCAGGTTTTTAGTGGGGTTCATGTAAAGTTTAGTTTCTATTAGATTTTTAGTGGGGTTCATGTGAAGTTTAGGTTCTATCAGGTTTTTAGAGTGGTTCACGTAAAGTTTAAGTTCTATCAGGTTTTTAGTGGGGTTCATGTTGCATGTAAAGTTTAGGATCTATTAGGTTTTTAGTGAGGTTCAAGTAAAGTTTAGGTTCTATCAGGTTTTTAGTTAGGTTCATGTAAAGTTTAGGTTCTATCAGGTTTTTAGTGGGATTCATGTAAAGTTTAAGTTCTATTAGGTTTTTAGTGGGGTTCATGTAAAGTTTAGGTTCTATCAGGTTTTTAGTGAGGTTCATGTAAAGTTTAGGTTCTATCAGGTTTTTAGTGAGGTTCATGTAAAGTTTAGGTTCTATCAGGTTTTTAGTGGGGTTCATATAAAATTTAAGTTCTATCAGGTTTTTAGTGGGGTTCATGTAAAGTTTAGTTTCTATAAGATTTTTAGTGGGGTTCATGTGAAGTTTAGGTTCTATCAGGTTTTTAGTGGGGTTCATGTAAAGTTTAAGTTCTATCAGGTTTTTAGTGGGGTTCGTGTTGCATGTAAAGTTTAGGATCTATCAGGTTTTTAGTGGGGATTATGTAAGGTTTAGGATATATCAGGTTTTTAGTGGGGTTCATGTAAAGTTTAAGTTCTATCAGGTTTTTAGTGGGGTTCATGTAAAGTTTAGGTTCTATCATGTTTTTAGTGGGATTCATGTAAATTTAAGTTCTATCAGGTTTTTAGTGGGGTTCATGTTAAGTTTAAGTTCTATCAGGTTTTTAGTGGGGTTCATATAAAGTTTAGTTTCTATTATATTTTTAGTGGGGTTCATGTGAAGTTTAGGTTCTATCAGGTTTTTAGAGTGGTTCATGTAAAGTTTAAGTTCTATCAGGTTTTTAGTGGGGTTCGTGTTGCATGTAAAGTTTAGGATCTATCAGGTTTTTAGTGGGGTTCATGTAAAGTTTAAGTTCTATCAGGTTTTTAGTGGGGTTTATGTAAAGTTTAGGTTCTATCAGGTTTTTAGTTAGGTTCATGTAAAGTTTAGGTTCTATCAGGTTTTTAGTGGGATTCATGTAAAGTTTAAGTTCTATCAGGTTTTTAGTGGGGTTCATGTAAAGTTTAGTTTCTATTATATTTTTAGTGGGGTTCATGTGAAGTTTAGGTTCTATCAGGTTTTAAGAGTGGTTCATGTAAAGTTTAAGTTCTATCAGGTTTTTAGTGGGGTTCGTGTTGCATGTAAAGTTTAGGATCTATCAGGTTTTTAGTGGGGTTCATGTAAATTTTAGGTTCTATCAGGTTTTTAGTGGGGTTCATGTAAAGTTTAAGTTCTATCAGGTTTTTAGTGGGGTTAATGTAAAGTTTAGGTTCTATCATGTTTTTAGTGGGGTTAATGTAAAGTTTAAGTTCTATCAGGTTTTTAGTGGGGTTCATGTAAAGTTTAAGTTCTATCAGGTTTTTAGTGGGGTTCATGTAAAGTTTAGTTTCTATTAGATTTTTAGTGGGGTTCATGTGAAGTTTAGGTTCTATCAGGTTTTTAGAGTGGTTCATGTAAAGTTTAAGTTCTATCAGGTTTTTAGTGGGGTTCGTGTTGCATGTAAAGTTTAGGTTCTATCAGGTTTTTAGTTAGGTTCATGTAAAGTTTAGGTTCTATCAGGTTTATAGTGGGATTCATTTAAAGTTTAAGTTCTATTAGGTTTTTAGTGGGGTTCATGTAAAGTTTAGGTTCTATCAGGTTTTTAGTGAGGTTCATGTAAAGTTTAGGTTCTATCAGGTTTTTAGTGAGGTTCATGTAAAGTTTAGGTTCTATTAGGTTTTTAGTGGGGTTCATATAAAATTTAAGTTCTATCAGGTTTTTAGTGGGGTTCATGTAAAGTTTAGTTTCTATTAGATTTTTAGTGGGGTTCATGTGAAGTTTAGGTTCTATCAGGTTTTTAGTGGGGTTCATGTAAAGTTTAAGTTCTATCAGGTTTTTAGTGTGGTTCGTGTTGCATGTAAAGTTTAGGATCTATCAGGTTTTTAGTGGGGATTATGTAAGGTTTAGAATCTATCAGGTTTTTAGTGGGGTTCATGTAAAGTTTAAGTTCTATCAGGTTTTTAGTGGGGATTATGTAAAGTTTAGGATCTATCAGGTTTTTAGTGGGGTTCATGCAAAGTTTAAGTTCTATCAGGTTTTTAGTGGGGTTCATGTAAAGTTTAGGTTCTATCATGTTTTTAGTGGGGTTCATGTAAATTTTAAGTTCTATCAGGTTTTTAGTGGGGTTTATCTAAAGTTTAAGTTCTATCAGGTTTTTAGTGGGGTTCATGTAAAGTTTAGTTTCTATTATATTTTTAGTGGGGTTCATGTGAAGTTTAGGTTCTATCAGGTTTTAAGAGTGGTTCATGTAAAGTTTAAGTTCTATCAGGTTTTTAGTGGGGTTCGTGTTGCATGTAAACTTTAGGATCTATCAGGTTTTTAGTGGGGTTCATGTAAATTTTAGGTTCTATCAGGTTTTTAGTGGGGTTCATGTAAAGTTTAAGCTCTATCAGGTTTTTAGTGGGGTTCATGTAAAGTTTAGGTTCTATCATGTTTTTAGTGGGGTTAATGTAAAGTTTAAGTTATATCAGGTTTTTAGTGGGGTTCATGTAAAGTTTAAGTTCTATCAGGTTTTTAGTGGGGTTCATGTAAAGTTTAGTTTCTATTAGATTTTTAGTGGGGTTCATGTGAAGTTTAGGTTCTATCAGGTTTTTAGAGTGGTTCACGTAAAGTTTAAGTTCTATCAGGTTTTTAGTGGGGTTCATGTTGCATGTAAAGTTTAGGATCTATTAGGTTTTTAGTGGGATTCAAGTAAAGTTTAGGTTCTATCAGGTTTTTAGTGGGGTTCATATAAAGTTTAGTTTCTATTATATTTTTAGTGGGGTTCATGTGAAGTTTAGGTTCTATCAGGTTTTTAGAGTGGTTCATGTAAAGTTTAAGTTCTATCAGGTTTTTAGTGGGGTTCGTGTTGCATGTAAAGTTTAGGATCTATCAGGTTTTTAGTGGGGTTCATGTAAAGTTTAAGTTCTATCAGGTTTTTAGTGGGGTTCATGTAAAGTTTAGGTTCTATCAGGTTTTTAGTTAGGTTCATGTAAAGTTTAGGTTCTATCAGGTTTTTAGTGGGATTCATGTAAAGTTTAAGTTCTATTAGGTTTTTAGTGGGGTTCATGTAAAGTTTAGGTTCTATCAGGTTTTTAGTGAGGTTCATGTAAAGTTTAGGTTCTATCAGGTTTTTAGTTAGGTTCATGTAAAGTTTAGGTTCTGTCAGGTTTTTAGTGGAGTTAATGTAAAGTTAAGGTTCTATCAGGTTTTTAGTGGGGTTCATGTAAAGTTTAAGCTCTATCAGGTTTTTAGTGGGGTTCATGTAAAGTTTAGGTTCTATCATGTTTTTAGTGGGATTCATGTAAATTTAAGTTCTATCAGGTTTTTAGTGGGGTTCATGTTAAGTTTAAGTTCTATCAGGTTTTTAGTGGGGTTCATGTAAAGTTTAGGTTCTATCATGTTTTTAGTGGGATTCATGTAAATTTAAGTTCTATCAGGTTTTTAGTGGGGTTCATGTTAAGTTTAAGTTCTATCAGGTTTTTAGTGGGGTTCATATAAAGTTTAGTTTCTATTATATTTTTAGTGGGGTTCATGTGAAGTTTAGGTTCTATCAGGTTTTTAGAGTGGTTCATGTAAAGTTTAAGTTCTATCAGGTTTTTAGTGGGGTTCTTATAAAGTTTAAGTTCTATCAGGTTTTTAGTGGGGTTCATGTAAAGTTTAGTTTCTATTAGATTTTTAGTGGGGTTCATGTGAAGTTTAGGTTCTATCAGGTTTTTAGAGTGGTTCACGTAAAGTTTAAGTTCTATCAGGTTTTTAGTGGGGTTCATGTTGCATGTAAAGTTTAGGATCTATTAGGTTTTTAGTGAGGTTCAAGTAAAGTTTAGGTTCTATCAGGTTTTTAGTTAGGTTCATGTAAAGTTTAGGTTCTATCAGGTTTTTAGTGGGATTCATGTAAAGTTTAAGTTCTATTAGGTTTTTAGTGGGGTTCATGTAAAGTTTAGGTTCTATCAGGTTTTTAGTGAGGTTCATGTAAAGTTTAGGTTCTATCAGGTTTTTAGTGAGGTTCATGTAAAGTTTAGGTTCTATCAGGTTTTTAGTGGGGTTCATGTAAAGTTTAGTTTCTATAAGATTTTTAGTGGGGTTCATGTGAAGTTTAGGTTCTATCAGGTTTTTAGTGGGGTTCATGTAAAGTTTAAGTTCTATCAGGTTTTTAGTGGGGTTCGTGTTGCATGTAAAGTTTAGGATCTATCAGGTTTTTAGTGGGGATTATGTAAGGTTTAGGATATATCAGGTTTTTAGTGGGGTTCATGTAAAGTTTAAGTTCTATCAGGTTTTTAGTGGGGTTCATGTAAAGTTTAGGTTCTATCATGTTTTTAGTGGGATTCATGTAAATTTAAGTTCTATCAGGTTTTTAGTGGGGTTCATGTTAAGTTTAAGTTCTATCAGGTTTTTAGTGGGGTTCATATAAAGTTTAGTTTCTATTATATTTTTAGTGGGGTTCATGTGAAGTTTAGGTTCTATCAGGTTTTTAGAGTGGTTCATGTAAAGTTTAAGTTCTATCAGGTTTTTAGTGGGGTTCGTTTTGCATGTAAAGTTTAGGATCTATCAGGTTTTTAGTGGGGTTCATGTAAAGTTTAAGTTCTATCAGGTTTTTAGTGGGGTTTATGTAAAGTTTAGGTTCTATCAGGTTTTTAGTTAGGTTCATGTAAAGTTTAGGTTCTATCAGGTTTTTAGTGGGATTCATGTAAAGTTTAAGTTCTATCAGGTTTTTAGTGGGGTTCATGTAAAGTTTAGTTTCTATTAGATTTTTAGTGGGGTTCATGTGAAGTTTAGGTTCTATCAGGTTTTTAGAGTGGTTCACGTAAAGTTTAAGTTCTATCAGGTTTTTAGTGGGGTTCATGTTGCATGTAAAGTTTAGGATCTATTAGGTTTTTAGTGGGATTCAAGTAAAGTTTAGGTTCTATCAGGTTTTTAGTGGGGTTCATATAAAGTTTAGTTTCTATTATATTTTTAGTGGGGTTCATGTGAAGTTTAGGTTCTATCAGGTTTTTAGAGTGGTTCATGTAAAGTTTAAGTTCTATCAGGTTTTTAGTGGGGTTCGTGTTGCATGTAAAGTTTAGGATCTATCAGGTTTTTAGTGGGGTTCATGTAAAGTTTAAGTTCTATCAGGTTTTTAGTGGGGTTCATGTAAAGTTTAGGTTCTATCAGGTTTTTAGTTAGGTTCATGTAAAGTTTAGGTTCTATCAGGTTTTTAGTGGGATTCATGTAAAGTTTAAGTTCTATTAGGTTTTTAGTGGGGTTCATGTAAAGTTTAGGTTCTATCAGGTTTTTAGTGAGGTTCATGTAAAGTTTAGGTTCTATCAGGTTTTTAGTTAGGTTCATGTAAAGTTTAGGTTCTGTCAGGTTTTTAGTGGAGTTAATGTAAAGTTTAGGTTCTATCAGGTTTTTAGTTAGGTTCATGTAAAGTTTAGGTTCTATCAGGTTTTTAGTGGGATTCATGTAAAGTTTAAGTTCTATTAGGTTTTTAGTGGGGTTCATGTAAAGTTTAGGTTCTATCAGGTTTTTAGTGAGGTTCATGTAAAGTTTAGGTTCTATCAGGTTTTTAGTTAGGTTCATGTAAAGTTTAGGTTCTATCAGGTTTTTAGTGGGGTTCATGTAAAGTTTAAGTTCTATCAGGTTTTTAGTGAGGTTCATGTAAAGTTTAGGTTCTATCAGGTTTTTAGTGAGGTTCATGTAAAGTTTAAGTTCTATCAGGTTTTTAGTGGGGTTCATGTAAAGTTTAGGTTCTATCATGTTTTTAGTGGGATTCATGTAAATTTAAGTTCTATCAGGTTTTTAGTGGGGTTCATGTTAAGTTTAAGTTCTATCAGGTTTTTAGTGGGGTTCATGTAAAGTTTAGGTTCTATCATGTTTTTAGTGGGATTCATGTAAATTTAAGTTCTATCAGGTTTTTAGTGGGGTTCATGTTAAGTTTAAGTTCTATCAGGTTTTTAGTGGGGTTCATATAAAGTTTAGTTTCTATTATATTTTTAGTGGGGTTCATGTGAAGTTTAGGTTCTATCAGGTTTTTAGAGTGGTTCATGTAAAGTTTAAGTTCTATCAGGTTTTTAGTGGGGTTCTTATAAAGTTTAAGTTCTATCAGGTTTTTAGTGGGGTTCATGTAAAGTTTAGTTTCTATTAGATTTTTAGTGGGGTTCATGTGAAGTTTAGGTTCTATCAGGTTTTTAGAGTGGTTCACGTAAAGTTTAAGTTCTATCAGGTTTTTAGTGGGGTTCATGTTGCATGTAAAGTTTAGGATCTATTAGGTTTTTAGTGAGGTTCAAGTAAAGTTTAGGTTCTATCAGGTTTTTAGTTAGGTTCATGTAAAGTTTAGGTTCTATCAGGTTTTTAGTGGGATTCATGTAAAGTTTAAGTTCTATTAGGTTTTTAGTGGGGTTCATGTAAAGTTTAGGTTCTATCAGGTTTTTAGTGAGGTTCATGTAAAGTTTAGGTTCTATCAGGTTTTTAGTGAGGTTCATGTAAAGTTTAGGTTCTATCAGGTTTTTAGTGGGGTTCATATAAAATTTAAGTTCTATCAGGTTTTTAGTGGGGTTCATGTAAAGTTTAGTTTCTATAAGATTTTTAGTGGGGTTCATGTGAAGTTTAGGTTCTATCAGGTTTTTAGTGGGGTTCATGTAAAGTTTAAGTTCTATCAGGTTTTTAGTGGGGTTCGTGTTGCATGTAAAGTTTAGGATCTATCAGGTTTTTAGTGGGGATTATGTAAGGTTTAGGATATATCAGGTTTTTAGTGGGGTTCATGTAAAGTTTAAGTTCTATCAGGTTTTTAGTGGGGTTCATGTAAAGTTTAGGTTCTATCATGTTTTTAGTGGGATTCATGTAAATTTAAGTTCTATCAGGTTTTTAGTGGGGTTCATGTTAAGTTTAAGTTCTATCAGGTTTTTAGTGGGGTTCATATAAAGTTTAGTTTCTATTATATTTTTAGTGGGGTTCATGTGAAGTTTAGGTTCTATCAGGTTTTTAGAGTGGTTCATGTAAAGTTTAAGTTCTATCAGGTTTTTAGTGGGGTTCGTGTTGCATGTAAAGTTTAGGATCTATCAGGTTTTTAGTGGGGTTCATGTAAAGTTTAAGTTCTATCAGGTTTTTAGTGGGGTTTATGTAAAGTTTAGGTTCTATCAGGTTTTTAGTTAGGTTCATGTAAAGTTTAGGTTCTATCAGGTTTTTAGTGGGATTCATGTAAAGTTTAAGTTCTATCAGGTTTTTAGTGGGGTTCATGTAAAGTTTAGTTTCTATTAGATTTTTAGTGGGGTTCATGTGAAGTTTAGGTTCTATCAGGTTTTTAGAGTGGTTCACGTAAAGTTTAAGTTCTATCAGGTTTTTAGTGGGGTTCATGTTGCATGTAAAGTTTAGGATCTATTAGGTTTTTAGTGGGATTCAAGTAAAGTTTAGGTTCTATCAGGTTTTTAGTGGGGTTCATATAAAGTTTAGTTTCTATTATATTTTTAGTGGGGTTCATGTGAAGTTTAGGTTCTATCAGGTTTTTAGAGTGGTTCATGTAAAGTTTAAGTTCTATCAGGTTTTTAGTGGGGTTCGTGTTGCATGTAAAGTTTAGGATCTATCAGGTTTTTAGTGGGGTTCATGTAAAGTTTAAGTTCTATCAGGTTTTTAGTGGGGTTCATGTAAAGTTTAGGTTCTATCAGGTTTTTAGTTAGGTTCATGTAAAGTTTAGGTTCTATCAGGTTTTTAGTGGGATTCATGTAAAGTTTAAGTTCTATTAGGTTTTTAGTGGGGTTCATGTAAAGTTTAGGTTCTATCAGGTTTTTAGTGAGGTTCATGTAAAGTTTAGGTTCTATCAGGTTTTTAGTTAGGTTCATGTAAAGTTTAGGTTCTGTCAGGTTTTTAGTGGAGTTAATGTAAAGTTTAGGTTCTATCAGGTTTTTAGTTAGGTTCATGTAAAGTTTAGGTTCTATCAGGTTTTTAGTGGGATTCATGTAAAGTTTAAGTTCTATTAGGTTTTTAGTGGGGTTCATGTAAAGTTTAGGTTCTATCAGGTTTTTAGTGAGGTTCATGTAAAGTTTAGGTTCTATCAGGTTTTTAGTTAGGTTCATGTAAAGTTTAGGTTCTATCAGGTTTTTAGTGGGGTTCATGTAAAGTTTAAGTTCTATCAGGTTTTTAGTGAGGTTCATGTAAAGTTTAGGTTCTATCAGGTTTTTAGTGAGGTTCATGTAAAGTTTAAGTTCTATCAGGTTTTTAGTGGGGTTCATGTAAAGTTTAGGTTCTATCATGTTTTTAGTGGGATTCATGTAAATTTAAGTTCTATCAGGTTTTTAGTGGGGTTCATGTTAAGTTTAAGTTCTATCAGGTTTTTAGTGGGGTTCATGTAAAGTTTAGGTTCTATCATGTTTTTAGTGGGATTCATGTAAATTTAAGTTCTATCAGGTTTTTAGTGGGGTTCATGTTAAGTTTAAGTTCTATCAGGTTTTTAGTGGGGTTCATATAAAGTTTAGTTTCTATTATATTTTTAGTGGGGTTCATGTGAAGTTTAGGTTCTATCAGGTTTTTAGAGTGGTTCATGTAAAGTTTAAGTTCTATCAGGTTTTTAGTGGGGTTCTTATAAAGTTTAAGTTCTATCAGGTTTTTAGTGGGGTTCATGTAAAGTTTAGTTTCTATTAGATTTTTAGTGGGGTTCATGTGAAGTTTAGGTTCTATCAGGTTTTTAGAGTGGTTCACGTAAAGTTTAAGTTCTATCAGGTTTTTAGTGGGGTTCATGTTGCATGTAAAGTTTAGGATCTATTAGGTTTTTAGTGAGGTTCAAGTAAAGTTTAGGTTCTATCAGGTTTTTAGTTAGGTTCATGTAAAGTTTAGGTTCTATCAGGTTTTTAGTGGGATTCATGTAAAGTTTAAGTTCTATTAGGTTTTTAGTGGGGTTCATGTAAAGTTTAGGTTCTATCAGGTTTTTAGTGAGGTTCATGTAAAGTTTAGGTTCTATCAGGTTTTTAGTGAGGTTCATGTAAAGTTTAGGTTCTATCAGGTTTTTAGTGGGGTTCATATAAAATTTAAGTTCTATCAGGTTTTTAGTGGGGTTCATGTAAAGTTTAGTTTCTATAAGATTTTTAGTGGGGTTCATGTGAAGTTTAGGTTCTATCAGGTTTTTAGTGGGGTTCATGTAAAGTTTAAGTTCTATCAGGTTTTTAGTGGGGTTCGTGTTGCATGTAAAGTTTAGGATCTATCAGGTTTTTAGTGGGGATTATGTAAGGTTTAGGATATATCAGGTTTTTAGTGGGGTTCATGTAACGTTTAAGTTCTATCAGGTTTTTAGTGGGGTTCATGTAAAGTTTAGGTTCTATCATGTTTTTAGTGGGATTCATGTAAATTTAAGTTCTATCAGGTTTTTAGTGGGGTTCATGTTAAGTTTAAGTTCTATCAGGTTTTTAGTGGGGTTCATATAAAGTTTAGTTTCTATTATATTTTTAGTGGGGTTCATGTGAAGTTTAGGTTCTATCAGGTTTTTAGAGTGGTTCATGTAAAGTTTAAGTTCTATCAGGTTTTTAGTGGGGTTCGTGTTGCATGTAAAGTTTAGGATCTATCAGGTTTTTAGTGGGGTTCATGTAAAGTTTAAGTTCTATCAGGTTTTTAGTGGGGTTTATGTAAAGTTTAGGTTCTATCAGGTTTTTAGTTAGGTTCATGTAAAGTTTAGGTTCTATCAGGTTTTTAGTGGGATTCATGTAAAGTTTAAGTTCTATCAGGTTTTTAGTGGGGTTCGTGGTGCATGTAAAGTTTAGGATCTATCAGGTTTTTAGTGGGGTTCATGTAAATTTTAGGTTCTATCAGGTTTTTAGTGGGGTTCATGTAAAGTTTAAGTTCTATCAGGTTTTTAGTGGGGTTCATGTAAAGTTTAGGTTCTATCATGTTTTTAGTGGGGTTAATGTAAAGTTTAAGTTCTATCAGGTTTTTAGTGGGGTTCATGTAAAGTTTAAGTTCTATCAGGTTTTTAGTGGGGTTCATGTAAAGTTTAGTTTCTATTAGATTTTTAGTGGGGTTCATGTGAAGTTTAGGTTCTATCAGGTTTTTAGAGTGGTTCATGTAAAGTTTAAGTTCTATCAGGTTTTTAGTGGGGTTCGTGTTGCATGTAAAGTTTAGGATCTATTAAGTTTTTAGTGGGGTTCATGTAAAGTTTAGGTTCTATCAGGTTTTTAGTTAGGTTCATGTAAAGTTTAGGTTCTATCAGGTTTATAGTGGGATTCATTTAAAGTTTAAGTTCTATTAGGTTTTTAGTGGGGTTCATGTAAAGTTTAGGTTCTATCAGGTTTTTAGTGAGGTTCATGTAAAGTTTAGGTTCTATCAGGTTTTTAGTGAGGTTCATGTAAAGTTTAGGTTCTATCAGGTTTTTAGTGGGGTTCATATAAAATTTAAGTTCTATCAGGTTTTTAGTGGGGTTCATGTAAAGTTTAGTTTCTATTAGATTTTTAGTGGGGTTCATGTGAAGTTTAGGTTCTATCAGGTTTTTAGTGGGGATTATGTAAAGTTTAGGATCTATCAGGTTTTTAGTGGGGTTCATGCAAAGTTTAAGTTCTATCAGGTTTTTAGTGGGGTTCATGTGAAGTTTAGGTTCTATCAGGTTTTAAGAGTGGTTCATGTAAAGTTTAAGTTCTATCAGGTTTTTAGTGGGGTTCGTGTTGCATGTAAAGTTTAGGATCTATCAGGTTTTTAGTAGGGTTCATGTAAAGTTTAAGTTCTATCTGGTTTTTAGTGAGGTTCATGTAAAGTTTAGGTTCTATCATGTTTTTAGTAGGGTTCATGTAAAGTTTAAGTTCTATCTGGTTTTTAGTGGGGTTCATGTAAAGTTTAAGTTCTATCAGGTTTTTAGTGGGGTTCCTGTAAAGTTTAGTTTCTATTAGATGTTTAGTGGGGTTCATGTAAAGTTTAAGTTCTATCAGGTTTTTAGTGGGGTTCGTGTTGCATGTAAAGTTTAGGATCTATCAGGTTTTTAGTGGGGTTCATGTAAAGTTTAGGTTCTATCAGGTTTTTAGTGAGGTTCATGTAAAGTTTAGGTTCTATCAGATTTTTAGTGAGGTTCATGTAAAGTTTAGGTTCTATCAGGTTTTTAGTGGGGTTCATATAAAATTTAAGTTCTATCAGGTTTTTAGTGGGGTTCATGTAAAGCTTAGTTTCTATAAGATTTTTAGTGGGGTTCATGTGAAGTTTAGGTTCTATCAGGTTTTTAGTGGGGTTCATGTAAAGTTTAGGTTCTATCAGGTTTTTAGTGAGGTTCATGTAAAGTTTAGGTTCTATCAGATTTTTAGTGAGGTTCATGTAAAGTTTAGGTTCTATCAGGTTTTTAGTGGGGTTCATATAAAATTTAAGTTCTATCAGGTTTTTAGTGGGGTTCATGTAAAGTTTCGTTTCTATAAGAATTTTAGTGGGGTTCATGTGAAGTTTAGGTTCTATCAGGTTTTTAGTGAGGTTCATGTAAAGTTTAGGTTCTATCAGGTTTTTAGTGGGGTTCATAGAAAATTTAAGTTCTATCAGGTTTTTAGTGGGGTTCATATAAAGTTTAGTTTCTATAAGATTTTTAGTGGGGTTCATGTGAAGTTTAGGTTCTATCAGGTTTTTAGTGGGGTTCATGTAAAGTTTAAGTTCTATCAGGTTTTTAGTGTGGTTCGTGTTGCATGTAAAGTTTAGGATCTATCAGGTTTTTAGTGGGGATTATGTAAGGTTTAGGATCTATCAGGTTTTTAGTGGGGTTCATGTAAAGTTTAAGTTCTATCAGGTTTTTAGTGGGGATTATGTAAAGTTTAGGATCTATCAGGTTTTTAGTGGGGTTCATGTAAAGTTTAAGTTCTATCAGGTTTTTAGTGGGGTTCATGTAAAGTTTAGGTTCTATCATGTTTTTAGTGGGGTTCAAGTAAATTTTAAGTTCTATCAGGTTTTTAGTGGGGTTCATCTAAAGTTTAAGTTCTATCAGGTTTTTAGTGGGGTTCATGTAAAGTTTAGTTTCTATTATATTTTTAGTGGGGTTCATGTGAAGTTTAGGTTCTATCAGGTTTTAAGAGTGGTTCATGTAAAGTTTAAGTTCTATCAGGTTTTTAGTGGGGTTCGTGTTGCATGTAAAGTTTAGGATCTATCAGGTTTTTAGTGGGGTTCATGTAAATTTTAGGTTCTATCAGGTTTTTAGTGGGGTTCATGTAAAGTTTAAGTTCTATCAGGTTTTTAGTGGGGTTCATGTAAAGTTTAGGTTCTATCATGTTTTTAGTGGGGTTAATGTAAAGTTTAAGTTCTATCAGGTTTTTAGTGGGGTTCATGTAAAGTTTAAGTTCTATCAGGTTTTTAGTGGGGTTCATGTAAAGTTTAGTTTCTATTAGATTTTTAGTGGGGTTCATGTGAAGTTTAGGTTCTATCAGGTTTTTAGAGTGGTTCATGTAAAGTTTAAGTTCTATCAGGTTTTTAGTGGGGTTCGTGTTGCATGTAAAGTTTAGGATCTATTAAGTTTTGAGTGGGGTTCATGTAAAGTTTAGGTTCTATCAGGTTTTTAGTTAGGTTCATGTAAAGTTTAGGTTCTATCAGGTTTTTAGTGGGATTCATGTAAAGTTTAAGTTCTATTAGGTTTTTAGTGGGGTTCATGTAAAGTTTAGGTTCTATCAGGTTTTTAGTGGGGTTCATGTAAAGTTTAAGTTCTATCAGGTTTTTAGTGAGGTTCATGTAAAGTTTAGGTTCTATCATGTTTTTAGTAGGGTTCATGTAAAGTTTAAGTTCTATCTGGTTTTTAGTGGGGTTCATGTAAAGTTTAAGTTCTATCAGGTTTTTAGTGGGGTTCCTGTAAAGTTTAGTTTCTATTAGATTTTTAGTGGGGTTCATGTTGCATGTAAAGTTTAGGATCTATCAGGTTTTTAGTGGGGTTCATGTAAAGTTTAGGTTCTATCAGGTTTTTAGTGAGGTTCATGTAAAGTTTAGGTTCTATCAGATTTTTAGTGAGGTTCATGTAAAGCTTAGGTTCTATCAGGTTTTTAGTGGGGTTCATATAAAATTTAAGTTCTATCAGGTTTTTAGTGGGGTTCATGTAAAGTTTAGTTTCTATTAGATTTTTAGTGGGGTTCATGTAAAATTTAGGTTCTATCAGGTTTTTAGTGAGGTTCATGTAAAGTTTAGGTTCTATCAGATTTTTAGTGAGGTTCATGTAAAGTTTAGGTTCTATCAGGTTTTTAGTGGGGTTCATATAAAATTTAAGTTCTATCAGGTTTTTAGTGGGGTTCATGTAAAGTTTAGGTTCTATCAGGTTTTTAGTGGGGTTCATAGAAAATTTAAGTTCTATCAGGTTTTTAGTGGGGTTCATGTAAAGTTTAGTTTCTATAAGATTTTTAGTGGGGTTCATGTGAAGTTTAGGTTCTATCAGGTTTTTAGAGTGGTTCATGTAAAGTTTAAGTTCTATCAGGTTTTTAGTGGGGTTCGTGTTGCATGTAAAGTTTAGGATCTATTAAGTTTTTAGTGGGGTTCATGTAAAGTTTAGGTTCTATCAGGTTTTTAGTTAGGTTCATGTAAAGTTTAGGTTCTATCAGGTTTTTAGTGGGGTTCATGTAAAGTTTAGGTTCTATCAGGTTTTTAGTGAGGTTCATGTAAAGTTTAGGTTCTATCAGGTTTTTAGTGAGGTTCATGTAAAGTTTAGGTTCTATCAGGTTTTTAGTGAGGTTCATATAAAATTTAAGTTCTATCAGGTTTTTAGTGGGGTTCATGTAAAGTTTAGTTTCTATAAGATTTTTAGTGGGGTTCATGTGAAGTTTAGGTTCTATCAGGTTTTTAGTGGGGTTCATGTAAAGTTTAAGTTCTATCAGGTTTTTAGTGTGGTTCGTGTTGCATGTAAAGTTTAGGATCTATCAGGTTTTTAGTGGGCATTATGTAAGGTTTAGGATCTATCAGGTTTTTAGTGGGGTTCATGTAAAGTTTAAGTTCTATCAGGTTTTTAGTGGGGTTCATGTAAAGTTTAGGTTCTATGATGTTTTTAGTGGGGTTCATGTAAATTTTAAGTTCTATCAGGTTTTTAGTGGGGTTTATCTAAAGTTTAAGTTCTATCAGGTTTTTAGTGGGGTTCATGTAAATTTTACGTTCTATCAGGTTTTTAGTGGGGTTCATGTAAAGTTTAAGCTCTATCAGGTTTTTAGTGGGGTTCATGTAAAGTTTAGGTTCTATCATGTTTTTAGTGGGGTTAATGTAAAGTTTAAGTTCTATCAGGTTTTTAGTGGGGTTCTTATAAAGTTTAAGTTCTATCAGGTTTTTAGTGGGGTTCATGTAAAGTTTAGTTTCTATTAGATTTTTAGTGGGGTTCATGTGAAGTTTAGGTTCTATCAGGTTTTTAGAGTGGTTCACGTAAAGTTTAAGTTCTATCAGGTTTTTAGTGGGGTTCATGTTGCATGTAAAGTTTAGGATCTATTAGGTTTTTAGTGAGGTTCAAGTAAAGTTTAGGTTCTATCAGGTTTTTAGTTAGGTTCATGTAAAGTTTAGGTTCTATCAGGTTTTTAGTGGTATTCATGTAAAGTTTAAGTTCTATTAGGTTTTTAGTGGGGTTCATGTAAAGTTTAGGTTCTATCAGGTTTTTAGTGAGGTTCATGTAAAGTTTAGGTTCTATCAGGTTTTTAGTGGGGTTCATATAAAATTTAAGTTCTATCAGGTTTTTAGTGGGGTTCATGTAAAGTTTAGTTTCTATAAGATTTTTAGTGGGGTTCATGTGAAGTTTAGGTTCTATCAGGTTTTTGGTGGGGTTCATGTAAAGTTTAAGTTCTATCAGGTTTTTAGTGGGGTTCGTGTTGCATGTAAAGTTTAGGATCTATCAGGTTTTTAGTGGGGATTATGTAAGGTTTAGGATATATCAGGTTTTTAGTGGGGTTCATGTAAAGTTTAAGTTCTATCAGGTTTTTAGTGGGGTTCATGTAAAGTTTAGGTTCTATCATGTTTTTAGTGGGATTCATGTAAATTTAAGTTCTATCAGGTTTTTAGTGGGGTTCATGTTAAGTTTAAGTTCTATCAGGTTTTTAGTGGGGTTCATATAAAGTTTAGTTTCTATTATATTTTTAGTGGGGTTCATGTGAAGTTTAGGTTCTATCAGGTTTTTAGAGTGGTTCATGTAAAGTTTAAGTTCTATCAGGTTTTTAGTGGGGTTCGTGTTGCATGTAAAGTTTAGGATCTATCAGGTTTTTAGTGGGGTTCATGTAAAGTTTAAGTTCTATCAGGTTTTTAGTGGGGTTTATGTAAAGTTTAGGTTCTATCAGGTTTTTAGTTAGGTTCATGTAAAGTTTAGGTTCTATCAGGTTTTTAGTGGGATTCATGTAAAGTTTAAGTTCTATCAGGTTTTTAGTGGGGTTCATGTAAAGTTTAGTTTCTATTATATTTTTAGTGGGGTTCATGTGAAGTTTAGGTTCTATCAGGTTTTAAGAGTGGTTCATGTAAAGTTTAAGTTCTATCAGGTTTTTAGTGGGGTTCGTGTTGCATGTAAAGTTTAGGATCTATCAGGTTTTTAGTGGGGTTCATGTAAATTTTAGGTTCTATCAGGTTTTTAGTGGGGTTCATGTAAAGTTTAAGTTCTATCAGGTTTTTAGTGGGGTTCATGTAAAGTTTAGGTTCTATCATGTTTTTAGTGGGGTTAATGTAAAGTTTAAGTTCTATCAGGTTTTTAGTGGGGTTCATGTAAAGTTTAAGTTCTATCAGGTTTTTAGTGGGGTTCATGTAAAGTTTAGTTTCTATTAGATTTTTAGTGGGGTTCATGTGAAGTTTAGGTTCTATCAGGTTTTTAGAGTGGTTCATGTAAAGTTTAAGTTCTATCAGGTTTTTAGTGGGGTTCGTGTTGCATGTAAAGTTTAGGATCTATTAAGTTTTTAGTGGGGTTCATGTAAAGTTTAGGTTCTATCAGGTTTTTAGTTAGGTTCATGTAAAGTTTAGGTTCTATCAGGTTTATAGTGGGATTCATTTAAAGTTTAAGTTCTATTAGGTTTTTAGTGGGGTTCATGTAAAGTTTAGGTTCTATCAGGTTTTTAGTGAGGTTCATGTAAAGTTTAGGTTCTATCAGGTTTTTAGTGAGGTTCATGTAAAGTTTAGGTTCTATCAGGTTTTTAGTGGGGTTCATATAAAATTTAAGTTCTATCAGGTTTTTAGTGGGGTTCATGTAAAGTTTAGTTTCTATTAGATTTTTAGTGGGGTTCATGTGAAGTTTAGGTTCTATCAGGTTTTTAGTGGGGTTCATGTAAAGTTTAAGTTCTATCAGGTTTTTTGTGTGGTTCGTGTTGCATGTAAAGTTTAGGATCTATCAGGTTTTTAGTGGGGATTATGTAAGGTTTAGAATCTATCAGGTTTTTAGTGGGGTTCATGTAAAGTTTAAGTTCTATCAGGTTTTTAGTGGGGATTATGTAAAGTTTAGGATCTATCAGGTTTTTAGTGGGGTTCATGCAAAGTTTAAGTTCTATCAGGTTTTTAGTGGGGTTCATGTAAAGTTTAGGTTCTATCATGTTTTTAGTGGGGTTCATGTAAATTTTAAGTTCTATCAGGTTTTTAGTGGGGTTTATCTAAAGTTTAAGTTCTATCAGGTTTTTAGTGGGGTTCATGTAAAGTTTAGTTTCTATTATATTTTTAGTGGGGTTCATGTGAAGTTTAGGTTCTATCAGGTTTTAAGAGTGGTTCATGTAAAGTTTAAGTTCTATCAGGTTTTTAGTGGGGTTCGTGTTGCATGTAAACTTTAGGATCTATCAGGTTTTTAGTGGGGTTCATGTAAATTTTAGGTTCTATCAGGTTTTTAGTGGGGTTCATGTAAAGTTTAAGCTCTATCAGGTTTTTAGTGGGGTTCATGTAAAGTTTAGGTTCTATCATGTTTTTAGTGGGGTTAATGTAAAGTTTAAGTTATATCAGGTTTTTAGTGGGGTTCATGTAAAGTTTAAGTTCTATCAGGTTTTTAGTGGGGTTAATGTAAAGTTTAGTTTCTATTAGATTTTTAGTGGGGTTCATGTGAAGTTTAGGTTCTATAAGGTTTTTAGAGTGGTTCACGTAAAGTTTAAGTTCTATCAGGTTTTTAGTGGGGTTCATGTTGCATGTAAAGTTTAGGATCTATTAGGTTTTTAGTGGGATTCAAGTAAAGTTTAGGTTCTATCATGTTTTTAGTGGGGTTCAAGTAAATTTTAAGTTCTATCAGGTTTTTAGTGGGGTTCATCTAAAGTTTAAGTTCTATCAGGTTTTTAGTGGGGTTCATGTAAAGTTTAGTTTCTATTATATTTTTAGTGGGGTTCATGTGAAGTTTAGGTTCTATCAGGTTTTAAGAGTGGTTCATGTAAAGTTTAAGTTCTATCAGGTTTTTAGTGGGGTTCGTGTTGCATGTAAAGTTTAGGATCTATCAGGTTTTTAGTGGGGTTCATGTAAATTTTAGGTTCTATCAGGTTTTTAGTGGGGTTCATGTAAAGTTTAAGTTCTATCAGGTTTTTAGTGGGGTTCATGTAAAGTTTAGGTTCTATCATGTTTTTAGTGGGGTTAATGTAAAGTTTAAGTTCTATCAGGTTTTTAGTGGGGTTCATGTAAAGTTTAAGTTCTATCAGGTTTTTAGTGGGGTTAATGTAAAGTTTAGGTTCTATCAGGTTTTTAGAGTGGTTCATGTAAAGTTTAAGTTCTATCAGGTTTTTAGTGGGGTTCGTGTTGCATGTAAAGTTTAGGATCTATTAAGTTTTGAGTGGGGTTCATGTAAAGTTTAGGTTCTATCAGGTTTTTAGTTAGGTTCATGTAAAGTTTAGGTTCTATCAGGTTTTTAGTGGGATTCATGTAAAGTTTAAGTTCTATTAGGTTTTTAGTGGGGTTCATGTAAAGTTTAGGTTCTATCAGGTTTTTAGTGGGGTTCATGTAAAGTTTAAGTTCTATCAGGTTTTTAGTGAGGTTCATGTAAAGTTTAGGTTCTATCATGTTTTTAGTAGGGTTCATGTAAAGTTTAAGTTCTATCTGGTTTTTAGTGGGGTTCATTTAAAGTTTAAGTTCTATCAGGTTTTTAGTGGGGTTCCTGTAAAGTTTAGTTTCTATTAGATTTTTAGTGGGGTTCATGTTGCATGTAAAGTTTAGGATCTATCAGGTTTTTAGTGGGGTTCATGTAAAGTTTAGGTTCTATCAGGTTTTTAGTGAGGTTCATGTAAAGTTTAGGTTCTATCAGATTTTTAGTGAGGTTCATGTAAAGTTTAGGTTCTATCAGGTTTTTAGTGGGGTTCATATAAAATTTAAGTTCTATCAGGTTTTTAGTGGGGTTCATGTAAAGTTTAGTTTCTATTAGATTTTTAGTGGGGTTCATGTAAAATTTAGGTTCTATCAGGTTTTTAGTGAGGTTCATGTAAAGTTTAGGTTCTATCAGATTTTTAGTGAGGTTCATGTAAAGTTTAGGTTCTATCAGGTTTTTAGTGGGGTTCATATAAAATTTAAGTTCTATCAGGTTTTTAGTGGGGTTCATGTAAAGTTTAGGTTCTATCAGGTTTTTAGTGGGGTTCATAGAAAATTTAAGTTCTATCAGGTTTTTAGTGGGGTTCATGTAAAGTTTAGTTTCTATAAGATTTTTAGTGGGGTTCATGTGAAGTTTAGGTTCTATCAGGTTTTTAGAGTGGTTCATGTAAAGTTTAAGTTCTATCAGGTTTTTAGTGGGGTTCGTGTTGCATGTAAAGTTTAGGATCTATTAAGTTTTTAGTGGGGTTCATGTAAAGTTTAGGTTCTATCAGGTTTTTAGTTAGGTTCATGTAAAGTTTAGGTTCTATCAGGTTTTTAGTGGGGTTCATGTAAAGTTTAGGTTCTATCAGGTTTTTAGTGAGGTTCATGTAAAGTTTAGGTTCTATCAGGTTTTTAGTGAGGTTCATGTAAAGTTTAGGTTCTATCAGGTTTTTAGTGAGGTTCATATAAAATTTAAGTTCTATCAGGTTTTTAGTGGGGTTCATGTAAAGTTTAGTTTCTATAAGATTTTTAGTGGGGTTCATGTGAAGTTTAGGTTCTATCAGGTTTTTAGTGGGGTTCATGTAAAGTTTAAGTTCTATCAGGTTTTTAGTGTGGTTCGTGTTGCATGTAAAGTTTAGGATCTATCAGGTTTTTAGTGGGCATTATGTAAGGTTTAGGATCTATCAGGTTTTTAGTGGGGTTCATGTAAAGTTTAAATTCTATCAGGTTTTTAGTGGGGTTCATGTAAAGTTTAGGTTCTATGATGTTTTTAGTGGGGTTCATGTAAATTTTAAGTTCTATCAGGTTTTTAGTGGGGTTTATCTAAAGTTTAAGTTCTATCAGGTTTTTAGTGGGGTTCATGTAAATTTTACGTTCTATCAGGTTTTTAGTGGGGTTCATGTAAAGTTTAAGCTCTATCAGGTTTTTAGTGGGGTTCATGTAAAGTTTAGGTTCTATCATGTTTTTAGTGGGATTAATGTAAAGTTTAAGTTCTATCAGGTTTTTAGTGGGGTTCTTATAAAGTTTAAGTTCTATCAGGTTTTTAGTGGGGTTCATGTAAAGTTTAGTTTCTATTAGATTTTTAGTGGGGTTCATGTGAAGTTTAGGTTCTATCAGGTTTTTAGAGTGGTTCACGTAAAGTTTAAGTTCTATCAGGTTTTTAGTGGGGTTCATGTTGCATGTAAAGTTTAGGATCTAATAGGTTTTTAGTGAGGTTCAAGTAAAGTTTAGGTTCTATCAGGTTTTTAGTTAGGTTCATGTAAAGTTTAGGTTCTATCAGGTTTTTAGTGGTATTCATGTAAAGTTTAAGTTCTATTAGGTTTTTAGTGGGGTTCATGTAAAGTTTAGATTCTATCAGGTTTTTAGTGAGGTTCATGTAAAGTTTAGGTTCTATCAGGTTTTTAGTGGGGTTCATATAAAATTTAAGTTCTATCAGGTTTTTAGTGGGGTTCATGTAAAGTTTAGTTTCTATAAGATTTTTAGTGGGGTTCATGTGAAGTTTAGGTTCAATCAGGTTTTTGGTGGGGTTCATGTAAAGTTTAAGTTCTATCAGGTTTTTAGTGGGGTTCGTGTTGCATGTAAAGTTTAGGATCTATCAGGTTTTTAGTGGGGATTATGTAAGGTTTAGGATATATCAGGTTTTTAGTGGGGTTCATGTAAAGTTTAAGTTCTATCAGGTTTTTAGTGGGGTTCATGTAAAGTTTAGGTTCTATCATGTTTTTAGTGGGATTCATGTAAATTTAAGTTCTATCAGGTTTTTAGTGGGGTTCATGTTAAGTTTAAGTTCTATCAGGTTTTTAGTGGGGTTCATATAAAGTTTAGTTTCTATTATATTTTTAGTGGGGTTCATGTGAAGTTTAGGTTCTATCAGGTTTTTAGAGTGGTTCATGTAAAGTTTAAGTTCTATCAGGTTTTTAGTGGGGTTCGTGTTGCATGTAAAGTTTAGGATCTATCAGGTTTTTAGTGGGGTTCATGTAAAGTTTAAGTTCTATCAGGTTTTTAGTGGGGTTTATGTAAAGTTTAGGTTCTATCAGGTTTTTAGTTAGGTTCATGTAAAGTTTAGGTTCTATCAGGTTTTTAGTGGGATTCATGTAAAGTTTAAGTTCTATCAGGTTTTTAGTGGGGTTCATGTAAAGTTTAGTTTCTATTATATTTTTAGTGGGGTTCATGTGAAGTTTAGGTTCTATCAGGTTTTAAGAGTGGTTCATGTAAAGTTTAAGTTCTATCAGGTTTTTAGTGGGGTTCGTGTTGCATGTAAAGTTTAGGATCTATCAGGTTTTTAGTGGGGTTCATGTAAATTTTAGGTTCTATCAGGTTTTTAGTGGGGTTCATGTAAAGTTTAAGTTCTATCAGGTTTTTAGTGGGGTTCATGTAAAGTTTATTTTCTATCATGTTTTTAGTGGGGTTAATGTAAAGTTTAAGTTCTATCAGGTTTTTAGTGGGGTTCATGTAAAGTTTAAGTTCTATCAGGTTTTTAGTGGGGTTCATGTAAAGTTTAGTTTCTATTAGATTTTTAGTGGGGTTCATGTGAAGTTTAGGTTCTATCAGGTTTTTAGAGTGGTTCATGTAAAGTTTAAGTTCTATCAGGTTTTTAGTGGGGTTCGTGTTGCATGTAAAGTTTAGGATCTATTAAGTTTTTAGTGGGGTTCATGTAAAGTTTAGGTTCTATCAGGTTTTTAGTTAGGTTCATGTAAAGTTTAGGTTCTATCAGGTTTATAGTGGGATTCATTTAAAGTTTAAGTTCTATTAGGTTTTTAGTGGGGTTCATGTAAAGTTTAGGTTCTATCAGGTTTTTAGTGAGGTTCATGTAAAGTTTAGGTTCTATCAGGTTTTTAGTGAGGTTCATGTAAAGTTTAGGTTCTATCAGGTTTTTAGTGGGGTTCATATAAAATTTAAGTTCTATCAGGTTTTTAGTGGGGTTCATGTAAAGTTTAGTTTCTATTAGATTTTTAGTGGGGTTCATGTGAAGTTTAGGTTCTATCAGGTTTTTAGTGGGGTTCATGTAAAGTTTAAGTTCTATCAGGTTTTTTGTGTGGTTCGTGTTGCATGTAAAGTTTAGGATCTATCAGGTTTTTAGTGGGGATTATGTAAGGTTTAGAATCTATCAGGTTTTTAGTGGGGTTCATGTAAAGTTTAAGTTCTATCAGGTTTTTAGTGGGGATTATGTAAAGTTTAGGATCTATCAGGTTTTTAGTGGGGTTCATGCAAAGTTTAAGTTCTATCAGGTTTTTAGTGGGGTTCAAGTAAAGTTTAGGTTCTATCAGGTTTTTAGTTAGGTTCATGTAAAGTTTAGGTTCTATCAGGTTTTTAGTGGGATTCATGTAAAGTTTAAGTTCTATTAGGTTTTTAGTGGGGTTCATGTAAAGTTTAGGTTCTATCAGGTTTTTAGTGAGGTTCATGTAAAGTTTAGGTTCTATCAGGTTTTTAGTGAGGTTCATGTAAAGTTTAGGTTCTATCAGGTTTTTAGTGGGGTTCATATAAAATTTAAGTTCTATCAGGTTTTTAGTGGGGTTCATGTAAAGTTTAGTTTCTATAAGATTTTTAGTGGGGTTCATGTGAAGTTTAGGTTCTATCAGGTTTTTAGTGGGGTTCATGTAAAGTTTAAGTTCTATCAGGTTTTTAGTGGGGTTCGTGTTGCATGTAAAGTTTAGGATCTATCAGGTTTTTAGTGGGGATTATGTAAGGTTTAGGATATATCAGGTTTTTAGTGGGGTTCATGTAAAGTTTAAGTTCTATCAGGTTTTTAGTGGGGTTCATGTAAAGTTTAGGTTCTATCATGTTTTTAGTGGGATTCATGTAAATTTAAGTTCTATCAGGTTTTTAGTGGGGTTCATGTTAAGTTTAAGTTCTATCAGGTTTTTAGTGGGGTTCATATAAAGTTTAGTTTCTATTATATTTTTAGTGGGGTTCATGTGAAGTTTAGGTTCTATCAGGTTTTTAGAGTGGTTCATGTAAAGTTTAAGTTCTATCAGGTTTTTAGTGGGGTTCGTGTTGCATGTAAAGTTTAGGATCTATCAGGTTTTTAGTGGGGTTCATGTAAAGTTTAAGTTCTATCAGGTTTTTAGTGGGGTTTATGTAAAGTTTAGGTTCTATCAGGTTTTTAGTTAGGTTCATGTAAAGTTTAGGTTCTATCAGGTTTTTAGTGGGATTCATGTAAAGTTTAAGTTCTATCAGGTTTTTAGTGGGGTTCGTGGTGCATGTAAAGTTTAGGATCTATCAGGTTTTTAGTGGGGTTCATGTAAATTTTAGGTTCTATCAGGTTTTTAGTGGGGTTCATGTAAAGTTTAAGTTCTATCAGGTTTTTAGTGGGGTTCATGTAAAGTTTAGGTTCTATCATGTTTTTAGTGGGGTTAATGTAAAGTTTAAGTTCTATCAGGTTTTTAGTGGGGTTCATGTAAAGTTTAAGTTCTATCAGGTTTTTAGTGGGGTTCATGTAAAGTTTAGTTTCTATTAGATTTTTAGTGGGGTTCATGTGAAGTTTAGGTTCTATCAGGTTTTTAGAGTGGTTCATGTAAAGTTTAAGTTCTATCAGGTTTTTAGTGGGGTTCGTGTTGCATGTAAAGTTTAGGATCTATTAAGTTTTTAGTGGGGTTCATGTAAAGTTTAGGTTCTATCAGGTTTTTAGTTAGGTTCATGTAAAGTTTAGGTTCTATCAGGTTTATAGTGGGATTCATTTAAAGTTTAAGTTCTATTAGGTTTTTAGTGGGGTTCATGTAAAGTTTAGGTTCTATCAGGTTTTTAGTGAGGTTCATGTAAAGTTTAGGTTCTATCAGGTTTTTAGTGAGGTTCATGTAAAGTTTAGGTTCTATCAGGTTTTTAGTGGGGTTCATATAAAATTTAAGTTCTATCAGGTTTTTAGTGGGGTTCATGTAAAGTTTAGTTTCTATTAGATTTTTAGTGGGGTTCATGTGAAGTTTAGGTTCTATCAGGTTTTTAGTGGGGATTATGTAAAGTTTAGGATCTATCAGGTTTTTAGTGGGGTTCATGCAAAGTTTAAGTTCTATCAGGTTTTTAGTGGGGTTCATGTGAAGTTTAGGTTCTATCAGGTTTTAAGAGTGGTTCATGTAAAGTTTAAGTTCTATCAGGTTTTTAGTGGGGTTCGTGTTGCATGTAAAGTTTAGGATCTATCAGGTTTTTAGTAGGGTTCATGTAAAGTTTAAGTTCTATCTGGTTTTTAGTGAGGTTCATGTAAAGTTTAGGTTCTATCATGTTTTTAGTAGGGTTCATGTAAAGTTTAAGTTCTATCTGGTTTTTAGTGGGGTTCATGTAAAGTTTAAGTTCTATCAGGTTTTTAGTGGGGTTCCTGTAAAGTTTAGTTTCTATTAGATGTTTAGTGGGGTTCATGTAAAGTTTAAGTTCTATCAGGTTTTTAGTGGGGTTCGTGTTGCATGTAAAGTTTAGGATCTATCAGGTTTTTAGTGGGGTTCATGTAAAGTTTAGGTTCTATCAGGTTTTTAGTGAGGTTCATGTAAAGTTTAGGTTCTATCAGATTTTTAGTGAGGTTCATGTAAAGTTTAGGTTCTATCAGGTTTTTAGTGGGGTTCATATAAAATTTAAGTTCTATCAGGTTTTTAGTGGGGTTCATGTAAAGCTTAGTTTCTATAAGATTTTTAGTGGGGTTCATGTGAAGTTTAGGTTCTATCAGGTTTTTAGTGGGGTTCATGTAAAGTTTAGGTTCTATCAGGTTTTTAGTGAGGTTCATGTAAAGTTTAGGTTCTATCAGATTTTTAGTGAGGTTCATGTAAAGTTTAGGTTCTATCAGGTTTTTAGTGGGGTTCATATAAAATTTAAGTTCTATCAGGTTTTTAGTGGGGTTCATGTAAAGTTTCGTTTCTATAAGAATTTTAGTGGGGTTCATGTGAAGTTTAGGTTCTATCAGGTTTTTAGTGAGGTTCATGTAAAGTTTAGGTTCTATCAGGTTTTTAGTGGGGTTCATAGAAAATTTAAGTTCTATCAGGTTTTTAGTGGGGTTCATATAAAGTTTAGTTTCTATAAGATTTTTAGTGGGGTTCATGTGAAGTTTAGGTTCTATCAGGTTTTTAGTGGGGTTCATGTAAAGTTTAAGTTCTATCAGGTTTTTAGTGTGGTTCGTGTTGCATGTAAAGATTAGGATCTATCAGGTTTTTAGTGGGGATTATGTAAGGTTTAGGATCTATCAGGTTTTTAGTGGGGTTCATGTAAAGTTTAAGTTCTATCAGGTTTTTAGTGGGGATTATGTAAAGTTTAGGATCTATCAGGTTTTTAGTGGGGTTCATGTAAAGTTTAAGTTCTATCAGGTTTTTAGTGGGGTTCATGTAAAGTTTAGGTTCTATCATGTTTTTAGTGGGGTTCAAGTAAATTTTAAGTTCTATCAGGTTTTTAGTGGGGTTCATCTAAAGTTTAAGTTCTATCAGGTTTTTAGTGGGGTTCATGTAAAGTTTAGTTTCTATTATATTTTTAGTGGGGTTCATGTGAAGTTTAGGTTCTATCAGGTTTTAAGAGTGGTTCATGTAAAGTTTAAGTTCTATCAGGTTTTTAGTGGGGTTCGTGTTGCATGTAAAGTTTAGGATCTATCAGGTTTTTAGTGGGGTTCATGTAAATTTTAGGTTCTATCAGGTTTTTAGTGGGGTTCATGTAAAGTTTAAGTTCTATCAGGTTTTTAGTGGGGTTCATGTAAAGTTTAGGTTCTATCATGTTTTTAGTGGGGTTAATGTAAAGTTTAAGTTCTATCAGGTTTTTAGTGGGGTTCATGTAAAGTTTAAGTTCTATCAGGTTTTTAGTGGGGTTCATGTAAAGTTTAGTTTCTATTAGATTTTTAGTGGGGTTCATGTGAAGTTTAGGTTCTATCAGGTTTTTAGAGTGATTCATGTAAAGTTTAAGTTCTATCAGGTTTTTAGTGGGGTTCGTGTTGCATGTAAAGTTTAGGATCTATTAAGTTTTGAGTGGGGTTCATGTAAAGTTTAGGTTCTATCAGGTTTTTAGTTAGGTTCATGTAAAGTTTAGGTTCTATCAGGTTTTTAGTGGGATTCATGTAAAGTTTAAGTTCTATTAGGTTTTTAGTGGGGTTCATGTAAAGTTTAGGTTCTATCAGGTTTTTAGTGGGGTTCATGTAAAGTTTAAGTTCTATCAGGTTTTTAGTGAGGTTCATGTAAAGTTTAGGTTCTATCATGTTTTTAGTAGGGTTCATGTAAAGTTTAAGTTCTATCTGGTTTTTAGTGGGGTTCATGTGAAGTTTAGGTTCTATCAGGTTTTTAGAGTGGTTCATGTAAAGTTTAAGTTCTATCAGGTTTTTAGTGGGGTTCGTGTTGCATGTAAAGTTTAGGATCTATTAAGTTTTTAGTGGGGTTCATGTAAAGTTTAGGTTCTATCAGGTTTTTAGTTAGGTTCATGTAAAGTTTAGGTTCTATCAGGTTTATAGTGGGATTCATTTAAAGTTTAAGTTCTATTAGGTTTTTAGTGGGGTTCATGTAAAGTTTAGGTTCTATCAGGTTTTTAGTGAGGTTCATGTAAAGTTTAGGTTCTATCAGGTTTTTAGTGAGGTTCATGTAAAGTTTAGGTTCTATCAGGTTTTTAGTGGGGTTCATATAAAATTTAAGTTCTATCAGGTTTTTAGTGGGGTTCATGTAAAGTTTAGTTTCTATTAGATTTTTAGTGGGGTTCATGTGAAGTTTAGGTTCTATCAGGTTTTTAGTGGGGTTCATGTAAAGTTTAAGTTCTATCAGGTTTTTTGTGTGGTTCGTGTTGCATGTAAAGTTTAGGATCTATCAGGTTTTTAGTGGGGATTATGTAAGGTTTAGAATCTATCAGGTTTTTAGTGGGGTTCATGTAAAGTTTAAGTTCTATCAGGTTTTTAGTGGGGATTATGTAAAGTTTAGGATCTATCAGGTTTTTAGTGGGGTTCATGCAAAGTTTAAGTTCTATCAGGTTTTTAGTGGGGTTCAAGTAAAGTTTAGGTTCTATCAGGTTTTTAGTTAGGTTCATGTAAAGTTTAGGTTCTATCAGGTTTTTAGTGGGATTCATGTAAAGTTTAAGTTCTATTAGGTTTTTAGTGGGGTTCATGTAAAGTTTAGGTTCTATCAGGTTTTTAGTGAGGTTCATGTAAAGTTTAGGTTCTATCAGGTTTTTAGTGAGGTTCATGTAAAGTTTAGGTTCTATCAGGTTTTTAGTGGGGTTCATATAAAATTTAAGTTCTATCAGGTTTTTAGTGGGGTTCATGTAAAGTTTAGTTTCTATAAGATTTTTAGTGGGGTTCATGTGAAGTTTAGGTTCTATCAGGTTTTTAGTGGGGTTCATGTAAAGTTTAAGTTCTATCAGGTTTTTAGTGGGGTTCGTGTTGCATGTAAAGTTTAGGATCTATCAGGTTTTTAGTGGGGATTATGTAAGGTTTAGGATATATCAGGTTTTTAGTGGGGTTCATGTAAAGTTTAAGTTCTATCAGGTTTTTAGTGGGGTTCATGTAAAGTTTAGGTTCTATCATGTTTTTAGTGGGATTCATGTAAATTTAAGTTCTATCAGGTTTTTAGTGGGGTTCATGTTAAGTTTAAGTTCTATCAGGTTTTTAGTGGGGTTCATATAAAGTTTAGTTTCTATTATATTTTTAGTGGGGTTCATGTGAAGTTTAGGTTCTATCAGGTTTTTAGAGTGGTTCATGTAAAGTTTAAGTTCTATCAGGTTTTTAGTGGGGTTCGTGTTGCATGTAAAGTTTAGGATCTATCAGGTTTTTAGTGGGGTTCATGTAAAGTTTAAGTTCTATCAGGTTTTTAGTGGGGTTTATGTAAAGTTTAGGTTCTATCAGGTTTTTAGTTAGGTTCATGTAAAGTTTAGGTTCTATCAGGTTTTTAGTGGGATTCATGTAAAGTTTAAGTTCTATCAGGTTTTTAGTGGGGTTCGTGGTGCATGTAAAGTTTAGGATCTATCAGGTTTTTAGTGGGGTTCATGTAAATTTTAGGTTCTATCAGGTTTTTAGTGGGGTTCATGTAAAGTTTAAGTTCTATCAGGTTTTTAGTGGGGTTCATGTAAAGTTTAGGTTCTATCATGTTTTTAGTGGGGTTAATGTAAAGTTTAAGTTCTATCAGGTTTTTAGTGGGGTTCATGTAAAGTTTAAGTTCTATCAGGTTTTTAGTGGGGTTCATGTAAAGTTTAGTTTCTATTAGATTTTTAGTGGGGTTCATGTGAAGTTTAGGTTCTATCAGGTTTTTAGAGTGGTTCATGTAAAGTTTAAGTTCTATCAGGTTTTTGGTGGGGTTCGTGTTGCATGTAAAGTTTAGGATCTATTAAGTTTTTAGTGGGGTTCATGTAAAGTTTAGGTTCTATCAGGTTTTTAGTTAGGTTCATGTAAAGTTTAGGTTCTATCAGGTTTATAGTGGGATTCATTTAAAGTTTAAGTTCTATTAGGTTTTTAGTGGGGTTCATGTAAAGTTTAGGTTCTATCAGGTTTTTAGTGAGGTTCATGTAAAGTTTAGGTTCTATCAGGTTTTTAGTGAGGTTCATGTAAAGTTTAGGTTCTATCAGGTTTTTAGTGGGGTTCATATAAAATTTAAGTTCTATCAGGTTTTTAGTGGGGTTCATGTAAAGTTTAGTTTCTATTAGATTTTTAGTGGGGTTCATGTGAAGTTTAGGTTCTATCAGGTTTTTAGTGGGGATTATGTAAAGTTTAGGATCTATCAGGTTTTTAGTGGGGTTCATGCAAAGTTTAAGTTCTATCAGGTTTTTAGTGGGGTTCATGTGAAGTTTAGGTTCTATCAGGTTTTAAGAGTGGTTCATGTAAAGTTTAAGTTCTATCAGGTTTTTAGTGGGGTTCGTGTTGCATGTAAAGTTTAGGATCTATCAGGTTTTTAGTAGGGTTCATGTAAAGTTTAAGTTCTATCTGGTTTTTAGTGAGGTTCATGTAAAGTTTAGGTTCTATCATGTTTTTAGTAGGGTTCATGTAAAGTTTAAGTTCTATCTGGTTTTTAGTGGGGTTCATGTAAAGTTTAAGTTCTATCAGGTTTTTAGTGGGGTTCCTGTAAAGTTTAGTTTCTATTAGATGTTTAGTGGGGTTCATGTAAAGTTTAAGTTCTATCAGGTTTTTAGTGGGGTTCGTGTTGCATGTAAAGTTTAGGATCTATCAGGTTTTTAGTGGGGTTCATGTAAAGTTTAGGTTCTATCAGGTTTTTAGTGAGGTTCATGTAAAGTTTAGGTTCTATCAGATTTTTAGTGAGGTTCATGTAAAGTTTAGGTTCTATCAGGTTTTTAGTGGGGTTCATATAAAATTTAAGTTCTATCAGGTTTTTAGTGGGGTTCATGTAAAGCTTAGTTTCTATAAGATTTTTAGTGGGGTTCATGTGAAGTTTAGGTTCTATCAGGTTTTTAGTGGGGTTCATGTAAAGTTTAGGTTCTATCAGGTTTTTAGTGAGGTTCATGTAAAGTTTAGGTTCTATCAGATTTTTAGTGAGGTTCATGTAAAGTTTAGGTTCTATCAGGTTTTTAGTGGGGTTCATATAAAATTTAAGTTCTATCAGGTTTTTAGTGGGGTTCATGTAAAGTTTCGTTTCTATAAGAATTTTAGTGGGGTTCATGTGAAGTTTAGGTTCTATCAGGTTTTTAGTGAGGTTCATGTAAAGTTTAGGTTCTATCAGGTTTTTAGTGGGGTTCATAGAAAATTTAAGTTCTATCAGGTTTTTAGTGGGGTTCATATAAAGTTTAGTTTCTATAAGATTTTTAGTGGGGTTCATGTGAAGTTTAGGTTCTATCAGGTTTTTAGTGGGGTTCATGTAAAGTTTAAGTTCTATCAGGTTTTTAGTGTGGTTCGTGTTGCATGTAAAGTTTAGGATCTATCAGGTTTTTAGTGGGGATTATGTAAGGTTTAGGATCTATCAGGTTTTTAGTGGGGTTCATGTAAAGTTTAAGTTCTATCAGGTTTTTAGTGGGGATTATGTAAAGTTTAGGATCTATCAGGTTTTTAGTGGGGTTCATGTAAAGTTTAAGTTCTATCAGGTTTTTAGTGGGGTTCATGTAAAGTTTAGGTTCTATCATGTTTTTAGTGGGGTTCAAGTAAATTTTAAGTTCTATCAGGTTTTTAGTGGGGTTCATCTAAAGTTTAAGTTCTATCAGGTTTTTAGTGGGGTTCATGTAAAGTTTAGTTTCTATTATATTTTTAGTGGGGTTCATGTGAAGTTTAGGTTCTATCAGGTTTTAAGAGTGGTTCATGTAAAGTTTAAGTTCTATCAGGTTTTTAGTGGGGTTCGTGTTGCATGTAAAGTTTAGGATCTATCAGGTTTTTAGTGGGGTTCATGTAAATTTTAGGTTCTATCAGGTTTTTAGTGGGGTTCATGTAAAGTTTAAGTTCTATCAGGTTTTTAGTGGGGTTCATGTAAAGTTTAGGTTCTATCATGTTTTTAGTGGGGTTAATGTAAAGTTTAAGTTCTATCAGGTTTTTAGTGGGGTTCATGTAAAGTTTAAGTTCTATCAGGTTTTTAGTGGGGTTCATGTAAAGTTTAGTTTCTATTAGATTTTTAGTGGGGTTCATGTGAAGTTTAGGTTCTATCAGGTTTTTAGAGTGGTTCATGTAAAGTTTAAGTTCTATCAGGTTTTTAGTGGGGTTCGTGTTGCATGTAAAGTTTAGGATCTATTAAGTTTTGAGTGGGGTTCATGTAAAGTTTAGGTTCTATCAGGTTTTTAGTTAGGTTCATGTAAAGTTTAGGTTCTATCAGGTTTTTAGTGGGATTCATGTAAAGTTTAAGTTCTATTAGGTTTTTAGTGGGGTTCATGTAAAGTTTAGGTTCTATCAGGTTTTTAGTGGGGTTCATGTAAAGTTTAAGTTCTATCAGGTTTTTAGTGAGGTTCATGTAAAGTTTAGGTTCTATCATGTTTTTAGTAGGGTTCATGTAAAGTTTAAGTTCTATCTGGTTTTTAGTGGGGTTCATGTAAAGTTTAAGTTCTATCAGGTTTTTAGTGGGGTTCCTGTAAAGTTTAGTTTCTATTAGATTTTTAGTGGGGTTCATGTTGCATGTAAAGTTTAGGATCTATCAGGTTTTTAGTGGGGTTCATGTAAAGTTTAGGTTCTATCAGGTTTTTAGTGAGGTTCATGTAAAGTTTAGGTTCTATCAGATTTTTAGTGAGGTTCATGTAAAGCTTAGGTTCTATCAGGTTTTTAGTGGGGTTCATATAAAATTTAAGTTCTATCAGGTTTTTAGTGGGGTTCATGTAAAGTTTAGTTTCTATTAGATTTTTAGTGGGGTTCATGTAAAATTTAGGTTCTATCAGGTTTTTAGTGAGGTTCATGTAAAGTTTAGGTTCTATCAGATTTTTAGTGAGGTTCATGTAAAGTTTAGGTTCTATCAGGTTTTTAGTGGGGTTCATATAAAATTTAAGTTCTATCAGGTTTTTAGTGGGGTTCATGTAAAGTTTAGGTTCTATCAGGTTTTTAGTGGGGTTCATAGAAAATTTAAGTTCTATCAGGTTTTTAGTGGGGTTCATGTAAAGTTTAGTTTCTATAAGATTTTTAGTGGGGTTCATGTGAAGTTTAGGTTCTATCAGGTTTTTAGAGTGGTTCATGTAAAGTTTAAGTTCTATCAGGTTTTTAGTGGGGTTCGTGTTGCATGTAAAGTTTAGGATCTATTAAGTTTTTAGTGGGGTTCATGTAAAGTTTAGGTTCTATCAGGTTTTTAGTTAGGTTCATGTAAAGTTTAGGTTCTATCAGGTTTTTAGTGGGGTTCATGTAAAGTTTAGGTTCTATCAGGTTTTTAGTGAGGTTCATGTAAAGTTTAGGTTCTATCAGGTTTTTAGTGAGGTTCATGTAAAGTTTAGGTTCTATCAGGTTTTTAGTGAGGTTCATATAAAATTTAAGTTCTATCAGGTTTTTAGTGGGGTTCATGTAAAGTTTAGTTTCTATAAGATTTTTAGTGGGGTTCATGTGAAGTTTAGGTTCTATCAGGTTTTTAGTGGGGTTCATGTAAAGTTTAAGTTCTATCAGGTTTTTAGTGTGGTTCGTGTTGCATGTAAAGTTTAGGATCTATCAGGTTTTTAGTGGGCATTATGTAAGGTTTAGGATCTATCAGGTTTTTAGTGGGGTTCATGTAAAGTTTAAGTTCTATCAGGTTTTTAGTGGGGTTCATGTAAAGTTTAGGTTCTATGATGTTTTTAGTGGGGTTCATGTAAATTTTAAGTTCTATCAGGTTTTTAGTGGGGTTTATCTAAAGTTTAAGTTCTATCAGGTTTTTAGTGGGGTTCATGTAAATTTTACGTTCTATCAGGTTTTTAGTGGGGTTCATGTAAAGTTTAAGCTCTATCAGGTTTTTAGTGGGGTTCATGTAAAGTTTAGGTTCTATCATGTTTTTAGTGGGGTTAATGTAAAGTTTAAGTTCTATCAGGTTTTTAGTGGGGTTCTTATAAAGTTTAAGTTCTATCAGGTTTTTAGTGGGGTTCATGTAAAGTTTAGTTTCTATTAGATTTTTAGTGGGGTTCATGTGAAGTTTAGGTTCTATCAGGTTTTTAGAGTGGTTCACGTAAAGTTTAAGTTCTATCAGGTTTTTAGTGGGGTTCATGTTGCATGTAAAGTTTAGGATCTATTAGGTTTTTAGTGAGGTTCAAGTAAAGTTTAGGTTCTATCAGGTTTTTAGTTAGGTTCATGTAAAGTTTAGGTTCTATCAGGTTTTTAGTGGTATTCATGTAAAGTTTAAGTTCTATTAGGTTTTTAGTGGGGTTCATGTAAAGTTTAGGTTCTATCAGGTTTTTAGTGAGGTTCATGTAAAGTTTAGGTTCTATCAGGTTTTTAGTGGGGTTCATATAAAATTTAAGTTCTATCAGGTTTTTAGTGGGGTTCATGTAAAGTTTAGTTTCTATAAGATTTTTAGTGGGGTTCATGTGAAGTTTAGGTTCTATCAGGTTTTTGGTGGGGTTCATGTAAAGTTTAAGTTCTATCAGGTTTTTAGTGGGGTTCGTGTTGCATGTAAAGTTTAGGATCTATCAGGTTTTTAGTGGGGATTATGTAAGGTTTAGGATATATCAGGTTTTTAGTGGGGTTCATGTAAAGTTTAAGTTCTATCAGGTTTTTAGTGGGGTTCATGTAAAGTTTAGGTTCTATCATGTTTTTAGTGGGATTCATGTAAATTTAAGTTCTATCAGGTTTTTAGTGGGGTTCATGTTAAGTTTAAGTTCTATCAGGTTTTTAGTGGGGTTCATGTAAAGTTTAAGTTCTATCAGGTTTTTAGTGGGGTTTATGTAAAGTTTAGGTTCTATCAGGTTTTTAGTTAGGTTCATGTAAAGTTTAGGTTCTATCAGGTTTTTAGTGGGATTCATGTAAAGTTTAAGTTCTATCAGGTTTTTAGTGGGGTTCATGTAAAGTTTAGTTTCTATTATATTTTTAGTGGGGTTCATGTGAAGTTTAGGTTCTATCAGGTTTTAAGAGTGGTTCATGTAAAGTTTAAGTTCTATCAGGTTTTTAGTGGGGTTCGTGTTGCATGTAAAGTTTAGGATCTATCAGGTTTTTAGTGGGGTTCATGTAAATTTTAGGTTCTATCAGGTTTTTAGTGGGGTTCATGTAAAGTTTAAGTTCTATCAGGTTTTTAGTGGGGTTCATGTAAAGTTTAGGTTCTATCATGTTTTTAGTGGGGTTAATGTAAAGTTTAAGTTCTATCAGGTTTTTAGTGGGGTTCATGTAAAGTTTAAGTTCTATCAGGTTTTTAGTGGGGTTCATGTAAAGTTTAGTTTCTATTAGATTTTTAGTGGGGTTCATGTGAAGTTTAGGTTCTATCAGGTTTTTAGAGTGGTTCATGTAAAGTTTAAATTCTATCAGGTTTTTAGTGGGGTTCGTGTTGCATGTAAAGTTTAGGATCTATTAAGTTTTTAGTGGGGTTCATGTAAAGTTTAGGTTCTATCAGGTTTTTAGTTAGGTTCATGTAAAGTTTAGGTTCTATCAGGTTTATAGTGGGATTCATTTAAAGTTTAAGTTCTATTAGGTTTTTAGTGGGGTTCATGTAAAGTTTAGGTTCTATCAGGTTTTTAGTGAGGTTCATGTAAAGTTTAGGTTCTATCAGGTTTTTAGTGAGGTTCATGTAAAGTTTAGGTTCTATCAGGTTTTTAGTGGGGTTCATATAAAATTTAAGTTCTATCAGGTTTTTAGTGGGGTTCATGTAAAGTTTAGTTTCTATTAGATTTTTAGTGGGGTTCATGTGAAGTTTAGGTTCTATCAGGTTTTTAGTGGGGTTCATGTAAAGTTTAAGTTCTATCAGGTTTTTTGTGTGGTTCGTGATGCATGTAAAGTTTAGGATCTATCAGGTTTTTAGTGGGGATTATGTAAGGTTTAGAATCTATCAGGTTTTTAGTGGGGTTCATGTAAAGTTTAAGTTCTATCAGGTTTTTAGTGGGGATTATGTAAAGTTTAGGATCTATCAGGTTTTTAGTGGGGTTCATGCAAAGTTTAAGTTCTATCAGGTTTTTAGTGGGGTTCATGTAAAGTTTAGGTTCTATCATGTTTTTAGTGGGGTTCATGTAAATTTTAAGTTCTATCAGGTTTTTAGTGGGGTTTATCTAAAGTTTAAGTTCTATCAGGTTTTTAGTGGGGTTCATGTAAAGTTTAGTTTCTATAAGATTTTTAGTGGGGTTCATGTGAAGTTTAGGTTCAATCAGGTTTTTGGTGGGGTTCATGTAAAGTTTAAGTTCTATCAGGTTTTTAGTGGGGTTCGTGTTGCATGTAAAGTTTAGGATCTATCAGGTTTTTAGTGGGGATTATGTAAGGTTTAGGATATATCAGGTTTTTAGTGGGGTTCATGTAAAGTTTAAGTTCTATCAGGTTTTTAGTGGGGTTCATGTAAAGTTTAGGTTCTATCATGTTTTTAGTGGGATTCATGTAAATTTAAGTTCTATCAGGTTTTTAGTGGGGTTCATGTTAAGTTTAAGTTCTATCAGGTTTTTAGTGGGGTTCATATAAAGTTTAGTTTCTATTATATTTTTAGTGGGGTTCATGTGAAGTTTAGGTTCTATCAGGTTTTTAGAGTGGTTCATGTAAAGTTTAAGTTCTATCAGGTTTTTAGTGGGGTTCGTGTTGCATGTAAAGTTTAGGATCTATCAGGTTTTTAGTGGGGTTCATGTAAAGTTTAGTTTCTATTATATTTTTAGTGGGGTTCATGTGAAGTTTAGGTTCTATCAGGTTTTAAGAGTGGTTCATGTAAAGTTTAAGTTCTATCAGGTTTTTAGTGGGGTTCGTGTTGCATGTAAAGTTTAGGATCTATCAGGTTTTTAGTGGGGTTCATGTAAATTTTAGGTTCTATCAGGTTTTTAGTGGGGTTCATGTAAAGTTTAAGTTCTATCAGGTTTTTAGTGGGGTTCATGTAAAGTTTAGGTTCTATCATGTTTTTAGTGGGGTTAATGTAAAGTTTAAGTTCTATCAGGTTTTTAGTGGGGTTCATGTAAAGTTTAAGTTCTATCAGGTTTTTAGTGGGGTTCATGTAAAGTTTAGTTTCTATTAGATTTTTAGTGGGGTTCATGTGAAGTTTAGGTTCTATCAGGTTTTTAGAGTGGTTCATGTAAAGTTTAAATTCTATCAGGTTTTTAGTGGGGTTCGTGTTGCATGTAAAGTTTAGGATCTATTAAGTTTTTAGTGGGGTTCATGTAAAGTTTAGGTTCTATCAGGTTTTTAGTTAGGTTCATGTAAAGTTTAGGTTCTATCAGGTTTATAGTGGGATTCATTTAAAGTTTAAGTTCTATTAGGTTTTTAGTGGGGTTCATGTAAAGTTTAGGTTCTATCAGGTTTTTAGTGAGGTTCATGTAAAGTTTAGGTTCTATCAGGTTTTTAGTGAGGTTCATGTAAAGTTTAGGTTCTATCAGGTTTTTAGTGGGGTTCATATAAAATTTAAGTTCTATCAGGTTTTTAGTGGGGTTCATGTAAAGTTTAGTTTCTATTAGATTTTTAGTGGGGTTCATGTGAAGTTTAGGTTCTATCAGGTTTTTAGTGGGGTTCATGTAAAGTTTAAGTTCTATCAGGTTTTTTGTGTGGTTCGTGATGCATGTAAAGTTTAGGATCTATCAGGTTTTTAGTGGGGATTATGTAAGGTTTAGAATCTATCAGGTTTTTAGTGGGGTTCATGTAAAGTTTAAGTTCTATCAGGTTTTTAGTGGGGATTATGTAAAGTTTAGGATCTATCAGGTTTTTAGTGGGGTTCATGCAAAGTTTAAGTTCTATCAGGTTTTTAGTGGGGTTCATGTAAAGTTTAGGTTCTATCATGTTTTTAGTGGGGTTCATGTAAATTTTAAGTTCTATCAGGTTTTTAGTGGGGTTTATCTAAAGTTTAAGTTCTATCAGGTTTTTAGTGGGGTTCATGTAAAGTTTAGTTTCTATAAGATTTTTAGTGGGGTTCATGTGAAGTTTAGGTTCAATCAGGTTTTTGGTGGGGTTCATGTAAAGTTTAAGTTCTATCAGGTTTTTAGTGGGGTTCGTGTTGCATGTAAAGTTTAGGATCTATCAGGTTTTTAGTGGGGATTATGTAAGGTTTAGGATATATCAGGTTTTTAGTGGGGTTCATGTAAAGTTTAAGTTCTATCAGGTTTTTAGTGGGGTTCATGTAAAGTTTAGGTTCTATCATGTTTTTAGTGGGATTCATGTAAATTTAAGTTCTATCAGGTTTTTAGTGGGGTTCATGTTAAGTTTAAGTTCTATCAGGTTTTTAGTGGGGTTCATATAAAGTTTAGTTTCTATTATATTTTTAGTGGGGTTCATGTGAAGTTTAGGTTCTATCAGGTTTTTAGAGTGGTTCATGTAAAGTTTAAGTTCTATCAGGTTTTTAGTGGGGTTCGTGTTGCATGTAAAGTTTAGGATCTATCAGGTTTTTAGTGGGGTTCATGTAAAGTTTAAGTTCTATCAGGTTTTTAGTGGGGTTCATGTAAAGTTTAGTTTCTATTATATTTTTAGTGGGGTTCATGTGAAGTTTAGGTTCTATCAGGTTTTAAGAGTGGTTCATGTAAAGTTTAAGTTCTATCAGGTTTTTAGTGGGGTTCGTGTTGCATGTAAAGTTTAGGATCTATCAGGTTTTTAGTGGGGTTCATGTAAATTTTAGGTTCTATCAGGTTTTTAGTGGGGTTCATGTAAAGTTTAAGTTCTATCAGGTTTTTAGTGGGGTTCATGTAAAGTTTAGTTTCTATTAGATTTTTAGTGGGGTTCATGTGAAGTTTAGGTTCTATCAGGTTTTTAGAGTGGTTCATGTAAAGTTTAAGTTCTATCAGGTTTTTAGTGGGGTTCGTGTTGCATGTAAAGTTTAGGATCTATTAAGTTTTTAGTGGGGTTCATGTAAAGTTTAGGTTCTATCAGGTTTTTAGTTAGGTTCATGTAAAGTTTAGGTTCTATCAGGTTTATAGTGGGATTCATTTAAAGTTTAAGTTCTATTAGGTTTTTAGTGGGGTTCATGTAAAGTTTAGGTTCTATCAGGTTTTTAGTGAGGTTCATGTAAAGTTTAGGTTCTATCAGGTTTTTAGTGAGGTTCATGTAAAGTTTAGGTTCTATCAGGTTTTTAGTGGGGTTCATATAAAATTTAAGTTCTATCAGGTTTTTAGTGGGGTTCATGTAAAGTTTAGTTTCTATTAGATTTTTAGTGGGGTTCATGTGAAGTTTAGGTTCTATCAGGTTTTTAGTGGGGTTCATGTAAAGTTTAAGTTCTATCAGGTTTTTTGTGTGGTTCGTGTTGCATGTAAAGTTTAGGATCTATCAGGTTTTTAGTGGGGATTATGTAAGGTTTAGAATCTATCAGGTTTTTAGTGGGGTTCATGTAAAGTTTAAGTTCTATCAGGTTTTTAGTGGGGATTATGTAAAGTTTAGGATCTATCAGGTTTTTAGTGGGGTTCATGCAAAGTTTAAGTTCTATCAGGTTTTTAGTGGGGTTCATGTAAAGTTTAGGTTCTATCATGTTTTTAGTGGGGTTCATGTAAATTTTAAGTTCTATCAGGTTTTTAGTGGGGTTTATCTAAAGTTTAAGTTCTATCAGGTTTTTAGTGGGGTTCATGTAAAGTTTAGTTTCTATTATATTTTTAGTGGGGTTCATGTGAAGTTTAGGTTCTATCAGGTTTTAAGAGTGGTTCATGTAAAGTTTAAGTTCTATCAGGTTTTTAGTGGGGTTCGTGTTGCATGTAAACTTTAGGATCTATCAGGTTTTTAGTGGGGTTCATGTAAATTTTAGGTTCTATCAGGTTTTTAGTGGGGTTCATGTAAAGTTTAAGCTCTATCAGGTTTTTAGTGGGGTTCATGTAAAGTTTAGGTTCTATCATGTTTTTAGTGGGGTTAATGTAAAGTTTAAGTTATATCAGGTTTTTAGTGGTGTTCATGTAAAGTTTAAGTTCTATCAGGTTTTTAGTGGGGTTCATGTAAAGTTTAGTTTCTATTAGATTTTTAGTGGGGTTCATGTGAAGTTTAGGTTCTGTCAGGTTTTTAGAGTGGTTCACGTAAAGTTTAAGTTCTATCAGGTTTTTAGTGGGGTTCATGTTGCATGTAAAGTTTAGGATCTATTAGGTTTTTAGTGGGATTCAAGTAAAGTTTAGGTTCTATCAGGTTTTTAGTTAGGTTCATGTAAAGTTTAGGTTCTATCAGGTTTTTAGTGGGATTCATGTAAAGTTTAAGTTCTATTAGGTTTTTAGTGGGGTTCATGTAAAGTTTAGGTTCTATCATGTTTTTAGTGAGGTTCATGTAAAGTTTAGGTTCTATCAGGTTTTTAGTGGGGTTCATGTAAAGTTTAAGTTCTATCAGGTTTTTAGTGGGGTTCATGTAAAGTTTAGGTTCTATCATGTTTTTAGTGGGATTCATGTAAATTTAAGTTCTATCAGGTTTTTAGTGGGGTTCATGTTAAGTTTAAGTTCTATCAGGTTTTTAGTGGGGTTCATATAAAGTTTAGTTTCTATTATATTTTTAGTGGGGTTCATGTGAAGTTTAGGTTCTATCAGGTTTTTAGAGTGGTTCATGTAAAGTTTAAGTTCTATCAGGTTTTTAGTGGGGTTCGTGTTGCATGTAAAGTTTAGGATCTATCAGGTTTTTAGTGGGGTTCATGTAAAGTTTAAGTTCTATCAGGTTTTTAGTGGGGTTCATGTAAAGTTTAGGTTCTATCAGGTTTTTAGTTAGGTTCATGTAAAGTTTAGGTTCTATCAGGTTTTTAGTGGGATTCATGTAAAGTTTAAGTTCTATTAGGTTTTTAGTGGGGTTCATGTAAAGTTTAGGTTCTATCAGGTTTTTAGTGAGGTTCATGTAAAGTTTAGGTTCTATCAGGTTTTTAGTTAGGTTCATGTAAAGTTTAGGTTCTGTCAGGTTTTTAGTGGAGTTAATGTAAAGTTAAGGTTCTATCAGATTTTTAGTGGGGTTCATGTAAAGTTTAAGTTCTATCAGGTTTTTA